>CAXKWD010000006.1:156991146-158191146 GCA_964059195.1 Ectobius pallidus | reverse complement strand
TTGAAAGATAAAACTGAAATAGGGATTTTCTTGTTATAGGCTATTTGTGATATTTCAAATTTTAATTCTATTGTTTGTATCCCTTTGTCCATGTGGCAGCCTCTAATAGGGGAAGTTTTTATTAATATAAATAGCCATCTGTAATGAAGTATCACCCACATTCTGGAATCTGTTGAACTAGCAGGTGCCCGTGGCTTCGCCCGCGATTATTTACTAACTGCTAGATGTTTTATTTAAATCAAAGTACCAGATTGGTACTTTGAGATTGTAAGGTGGACGAAAAAATGTCTGTCCGTCTGTCTGTCAGTGTGAATGTAAGCGCGATAACTCAAATACGCTACACCAGATTTTCATGAAACTTAGTATACACATTGGGGTACGCCGTAGCGTAGTGGTTGAGGCGCTGCGCTACAAACCGGAAGGTCGCGGGTTCGATTCCCGATGAGGTCGTTGGAGTTATTCAATTGGCCTAATCCTTCTGGTGGCACTATGGCCCTGGGGTCGACTCAGCCTCTAACAGAAATGAGTACCAGGAGCAATCCTGGGGGTAAAGGCGGCCGGTGCGTAAGGCTGACAACCTTACCACCTTCACGTGCCGAATGTCCAAAATCTAGGAGCCTCAACCTCCTGGAACCCTCTGGGCCTCCATGGCCTGTATAGGGATCACTTTTTTAGTATACACATTTATAACGTTGTTCTTCTGTAATCCCTGCTTAATGAATCTATCTGGAGCTTAACTCAGAAATCGATTAAAAAATAACTTATTTTCTGCATATCATAATTGCAATCATCACTGATTAAACAAAAGCATTCTGGCACTTTGTTAGATCAGTTCACCTGATTTAATTAATTGCCAGAATGGTACTTTCTGAGATTGTTGTAAAGTGCTATAAAGCATACGTCAGCTTAGGCCAGGGGAAGACAGAAGCTTGCTCTGTGACGTCACTGCTTTCTGCTCTGACTGCACACGTTATATCTCTGCGAGGAGCATGTGAAATGTAGGCATCAGTGAACAGGGGGGAAGAGAGGGGCATTAGTATTGCGGGCAGCGGGAATTTAGGGGGGTTAGAACTTACGTAATACGTGTTTCTGAGTTAATGAAACATCAACCGATTTTTTTGATAGTTTATCAGTTAATTACAGCGCAGCAGTTTAACATATTATAAATAATTCTATTTTTCTGTTCTGTGAGAACAATTGCCTTTCCACAAAATCTATGCTCTTTGACAAAAATAGACAATAGGCTACTATCATTTGAATTAACATAATTCACTACAGTAAAAATGATAAAAAAAAAATGAACTGAATTAATTACCATACAAGCTCGTCTGCACCTTAGATGATACAAGATTACAGTAACAATTTTCTGACTTTCCTGTCTCTTTTTCTTTAACAAGTTTATCAATGTTGGGACGTAATGTTTGAGCAATATTTAATCGAAGACTACATTTAGATGTGATTTAACAATGTACTTCTTGATTTGAGCTTTGCACATTTCATTAGTGAAAAAAATTGTTCAGCCACATATGTCGATCCAAAATTACATAATATTCGTGCGGCAAGTCTCGGGAATCTGGTTTCAGAGAAATTTCTGTAAAAGTTACCCAAGACCACTTTACGTTCGTATTTGTCCTTTAACAGATCGTCGCATTGTAAGTTTAGCAGTTCCAACTGATACCGGCAAGGAACGTCTTTGACATTAACTGAATATGGGGTAGCAAAAAGTTTAAACATTGGAGAAAGGTTTTCCACATCCTGAAACCTCGATTCGAACTGAAGAAGAATGTTTTGCAGAACTAACATATGTTCTGCAGAGAGAACACTATCAGGATCGCGTACTTGCAATAACTTTGAAAAATGCTCCGTATTTCCAACCAGAAGTTGTTCTACCCACAGAGCTAAAGTGAATAGGTCCTCTAGTACCTAGCTCTAGCGTACTCTAAACACCCCATCTACCGTGCGCTCTTGCTGACGTCACACACAAGGGATCCGCATGCTCTTGCTCCACAAACGTCATCACAAGACGTAGTTGACTTCCCCTGGCTTAGGCTATGCTAGGTTAACAACAGCATGACTAGTTTAGCAGTGGCATTCCTGTTTACGTTACTCAAAAGCTCTGCATGGACAATGATTAGCCAGCAAACAAAGACCACTGCTCACTGGCTACAGTGTTCTGGGTAGAGCTGTGATTTGTGGGATCCTTTGTAAACATAAAACAGTCAAGAATAATGAAACCATATTCTTACAAATGTTAAAATGTTAAATGTCATGCATTTACTGGTATGTACAAAGCTTAAAGGCAATTAATACAATAAATGTGCCAGCTAACACTCTTTAGATTTTAGAAACGTATGTTTGTTTGAACTTAGCCAATTGTAGTGTCTGGAATTGTATGTAGATCTTCTCCCATACTGTCAATTGAATAGGAGATTTTTAAGTATAGCTGGTTCCTTTACCATGTAATAATCCAAATTCCATGTAATGTATCTTTTGTGTATTCTTATCATTTGTATATGTTTTTTATTATTTTGTATGTATGAATTGTATTTTTTGGAATGGACATTGTAATTGGGTTTTCTACCTGTAAAGTTCATTATTATTATTATTAAATAAAAATAAATAAATAAATGTGCAGCTATCATGGAATTTTCATTTCCCCTTATCTAGTATTTCTGAAATGTTCCTTTCCATCTTGAATTGAGGAATTTCTATTAACTCAAATGACCTTCTAATTGTTTGGCTTTCAAATTGAGGGAATTCCTGGTACAGTAGAAGCTCTTTAATCTGGCATGCCTGTGAGCGCAGCTGTGCCAAATTAGGGATTTTGTCAGATTATCAAACGCCAATAATTTTAAAGGGAATATCAAAGCTTAATCACTCTAGATAAAAATGCAAACAATTAAAACATGTAATTTACGAAAACATAAAGTACAAAAATTAAATTCAATCACTGAATATTCATTTAAATAAAAAGCACTGCAATGCACAAAAGAAAAATTAATACATATGAGCATTATTGTTTAAGCTTTCCTCAAATTGTTCTGTTTTCCAAGCTGAATTTTGAGCCATAAAGTCAGCACTGCAGTGGTGCAAAGACGACAAAAATGCAAAGGTATACAGCGACTCACAAGCAGCACTGAATGCAATAAACGACAAATACAATTTCAACCCAATAGCTGCGGATATAAGATCCATAACCCAGCACGGCCTGCACGTGTGTCTCTCCTGTGTTCGCAGACACACAGGGACAATTGGAAATGAGAAAGCAGACCTATTAGCTAAAGAAGCTGCAAAATCTGCGATGGAAGTCTCTTACAATAGAGCTCCAATATGTTTCCTGAAAAAGAAGCTAAAAAAAAAAAAAAAAAACTCTCAAGTGGAATAACATCTGGACCACAAGCTCGAAAGGACCCGTAACGAGAGAAATATTCTTTCCTGAGATCCAGCATCGACTCCAGTGCAAAATGATAATGCCGAACTTTGTGCTTACACAATTCCTATCTGGCCATGGCAAATTTAAATCATATTTCGAGCGATTTAACATCAATGTTCCAGATGGTTACTTATGCTTCTGTCTTTTTTGAAATTCAATAATAATAATATTGTTTTAAAAAAGTCTCTGATATCACGTTGCTTCCATGATTCTGACATCTTCATCGAAAAGCCGCTATGAATTGTAATCAAATTTACGAGTTATGCAGAGTTGTAACTTTTATTGGATTTGGCAAATTTTATAAATGTACAAGCAATTCGTGCTAGTTCCATTGTGGGATGTAGTGCATCCACTCCGATTTTATTTCTCTTAAGATCTTGTGCTATACAGCTGTAAGCATACTGATACTAACTTTTAGATCAAGTAAAAACAGTATTTTTAAAAGATGCAATAATTTGAAATGCTGAAATATAAAGCTGTACACTGCATTTAAATACTGGCAAGTGTAAACCTACAAGAGGCTCCTTGATATTGAAATGTCTGACTTGAAGTTTAAAAGAAACATGTATTATGAAGTTGTTTGCTTTTAAGGGCTGTGTTCACAAACACGGATAAAATTTCTCAGTATTGTGGATAATAAAAAACTATCTCAAATAATAAACCTTCCAAGTTTCACCAGATAGTTTGTCACCTTGGTTTTCAAAAGCTTGGTTTTCATCTACTACTTGTCTGATCCCTAAATTTTTCATAAGAGAACCAACGACATCTAGCGGTGGTTGTGTGAAACAGCGGAGGGAAGACTGTCTATTAGCTACATCTGGATGTGAAATGAAAACGTTGCCATAGCAACGGAAAGTTTCCCCTTACGCTGTCTCTAGCTAGTAGTTCTACAAATGGTCACTAGATGTCTCACTGTTTTGGGGGCGTGGCATATAGCAGATAATTTCGTTTTCCTCTTGAAACTTGTGCAGAAATTAATGTCGTCATAAATGTCCAAGTACGGCATATGAATCCTCTAGATTCAAAACCCCCTAAACGACATTCATAAATGGAGGTGTTTTTGAAGTTTAAAGCAGTGGGATAGAGGGGTTTTTGAACTTAACTCTGATTTTCAACATGGCATTATATAGTACTTTAGAGGGTTTTGAACCTCACACATAAATAAACCAATTTAAGCCATCCATACAAATCTGGTGATGTACATAAGTAAGAAAATATAATTTGGCGTTTAGGGTGCCTTATTCTGTGTTCTGCTTCATATTCTTCGTCACTGTGATCACTTCTCATGTTGATCAGATGTTCCAATCACCTATGCGCCATCTTTATGTAGCAGTTATCTTGGTTTATCCTGTTTTGCTGGCCGATATTTCACCGGTGAAGCATTAGCTTGGATATTAACGAAAAACCAAGTTACTGTAGCTGGTGAAACGCAAAATGGACAATATAGCAGCTTTTCTGCCTAAAAACCAGGATCAGACAGATTATCGGCGTTGGTGAGCACAGCCCTAAGTGATTTAGTTATAACTTGGATTTAAGAGTTCACGGCCATTGTAACCGAGGCTGGCTAAGCTTTGCACATACAAGTATAATAAAATAACATGCAACTCACCAAATGACTTCGATGCAAGGCGCTTGTACATTTCAACACTAGACTTCCGATGCACCATGCGATGTGTGATGGCTTGGTACTTGCGTCGGAAATCTTTCTCTGAGCCTGTTGACTCAGATGAGTCTCTTCTTGCACTTGCTCCATGGGAATCTTCATCCCCATCCCCACTTTTGTCATCTGAAACAACGGAAAATATTATTTCACTTACTACCCAGAATCAATGAAAGCTTATATATGAAGTTTCCATTTCTAAACTCTAAAGTTTGACAGTGAGAAGTGTCAATAGAGGAATTGAAGCATTGGAAGCCAAGACCATGAAGCCAATGTCATATAACCAGATAACTTGAAACATTTCTTAAGGTGATGTCTCATGAACCAATTTTGTATTAAAATTTTTTTATCACATATCATTCTATACAGTCTACAATGTAGAAAGTCTTTTTGATTCCTGCAAGAATATTGGATTAGAAATTAAAGCAAAAAACACTAAGTATATGATCATGAAATGTCAAAATAATGCACTACAAAATATTAGAATATCCAGTAAATCATTTGAACAAGTGGAGAAATTCAAATATCTGGGAGCAATAATTACAGACACAAATAATATTAAGGCAAAAGATAAGTGGAGATTCAAATCAGGAAATGCCTGCTTTTATGCAGTTCAGAAACTCTTATCTTCTCGTCTTCTGTCCAGAAATCTAAAAATATAAATTTATAAGACAATTATTCTGCCGGTTGTATTATATGAATATGAGACATGGTCACTACTCTTCGAGAAGAACATAATCTGAGAGTATTAAAATACAGGCAGCTTAGGAAAATATTTGAACCTAAGAGAGATGAAAATGGGGACTGGAGAAAACTGCATAACGACGAGCTTCATGACCAGTACTCTTCACCGGATATAGTAAGGGTAATTAAATCATTAAATCACGGAGGATGAAATGGGCTGGACATGTTGCGTGAATGGGGGAGGAAAGACATATCTCAAAAGTATTGACTGGGAGACCCGAAGGGAAAAGACCATTTGGAAGACTAGACGTAGGTGGGAGGAGAATATTAGGATAGATTTAAGGAAAGTAGGATTTGCGAGGGATGGTTGGATGGAGTTAGCACAGAATAGGGTTGAATGGTAGGTTTAGGTAAGCATGGCAATGAACCTTTGGGTTCCATAAAATAGATAATATTCCTTTAGCTTGCTTAAGAGTTGTCTATTGCCATTGAGTAAGTAAGTAACATTCTATATTGTTATTTTTGGTTATGTACATGAGAGTGCGTTTTGGTCTAATATACTATCTGCTGTTCACCTCAGATGAAAATTGATTGGTACTACATTCAGTATGATGAATGATCATTTGTAAATACTGGCATCATTTTATGCAGAAACTTGTTCACAATTTTTATTTACCTCTTTCTTCCGATTTTGATTCTGGTTTCTGCCACACATGCATTTCTTCTGAGTCACCAATGTATATCCACGTGGAGTTCTTGTAAGACTCTGCATAGACACCAGTGTCCTCATCGTCTGCGTCCGCTGCTGCTTGCAGATCAGGTATACTTGTGTCGTGCACCATAACATTAGGACTGGAGTCTGCTGCTCTTAACATCTCCATGCTGGCATCTGTCGATCGTGCCAAAGGCCTATAATCATTAATAATAATAACTATAATAATAAACAATAATAATAATCTACTCATATATTCATCATGAAGGGGTCATTGGAAGATAGTGCTAACCCTCTTTTTGTAAAAGTTCAGATTGTTGTACCATTTATATGTTTTCTTAGTAACCATTATGCCAATATTCCTGAGCATAGACTAATTCTGTCAATAAGTCTTGTTAGTAACATAATGTGTACCAAAAGAAAGATAAAAGATTTGCAGATTTGAGCTAACTTTAAAAATGTAATATCTAAAATAAGGTTTGTATTGGTTAGCACTATCTTCCGCCAACCCCTTCAATTGATTATCAGTGTTTTTTTATTATTTAATAAAATAAATTATGAATTTTAAAATTAAAACCATAGTTCACTCTTATTACACATAGGCACTGGCAAACGGCTGAAACACATCACTTCATCTTCACTTCTAAACATGCCCATAACAGCCAAGGGCAAAACTCCAGGTCTTCTAAAATGAGACCACAGCACCACAGCCAGGGGCTCTGGCTGTGAAAGCCTAGGTAATTAAATCAAGTTTTTATTTCTGTAAATATGTTGCTAAAATTGTAACAGACCATCGCAGAGCAAGAATGACGGATGTGATGGATGGCACTGATGGTTACTGAAAATGCTTCCAAGTACAGTTTAATTGGAGAGATATAGTCCCATGGGCTCCAACCATAATCATGCCTAACCTCTTTCCTAGAGGCTGGTTTTAGCTCTGAAGTACAGTATTGTCAGTTCATAGAGCTCATTCTTCTCCTGGTTTTTTTTTTTTACGGTTGACCTTTACGGTGTTCGAACTTGATCATTAGTTGTAGGATGAGCCCTTCAGAAATCTTTTCCTCGATGGCTATCATACGATATCCGCATGGCCAAAGATATGTGCTACATTTTCTTTTCCTCCAAGGCAACACCTACAGAGGTTATTGTCCTGAGATCATCCTGACACAGAGCACAATGCTGAAACATATGCTGTCATTCTCATGAAGACATGATGTGAACTGCAGTATCTACTGCAATGAAGTGAGTGGTTTTAGCAGCTTTTTGTTTTAATACAGTTGCTTCAAAAATTTCATGTAATTGCAGGCAATCGATTAAATTTCTATAAAAAGTTACAATAGTATGAGGGTCATCCAGAAAGTAAGCTCCGATCGGCGATAAAGAAAACAAAAACATTAATAAGTACGAAATATTTATTGCAATATTTACAGAGATTCATTGGCTACTTCTCTACATAGTCGGCACTGTTATTGAGGCATTTATCTTAGCAGTGTACCAACAATTGTATGCCCATGTCATAGGACTCTGCCACCAGCAGTACACAGAGTAAGGTGACGAGTTTCTCGACAATGTTGTCACTGGGGATGAAACATGGGTGTCACATGCCACACCAGAAACAAAACAACAATCCAGGCATTGGTGGCATAGTGGTTCACCTGTGAAGATCAAATTGAAGCAGACAATCCCTGTCAGAAAAATCTGGGATCGATGTGGTGTCCTCCTGTGTGAGTTTTTACTGCGAGGGGAGACTGTAAATGCTGATCGGTATTGTCAAACATTGAATAATCTGAGGAGAGTGATCCGAAACAAGAGATGTGGAACGCTGAATGCAGTGATTTCATGGCGGCAGAGTCCTATGAATGGGTATACAAATGTTGGTGCAGCGGTACAATAAATGCCTCAATTACGGTGATGACTATGTAGAGAAGTAGCCAGCAAATCTCTGTAAATATTACAAAAAATATGTTTTGCTTATTGATATTTTTGTTTTCTTTATCGGCAATCTATTTTATTTTATCCCCCCGTCCCAATATTTAACTTTCATCATATTAAAGCCTAAGTGTAACTACAAACAAACCAACTCCTGCCCTCCAATAATATTTTCAAGAACATATAGATGAAAAACTATAAACATAGCTTTGTTTCCCTCTAATGATTAGATATTCAAAAGTCGATGGACTAAATTCAGGAAATCCAGGAAAAATTTTCCTTACCTGAGCTTTACTCTATCCTCTCGCCCTCGTTCCTCTGATTTGGCACGTGCACCATCACATCGATACCGGCTGTGATGCCGCCTTTCCCCATGCCCACTCCTCTCTTCAGAGCGAAACCTCTTCTCCAGTTTTTTGTACAGTCGCCCACTTGATGCGGGCTTGGTTCTTGGACCCTCTGGTGAGTCTGCAAAGCCAGCCGGGGGCTGCACAATATCCGGTGGCTCTGGCTCTATATTCTCTCCTCCTCCACCACTTACTGTATGCTCGCCATCCTGTACCAACAAACATCTTACACTCAAAGATAAACCTTTCTGAAGTTATCTCAGATTTTATTTTCTTGGGTTAACTTCTTATACAGGGTGTTAATGAATAACACCGAAATATTTTACCTGTGTATAGAGGGGACATAGACAAGCAACTTTTATTAGGAGATTTTTGCTCTATGGATTCAATTCTTTCTGTTATAACATAAAATATCCCAAGGATATGCACGCCACTGTCTTCTAATACTTGAAATGATGGGAAACAAAGGAACAGTGAATATTGTGTAGTGGTCGGGAAAATTGTAAAAAAATGACGATCGATATCTTACAACTCTGAGGGAAAAAAAAGACAAACGAAGCATTTTTGTTAGGTTTGGAATTAGGAATAAAAACATAATGCAGTGGCGGGCAATCATGTGATTAATCAGTAAATTTTGCAGATTATGAAAATTCTAAATTATGGTATAGCTGTTCATGAATTGGAATCAGGTTTTTATCCATCACTAAGAAGGCATAAAGTAAATTTAATTAAAATTTTAACCCTATTTCGCTCAATTATTGAGTTATGAGCACCAAATTTTAAGGACTTGAATGCCCTGTAGCATACACATTTTACGTCATAGAGCAAAAATGTCCTAATAAAAGTTGCTTGTCTATGTCCCCTCTATACACAGGTAGCATATTTCGGTGTTATTCATTAACACTCTGTATAATGTACTGATGAAAAGTACTGAAGATGTGCATAATATGTAGGGACCGGATTCTTAGGTTTTTACCTATTTTTTTCCTTACTTCCAAAACAAAAAGCGCTCATACTCATTCGAATCATGTCCATAGGATTCACCCACATTAATTCTGTGGCACCTAAAAATATCTAAATGGGGTATAAAAACCCAAGTTTACCTAAACGGGATATAAAACCTAAAATATCTAATTTAAGCTACTTTTTTTTTGTCTTTTTTGTTTGTCAGTTGAAGAATCAATATTTTGAGGAGAGACAATAATTTTTGTCGGGTTGAAATTAATACCACCAGCGTTTCGTTCAACCCATTGTCGTCTGTCGTCATTGTCTGTATCGAGAGGAAGTGTAGAGTACCGGCGCAATCCTTTTAAAATATTCGTACGAACAACCATTGTTGCCGTGTATGTACAAGGATATACTGTAGATTTCTGTGTTTTAAAGCGTTTGTTTGCCTTAACCTTTAGTACTGTCTTGTTGTTCACGCAAGCTAAGTGTTTTTTCCAGCATATTTATTATGTGCAGTAAATAGTTTTAATTCAAATCATCCGCCAGGTGTTCTTGCGCCAAGCATTAAGTTGAGTAGGCGTATATTTCATCATATCCTGATCACGAGTTCTTTGTGTCGGGTATTCCCTCTTTAAAGACGCCTTAAAGAGCGTCAGGAAGCCTCATCAGTATTAAGCCTGCAGTTACACGATCAAGTCACGGTCTGACACTGCTCCGGTTCTAGTAACAAAAGCCAGTTCGCGCTCTTTTTATTTTCACTAGAAACCATTGAAATAAAACTTCCTTATAAGTTTTATTAATTTCAAGTAAATTACTTATACATAATTTACTTATTCGCCGTATTATAAGTTCATTAGATTCACTTATTAGTTCCAAGTAATTAAATAGCGTGTGACGTCATCACTCACCAAGAAGCTATAAAACGTGAACAATCAAGTGTTAATAACTTAAAATACATACATTCTACTGCAAATTTTATTACCGTTAAATTGAGATATAATTCATTAGTAAATTACAAAATTTACTAAATTACTTCTAGTGGTGCAATCTGGTTCGCGCCAAATTCCAATTCATTGTTTCAAGTGTTTATTCAATTAATATTCAGTGTTCAACTATTATTTCTTCGAGTGGTTACAAGTATTAATAAAGTTTAAGTATTTCATTACATTCTAGATTGTTTAACCAATATGTTTCCTTTGATCTCTGTACCAAGTGACCTCGTGATATAGTCCCTTCTTGCTCTAAATGGTCCTCCGAAATCTTATACTTCTCACATGTGCATTGTTTCATACTTACTTGAAGCTACCTTATTAAGCTATCCTGCATTTATCCATCTCACGTATATCATCGTCCAATCCCTAACATTGGTCCTCTCACGAGCCAGTCCCAAACATTGGTCCTTTACCGGGCAGGATCATATTGGTACAATCTTATTTATTGCATACTTGTATTCGCAAATACCGTTTCTCGAGTTCGTCTCATTCATATGTGCTTCCGCGTCGGTCAGTTCGTGAGTTCCAGCAACCCTGAACTTCGCATCGAAGACAGCATCATGCAGCAGTGATTCGACTCATCGTGGGATTCCGGTCCTCAGTGAACATCAAGAAGACAGTGAACAGTTAATACATGCATTATCGTGCAGCAGTGGTAGAATTTCAAATCTTCAAGAACAAGTAATTTCCACATTTCGCATTCAAGATGGAAAGTGAATTGAAGGAATTAACGAAAAAACGTGCTTTTCTTAAAAGAAAACTTACGTACATTCAGAAGTACAGTGACAATATTACTGAAGAAGTTGATATATTTCGATTAAAAGTTGAATATGACACTCTTAACGAAGTGTGGCAAAATTATGAAGTGGTACAAACTCAAATTGAAGCTATTATCGAAGCTGAAAGTGAACTTGACATGCACGCACAGTATGACGAAGAGATGAATAACAAGTACAAGGTGCTAAAGGCTAAGCTTAGTGAATTGTTATTTCTACACGACCAACCAGTGCGTAGTGTAGGCTCTCATCACAGTCATCAATCTAATCACAGTGGTAATTCGCATCACACGTGTCAATCTTCTACTTCACAATGCAACAATAGAAATATACAACTTCCAAGGATTCAAATTCCAGTGTTTAGTGGGGATGTGACTAACTTTAAACACTATCACGACACTTTCAGTAGCTTAGTGGTAAACAATGAATCGTTGGATTCCATCCAGAAATATCATTATTTGCTGAGTTCTCTGAAGGGGCAGGCTCACGCGCTCATTCAGAATCTTCCAGTCACGAATGAGAATTTTACTATAGCATGGAACTTGGTGTGCTCTAGATATGATAATACTCGAGTTATTGCCACAGCTCACATCAAAAATCTACTTTCATTACCAATAATGAAAGATGAAAATGTTACAGACTTGCGAAACTTATTAAATCAGTTTCAAAGCAATCTTAACGCCATCGAAGCTCTCAACATTGAAATCCCATTACACGAAGTCATGTTCATTCAATTAATATTGGATCATCTTGGTGAAACTACACGCAAGGAATGGGAGAGCAAAATTGACTCACAAAGGTTCACACCGCTTCAAGAGTTGATGAACTTCCTAGAAGCCAAGGCTCATTCTTTAGAAGTGCTATCCAATTCTAACAATGTGCCAAGCCCATCCAAGGAAAAAAGTGAAAGACATACACAAAAGAAATCTGTAAAAACGACTCGTCAATCTTATGTTGCCATCAAAGGTGATACATGTCCTTGTTGCAAGGAAAGTCACAATTTATATAAGTGCGACAAGTTTTCACAGTTGAGTGTAGATCAACGTTGGGATTTTGTGAAAAGCAAAGGTTTATGTGCAAACTGTTTCTCCAACGGTCACAAAAGAGACAATTGCAAAATCAAGTCATTCTGTAATTGTGGAAAGGCTTCACACAGCAAACTGTTACATAATAACACACGAGACAGTAAAAAGGCTCCTCGACAACCACATCAACCGTCTGAATCTACAGATAATGTACCTGCTAGTTATTGTTCGATAAAAGAAAATTCCAACCAAAGGGAGATTTTATTAGCAACAGCAGCAGTGCATCTTGAAGATAGACAAGGAAATTTAGTGTTATGCAGAGCGTTACTGGACTCAGGAAGCCAATTGAACTTCATAACTGAAGGTTTAGCCAAGAAGTTGCAGCTGCCAACCACAGATGTCGACACTCAGATACGAGGTATTAATGGCACCTCTTCTTGCAATCACAGTGTTAAGGTTAATCTGCGATCCAGAATCCAGAATTTCCAGGCTGAAATGAGTTGTCTAGTAATCCCTCACATTGCAAACAAACTTCCTTCAGTCCGTATAGATCCCAAACATTTCAATATTCCTAGTGAAATAACATTAGCGGATCCTAAATTCTACATCCCTGGTGATGTCCAAATCCTCATTGGTGCTAGCTTGTTTTACCAACTATTCACTAATGAAAGAATAGTCATTCCTAATAACCCTATTCTTAGTAACACGGAACTAGGTTGGATACTTAGTGGAACTATTCCCAAGAAAGCAATTAAATCCAAGAAGGTCACATTCGCTCAACACAATTTATTTGTGACTGTTGATAATGTTGATACACAGTTAAGACGATTCTGGGAACTAGAAGACTTTCCTAAACCAGTGTTTACTAAAGAAGAAAGGGAATGTGAAGAGCACTTCGTACAAAACACTATTCGTGCAGAGGACGGTGCTTTTGTAGTGAAATTACCCAAGAATCGATCTCAGGACTCCTTGGGCGAATCCAGACCACAAGCCGTAAAACGCTTAGAGCATCTGGAGCGAAAATTCCAAACCAATTCTGTCTTGCAGGAAGATTACAAAAAATTCATGCAAGAATATGAAGAATTGGGACACATGAAGAAGGTTTCACTTCCACAGCCAGGTGAAAAATGCTTCTATTTACCACATCATGCAGTAATCAAGCCCTCGTCTACTACAACCAAGACTAGAGTTGTGTTTGACGCTTCTGCAAAAACATCTTCAGGCAAGTCCCTAAATGACATTCTGAAATTAGGGCCTACAGTGCAAGATGACCTATCATCAATTATAATTCGTTTTCGAACATATAAGTATGCGTTCTCAGCTGACATCTCTAAAATGTACAGACGCATTAAAATGAACGAGATTGATCAAAATCTTCAAAGGATTGTGTGGCGTTCCAGCACAGATGAACCCATACAAGATTATGCCTTAACTACCGTGACTTATGGTACTAAATCAGCTTCATTTTTAGCCATAAGATCCCTGCACCAGCTGTCAATAGAAGAAGAAGCTAAATACCCTCTCGCTTCACAAGCAGTCAGGACTTCCTTCTATGTAGATGACTGCCTGGCAGGACATGATAATCTTCAAGAAGCGCTACGCCTTCAAGAAGAATTAATCCTCATGCTTGACAGTGGCGGATTTCCCTTGCGAAAGTGGTGTTCCAACCATGAAGCATTGCTGGAATCTGTACCATCATCTTATCGAGAGACCCAGTTGCCTCTGTCTCTTGACAACATTGAAAATGCACATGCCATTGGTTTACTATGGCATCCTGCAACTGATAACTTCCAGATTCAATCCCATCCTTCTCTCCAAACTCATACTCGAGTTAAACTTACCAAGCGTACTATCCTATCAGTCATATCATCCATTTTTGATCCTTTAGGCCTTGTCAGTCCTATGGTTATCAATGCCAAAATCTTCATGCAATCATTATGGATTGAAAAGCTTGACTGGGACGAGGAGGTAGCTTCACACATAGCAGAGAAATGGATTGAGATCTGCGACATTTTAGGTACAATACACACGATGCGTATTCCACGATTTGTTCTCACACATGGTACCCTTCAAGATATACAGATCCATGGCTTCTGTGACTCTTCAGAAAAGGCCTACGGTGCATGCATATATCTCCGTTCTGTGAACATTGAAGGTGAAGTTACAATTAACTTGCTATGTTCCAAGTCTAAGGTTGCCCCTCTTAAAAGGCAAACCATTCCACGTCTTGAACTTTGTGGAGCATTGCTGTTATCTAAACTGTACAACAAGGTGTTGAATGACCTTAACATTCAAACCTCACAAAATTATCTATGGTCAGACTCAGTTATTGTTCTGTCGTGGATAAAATCAGATTCACGAACATGGAAAACATTTGTGTCCAACCGTGTGTCGCAAATACAAGAGCTTTCTGAAACAGCAGCCTGGCGACATGTTTCTACAGACAACAACCCAGCTGATCTCGTTTCAAGAGGTGTATATTCTGAACAATTGTCTGATATTGATTTGTGGTGGCACGGTCCTAAGTGGTTGGCTCATAACACAACATTATGGCCGGAACAGCCAAAACAATTAAGCCCTCCAGATTCCTCAGAGCAACTTACTTCCATCTGCATGGCAGCTACTGTAGTAGAAGATAGTTTTATTACAAGATTCTCTAATCTCAAGCGCTTGCAGAGAGTTACTTGTTATATGTATAGATTTATTTCTGCCTGCCGCCATGAAAACAAATATCATGGACCTCTCGCAGCAGAAGAATTACAAAATGCTCTACAAGTTTGTGTTAAAATTGCTCAGAAAGAAGCTTTCTCTCAAGAGCTGAAAGATCTTAGCAACAACAAACAAGTTTCAGTGAAAAGCTCTATCCATGCATTAGTTCCATTCCTAGATCAGAACAACGTTATAAGAGTGGGTGGACGGTTGGAGAAATCAGATCTTACACATGATGCAAGACATCAGGTTATATTGCCATCCCGACATCATTTAACAGTTCTGATTGTAGAATATGAGCATCGCAAGCTATTACATGCTTCGCATCAGCTGCTTATAGCTTCATTACGACAAGCCTACTGGATACCTAGTATTCGCAGAGTAGTAAAATCTATTTTGCATAGATGTCTCACGTGTTACAAGCTAAAAGCAGAAAGTTCTCAACAGTTAATGGGAAATCTTCCTAGCTATAGAATAACTCCTGCTAGACCTTTTCTCCGCACCGCAGTCGATTACGCTGGACCCTTCAACATAAGATATGGGGCTCCACGCAGTAAAACTACTGTAAAGGCTTACATCGCTATTTTTGTCTGCTTGGTAACAAAGGCCATTCACATTGAGTTAGTTTCTGATCTAACATCAGATGCCTTCATAGCAGCCCTACGAAGATTTACAGCACGTCGAGGACTCTGTAAAGAAATCTTCAGTGACAATGGCACTAACTTTGTTGGAGCAAACAACAAGTTAAGGGAGCTCAGATTGCTATTGCAGTCAAGAGATTTTCAAACTACAATTCAAAATTTCACTGCAAACCACGATTATTGCTGGTCGTTCATTCCTCCAAATTCTCCCCATTTCGGTGGTCTGCATGAAGCAGCAGTGAAATCTATGAAGTTTCATCTCAGGCGAGTTATGGGAGCTCAAATTCTCACATATGAACAGCTTTCTACGCTTCTATCTCAAATCGAAGCTTGCTTGAATTCTAGACCACTTGTTCGTCTAAATGATGATCCAGCTGACTTGTCATACCTTTCTCCTGGTCACTTCTTAATTGGAGAACCTCTCATATCTCTACCTTCACATCCTTCTACGGAAGATAAGAAGTACTTAGAAAAATGGCAGCTGTTACAAAATCATTTGCAACACATATGGAAACGCTGGTCATCCGAATATCTTCACTCACTACAACAAAGGCAGAAATGGACCTGTTCCAGTGACAACATTCAAGTTGGTACTGTCGTCATCTTGAAGGAAGACAACATTCCTCCTCTTCAATGGAAGTTAGGCGTGATCACCGCTACTCATCCGGGAGAAGACGGCTTGGTTCGAGTGATTACTGTGCGCACTTCCAGTGTCGAATATAAGCGGCCCATAGTCAAAGTGTGTCCTCTACCCCAAGACGAGTAGCATATGACACTTTCTATGATCTTATATTCAAGATTCTCCACTTGAAGTCCATTTCTCATCTATCTCTGTAACAAATCGTACTCTTGCGAGATGTGTTACATGCATTTTTCTTTCTATCAATCTTGCTATTTGAAAGACCTCTCTCTGGTTTTCAGTTCAAGAGTGTCGTGTGCTTCAATGTAAATAGTGAACTCAGTGCTTTTTATTCAATATCATATTCTTGCAATATATGTAAGAAGTAATTTTCCAATACATATCACATGTATACATCCAATTAGAGTCAGTGCTTGTTTGTGTACATACAAGTGTCTCTCTATTATAGCTTGCCTTCCTGTTATGTTTTTATTGACGTTAATAGTCAATGGCGCGGAGTATGTTCACGCAAGCTAAGTGTTTTTTCCAGCATATTTATTATGTGCAGTAAATAGTTTTAATTCAAATCATCCGCCAGGTGTTCTTGCGCCAAGCATTAAGTTGAGTAGGCGTATATTTCATCATATCCTGATCACGAGTTCTTTGTGTCGGGTATTCCCTCTTTAAAGACGCCTTAAAGAGCGTCAGGAAGCCTCATCAGTATTAAGCCTGCAGTTACACGATCAAGTCACGGTCTGACACTGCTCCGGTTCTAGTAACAAAAGCCAGTTCGCGCTCTTTTTATTTTCACTAGAAACCATTGAAATAAAACTTCCTTATAAGTTTTATTAATTTCAAGTAAATTACTTATACATAATTTACTTATTCGCCGTATTATAAGTTCATTAGATTCACTTATTAGTTCCAAGTAATTAAATAGCGTGTGACGTCATCACTCACCAAGAAGCTATAAAACGTGAACAATCAAGTGTTAATAACTTAAAATACATACATTCTACTGCAAATTTTATTACCGTTAAATTGAGATATAATTCATTAGTAAATTACAAAATTTACTAAATTACTTCTAGTGGTGCAATCTGGTTCGCGCCAAATTCCAATTCATTGTTTCAAGTGTTTATTCAATTAATATTCAGTGTTCAACTATTATTTCTTCGAGTGGTTACAAGTATTAATAAAGTTTAAGTATTTCATTACATTCTAGATTGTTTAACCAATATGTTTCCTTTGATCTCTGTACCAAGTGACCTCGTGATATAGTCCCTTCTTGCTCTAAATGGTCCTCCGAAATCTTATACTTCTCACATGTGCATTGTTTCATACTTACTTGAAGCTACCTTATTAAGCTATCCTGCATTTATCCATCTCACGTATATCATCGTCCAATCCCTAACATTGGTCCTCTCACGAGCCTAGTCCCAAACACTTGTTATTCACACTGAGTGGTCACACTGTCTTTTAAGAAGACGTGTTAATTATGTATTGAATCCTATGTAGCACATTCAAATTCATTAAACCAATTATTCTACCCGAAAACGATATTTTTGACAAAAACCTAAAAAAACTATTTCACCTAATGGAAAACCGAAAACAGTGTTTTTAAAAACCAAAAAATCCGGTCCCTAATAATATGTGATTTCAATAGGAAACTGTAACCTTTTTTACATTTTTATAGAGAAGATTACATATCTCTATGCATAATCTATAATACTATTCAAGCAATTCTATCTCTAATTTAAAAAAGTTATGAATAGATTGAATCTAGATAATAGAAATTTCTATTTTTGGTTGGGACTTGCTTTTTTTGAATCCTGAACTGTCTAAATTCTCAGACATGCTTTTTTTGAATCCTGAACTGTCTAAATTCTCAGACATACAGAGTAACAGTGTGAGAATTAAGTTAACAGGGGCAAGCAGAGGAAATCCTTGACTGGAAAAACTGTATCTCTGGCAGAATGTAACTATAAATCAGGAATGACCTTTGGATAAGATGTATAAACATCGGGTTAACTAAAGATTTGGCTGGTCGTTGCACATAGACAAACAGAAAAACAGACAGACAGACAAACACTTGCAAGTAATATAATAATGAAAAATTATTACAGATGAGACAAGGTTCTGCACATATAGATGTACAACATAGAATTTTGACACTCAACATGACATAAAACTTACATATCACATCCATCACGTATAATAAATGCACAGAAATATATTGTTTTGATATTTTTCATGTATGAATGGATATGAAGAAGGTTGTTGGAAAAAGGTAAAACAGAACATAATACATAATGTTAATATAGAGAAATGAATTTAGAGGGTATTCTATCATAAACATAATATGACTGCGTAACAGATCTGAGGTGAAATTTAAAGAGAGATAAGATGGTGAAGGAAGGAAAAATGAACAGGTAACCAGTTGGCAGAGTGAACAGATGGTCATTCTAGCTGGACAGTCAATACTACCAGGGAACAGTGTACCGAAGATTTTTTTTCTGGGTACATAAAAGTTTTGGTTTCGAACACAGGTTAAAGATTTAAGTTTTGGAAAATTCAGAAAGTATCGAAATTACGACTTCAGACATCCAGAAAATGCTGGATATGCCCTACAATGATCTACTATTATCTCACTCAATTTGTGCCCAGAAGATGGAGAGCATTGATTAAGGACAAAAATCTTACATTCAGCACAAGTAGAATTATCCATTCATTCTGCATCCAGGACTACTTTTTGTTTTAACATAAACATATTAGGCTACTTCAAGAAATGTGTTTTGTTCGTATCTTTGCTTGTGTAAAACTGTGTATACTACTGCAAGGATTGAAAACCGATCATTAAAACGGATTGCATTATGGATGGTTGCGAGCTGAACTATTAAAGAACAAGCCATTGAAATTCTCACAATTTACTGGCAATTTTTTCTTAATATGTGTCAAATATATTAAAAGTTGGAATGTTTTTAAGACTTGTGAAACATGTTTCTATCCTAATAAAAAAATTAATAGTTTTAAATTATGATTATTTGCATTATGGATGGTTGCGAGCTGAAGAACTATTAAAGAGCAAGCCACTGGAATTCTCACAATTTATTGGCGAATATGTGTCAAATGTATTAAAAGTTGGGATGTTTTTAAGACTTGTGAAACATGTTTCTATCCTAATAAAAAATGAATAGTTTTAAATTATGATTATTTTGTTTTAATTTTGAAAAGAAAATCATTATTAGTCTATCTGGATTTAAAACAAATAATTTCCTTGGTAGTTAAAAATTACTGTTAATTTTTTCACTTCAGTACAAGCATACATCAGCTAATTTTTTATATAGTTTCAACTTTTTACTAACTAGTGTATTTAGAAAATAGTCACATTAGAAAAATAAATATACAATATTTTTAATTTCCGAGAAAAGTATTATTAATGAAATGTGTTGATAGGATTAATGTTATAAAACATCATCTATTTTAAACAATATATATGTCTTTCTAAATTACTATAAGGGCCTGTGCTTACTATTGGCATCTAAGTTAATGACTGAACAGACAACACATGACACGCACACACCACACGCACGCACCTCCATGCTCTTTTCCACTTCGCGTCCGCAGTGGTGGCAGAGGGTGGTGGCGTTACTGGAGTGGTCTGCCCCCTCGCTGTAGAACACACTGTCGCTCCCGGGGCTAACAGACCGTAGGGATTCGGCACTCAGTGCCTTGAGGCGACTTGACTCGGGGCTCATCGCTCCATGAGCCTGTGACATATGGGACAGTTCACCCATCAGAGTCTGGACAGGAGACATGCTTCATGTCTTTAATTCTTTTGAAATGATATAAGTGTGCTGATATATTAATTTAGTAAGCTACAATGTGTTGTTTAATGCCTGGACTTAACAGACTTAAGAGACTTCATATTTTGAAATAAATTTTAGAAAGTGGGAATATCTACGTTAGGTGAGTTACAATGATACTGAAATCCATTATTGTGTCTAACTTTAGCACTGTATTAAAAGCGCTAAATTAAAAGATACTTTCATATTTACCTTAGGAGATTTTTGGTTCAGCTGTTTCATGGGTGGTGAAGAGCAGCATCCACAAAACAGCTGCCCAGAAAATTTACCAATGTAAATAAAATTGTGCTACTAAAGAATTTTTTTAATGATATTGGTGAAATTTAAAAGGATAATTAATATTTAATTTCATATGAAACTGAATGGTTTTTATGTATCACTATTCTACCTGATTTGCTTGACTTTCCCATAAATTTACATGACTAATACAATAAAAACAGTGTTTTGAAGATTAGTTATTGGTCTTTGTGTTAAAAGAAAATTTTCATTGTTTTGCATCAAATACTCTTACACTTTTATTTGAAATTGAAAACTTTTATAAACTTGGAAAAATAGTAGTATAATTTCTACACAAACAGGATACATTAATAAACAACATAATATGCTATAAGATGATGACTATTCACTGTCAAAATGAAACTAGTCGCGAGCTTGAAACAATTATTAAATATTTTTTAAGATTGATCTTATACATGGAGCATTTCACGCTATTAGCCAATGAGCATACACAGCCAGTGAGAGCTGATTTGTATTGGAATATGTTTCCAAGTATTAATGAATGGCACCACTTAAATATACGTTAGAGCAAAGAATATTTATAATAGAGACATATTTCATAAAAAAAAAAGGACTGTGGAAAAGTGCTTAGAAAATTTGTAAGATAATATCTTGGTATTTTAATCCCAGGCAGAAGCACTGAACGTCAACTTGTAAATAAATTTAAGGAAATAGGACTGTGTCAAACACGAAATGAACAAAACATCCACATGTGTTTACTGAGAAGATTAATGAAATAGATTAGAGCAGCACACAAATCGAATTAGGCAGGTTTCACAAAAAATTAATTTGTACCTACAGGCCAAAATTTTTTTAAAGAAGGTGTCAAGAAAGTGTGATAATAAAGAGACATCTCTAGCACTGTATAATTGAATTAAGCACAATAAAATACAATTTTCATAGCTAATACTTATTTGCAAGCTTTTAAAAAACCCACTCCTTCCCACAATGTCTACACAGGGAATGATTTATCCATTGTCACTGAGTGACCATGCCGGCCAGTAGAACATTGAGTCTCGGGGTAATGACATGGATTGCTGTATATTTATAAGAAGATATCTAGCTTTATAACTACAAGAAATTTGAGGGCCGTCCACAAATTACGTTTCCCTGGGGCCGTTTACACCAACAAAAGACAATTTCGGGGAAATATTTATTGCAACAGATACAGCAAGTGATCAACTATTTTTCAAAATATTCGCCACTGGAACTGAAACATATGTCATACCGTGGAAACAACTTTTGAACACTTGTGTCGTAGAAGTCTGCCGCCTGAAATTTGAACCACTATGTGACAACCATCTCCACTTCTCTGCCATTCTCTGTCATTTATTGCGGTGTAGGAAAAGACGGAAATCACTGGGAGTGAGGTCCGGGCTGTAGGGTGGATGTTGAAACATCTCTTAGCCAAACTTTTGCAGGAGACTTGCTGGGAGGTGTTGAAGCCTCCACCCTACACAGCTTGGACCACGCATCTAGAGATTTTCATCTTTTCTTACCCCTCAAGAAATGATAGTGAATGACAGAGAATGGTAGAGATTGACAGATTGGTTCAAATCCCAGGCAGCAGACTTCTATGGCACAGGGATACAAAAGTTAGTCCCACAGTATGACAAATGTCTGAATTCCAGTGGTGAATATGTTGAAAAATAGCTCAACACATCTGTATCTGTTACAATAAATGTTTCCATTAAATTGTGATTTGTTTCCGTTAATGGGCTGCGGGAAAGTTATTTTATGGACACGCCTCGTATATGAAGTCTTGTGAACAAACCAGGCTCTCCCAAATGATCAAGAAGTACATAAATTACACTGAACGTTTGAGCTTCAGTCAGTTTCATTTTGACAATTTGCACACTTCAAGAAAAGAAATTTATGGTTGTATAAATAATGGGTTAATAAATTTGTTTTGATAAATAATTGAAGATGATTCTAACCTCTGATTTCTGTTAAAATATTCTGATTCCTACAGGCACAGTATACATTTATTCCAAACACATGTATAATGTAAAAACTGAATTTTAACAAGCATTCAGTCTTTTTCAACTTTGAGTTTTACAGCTTTTTCCGATGATAAGATCTTCATATTATGAAGGTATCCTTTTTTATTTTTATAACACATGTATTTTATCAGCACACTAATCACTTCTGAAAAGAAAATCCTCTCCAGACTCCTTGAACCCATGCAAGACACTTAACTTTCTATGTTATATATCTTAAAGTTAATTTCTTATCTATGTCTAACAGAAATTAATTTTAGTTAATTCTAACTACTTTAATATTATTCTATAGATATTTTATATAATTGCCTAAACAAGGTATTAAGAATATGTTTTTAATGTTCTCCAAGTTATAATTGCTATTCTTAAATTAGATTATATATGCTAAAACATTATGTTCTATTATTTATGTTAAGGTCAATGAAAATGGGGAATATTTTTAAAAGCATACCAGGTAAAAGTGTAGTACTGAATTTCATCATAGTCTAAACACCAGTATCAAAATATTCACAATTGATCAATATTACCAAACTTCAATCTATTATGTAATTAGATCTAATAATGTTCATTCCGTTTTCAAATAATTGAAATAAATATGATAACAAAAGTACATTTTTTGGTGAATTATGGCTAGAAATGGGATCAGTAAATTGATGGAACTTAAACAGTGAAAAAACTATGGTAAAATAATTATAATATGAGTAGAACGTTTACACTTATGTTTCACTTCGGAACTTTTTGTTAGTACATATTTCTAGGAACATTATCCCCATCCTTGGCTACTTGTCAACTGGATAATCCTATAATAATTATACAAGAGATGAATTTTACACAAAAACTTCACTTTTAATATAGTTTACCTGTACTAGTTTTGGCGCCTTCGCTACCATTGTCAACAGCTATACTTCAACTGTTGTGGCACCCTCCTGCAGACGTGATACAAACTTTGAGATGAGGTCCTCATTGGTCAGGATATCGAAGTTCATCAGTTGGTTCCCCTTCTTGTAAATAAAAATCCTTTCTCAGACCGAAAGCTCCTTGTGTCCATGGCTGCTGATAGCAGCACACTTTTGGCTGATGGACATGAAGTTGACAAGGATCCAGAACTACTAAAATGTGTCCATAGTTCTACTATATTTTAGTAGTTCTGGATCCCTGTCAGCTTCATGACCATCATCCCAAAAGTGTGCTGTTATCAGCGGCCATGGACACAAGGAGCTTTCGGTCTGGGAAAGGATTTTTATTCACAAGACGGGGAAGGAACTGATGAACTTCGATATTGCAACCAATGAGGACCTTATCTCAAAGTTTGTACCACGTCTGCGGGAGGGTGCCATGGCAGTTGAAGTATAGCTGCTGACAAAAGGTAGTGAAGACGCCAAAACTAGTACAGGTAAACTATACCAAAAGTGAAGTTTTTGTGTAAAATTCAACTCTTATAAATTATTATGTTATATAACTTCACTGTGTTAACTTCCAATACAATTTAATATGGATAATCCTGCTTCTGAAAATCCTGATGTGCACCTGGTGGAGGTTTGACAAACTTCTTGATGAGTTTCTCATCTTCTGGTATCTTGGATACCAAACGAGAACCCGATCAAGAAGTTTGCCCAACCTCCTACAGGTGGACATCAGGTTTTTCAGAAGCATGATTAGCCAGATGACAAATAGCCGAGGATGCAGACGATGGTCCTTGAAACATGTACTACCAAAAATTGGCAAGTGAAACATAAGTGTCACAATTCAACTCTTATTATAATTATTTTATACATATCATACTCAAAAACAATATGAGATGTAGATATTGTTTCCAATACTATTTTTAGGATTATTTTAGAGATATCTGACTTTACTATTTTCTGGGGTAAGTGAGGAATGCAAAAATAGTTCCCGTATGATTTGGGTGAATTTTACTTCTAAGAAGATTTTGTTTTCTTTTTCTTTTTTTAGTTTCTTTCAGTCAAAGGTATGTGCAGCACTATACTTTGGTGTAACAGACCTATATCTAATATGTTTGTTACTTGAATGAGATGGTGAAAGAAAATATTTCAGTTTAGTCTTGTGAATGATGACAGAAAATGATGGAAAGTAGTGTAATTATTTATCACCTTCTCTTGGTTTGTTTATTGATGTCTGCTGTAATTTTCTATTCTTAACAGATATAGATTTTAAATTTTTATTTCAGAACCATATTTAAGGGATTGTTATTTTAAGCACTATGTACAGCATACACAGTAAAAAGAAAACAGTGAAAGCTATATACAGAATGCAACAGACAACTTTTGAAATATGAGATCTAAAATGATATGAGTGATCATGGAATGTGAGCATTCTTATAGTAATTATGATAATGAACACTAACAGCCATGTGCACCATTCTCAATAAAACTTTTACTATGGTATAGTTTGCATTTTATTCTATTCATCCACAGTTTCTGGTGGATCAAACTTATTTAGACAAACATGGTATTTGACAAATGTATTGATCTGATTGAAGTTAAGAAAAGTGTTCTTGAAAGAATAAAGAAATCTTGCACCTAGAGCATTTTAATAAGGCATTAACATCAAATTGGTGTTATTGAACCATTTGGAAGTAGAAAATCTGAGGAAAGATTTCATCTGCTGAAGGAAACTGTGTGGTTGATTAATTAATGAAATGAAATTTCCTTTTAACACAAACAATCCCATTTCACTTAGCCTATGATTAATTTGAACATTTTAAGATTGAATGCTACAAAGGTATTTAACACCAGGAAATCTATCGCTAAGGTATTTTGTAAATGTCCTGTGCAGGATGTCATTTATCCTACAATTCTTACAATTGTTTTGTTTTCTATCTGAACAAATTTTCATGTTATTGCCATCGGTACGAATTTTCATAATAGGCAACTGTCCTGCCATCTAGCTGTAACTAAACATAGTGTAACCGTTTCCAACAGTATGTTCTTTTGAAAGTGCAAAGAAGCAGGGTAGAGGATCTATGGAGAAGCGTTTTGGATGTACATTTCGACTTCTGAGTTACCGTATCTGTGGCATGGCATGTGTGGCCATTCTGTAAAAAAGAAGTGCATCAAGATAGACGTGTTGTAGCATATTACCAGGCATAGGTCAGTCTTATTATATAAGACCTGTGTATAACTACTAAAAATCCAATTCTTGCCCCCTCACCCCCATACAAATACTTTTGAAGTCAGCACCTCTGTTAACTGGTGATTTTTTAAATGGATTCGGCGTCGGATAGTGAAGACTGTACTTCTACTTCGTCGCAAAAAAATCCATAATTTAAACCCGAGAAGGCAAAAGGGAAAAATAAATGCATAAGTGCATATAATGCAAAATATATTGTTCTAAGTTATTACTTCAGTAAGAGCACTCTTGGGAGAAAAAATGTAGCTATACCTAAAAATTGTGAAATGTCCCCGTCTTTTTACTGTCTTGTCCCCCGTTCCTTCCTTGAACAGTTGGTCACCTTATCCATCTATGAAATGTAACTAAAAATTTTAAACCAATGTGACTAAACTTCCAGCTATTCAAGAATTACACAAAGACTAACAATTTTTTTATGTTTGTACTTTTATGGATATTCTCCATTGACAAAAAAAAAGCAACTTTTGGGTTTACCTGGGTAAAGCTGAACAGGATTGATGCACTGATAGCTTATTTTAACCACTGTAATAGTTTTCTCATGCTCCTGGTGTGTTCAGTTAAAGTATATTTTTGTTTAATCAGAATGGTACACACGTGGCCAAAAGAATTCTAAATATAGCCAGGGTCCAAATTTTTGTAGCATTTCATTTTCATTTCCTGTACCTAAGTTCATACACAATACTATAAATTCCAATGGTCTTCCTACTTCAGAAATTCTACATGTAAATTGCTGCCAATTTCATGATTTTCATATTTCGGTCTTTTTATTTAAAAGCAAAATTATTTTTTCAACTATGATACTACGAAAACTGATTCTTAGATTCAATGTCTGTACAATGAACGTTGTAAGAAGCAATTTTTACACTCTGGTAAGGAAATAAAAAATAATAATTTTGATATCCAGATTTCACGATTAGATATAGAAGATTCCATAAATATGCAATTCTGAATTACTTTTACAGAGAGAAAATAAATAAAAAATTAACAGCAAAATGTAGAACGGCAACGTGAGTGCAAATGAAGTTTAATCTGACCTCTTCATAACACAAATTATAAAATTAAAAAAGTAGATGTTCAACACATTTCATAAAATGGTATTATTTAATTAAAATATTTAAAATTAATTTTATTTAACTGAAGTAACTTTAAATAATAAATGGCATTTTCAAAATAAGACTTATTATGAAAAGGGCAAATAATGAAAGATTGCTCAAAATGGTGATGAAGTGGAAACCCGATGAAAGAAGAAGGAAAGAAAGGCTGACTGATATCTGGATCAGGATGGATGGTAGAAGGAGCATGGTAGATTGTGGAAAAACCCTATGAATAAAAGAAAATTGTTTTTAAAAATGTAAGTGGAAAAGTATCAATAAATGAAAGGAGTAAGGCAGAGAATGATCTTATTCCTGTAATATAAGTTTTTTTTGATTGGAAATATGTTCGAGTACCATCTAAAATTTGAACTAATCTTTGTATTCATTAGAATCTATGGCCTTTGAATTTTTTTTTACATTTATCAATTTGGACCCTGGTTAAAGTGACAATATAAACAATTGTTGGTCAGAAAAATACGAAAATTCTTGAATTAGAAAGAGAGAGAGAGCTGCTGATTATTATGACTAAGCAAATAGAGCTTATCAACGATCTGGTGTGTTACTAATGCAATTTATACCAAGAAAAATGCATTAGCAAAGCTAGGAATAGAGCTTCCAATTTCATGTACAGGTAGGGAAAAATAAAAAGGGAACCTACTAAAATATCTAAGTTGCAGATATGAGACACTGCGCTTGCTTAGTGGGTTCCAGGCATGCGCAGTGGCTCGTGTCGGCAACTTATGTATTTTAGTAAGTCTGCTTTTTTTTTTTCCTTTCTTTACCTGTACATTCTCTGACTTTGCCACAATAGAAGTCTTCAGTTTACATACTAAAGGAAGCCTCTTATGCAGCAATTACTGAGTACACTTAATGGCATGGTTTTTCCACCCTACTTGTAGTATTACTAATACTTTTATCAACAAAACTCCTACTTTCTGCAGTAAAATAAATAAACACCATGAGCAATGACAATACTTCTTCCTCCATCCATTTCTCAAAACAGTCCTGTGGAAAGGTTGCCGTTTCCTTCATGTCTCCATCTCTTCTGCTAACGAGAACCTTTGCATTTGCACAACTATTCAAATTTGGAAACATAATAATCAATTAGTGAAAAACTTGGAGAATACGGAAAGGCTGAGAAAGCCTAAAGGACATTACGTTATGTTTTGTTAGGTATCCATTTACAGACGAAGTAAAGGGAAGAACCTCTAGTCTCTAGGTCAAACATTCGCTTTAAGGACACCGATTCATTTTGACTGAAAGTTGATGGGACATGCTATCTAAAAGCAGTGATGGTACAAAACTGTTGAGAAATGTTATGGAAATTGGCAGAAGCATGTAACTGCTCTTGATGTTATTACTGAAGGTGGTTTTGTGTAAGATGTAAACTCTCCAATTACTGTATTGGCCCGAATATAAGATGATTTCTTTTCCTCAAAATGTGTATATAAAAACTATACTTGTCTTATACGCGCAGCTCTCCATTCATGAATGCAGCTGTGCAGCAGGAATCCCCACGTGATGATGAGCGTTCGAACAAAGATCAAAATTATGCAAAAATTCACTGAACTTGACTGAATTTTACATAATTTTATTTTTCCCGAATTCATGCTTCTGCTTGTATTGCACCTTTACTTCTACATGTCAAGCTTTGTTTGACCACCAGTAATGGTGGACCATATGGGAAAGAAACCATCTTCATTGTTTCAATGCATAAATAAAGGGGAGAGAGGAAATAACAACATGAACTTCAAAATTCCATTTTATTTGAGCAAAATGTACTAATTAGTTATTTTATAATTTTTTTCGTAACTATCCTTAAAAAATTCATGGTCATATTATATGCGAGGTCTTTCTTATATTTAGGCCAATACAGTAAATTTTTTATAAAATAATACTTTTTTTTGGCTCTACTAGTATTTTAAAAACATTAAATCAATACCTTCTAAAACAAGTCATTAAAATATGTTAACTCACCTTAGATGTAGGGGTTTCACTAGTGCCGCTAATTTGTTTCGGTGACCCCTTTGATCTATGCTTGGTGCGACTGGGAGAGCCCCCTGGACTTCTGGAATAACGAAGAGGACTAAGACGACTACTTCGAGAAGTCTCTTCACTCTCAAGAGCACTTGCTGGTGCCTGTTGTGTCAGTGGTGACTTGGCTGGAATGGAAGACCTTCGTCTTGCCAGAGTGACAGCTGAACTCAACCCTTTCTCTTCACTGCTGCCGCTCCGCCTTCTTAACCTGGATTCAAAAACATTTCATCTTCTTGAGAATGTCAGAGAGCAAAAATAATAAAATTGTATTAATTATTTGAAACCTAAATACCAGCTTTTCAGTTCTCTAATCTTTCAATTTTAGACACGTGAAGTCAGAATGAAAAATTCAATGCCATAGCCGGGATTCGAACCAGGATCTTCAGCTCTCCGTGCCGATGCTCTAACCAACTGAGCTACCATGGTAACGTGCCGGTACAACATTAACTGACTCACAATCCCAGAATACCACCAGGCGTTCTCAATATGAGATACGAACCCAGTGGCGACTTACAAGCTGTAAGTTCTTAAAGACCCGGGCTTTATAGTAAACCACTAGTAGGTCACAGTGGTAATGTTGTTGTACCGGCACGTTGCCATGGTAGCTCAGTTGGTTAGAGCATCGGCACGGAGAGCCAAAGATCCTGGTTAAAATCCCGGCTATGGCATTGAATTTTTCATTCTGACTTCACGTGTCCATCTTAGCCTACACACGGCCAGTGTGAAAGAAGTATCATTCCACTGTGACTTTCAATTTTAAGTTAGTTTTTCCTGTATTATTGTTTCTCAGGCTTCTAACCGGGTGGGTTGGAGGAGTGGTTCTAAGCTTTTGACAGCTATCTCTACTGCCATCTTCTGGGAGAAGTGACCTGTATTGGGAAAAAAACTGTTTCTTATATAGGAAAAGATTGGATATACTACGAGGGTCGGTCAATAAGTAATGCCTCCTATTTTTTTTCTCCTGAACCAAGTTAGTTATGTGAATAATTTTAATTTGGCGAAATTCCTCAAACCTTCTTCTACACTCCACTGCAATAGCAACTTCCTACGTCAAGCGGTGGCAGCACTGCTGCCTATTGCAAAATGGCTGACATCGAAGTCCGTATAAGACAGCGTTCTGTCTCTTTCACGGTGGGTACCCCAAATGTTAACCGACCAGAATGAGGAGTCACGAAAAACAATAGCCTCCGAACACTTGCAGCGCTTCAATTTGCAGGGAGAGGAGTTCCTGCACAAAATTGTGACTGGAGATGAAACGTGGGTTAATTTTTTTGAACCAGAATCAAAGAGACAGTCTATGGAATGGCATCGCATAACCTCACCGAGGAAGAAAAAATTGTTTTTCGTGACTCCTTATTCTGGTCGGTTAACATTCGGGGAACCCACCGTGAAAGAGACAGAACGCTGTCTTATACGGACTTCGATGTCAGCCATTTTGCAATAGGCAGCAGTGCTGCCACCGCTTGACGTAGGAAGTTGCTATTGCAGTGGAGTGTAGAAGAAGGTTTGAAGAATTTCGCCGAATTAAAATTTTTCACATAACTAACTTGGTTCAGGAGAAAAAAAATAGGAGGCATTACTTATTGACCGACCCTCGTAGAACGGGTTCTAGTTCTTATACAGGAAAAGACTGGATATACTAGAACTAGAACCCGTTCTAGTATATCCAGTCTTTTCCTATATAAGAAACAGTTTTTTCCCAATCCAGCACACTTCTCCCAGAAGATGGCAGCGAAAGCTTGGAACCAAACCTTCAACTCACCCGGTTGAAAGCCCGAGAAACAATAATAAATTCTCAACACCGGAAAAGCCTCAAGTCACACATTAGTTTTTCCTTGCAAGTAAAAAAAGTATATGTAAAAAAAAAAAGACAAATGATTTTCAAGCAAATGAGATGGTAGGGGATTTTATTTGCGATAATTAGCAAGACCACCTCTGTGATCCAGTGTTTAGTATTCCTGACATTGAATCTGGAGATCTGGGTTTGATCTCAGTACCTTCTTGGATTTTTATGCGGTAGAGAGATCTGAAACAGGGTGCACTCATCCTTATGAACACAACTGAGGAGTTACTTAATAAACAAGTGGTGGGTCTGGCCAAGAAAACCATCAATAATGGATATGAGTCTCAATATGCTGATCATATGCAGCAGTGGTTGGGAAGTAGTCACTGTCCCCTTATGAGACGTAGTCCTGCTGAAGTAGCAAATTTAAGAGAACAAGAATATTTGATTTGAGACAGATTATTCATTTAGAAGTTTTAATATAATCTTTTAGCTGAATCCTTCAGATACATATTGTTCAGCACTGGCAGGGTAACTGTACGACCCTTTTTTGCTGGGAGAAATTTTTTAAGTTGTCCCACGTATCCCAACGGAAAGAAGTTTTGTCCTGTTTATAGCCCTTTTTATTTATGAGTGTTAATGATTATTATGATGATGATAACATCAATAATAATAATAATAATAATAATAATAATAATAATAATAATAATAACAACAACAATAATAATAACAACAACAGCAATAACAACAACAACAACAACAACAATAATAATAATAATAACAATAATAATAATATTATTGACGATGTCTTTAAAAGGTTCTTTAAGGAAAAGAAATTATCCACAGCAAGTGAAGTTTATAAACTTGCACTACTGATATATGCACTATTATCTTTGCTTTATTTACGCCGAATCATTGAAAATGAGTGAAGAATTAAGCGCATTAGTTGTAAAATTAGATAACTTTTAATAAAAAATATTGTATGCATCAAGTATGCAAAAACTTTAGCGGATTCATCTCGTATTTCAGACTCGGCTATGCTTCGTCTGAAATACTAGATTTGTCCGCTAAAGCCTGGCTTAGCGCACTTGATACATAAAATAAATTTTGATACATAAAGTAAAACTTGATACATAAAGTAAATTTTGATTTACTTTCTTTAGTGAATGCTACTAAATTCATTAATATCAACACTGATAACAATGATAACTGTAAAATGCAAATGTTATGGTTGGATTGCTAGACTGAATGTGATGATAACCATAATGATTCAGATTAGTGATAAGTACGTATTATCAAAACTAAACCTTGTTTGAGTGGAAGTAGGACTTTTGCCTCCTCCCGGAGTTCCTTTTCTCCTTGGAGACTCTCTGACACGTCTATGTCTGCGAGGTGATTGTTGCTGTTGTGTTGGTGTTATGCTGCCAGTCTCTGATGTTCTTCTCGTCCCAGTAGCAATGGCACCACCACAGCTCGAGTCATCCGAAGTGGCGCCTCCTCCACTTCCGGCTGCAACTGGAACTGCGTTGCCATTGCCTATCAGAGTGCCATCTTCTGGGGTGTGTGCAGGGGTAGTGGTTCGTTGCAGTGCGCCCCAGTCTTCTGTTCGAAATCCTTCATGCATAGCAGGACTTCGGACCATCCCTGGAGTGATTACTTCTTTCTCAGCCTTGTCTCTGTGACCTTTCTTGGCCCCAGTCTATTGAAAAGAAATAAATAAATCAGGGGAACTTTGTGAGTATTGATCAGTTACGCATTATAATACTTATTCTTTCACCACCAGGTTCTTGCAAGTTCACCCACATTTATTAAATCAATTGCTAGTTTTTAAAAATAATTTTTAAACAGCAAACTACCATATACACTTGAATACTACCCGCATATTTTTTCCAAAAATCTCGAATGAAAAACTGGGGTGCGAGTATTATTTGAATACTGGTCTCCTCTCACCTGAATTTCGACATTTTGTACCATTTCGGCTCAATATAGCATGATGCTTTGCAGTAGTATCACAGTATAGTATAACAATAGCGAAGCTGTAATTAAAGGAAAATGAGAAAGAAAGTGCTTTCTTATGCACATGGTCCGCCATGACCGGCCGTGAAACAAAGCTTTACGAGTAGAGACGCCAAGCAAGTAACAGTACACTACAAGCAGAAACACTAATTCGGGAATAGTTCGGCAAATTTCCACAAGACTTTGACCTTGGGTCGAACCAGTTGGACATACGTCATTGCGTGTGATTCCTGCCGAACAGCTGGAGAGTGTTGTTGTTGTTTAAAGTGACGCAGCGCGTATAAGATGGCTCACTGTTACCATGTTATTTTTAATATAAAATTACATTTTTATTTTTATAATTACAATTTTAGCCTACCATATTTAATTCTTTTATGAACTGTAATGTTAATTATAATTGTTTAATCAAGAATAAACCTGGCAAAATAATTTTATATAGAAGCCTGTAGATTTTTTTTTCCCAAATTTCCTTTCGAAAAATTTGGGTGCGGGTATTATTCGGGGGCGGGTAGTATTCGGGTATATACGGTAATTAAAAATGAATTTATCAATAATAAAATCATGTAAACTGATAAAAAAAAGGGCCAGGTGGAGTTAATAGACCATATTTAAGAAACTATGGAGTTTTTTAGACCATGGTTTCTTAAGAAAATTTGATCTGCATATGTGGAGGAATAAGTGGTGTAACTAGAATATTAATAGAACAAATGTACAAGAGATTCCTTGCTTCAACAATATTCCTTTATCATTGTCAAAACATCTGAAGGCATACAAATATGCAGTAAAAAACTATCAAAGATTTTTTGAAGGGTGAAAAATAAAAGAATTGAACTCTTTGGAATTTTACCATTGGTTATCTTATAGGCTAAAAGCCTATGTCTTCCAAACATCACGTTTATAGCTCATGGGGAAGGGGTTAAACATAAATATCAGTGAGTGGAGTGTTGTAGATGTGAATAACATAACAGATATCCAGTCAGTTTTTCCATACTTATCGAGTAGGCCTACCTAAAAATTCCAAATTTTGCAAAGTTACGACAGTTGGATGTGCCATTGTTCCTGAAAAATTTTACATTATAATTGTTGCTGCACATGTCGTTCTGTCTCTGGCTATTCTGCAGTTGTTTTTCATGTGTTAAATTATGTATACCCTTGTCATAATGACTTCGCTTATATATATATATATATATATCTATGTCAGGTGATCAGCAATATCTCACAGTATTCCGAGGTTGGTCACAAACCTGTCAGGTTCCAACTCTCGAAAATAGAAGTATATCTAACTTACTTTTCATTTGAAATATATCATCTTTTGGTGAAAGGTGTAAGAAACCCTGTGAGCATATCATAGACTAAATTGCAGCTTATGGATAAAATTGATGTCTACGAACTGAACCCATCTCAGAAGACTTAAATATGACCTTATGTTTATTGTGTGATTCCACTTTCATTCTTAATATGAGAAGCCATAATCCAGGAAACAACATGGTGCTTAAAGGTTTAAGTAAAATGTATAACTAAATAAGTTTTCAGTGAAAGAAGAAGAAGAAGAAGAAGAAGAAGAAGAAGAAGAAGAAAAGAAAGAAAAGAAAGAAAGAAGAAAAAAAACATAATGCTCCCATGGAATGCCCTGACACTCTGGACACAGAGTATGCAATGACTGACTGATGGCCTTATATTAGGCGACGTGAGAGTTACGTACCCAATATATTCTTTCTTACCTGAACACTTCCTGGTATAGACGCTACGGCAGAAGAAGGAGTACGTCTATGGTGCTGTACAGGACTTCTACTTCTCGACTTCCCTCTTCTGCTTGGTGTTTTTTCCTTCTCTTTCCCCTCACTTGGTGGTGTTGTTTTCTTTTCTCCTCGCCTCTTCACATCATCTTTGCTTGACTTTTCACTTTTTCCTGAAGATCGCCTGCTCCAGCTCTCTGATTCTTTGTGATGCTGTGTACCTCCTGTAAGTACAAATGCAATTGAAATTGTAAATGAACATTACTTCCTGACCAGCAGTATATCAGCATTGTAAAGGGTGGTTCAAAAAGAGCGCCGGTTTTGATATATGAAATTAAGAAATTTATTTTAACAAAAAACATGAACAAAATACATGAACATGTTCATCCAACCTTCCCATTTCATGTATGAAAAATTATGTCGGGCATATGACCTCCTCTACCGCGCTGGCATGCGAGAATTCTGTCCATGAAATTCACTAAAACTGCACGACAAGTTTCCACTCCCATTTCGCCGACAACTCGTCGAATTTCCTCCTTCAAGTCATGGATGTTTCGTGGTTTATTGGCATACACCAATGACTTAAGATGACCCCAAAGAAAAAAAACACAAGGAGTTAAGTCACATGACCTTGGTGGCCATTGATGTTCAGCATTGCCCGAAATGAGGCGATCTGGGAACTTCCCATGGATCAACTGAATTTATAGGGGTGGTAATGGAGATCATACCGGAGAATTCTCCGTACTGAAGAACATCTTAATCCCAATTGTTAGGAACGGCGACAAATTGATTTCATTGGGCTAACAGCCACACTGTCACGAACCACTTCGACTAGAACGACCAGGACTTTTGAGGTTTACTGTTGAACCTGTCTCAAAGAACTTTTTCATAAGTCTGCGAACTGTGGATTCATTCGGTGCTTCATTACGCCCTAAAATCGCGCGAAGTCACCTGACAGTTGCTGCATAACTTTCTCCATTCTGATCAAATGTTTTCACGATTTGCACATGTTGCTCACAAGTGAACTGCTCCATGGTTAGACACAGAATACGAGAAATTCCAACTGCATCAACAATGGAATGTTCCTGGAAATATAAATGAAACAAAACAATGTCACCAACCGACAAACAGAAATTTACCAGCCGTTTCAAAACCGGCGCTCTTTTTGAACCACCCTTTAGAATCACTACTGTTTACAGGTAGTATATGAGGCTCGTCCACAAAGTAAGTTTTTCTGGAGACAATTACAGGAACAAAACATAATTTCATGGAAATGTTTATTGCAACAGATACAGCAAGTGTTCAGCTATTTTTTCAACATATTTTCCACCAGAATTAAGATATTTGTCATACCATGGGACCAAATTTTGAATACCTGTGTCCAGGCTGTAAGGTGGATGTTTAAACACCTCCTAGCAAGTCTCTTGCAAAAGTTCGGTTGGGAGGTGTTTATGCATCCACTCTAAAGCCTGTACCTCGCTTCTAGTGATTTCCAACTTTTCCTACACCTCAAGAAATGACAGAGAATGACAGAGGCACGAAGATGGTTGTCACACAGTGGTTCAAATCATAGGCAGCAGAGTTCTATGACACAGGCAGTGCTTTTTTTGTGACGGTATGCAACGGTACGCAGTACCGGCACCTTTTTTAAAAATAAAATTTGGATATTACTCAGAATATTTCTATCACAATTCCCATAAAATTATGTTTTATTTAAAATCAAACTTGTTTGTTGGTTTTGTTAGATTTCTGCATACATACGAGCACATGATAATTCCTGTAAATTGCCGTGGCTACTGGACTGCAAGAGGGTTGGGGTGGGTTTTCCAGGCCTCAGCAAACTGCTCCTGTGGTGAAGGCCATTCTAACGGTATAAGAATTGCACCAAATGCAGTTAATGCTAACGTAGTAACGAACAAGTAGTAAGTAGCTAACTACCATAGTTAATCAGGGGTTAGTGCATGTTTAAATTTAACTGCATTCGTTGCTTACATATAATTTGAAAAGAAACCCTTGGTTTGTGTTGCACATACAAGTGAATTCATAATTATTTAGTACCGGTGCGTAATAAAAGAAAGCATGTCGATGTTTTTGAAGTACCGGTATCTCATAAACCTGCCAACTGTGAATAAACTGTATCTGAATAGTACGTCGCAAGTACCGGTAATTTTACTGCAATTCAGGGGAGAAACATTTCTGGCCATGATAGGCCCGATTGTTGGACATTAACTCAGAAAAATGACGTCTGGGAGAAGTGCGAGAGCTCCCGTGAGATTGAGTTAAAAAGTTTCTGTGAGTACCGCCACCTTTTTAATTAGAAAAAAAGCACTGGACACAGGTATTTGAAAGTTGGTCCCCCGGTATGACAAATGCTTAATTCCGGTGGTGAATATGTTGAAAAATAGCTGAACACTTGCAATAAATATTTCCATGAAACTGTGTTTTGTTTCTATAAATGGCCCCAAGGAAACTTACTTTGTGGATGAGCCTCATATATGCAGAAGCACTTACTTGAAAATATTATTGGGAGGGGGGGATATTGGACTGCTAGTAGTTATACATTGTTTTGACAATGAAAGTTAAATATTGAAACATTTGAGAAAATACAAAGAATTGATAGTTTGTGAAAAATTGTTCACCCACAAAAACAGAGGAAAATTGATTAATTTCAACATCCCAGCAGAAGACAACTTCATTACTAGGTAAATCCATCCATACATCGTGACCAGAGGACAGCACAACACAAGGCAGTAAACTCAGCTGATGATGAGACAAAGGTCTTGAAACATATGTTATGCTGTAAAACACCTTTCTAGCGAGTTATATATATATATATTCCACTCCAGGATGATGTCTCAGCACTTAAATGCCTTGAAGATTAAAGCAGCTTGGACTTTTGGAAAGTCGGGAATAACTGAACTGCATACCTAGCTGACTATCCAAGAGAGATTCAGTCAGAGCTAAAATTGTTTCAGCAAATAAACACCCTATGCTTGGTGACTGCTGCATGCAATGCATGAAAGAAGTCCAGTACACTGTATATTGTCAATGTGAAAACATCTGAGCTAGAATTAGGGAAGGGGATTACCTGCAGGCGATGGAGATTCCACACCTTCACGTTCCATCATGGGTGAGAAATCCAACTTGAATCCTTTCTTGCGACGCTTCTTCTCCTCTTCTGTCCATTCACGTCTCTCCCCAGAAGGAATTCTCCCAGCAGAACCATAGCCCTCCTCTTCATCTGGTGGAGACTCATAGTACCCTGAGCTGGAGTAGTGAGCACTGCGTTCCTCATCATCTGACATTGATCCACCAGGTAATGGCGCAGGCTTCACTGGTTTTTGTACTGGAGAGCGTGGAGGTGAAGTTGTCTCTTTAGCTTCTGCTTCATCTCCACTTCCATCTACGCTATAACTGCACGAACAAATTAACTAAGTTATAATTTGAGTTGGGAAGATACACAGTGAAGTGATTTCAAACTTAAAGATTGTTGAGATCGGGATTTACACATTAACTTCACTTAATAGGTATATTTACCTCAGAATGCATTTCGATGGACAATTTCCACCATCATCAGCTGATCCGACTGTCACTCTAGCGGTGGGTGGATGAACTTTTCAATCAGGGTTCCTTGAATTTCCACTGTGGTGTCAAAGTTGGCGGCGGGTGGATGAACTTTTCAATCAGGGTTCCTTGAATTCCCACTGTGGTGTCAAAGTTAGAATTTGATCAACTTTGACACCACAGTGGGAATTCAAGGAACCCTGATTAAAAAGTTCATCCACCCGCCGCTAGAGTGACAGTCGGATCAGCTGATGATGGTGGAAATTGTCCATCGAAATGCATTCTGAGGTAAATATACCTATTAAGTGAAGTTAATGTGTAAATCCCGATCTCAACAATCTTTAAGTTTAAAATATTAATTAAGGTCTTTTATTGCTGTATTTCACTTACATTCATTTTTAGATGTGATTTTAAAAGTAAAATCCAAAGAAGTTATAGGAAATTATTACTCCATTTGTAAAGTTTTAGCTTTGCTCAGACTTTTTCACTGGACATGAGTGTGTTAGTTAATATCTTGACCCTTAAACAGGAGATGGGACACTACTTTTGTTGATACTCAATATGGATTTAACTGGATATTTGATACTGCAATACTTTTATTATTTAAATAAAATAGTAAAATTAAAATTTCTAAATACAATATATATGAAATATGTATTTTTTATACTAATTAGTAGGAATCACACTGTGAAGTAGTAATGAATAAAAAAACTGCATTAGTTTTGGGTTACTTATGGACTGGATAGAGAGTTGCTTTACACCATCTCAGTCACTGCAATTAGAAGATCAGTGGCAATTTTAAGAAATCACTTATTTAGTACTTAATATTATTTTGTATTGATATAATCTTTTTATATCATAGAAAATATTGTTATCACTTAATTCTGTCTATTTATACTTTGTCATTAATTAGTTGTAAAATAATAAAAATAAAAAAACATATTGTTAATCAGTACGGTATGGTGCATGTTCATTCTAAACATATTGTTAAGCTCATGGGCAAACCCCTATCCATTGACACGCAACCCGCAAACTTGGTGAAGTTACACATAGTTAAAAAAGAACGGGTAGATGGTAGATGGGTAGATGGGTAGATGGTTGCTCGTTCTTAGGGAAACACTAATTTCACTTTATAATATACACTACAAAAAACAAATAATACAAACAATTTTGTATTTTTAATTATTCTTTTACATGTGCAATTATTTCATTAAAAAAAGGCTTAGAATGTGCCATAACGCCTTTCAATCGGAACTGTGTCGCTACCCGTCACTGCTTGAAAAGAGAGATGATTCATGCATGAGAATAATCCACCACGTACACCGAATGTCTGTAATGCCATCTTGTGTCTTATGCAGGAAGTTCGAGAACCACAACTGGTTCGCGAACCAGTAAATGCCCATGTATGCTTTACGGTATGGTGCATCTTCATTCTTATATATGTTACTGGCATTGTGTGAAATCCCAGTATTCTATAGAATGCCTAAGTAATGTATAGAATGCCTGATGGTTTTAGGCAAACTGTGAAATAAAAGTTTTTTTGTGAAAATGTTACACACTTTTCCTAGGCATTCTATACAATTCCTAGGCATTATACAGAATGACCAGTACCATTTACGCAAAGTGTTAAAAGGGCACAAGATGAGAAGCCTTTATTAATTAATACGCATAATTTTCATACGAGCATCTTAATTACCATTAGGTCTATAGGCAAGCTGCTTACGACTGTTTCTCTTCGGCCATAAATAATTATTTAAATTTTGAGATTTAAGTTTCGTCAAACAAACAAAAAACAGGGTGTCCGCTTCAATCAGCCTGTTAGCAAGTTCATGCAACTGCTGTCTTCTGGGAGAGATGGCAGCTGATGACGTAGGGTCATGGTTGAACAAAAATATGTTTATATTAAATGTTAGTCTTATAGAATCAAAAGGAGGTGGAAAGAATTAACATGATACCAATGAATGGCAAAAATTATAAACTTTGATTATTAATTAATATTAATTGTTTTTTACTTTTACCTTAAATTTGTTGAGACTAAATTTTATAAAAGTTTGTTACCCATCTTTATTTCAAGACATTAAAGCAACTTTCAACTTCAACTTTCCTAATCAGTCTGGATATTTATGAACAGTACCTGCCAGAACTACTGCTTTCCCCACTAGGTGATGTGGCCCCATCTTTGTGTTCAGGAGTTGCAGCTTTCTGTCGTTGTTGTTGCATAGCTGACATGTCTACACTGACTCTAGGGGTGGTGCTGGCATCCTCACTCTCCACCTGAGGGGTTGTAGGCAGGTCACTTTCTTCTTGAATAGGAGGTGGGGAGTAGGAAACCTAAAATCACACATGCATCTTCAGTATCTACTCAGCAATAAACTGCATAACTGTAAATTTGTATATATATTGGAAGTTTACACAGTGAAGCTATATTATAAAGGATATACCTAGGTAATATTGAGTTGGGTCTAGCTCGTATACTTCACTTTTTGTATAAATACCTGAACTAGTTTCGAAGACCATCGTCATTCATAATCATCAGATTATGAATGACGATGGTCTTCGAAACTAGTTCAGGAATTTATACAAAAAGTGAAGGAAATCTACAGTGAAGTGTTGATATTTTTAGCAAGACTGAGATCGGAAATATACACACTAACTTCACTCTTATAAAATTTTACATAGGTCAAACAAAAAGGAATTTAGATAAAGGAGAAAAGAACATTTTAGGAACATCAGGAACAAACAAATTGAAAAATCTGCTTTTGCCATCATTTCTGGGAAGTAGGCCTAGCCATGAAACTGAAAATGAAATAGCACTACTAAAACAAGTTGAAAAACCAATAGAACTTATTGTTTTGGAAAAAAATATTCATTAAAGAACCGGAAAAATCTCTTAAACTTCGACACTTCAGTTGGCATACAAGGAACTTTGATCGAAATGCTCATTCACCCGCCGCTAGAGGACCAGTCGGAATCAGCTGATGATGGGAAGACCCATTGAAATGATCATACTGGGTAAATATACCTTTTAGTGAAGTTGGTGTGTATATTTTCAATCTCAATCTTGCTACAGGAAGCTACCGTATTTTACGGACTATAAGATGCTCCGGACCATAAGACGCAACTTGATTTTAGGATAGAAATTTAAAGGAAAAGAAATTTAATGTGATTCTAAACGATAAATTTTAAACATAAACAAATTATACCTTTGTACAATCGAATCAGTGTAAATCACTTTCAACCTAAAACCTGCGTTGTACAAAAATCTCTTCTGTACAGGTGGCATTGCGTAAATTTTAACAACAGAACTGATTTCTCATGAAAGATTCTCATCTTCTAACCCTCAATTCAGCATACAGTAAAAATAACGGGACAAGACTGTTTATAGGTCATTGCCTTCATTTAAACCACCCAGCAGAGACAACTCCTTTTGCATAAAAGATCTCAAGATTCCTTTCTTTTCGCACTGCATACCTGGCTTCCAGCTACCCTCATTTTACGATTGTGACAAGTGCACTGATGTACTGTGTGTGCCAAAATTTGTAACTATCACATTGTTTACAACACCTTGTTTATAACTATGGTATTCCGGCAATATTTACCAGTATTTTAATTTTTTTTGTGTACTTCGGACCATTAGATGCACCCAACTTTCAAGGCTCTGTTTTCAAAGTAAAAAAGTGTGTCTTATGTTCCGTAAAATATGATACATTAAACCGAAACATTCAGTGATGTAATGTTCAATGGTCTGTGACCACAATAATTGTATGTTTTAAAAATTTATTTGTTGTTTATTTATTGTTGCAATTAATTATATCTTTCAATTTACCCCTTAAACCAATCATATACAGTGCACGCCACTTAATGTGATCACTTCAGGACACAGCTAATCTGATAATATTAACCGATTGATAACAGTAGCCAAAAGATTTAATTGAAGGTTACTTATTCATACATAAATAATACACTACAACACTACAACATGATCAGAGGCCACCACGGCTAGAAAGGAATGAAAAATATAATTAAAAGATATATATATATATATACTGTATATATATATATATATGAGGGTCACCCAAGAGGATTGAGTATTTAAGCAGATAGAAAAAGGGCCATTTTAGTGAAAAACAGTGTGCAACATGGCTAATATTATTTTACATCATTAGGTACTTAATAATAGTATTAAAATATATTAGGTATAATTCGCTTTATTTACAATGGATACACTTTTAAGGTGTAACTACATGACGTTTTGGTTCAGCCCGTGAACCTTCCTCAGAAACTTTTTTCCAAGAGCTGTCTCTACCTGCTGCCACCCAAATTCTTCGTGTAGTTATGCCTTAAAAATGTATCCATTGTAAATAAAGTGAATTATAATATATTTTAATATTGTTATTAAAAATACAGTGAAAATCCAGGACCAACCACGATGAATTATTTCAATAAAGTACTTAATATATCTCAAAGTGTACTTCAAATAAATTTATATTTTTAATATTTTGAGTAGCAACAATCCTGCTTTTAATTAGTCTGGAAATTCTAAATACATAAGTTGTATTAATTCTACTAACCTGAACCATTTCATCGTTGTTTATTTCTCTTGCAAGGCTGTAGATAGAAGAAGCACTCTCGAAGGAACTACCATCACCAGCTGCAGTGCTGCCAACAGCAGGGGTACCTGAAGTTTGAGGCATGCTCCGTCTTGAACTGGTGTCAGTGCCTGAATTATTTGTTTCATTTGCAGTGACATAGTCCTCGGTGGTGCATGTAGAGGCCTCCGACAGGTCAGTTTTGCCACCTGAGTCAGTGCGTGCCAGGGAGTCTTTATCGGTAGATCCTGAACCTCCACCAATATTACAAGCATTATAACCTTAACACTCACCCAAAAATTTGTCTGATACTATTAGAATCAATGGCAAAAGAAAAATGAGGCAAACTTAGATAGGAGAGAGAAGTTAAAAAAAGTAATAATAAAACAAAAAGGAATTAGAAGAAAATGAGGAAGACTGAAGCTATAACTAATTATAAATATAACTTAGGAGGTTATTTTTTTCTGTAGTATTTTAATTACTTTAAATGTAAGGTAATTTAATGTCATAATGTTATATTTGAAGATAAATTGTGATTAATAGGCATAGCATTTCATTTATAGATAGACTAAGCCAGAGACTTTAATTTTTAAAAGTAAAGGGAAATTTTTTAAGTGCCAGAACAGAACTTTATGAGATAGTCTGTCTGTCTGTCTGTCTGTCTGTCTGTCTGTCTATCTGTCTATCTGTCCATGTGTCTGTACGCACGAAAACTCAAATATGCTTTATTGTATTTTCATGAAACTTGAAATACGCATTTATAACATCCATGGGAAGAAGCCTATTGATAGAGAACCTAATCAGTTGACCGGTACTGGAGTAATGCCCAATTTAGTTCCTATTTTATGGTAATATATTAGAAAGAATTTATCAAATGCAATTCAGTTCTCATGACAACATATTGTTTTACAGTGTTCACATACAGCTTTGGAAGTTGATACTGTTAGCTATGACAAATAACACTACCCACATATTCCTTCACATATGCTTATCAAACTAGACCTTTGTCTTTCCGTAAGCTCTGCTTAATGAATCGATCTGGTGCTTAACTCGGAAATCGATTAAAAAATAACTTATTTTCTGCATATCATAATTGCAATTATCACTGATTAAACAAAAATATTCCGGCACTTTGTCAAATCAGTTTACCTGATTTTATTTGTTATAGTTTTGCAGGGAGGATTTCTTTTATAGTGAATGTTTTCCCGTTAAAAATATTTCACTTTACAGAATGTAAGAAATACAAACCCCAACTAGGCAAGCTTAATACCACATAAGTCCAGCCTAATTTTGTGTTAAGTATTAATTAAATAAGAGAAAAATATTTGTTGTTAATTATCCAACTGAACAATGTTCTACAAAAAAGAAGATTGAATTTGAAACAGTTTATCAATCTATGAAAGATTATAGAAATGAAATTACTTACAACTGGATTTAAGGGGTATAGATGAGGGTGATATAAGAAAGATTAAATGGCAGTACTTAAGAAAAGCATTAAAATCCAAATTGCATGCATAAAGAAATTAATTTAAATTGAAATGGTAATGATTCTAAAAACTACTTTTAGCTATATACTATTAAATTTAAACTGCATGAAAAAAAGGGAATTATAAAAGCATGGTTTATTCTATCACTACATGGGTAGGATAAAATTTTAAATTATTTAAATTTTCCTTTATAATTATATTGTCTTCAGGAAAGGAATTGGAAGACTATATACAAGCAATTAAAGTAATAAAGAAAAGAAGCATCTAAGTTCTCTAGAAAAAAAATTTGAAAAAGGAAAAAGTCAAGTAAGAAATAAACTTATTGGGATGAAATGCCAAGGATCTAACGGTTTTAAGAAAACTATATTGTATGAAGAGAATAAGCCCCATGAATCTGACATTTTAACACTGCTTGCAATGGAATATTTATACATCACAGGCCTAATATAATAATAATACAGATAGCCAAATCTTCCTTTCCAGTTGAAACATTGTGTCTTTGGTAGGGACCGTATTTTTTGGTAAATTAAAATGGCTAATTTTGGTGTTAATTTCTTTCTATTTCGTGGGTATTTCACGAAACAAAATATTTTTTAGTACACTCTCTGCAAAGTGGCTGTTTTTCGAACTGCTAACATGCTGGAAAATACCACTTTTACCATACTAGTACCGTAGAATCATTGAATCATTGAAAAAATGAGTGAAAAACTTATCTCCTACGTAGTAAAATTACAGAACTTTTACTAAAAAATATTGCCTCGGCTTGAATACTTCATTCGTCGGCTAAAGCTTTCTTTTGCGTACATAATACATAAGTAGCTATTATACAATTATCTTTATGGGGATGCTACGGCACTCTGCATGCTGGGTTCTTTTTTAGAACCATGAAAAATGTAAATTGATGTTTTAATGTTCTTCAAAACCTATAGAATTCATAATATAAACTCAATTTGTTGCTAAAAAATATGCAAAATGTAAGAAAAACCATGGTGTAAATTACATGCACATAAGTGCCAATTATTGTGGATAAAATACAAAATCTGTTGAATCTACACTCTTTGCTGCAATCTAAAGTAGGCATCCCAAACTCGGCACAGAGATAGCAGAAAAGGAATGTATCCTGATCTCTGAATAGCATACATTCCTCAGTCTTTGCTGTAATTGATCACAAGTATTGATAACTTCTCGGCAGCCATAGAATTAGCACAAAAGCACGCTATAAGAAAAATCACACTAAAACTAAATATTCCGATTCTGAATCAAATTTTTGTACACATTTCTCAATTTATGTATGGAATGGGTATATTTCATGTTTTTTTTAAAAGATATTTTGCACAATCGAACAAATTTTGCAATATTTTGTGTTATTAATTTGCTTAATAGCGGTATTTTACACATGTACAAAGCTAAATACAGCTCAGGAAAGGTGTTTTGTAAAATTTATGCTTATCGCTGTTACCAAAAAAATATGGTCCATAATCTTCGGTATTCATAGGTTAAGGGCTTAATTTAAAAGTAGAAGAACAGCTAAAGAGGTTAACAAAAAATCCATATCTATTAAATATCATATGGAATGCAGTAGGAATGCCAAAAACTCAATTTATAAAAAGGATCTTTCAGAACTGTTTAAATTATTAACTTTGACAATTTATTGGACAGTTCCATGAAATTTTGCATGACTCTTTTGTGTGTGTGCAAAAAATTGTAGCTCCATTTTTGCCTTATCTTTAACAAACATAAATTTGAAGAAAATTAAGAGGAAATTTCATCTTGAAGAGCACAACTATTTTGTTACAGCTTGTTAATTTGAATATTGCCTTTATGAGAAAATTGACTATTAAAAGATATATTTAAAAACTTGTGAGTGAATGTCTAGAACAGGAATTTTTATGTCTCTTAAAATTAAAAATTAATAAAAAAATTAACAATTCATTATACTTGATTAAATTAGTAAGAAAAACATGTGGTTTAAGTGCCAATATTATACATTCAACTTTACACAATTGTTGGAAGTAAAAATCTTACCAAATTAAATTAATCAATTTAAAGAAAATATGCTCAACAAGAAAATAAAGAAATTTGAAAACCAAAAGCATGTAAAAGAAACTACAGTAGAACTACAATTATCCACACTCCAACTATATTGATCGCCAATTATCTGGATCGCTTTGAGGTCGTATTCAAGTGGTTTTTGCAGTGAAACCCTCTTTCAGAATTGATTATTCGCAACAAAGAAAACTTTTAGCCAACAAAATTAACAGTCCTTGTTAGCAAAACAACTGACTCTGACCATTAATTTCAAGATGTGATACTTTATGTAAGTACAGTACTGCACAATTTAGTTTTTTTTAAGAAATGACCTTTTATCCAATCATCCAGATATTTGAATATATGGATCGGGTTCAGTCCCAATTAATCTGGATAATTGGGAGTGGTTCTACCTTAAGTGATTTTAAAGATGAAGAAGTACAGGAAGGAATCTAAGTAGGCCTAGATCTATACCTACAGTATTTCTAGCTGAATCTGACTTCAGGGAAGCTACTTGCTGTGTAGATTCACATGTCAGTACAAGAAATAATCCAAAGAAAAATTTTAAATAAAATTGTGACAAGGCCGACTGTGCTATCAAGATGCAATTTGAGAGACACACTCCCCAGGTCATAGGGAACATAGAGTGAAAATTTCAGACTTCTAGGTCAAAGGGTTTCAGAGGAGTAAGCACACATATATCTTAGGGCTCGTTTAATATAATACTGTATAATACTGACTGTAATCTTGTGAAAATGTATACATTGGCAAAATTAAGAGAATTTTAAATCTAAGGTATAAGAAGCACGTGAGAAATATAAAATACCTACAGATAGAAAAATTTGCATTGGTTCACCATTTCTGGTATACAGGTTACGAATTCAACAGTGAGGCGAAACTTCTGAAATATGTTATGATTTAACTGTTTATGAAAAGTACACATCCAGGAAAACAAAGATTGACTTATAAATTCTGACATCCCTAAGGAAATTGACCTCATTTCGAAATTCATACAAACTGGAGGACAGAGAATCTTCGAAACATAAGTTCTAATTTGGTAAGATTTTACTTAAAATAGTTACTTGAAGTTGAATGCCTTAAAGTTTAATGTATAATTCATTACATATTTTTCTTTTAAATTAAAGGCCTACTTTAAAACATGATACACATAAAATTTCATCATAACAAGACTTAGAGAATACAATGATAAAATAGTATGTATTTTTAATGATTGAAAGCTTATGAGACCCATTGATAGCATAGTGCCAAGAAGCTGTTACAATTACTAGCTAGCCTTACAAGCAAGCTTTTTCACACTCCTGGGAGCTTGAGAGCAATATTGGGGGAAAGAGCACGTAGGAAATTGCGCCATGGTGAAAAAATGCAGCCTAAAATGCATGCACATTCTTTCTTGTATGATAGACTGTCAACAAAAGAGTGTGTGTGTGGAAGATTGTGCATGTAATTGCTAAACACATGTGAATTCTCTCACAAAATAACGGCATGTGGAGTATCTTCATTGCAGATACGCCAGTACCGCAGATACGTGCGGTTTTATTTAAAGTTCAATAAAGAGATATGGAATGGAAATCAACATAGGTAAATCGAAGGTGATGAGGATATCGAAGAGAGAATAGCCGCTTCAAATTATCATGGGAAATCAAGAATTAGAGAACGTGAACCAGTTCAAATACTTAGGAAGTGTACTGACGAAAGATGCCTATTGCACCAAGGAGATAAGATCAAGAATTGCCATGGCCAAGAAAGCATTTATGAAGAAGAGAACTCTGCTAACTAGTAGTCTGAACCTAGAGCTACGTAAAAACCTGGTGAAGTGTTATATTTGGAGTATTGCTTTGTATGGATCAGAGACATGGACTTTGAGGAAATTAGAGAAGAAATATTTAGAAAGTTTTGAAATGTGGTGCTGGAGACAGATAGAAAATATAAAGTGGATGGACATGGTGACAAACGAAGAGGTTCTGAGTAGAGTGGGTGAGAAGAAGTCAATCATACACACAATTCGTCAGAGGAAAGCAAACTGGATTGGGCACATTCTCAGAAGGAACTGCTTATTACATGATGTAGAAGGAAGATTGGAGGGTACAACTAGACTTGGAAGAAGAAGAATTCAGCTGTTGGACGATTTAAGGGAAAAGCAGAAATATTGGATGCTGAAGGAGGAAGCAGAGGATAGACAGTTTTGGAAAACAAAATTCGCGTACCAAGTTTGAAAACCTGCCGGAAGGCAGAATACTTACTACTACTACTACTAAAGAGATATCTACTGGAGTTAATGGGCTCTCGGAATGTTTTATTTGTTTGTCTTCTGTCTTTACATACACACATGCTACAATAAGAAAGAGTGCAGCGTTACATGAATAATGCACCTTTTGTTTGCATACTGCTTTTGACATGCACACGTTTTCACGAAAAACTGAGTGCGCACCTGCCTAATCCTGAGCGAAAAAGCTTTTGTGTAACAGTAGCTAATGAGTCACTATTGAGACAATGCAGTGTTAAATATGTCAGAATCAAATTCCCCACATTTCATGTATTCAATGAAAGTTGTACTATATACCCAGAAATGTGACCAAGTTGTAAATGGTGGAGGTAATAGGTCTTGTACAGAGATATCATAAGCACTACAGAGAATAAATAGTGTGAACAGAAACCTGTTTGGTTATTTACGTATTTACTGGATTTGTATTGATTCATGCAGTGTATCACTTGGCATGAACTTACCACCTCGAGATGTGCCTTCCGTGGACTCTAATGATGATTGCTGTTGTGCTGAATCATGACCAGAGTCTGGAGTTCGAGGACCAGGCAGGGGACTTCTTTTCCTTCTCAGTTCACGGCGAGGGGAGAGAACCCTTTCTCTTACAGAAGGAATGATAACTTTGTCCAACCTGAAAAATAATTAAGCCATCAATTTGAACAGAATAACATGCCAATTAATCTGTGCAGAATTAAGTAATTTTAGAAGATGATATCAAGAAGTATTCCTCTGGAATACAAAAAACCCTCTTTTCCAAAAAATAACCATAAATAAATTTATATTTTCTGCTATGAAACAGTAGTACCCTGTGCACAGGGTAGTTTTCCGAACGGGTAAAGGAGCATGGCAGAGACCCCTTCCGCCTTGGACAACGTACCAACACGCGAGTAGACTTCATTTCACCTGAGGAAGGCCTGGAGGTTAGGCTGAAACGTAGTTACTGTTCTAAGGTAATTTTATCCACTGTACTAAAGTTTTAATAACAGTTTTAGGTAGATTTTCAAAGAAAAATCTACCTATTGCAATGGATACCACTTTATCATTTTCGAAAAATTCTTTCATATCTTTACGTTTCATGCTCCCCTAAGTACGAAACCACCGCCCGTTCAAAAAAAAAATTTTGTGATATTTATATATATATATATATATATATATCTTTACACGATAGCGGCCGTAATTTTGAAGATATTTGAACCAAATTTTATTATGTTATTTCTAGGCCCAATAGTTCGGACAAGTTCGTTAATGGGCAAAATTGGCCCAAGGGGGTGGTCGGGGGAGGGGGTTGAAATTTTAAAACATTTATATCTCGGCCCCTATGAAGTATAGAGGGAAACTTTGTTTGAATAAATTAGAGTACTCCCTATGGAGTTCACAGTGACACCAACAATTAGGGGGTTCGAGTGAGGGTGGGGGTGGGGGTGGGGGATGAAAATTCGAAACTTTTGAAACCATGTCTTGTGGGGTATCGTTGAAAAGCTCTTGATGAGTACTCTACAAATCAATAAATAGTTTCTTGATAGCTCTCATATGACGCGAGATTTTAATGTTTGAAAATAATAACACTTAAAAGAATTATTATAATATCATAATTTTGTCTTGTTTAGCGGCTTTGCTAATTTTATTCATTGCTGATCTTGCACACGGCCTCCCAGAATATTATATCCTATTCTTGTTGTCAAAACAAATGATTGTAGGCTCTTCCTCTTTACCGAATTCAGTTCTTATTACTGCAGGTTTACCATGCCAAGGCTAAAGAAAAAGAGTGCTATGCAGCGACAATAAATTAAACCAAAAGAACTTCGAAATCTACCTCCGCCTGTAGGCCTGCCTAAAGGGATTTTTTAATCAAGTAGTTTATTAATTTCTTTTATGGTTGCCATGTGTCACAAATTCCATAGTTAATCCGTGATTTTGTAGTGTAGCATGTTAAGCCACAAAGAATAAAATTCCACATTTCTGTTTTGATGCTACAATTTTTAAAGAATTTAGATTTTTTAATTAACTGTGCAGAATTTCAAGTTTGTGGGAGAATTAATTTAGAAAATCTCTTCCAACACTTCAGTCAGCCCTTAAGTAAGTTTTGCTTGTTGAAGTCTTCTAGACAGTAAATTAGTAAAAATAATAAAAATCCTTTCAATCTGAAAAAAAAAGTGACTCTTATGCAGATGGGAATTAAAGTGAGTCTAGTTGTTTTGAGTGAGCAATATAACAACAGGTTAATATTTTTGAAACCTCAGTACCTGTCTGGTGATCGAGAAGGCCTTCTTCTTGCTAACACATCTTCCTTCAACTGCGGCACTTCTTGGTTAGGAGTTGGTAACGCTGAGCTAGGCTTGAGAGAAGACATAGACTCTATGCATATTCGAGGGGATGAGGGAGCTTGTGGAACCTATAACACAGATAAGCAATGTCATAGGCAGTGTGTACCATCCTAATTTTTTAGCAAGTACATAACATTTTACTTTTCCACCCAAACCACAGAAACTAAAAGTAGACAAAATATTACTAGATGTGTAGAAATATCCGCCTGTATTGTTCACATGCCTGTTAGAACAAGTTTTCAGAAAACTGGATTGGGAAAAGAAAAGATATGGCTTAAACATAAACGGGAAAAGACTCACAAACTTACGCTTCGCAGACGACATTGTGTTATTCGCAAAAACTGGGAAAGAGATGGAATACATGGTGAAAGACTTAAGCGGGAAAAGCGAACAAGTGGGACTAAAAATGAACCCCGGAAAAACTAAGTTAATGTCACTTTCAGGCCAAGCAGCAATACCATTGAATGGAACAACAATTGATTACACCGACGAATATACCTACCTAGGCCAGTCAATATCATTGACAAAGAGAGGAGAGAAGGAAATAAGAAGAAGAGTGGCCATGGCATGGGGTAAATTCTGGAGTCTGAAGTGAATATTTCAAGACAGATCTCTCAAGCAGAAGACAAAAATAGAAATACTAGAAAGTTGCGTCATACCAGTGCTAATCTACGGATGCCAGACATGGGCATATACACAAAGAGAGACAGAACTACTACAGAAATGTCAACGGAAGATGGAAAGGCGGATCCTCAACATCAAATTGTGCGATAGAGTGACCAATGAAGAACTCAGAAGGAAGACGAAAATGTAGGATGTGGCGAGACAGGCTTGGTCACTGAAGTGGAAGTGGGGAGGTCATGCAGCAAGACTCCAACAGAACAGATGGGCATATGTCACAACAATGTGGGACCCCCGAATAGGGAAAAGGAGCAGAGGATGTCCAAGGACTTCACGAGAACACTAGGCGCAACATGGAGCAGGATGGCTAGAGACAGAATAAAGTGGAGAAACACAATGAAAGACTTAACAAACCAATGTGATCAGTGATGATACCTATCAAATGCAACACTTGAGCTCGCACGGACCGGCTCACCGAGCGAGTAAACCTGAGCCAGCCCTACGATCGGTAGGAAGCCCTTGTCCTAAAGGGATGCCAATGGGCTTATTTTATTTTATTATTTATTATTATACCACTAACAAAAAGAAAGAACAGATGAAGCAAAGCAGGAAATACAAGTATCATATTGAAGTAAAAACACACTTTTTGAGTTGACAGATTTATTATGTTACCTATTATATTTGATAGTTACCGTATATATAATATGTTATAGGTTGTAGGAGCAACTTATGCCCAAGGTAAGGCTATAGTCAAATAACAGTGAGCTCAGTGTTTTATACTATTATTTTCAATTGTTGGCAAATGTAATGAACATCAAGAATAGGACATCTTATCTTAGTGTTTTATTTTATACTACAATGGATTTGTAATACTGATGTTTATGACATGTCATATTTTTAACCTGGCCTTCATTCTCGCCACAAACATAAATTAAAGATGAATTGCACATTTGTTATCCTTATCGGGCCGTTTTTATTTTGCACATAAAGACATATTTCGGTCATATTTGTAATTTAACGTCATATTTCTGTTATAAATGTGGTAAAAGGGCACAATTATGCAGTATGTGCACTAAATTGTCGACTTAATTTTTTTTCCGAAAAAGAGTCATGAACATATTGGTTTTACTGTAACTGAAATATGAAGGGACAATAACAAGTAATAGCGCAATTACCTCTTCCTCCTTGTTGTTAACAACTTCCAATAGACATGTTTTTTAACACATTTGCAATGGTACCTGGAAACATTAACAGATTAAAAGTTCTTTACAACTAAAACTAAATCTCCTGAAAAATTGTTAAAAAGTGATTATCTGATTGAATTAATGTGATAAAATAATTTAGTGTCATTGAACGATTAAAATTGGAATATTTACTTTTAGAAAATACGTTCTTATACGAGGTCACATATGGTATTTTTGGGTCATATTTAATCATTTTTAAGTTCATATTTTCGGCTTTTTAGGTCATAAACATCCGAACCCTACTGATGAATAAAGGTTGGTATAAGGAAGTAGTGGAGATAGTAGAGAGGGGTGTGGGGCAATAGATACCTCTGCACTGGACACCACCCTGCTGCCTTTAAACATTTTTATGTTGAGCTTGAGTGTCATCCCACATTTGTGCATATTGATAATAGGCCAATGATAAATCTAACGAAGTCGAGAATTACAGCAATGCATTGTTACGTATGCGAACAAAATTACTGCCGAACTATGGAATGGATTTGCACTAGAATCTAATGCACCATCGAATTTAATGCACACCAATTTTGAATGCTACAAATGGACAAACAAGGTGCGGTCTATATTGAAACAAGCTGGTCAACCTGAGCATCAAAGTCTCCCACCATCTCCTCGTCCAGAGCCTCTGTGTCCATTGAGCTACGTTGCTGGTGCTGGAGCAGCAGGAGATGCTTACGTCGTGACGATGGTGTGAGGGCTAGGGTAGTTGACATAGAATTCAGTTCTGAGGTGTTGATGTCAGCATCTCCCATTTGCAGTACCTGTAAGTTCAAGATTTTGTCTTTTAAGCTATTGTAGGCAGGTCAACATGAGATGGATTCTAAAGTTTTATTTGGCAAATATACAGAGTGCTTCAGAAAAATGTACACACACTTTGAAGTGTCATAGAAAATCTATTTTCCGTTCTACAAGGTTAAATTTCTGGAAATGGAAAGCTTAAAGTCCAATTTGAAAAATAAATGACTTTCTGATGAAAGTGTGATTAATGTTCAAATGTTCAGATGTTCAAAACGGTAGCCTTCAGCATCAATACATTTCTTAGTACGAGTCACCACAGACTCCGTATATCAAACCAAAGTGTCCAATAGTATTTCTGCACACACCGCTTGAATCTCATTCCAAAGTGTGTCTAGGTTTACGTTTGTATACATCTTTTACTGTGCCCCATAAGAAGAAATCCAGCGGCGTTAAGTCTGGAGAGTGTACAGGAAAAATTTCACCTTGTAGAACAGGAAATAAATTTTCTATAACAGTTCAAAGTTTGTATACATTTTTCTGAAGCACTCTGTATGTTACTATAATTTTAAAATTTTGTTCAGAAGTGAAAGTCACCTCAAGAAATGATATAAAAGCAGATACAGTAGAACTCTAGCTATCCGGATTAATTTGGACTGGACCCAAATTGATAACCAAATATCCGGATAATTAGATAAATCATGAAAATTATAATTTCTCTGTAAAAAAACTAAATTATACAGTTCTGTATTTACATAAGTCTCACATCTTAAACATATTGATCAGAGTCAGTTGTATTGCTGACAAGTCAGTTTTGTTTTCTCGCAAATAATCAGCTCACTGCTCACTGCTGCAAAAAACCATTTAAATATGGCCTCAAAGCGATCCAGATGGTTGGAGTTCGGATAATCAGAGCTCTTCTGTACATAAAATTAATGGAGTAATGTTTTACGTAAAATGTGAGGAGTTTTATCTGGACATGTTACATTATCATCAGGCTTTAAAACTTAGTGCCTGATCGAATATGTTAACAGCAACCGTACTGTACAGACTTTGCTCGGCGTATGCCCTAGCTACCATATGCTAGTTCACGTGATAGTAAACAAACCGGAATACAGATATAGGAAGACCACAAAATAACTTCTCATTTTCTAAACTCACATTACAAGCATGCAAAACGATACTTTCTCCTGTTTGTGTATAATAATCCCTCCCAAATGTTTCAATATATGTTTGCGTTTTAGAACACTTTACTTTTGGCATGCCGAACACGTATTATAAATTTAAACACTCACAATGACAAGGTACACTGTTGACCAATTTGAGAGGCACCGTACACGAGCGCATTCACTTCTCGGTACTACTATCAATGACTGTCTTATCAGCCTACGCAATCACCCTCCACCCCCTATACTCAGGTTGTTGGTAACCGGAATCAACTCCCTCTGTGGGTTCGGGCACTAAGTTTTAAAGCCTGATTATCATATATGAAAGCCATCTAGTCTACTGATATTTTCCCTCTCTACTTCAAACACAGATAATTGAACTTGACAGTTGTTTATATTAATGTATACATTCAACTGTGAAAGAGTTAATCACAAATAAAATGGTCTCTGTATGCCTATGGATATGAAGTGAAGTTGACCTCATTGGTAGAGGCTCGTGAAAGTGGTTTTACTTGTAGGGAAAAGTTGTTTTAAGATTTCAAATATTTTGGTGTTATTATTAATTTGGTGAAATTATTTTTATGCACTTGAATCTAATGCACCATACATATACATATTATATACATAATGCAAGTATTATAATTTATCAGTTAACATTATTAATAGCCACTGTGGTCTCACTCAGTGTAATTCGAACCTCCCATCCCTTATATTTTAGTTTATTGTAGGAAATAATTTCTAAGTTCATAAGTCATAAAGAATGATGTCTGTAAGAATTTTGGAAATAAATATTACTAGAAAATTGAGTTGTTGTTATTGTGAATTTTGTTAATACACAATCTTGATTAATTATTATAATTATGGGTATTTAACATTTTTTCAACTTTACAAAAAATTGTCATTGGCAAAGAGCTTAGAATTTATTAGAACAGATTATGAGAGTGCCAGAGTGTAAATGGTATGTTAACCCTGAATTTCTTTTTAATTGGCTTTCTCAGTGAGCTGTTTTGGAGCAAAAAATTGTTGCTGTACTTTACTATGAGAAATATTCTTCTAAGCAATTATTGCATTCATTAGCTGTCAACACACCGAGGTTACAACTGAGGTTACTTTTACTTTTTGTGCTATGTGAATTACCATCATTTCATGACTCAGAAGTTCTGTTTTTGGGGTTATAAAAGGCAGTAAAATGAAATCAGCAAACATTTGTCGAATTCAGAACAATACACATTATTGGGTTTCACAAATTTTACGGATCTCTTTTCATTGGTAAAGAATTGTGTTAAAAAATAAGTTAGAATATGTTAAATATGAATTACTGTTGCTTGTGACTCATTCCAGATGCCATCGCTGTGGTCACGCAAGTCATTGGCCAGTGAGTCACTTGAGGCAAACAAAGATGAGGGTTGTGTGAGCGGAGTTGTAGGCGGCAGTGTATCCATATCTTTGTCCGACCTCTCTGGTCCTGACCCTGGACTCGGCTCCTCTTTACTTCTCTTCTGTACCTGAAAATATCATAAGCCTGTCAATTCAAATTTGTATACGAATAGAAAAAATTTACAAGGTTTTCACAATACCTATAATTACATAATCTTTTTTCTGATAAGGATATTATCAGTGTTACATTTTTACCCTGCCATACCTTTTGTAAAACATTGTTATATGGCACATAACGAACACCATTCTATTCAGAATGCTGCTATTAAACTAATATAACTGTTCCTAACCTAACATAACCTGTCACTGAACTAGAATTTAGCTGTTACTATTTACCTTAATGAAGAAGCTTTTTTATCCTTCCACACATTTCATAAAACATTGTTACACTAAGAAGTTTAATCCTTTAGTTTGTAATAGTTTCTTAAGGTAACTCCTACAAATTCTGATGTTAAACCTCGTCCTGTATTTATCATCATATTATGGATGTGTATTTAGTATGCGATTACAAAATAATACACCTGTGTGGCGTGGCATTTATCTGCAAACTTCAATTGGTATGTAGTCATGTTTGTAATATTGGCAACATTGTAGGCTTATTCCAATCGGTACACCTCTCTGAGACAGCGGTCATGTTATTCTGAAGTTTAGCAAAGTTATCTTGTTTATTTGTATTAAGTTTAAATAAAAACCCTGTTACATTCACTGAATAAAATGAAAATACAGTTCTTTGTTTATTGTTCCGTTGAGTCTGATTGTATGTGTGTTAACTTATAATAAGTATGATTTAACAAATAAAAATAATATTTACCTCTATCCTAATGTCTTCGTGGTCCATAGTTTCCACATCTTCCTCCACTCCCTCATCCTCTTCAGTAATATCACCTCTGTCATGCTCTACAACAGGAGGGGCAGATCTCGCCTCTGACACTTCATCCTCATCATCCTCATCCTCTCTCTGTCCTGCACTCGCAGTGGCTCTCTGCTGGAACACAGCAATGTCGAGGTCGCTAGCGGTGGACGACACTGCTGTGTCCTCCAGCGAGACACTGCGCTTGCGGAACAACCCTCTGTAGATGAGATTTTCATGAAACTCATCCTCCTGGAAATTACAAAAAATCTATTACGGTACATTCTAATATTTTAAACAATTTAGTTTACTGATTTATATTCTTCCAGATGGCTAAAATATGTTTTCATGCTTTATGCTTGACCAGTAAATTAAAATAATCAATAACTGTATTGTGATAAACTTGAGAATTCCTGGCTAAACTTTAGATTAGAGCCCTTCAAAAAAATGTTATTACATTTTATCCGTTGGTGGCTCAACTTTAGATTAGGGCCCTTCAAAAAAATTTTGTTACATTTTATCCGTTGGCGGCTCAACTTTAGATTAGGGCCCTTCAAAAAAATCAAGTTAGGTTAAGATAGGATATCAATGTGAACTTTCGGACTTCGAAAATTTTTGAGGACTGTAAACTAAATTTTATCCGAATTCCTTGATCGCCATCTCAGCTGGGCTGCACCGATTGGGACAAAGTATGCAATGTTACCAACATGACCACATGCTGACTGAACTCATCAGATGGCAGAATAGTATATGGATTTTAAACAGAATGCCGGTGAGTTATTTTGCATAAGATAACGGATGACAAATACATGATGACAAATAAAATCAGTGTTAAAAGCAGTTAGTTACCGTACCTTAGGAAATTATTAGAAACAAAGGCATCAGACTTCTTAGTGTAACAAAGATGTAGAATGATGACAAAGCTGTTGCATTAAGGTAACTAATGGCAGCTAGATTCTAGGTTAGTGCCATGTGGTGCCAGTGATAGGTTATGTTAGGTTAGGATCAATTATACTAGTTCAGCAACAGTATACTGAATAGTGTGCATTTTGTTATGTGCCACACTGAATGTCTTCCCATTCTATACAATTTAATTACGGCAACAGTTGTTATTCTTTTATTTTTCAAGGCTCACAGAGCATACCTCACTGGCTTACTGGCTGAGCTGTGCACTGTAGAGCTGTTCTCTATATTGCTTAACTTCCTTATTTGTTTCAACCCAGGTATTTATGCTTTAGAGCCGGTTTTAAGCGGACAATACCTACCCATTCCACTGTCTAAAACATTTCTGCGCCGACTATGAGATAACATCACGACCTTCATCTTCATCAAGTTCCTTGCCCTGCTTCTTCATCTCATTTTCCTGTGACCCAAACCCGCCACTCTCCCTGCCGGTATTCTCACGCCCAAAATTAAAATAAGGAAAGTTTTTTGTACCATAATAAAAGTAGTTTTAGGTTATATTCCTTACCACTTATTCACGATTTTACTCAATATGTATGTTTCCAATTTTGGGGAAAATTAACTGAGTTTATATATGAATGTTGTAGATTGTAAAGAATCCAATGAGCAGCTTATTCATACAAGGGAATAAGCTATATAAACCACAGCATTCTAACTAAATGTCTAGGTTATTCAGCTGGAATCAGGCGCACATCTGATCTCGACATTGTTTACGAAATCGCTTATACGATCATCATTTTTACTCACCCCTGATCTGTGTAGTCACAAGTGCGTAAGTAATCGCAAAAGGTAAATATCAGCAATTCTTTCCGAAATACAGTGGAAGGATGAATTTAGTCTTTTTATCTTCCTATTTCTCTCCGGCTGCGTTTATGCTGGAGCGACAAAAGATCGATCAAGCTCTTCTCGCAGATCGAAACGCAAGCATATCGATTACAGTTACTGATCGATTATGTGGCCCTCTATTGTCGTACAAGGAACCATAAAATATTTAACAATAATATTCCACAATAAACAAGAGCTAATTAATTAATTAATTTTGTATCCATTCGGGACATCTTTTTTGTGTCCTCCCTTACCCCAGACATAAGTTAGTTGTTATAAGCTGAGAAAAAAGGTGTTGGACGGATTATCGAATTCGACATTCAACGATTAAAAAGCGCCTTTTGGGGGAAAAAACGACCTCAGATTCGAGTTCCTTAGCTCAGAAAATCCCTGCATAGTGAGTTCTGTCTAAATCGATCGAAGTTTGACATTTAGGCCTATTTCCAATACCCCTTTTCCGTCTATGTTGAACATTTCAGATGTCTGCGTGGATCTCGACCAAAGTGATCTCACAGAATCAAAGCGATCCATAAAATAATTCCCCAAGTTAATGAAAAGAAAAGGCAAAGAAACCTGCAATTGATTTGACAATTGACATGCATTACATGCTTCGACAGCGCAAAAAAATCACGTTTTCTGCCAGTTTTTCACTCATAACTCGCGAAAGAAAGCGAAATTAATAATCCGGCTTCGAGGTGCATTGGACCATCAGTCCACCTACGTTTACAATTTCAGATCTCTGCTTTCGCTGGGCATCGCGCACAAACAGACAAACACATCTTCTTATTATTATAGAGTTTATTTAGGTTTTGATGGCCGGTTTCTATAAACTCGCGAATTACCTATGGGTAAATTATCCAATGGACAGAATTTACACAAGAATAACACCACACAAACACAAATAATTTAAAGATAGCAATCACTTACACTTGTTGCGAGTTTCTAGATAAATGCCCTCTGGGTAAATATGAAAATGACAGAAAAAATGCTCCTAAAAACTCGGGCTAGATCTTTCCAAGGGTAAATCATCGGGTTAATTTATCCTTTCATGGATGGCTGGATAAAATTTAACCTCTCATAGGATCAATAATAATTTCAACAATGAGAATCAAAGCCTTCTGAATTAAATTAACTGTACAACTCCAAAGGCCTTGCTCATTATATAATTGTGGGTGAAATGGAAATAATTTGTCCATGGATAATTTACCCATAGGTAATTCACAAGTTTGTAGAAACCGGGCATCAGACATACAAAATATAAACATTCTTGTCAAATTAACAAAATCATCTGATTGATGAACCGTTAACAATATAGGCCTATTCCAATATGAACACTAGATTCTTTCGTGCACTCTATGCTCGCTAGTATCGTTGGTAGGCCTATTACCTTATTATCATTTATCGTCACTCCAACATAAACGAGCCTTCCCTGACATAGATAAACATATCAAAATATGAGTTGTTGCTCTTTGCAAATTGATATTTTACATTTTCTAAATCAAACCTTTGGAAATAGTGAATCAATTCTATCTCAAAATTATGTTTTTGAATGTTACTAGATTGAAGCAATTGATTAATCAGGCAAGTCCTGGATACAGTACTCCTGGTTTTCTCACCTGCTGATCTTCCTGGGCTGGCGGACTAGTTTGCTCAGCTGCCAAGTCTTCAGGAGTAGATGAGAATCGTGATGCAGACCTCTTCTCCAAGGATTCCATGAAGGCATCATGGTCCTCAATCTGGGGATGGGGGTAGTATGAGTATTCAACATCAATCTGTGCCTCTGCCTCCCCCTCACCTTCCAGCAGCTCGAGGGTGGTGTCTGCCAACATAATAATAATAATAATAATAATAATAATAATAATAACAATAATAATAATAATTTATTGTTCACTGATTGTACATGTACAATTTTGAACATAGTCAAGTCTTAAAACTAGGTTAGCCTATAATAAATTACATATCACAGTTTACTAGTATCCAAATATTCTTTTATACTATAAAGTCCCTGTTTGCTTAGATACTCCTTGAGCTTCCTTGCAAATATTTTTGGCTTCCCTCTTAGTCCTTTCAGTTCATTCGGTAACCTGTTATAGAGCTTCACTCCATTAATGTGTGGACTTCTCTCTGTGAGCTTTAAGTTGTACCTATTTCTATAGTAGTCTTTTTTGTGTCTAGTTTCATGTACATAGTGATCTTCTCTTAAACTATTGTGTTCGGGGTGTGTCATTACAAGTAAAATAGTTCGGTATATATAAAGACTGTATATTGTCAGCAAATGATTTGCGATGAAGCTATTTCTACAAGATTCCAATTTCTTTAGTTTATATAGGCCTACTATCCATACCACTTTCTTTTGTAAGATAAAGAGTCTGTCTAGTTGTTGGACAGCTGTTCTTCCCCAAATTTCTATACCATATACAAGATGCGGATATATAATTCCATAGTATACCTTCTTTAGATAGTTCAGGTCCAATACATATCCATATCCAACATGCAATCATCTGACAAACCCCTTTTTACAAGAATATCTTCTACAAACAGTTTGCATCACACATTATAATAGTAAAAGAATTACCGATACCACGATGCTTGATCTAGAGTCCAGTGGTTTCCAACCGGTGTACCCTGGCACCCAAGGGTGTCGCGTGATTGGCTAAGGAGTGCCGCGAGATATTGAGATAAAAAAAATTACCTTATACTAACCTAACCAAATGAAGAAAGCAATTAACACACTTTTGCCCTTTTCAACATCCTGTCTATGCGAGCAAGCCTTCTCTGCTATGGTGACAATAAAATCCAAAGCAAGAAATAGAGTAAATAACCTTGAGGATGATTTGCGTGTTTCATTGTCAACTGTAAAGCCCGATATCACGTAGGCTATCTGTGCTCTAAGCATCAATAGCAAGTTTGACATTAATCATTTATCGAACAAAACTATTGATGTATTTTTACTCATTGACTGCAGTAAAGTTTACAGTATTATGTTATGGTGAACGTTATTTATTATATAATATTTCAATAAATTTTCATATTAAACTAAATTTTTCAAGGAATGGTGCCCGTAGTGTTTAATGTTATTCCCAAGGGTGCCGTGAACTTCAAAAGGTTGGGAAACTTCAGTCATACTCTTTTCCTCATACAGAGCTTTTGTTGTCAGTCAAATGCTGATTGTACGAGGGTCGCCCACAAAGTAAGTTTCCTTGGGGCCGTTCACAGAAACAAAACACAATTTCCTGCAAATGTTTATTTCAACAGATACAGCAAGTATTCAGCTATTTTTCAACATATCCGCCACAAGAACTGAGATATTTATCATACCATGGGATCAACTTTTGAACACTTGCGTTGTAGAATATGCCGCCTGGGATTTAAATAACTGTGTGACAATAATTTCCGCTTCTCTGTCATTCCCTGTCATTTATTGAGGTATACGAAAAGGTGGAAATTACTGGGAGCGAGGTCCGGGCTGTAGGGTGGATGTTGAAACATCTCCAAGCTGAACTTTTGCAGGATACTTGCAGGGAGGTGTTGAAGTCTCCACCCAACAGCTCGAACCGCGCACCCAGAGATTTTAATCTTTTCCTACCCCTCAAGAAGTGGCAGAGAATGACAGAGAATAATAGAGATTGACAGAGTAACGGAGGTTATCACACAATGGTTCAAATCCCAGGTGGCAGACTTCTAAGACACAAGTTGGTCCCACGGTATGACAAATGTCTCAATTCCGGTGACGAATATGTTGAAAAATAGCTAAACACTTGCTGTATCTGTTGCAATAAATATTTACACTAAATTGTGTTTTCTTTCTGTAAACGGCCCCAGGGAAACTTACTCTGTGGACGGCCTTCGTATTCAGAGTCAATAATACTGTTTCTAAAATAAGACTAAAAAAGTTTTTCTTTAGCCATTCGTTTTTTACGTATATATGAAAAAATTTGTCTGACATATGGCATCTTAATACATTGATCTCTTTAAATTGAAACCTCGAAGTATTATGCCTTTCCGTAGAGAATAAGAGATAAGGAGTGAAAGAAAGAATGTGTATCTTTATATTGACTATGGGGCATATTGCTGAGCCGAACCCAGGACCATAGCACCACCAAAAGGATTAATCGAATTACAAAACTCCCCGTCAGAGAAAAAATGCGTAGAAAATATGGAAAAAAGTAGAAGAGGCAAAGAAAAAAATGAATGTTGCGATTAAGAATAAAATGTGAAGAATCGGAAAAAGAAGAAGGTAAGAAGGTTCGAACTAATCGTTACAGTTGTTATGGTATATCAATAAGAAACAAGAAAAAATTCTGAACGCGGTAATACAACTCAGTACAAATAATAATAATAATAATAATAATAATAATAATAATAATAATAATAATAATAATAATAATAATAATAATAGACCTCTTAAATGCGACTCATAAATCTTTTATTCTGTTTTCCTGCTTTGGATAAGGGAACGGGATAGAAGGATACTCTGAGAAGGATAGAGCTAATGTTTGTTGATGTAAAAATTATTGAATTAATTATTCGGATATCCGATGTCCTAAGAAGAGAATAAGAGAATACTGGAACTCGTTCTGAAAGAGAGATTATCGTAGTGCTTTTACAGAAACGTATAATTTTTTATAATATCTGAAGCTTTTAAATGACCGGCTCATAAAACACTAATTAAACTCTTTGTAATTTATTACATAAGTTAACTTCAATGGTAGGGATTTTCCGGTCAGAAGCCTGCTCTAAAATATTGAACAGACTTTCGGTTTTGATTTAAATAGTTAATCGGATTAAACGGGAATTAAAATTGGTTGAATCACTGCCCAAATCTCGTAAATGAAACATGGCATCCAGTTAGCGAGCAGTTTTTCCCAGAAGAGAGAGCACAGTAGCAACATGAATTCTTTTTATTGTCGAAGTTCTGAAGTATTAGTATAACTAACTTCTAATCACGATATAAAATTGTAGGTATCGCATTGGATTAAGTAAAAACGGAGTTTCATTTATGCATGGAGACTTTATTAAAATGTTTACATTTATCCGATTCCAATTTTTATTATGCTTCATAGTAATTCCTCCATATCGACTCCTTTGATTCTAATACAGAAGAGAATTATAAAAATTTGTTTAAAAAAGCCTATAGAATATCCAACAGAATTGATATTTCCTGAATTTAATGTGATGACTGTAGAACAAATTTATAAGCTCACACTTTTAAAATACTTTCAAAAATACCGCAACGTACATGTATCGGATCCTCATAACTACAATACTAGAAGAAATAAAACATTGCCTTTAATAGAACCAAAATACTTCACCTCTTCTGGCTCTAAACATAGCATTTATTATGGTCCAAGACTCTATAACTCTATAATTAGGTCACATCCAGAAATAGTACATATGAACAACAAAAAATTCAATAAGTTTATCAAAAATCTTATTTCACAGTTCAAAAGTTACTTCACTCTGTACTTAGTAGACAATTAAGGAACGATTTTATTTGTAATAACTCAGGGTTTCAATTTTTGTTCTTACTACTTTTCCTTTTTTCTTTTTACTTTTCCGTTCTTTCTTTATTATTATTATTTTTTAGGTTTTGATTTAATTATATTTTCTTTATGTATTTTGTAATTTGTATTTTGTAATGTAAATGGCTGAACTGTGCCCGAGCACGAGCGCTTGCTCATTCGGGTGGTCTTGTTTGGTTTGTATAAATATTTTGTATAAATATAAATAAATAAAAAATAAATAAATTAATAATGACGGGCGAAAAAAAAAATTCAATATCTGTACCTTTCTTCCTAGCCTATATCCTCTATGTTGGGGTGAAGGGCCTCCAAGTGGAGGTTTTTGTTACTTATGTGAATTTTGTTACGGTTATTTTCCAAGAGAGGGCAGAGGGACGGGTGGTAAGCTCATCGGAAACTTGGACGTGAAAGGGCCGAGAAATTGTGACCAGAAGCTCTAATTTAGGCTTGGAGTTCTTTTCCGTGCCGTAAATCTACGACATGGGCCCCCCAGCTTAAAGTCCTTCCCGGTGGACTCCGTGCCCAGTGCAGCATTTATGCAGTTATGACATAAAATAGTAGCACAAATTAAATTTTTAGAAAGACGAATAAATTAGCCATTAACCTATTTCTTGTAATTAGTTTTTTTTTTTTTAAAGAAGCGAGCTGATTTTAGACGGAAATTTAATGGATGGCAGTGCATTACATTTTAAAGTTACAATATAAAACACTCTTTATTCTATTACTAACGAAGTAAGTAAATTAATGCCACGTGGACCCTTTGCGAAAAAAACTATTACCGTATTTTACGGACTATAAGACGCTCCGGACCATAAGACGCACTTTGATTTTAGGATTGAAATTTAAAGGAAAAGAAATTGAATATGATACCAAACATAAAATTTTAAAGGGAATAATATACTTCATTGCATAAATAAATTGTAACCTTGTACAATGGAATCAGTATAAATCATTTCTAACTTAAAACCTGCGTTGTTAGAAAATCTCTTCTTTACAGGTGGCAACACGTAAATTTTAACAACTGAACTAATTTCTTATGAAAGATTAAAAACACTTTTACATCCCTACCCTCAATTCAGCACAGGGTAAATGTAACGGGACAAACCTGTTAGAAGTCATTGCCTTCATTTAAACCACCCGGCGGAGAAAACTATTTTTGTATAAAAGAACTCAACATTCCTTTCTTTTCGCATTGTTTACCTGGCTTCCAGCAACCATTATTTCAAGATTGTGACAAGTGCACTGATGTACAGTCTGTGCCAAATTTTGTAACTATCATATCGTTGTTTATAACTGTGATATTCCGGCAATAACTTATTTACCGTAATTTTAATTTCTTTAGTGTACTTCGGACCATTAGATGTACTCTGTTTTCAAGGCTCTGTTTTCAAGGTAAAAAAGTGCGTCTTACAGTCCGTAAAATACGGTATTTCATAACTGGCAAGCCCTTCAAATTGTCCAATATTGCTACATGTTGAAAATGAAGGATGAAAACTTGGTGGAGATTCTCAAATGAAAACGATAATCTATTGTCTGAAAGTAATGAGGTTTTCCGTGTGTTTTTTTCTTTCTTTATTTTACACTGGAAGAAATATAGCCTAGCAGAGTTCAAATTCACATTCCTTAAAAATAAGGGTAACAGTTACATCTGCAGGCCGGTTTGTTTCCTGTGGACGTTGTTTGCTTATGTAGTTATAATAGACAAACATTAAAAACAGAAAACTACAAAACATGCTGAAAATGACTAGAAAATTACAGAAAAATCCCTATGTTATAAAAATAGTGAAAAATGCAAAATAACGCCAAAACAAAATGCCCTTATTTAATCAATTAATTCATGACATATTTGTATTCGAGCAATTTTTCAACCCTCAAGCAAAAAAATTTGCAAAACCATCAAACGTTTTGCGTTTCTGATAACACCAGCAAATAATAAATGCAAATTGTTGTAGAGGTTTGAACACTTCTAGGGTGGGAAGTAAATTGAAAAATAAACATTGGAAGTATAAAATAATATCATTGAAAAAGATCTCGAAGAGACTAACTGTAAAGGCAGAGGTAATGCATTACATAAAAAAAAGATTAAGAAAAGGCGAGAGCTAAGTTGAAAACTCCCACTTATCTGGCTAGCATCACGAATGAAATTTCTGCGAGCTACGTAAAAACAACACCACAGAGGAGCGAATCAAAATAATCTCATCCCTGCAGCGAACTGAAAAGTGGGGAAGGGATTTGAGATGATGAATCGTTCTTTACTTTTTAACATAAAACAATCTTAAGACAATACAGCTGAAGTAACAGCGTGCTATTTGCAAAGCGAAAAGAGATTATTTACACCATTCAGAAGATGAAAACAAAAAATAATATGCAGAGAACCAGAAATTTAATTAAGCGGAAAATTTAGTGCTTATTTACTGTGAGAAAATTATTAATCTAAGGAAGTTTGTAAATTACTTCCATGAATAATAAATTCTAGCTCCTTACAAGTACAGTGGGATGATCAAACAGAATACGGAGTTTCTTTCTATAGGTAGATTTAAATTATTAATTAACTGGAGGAAACTCCACAGAAAATGAAATTTCACATGGAAATGAGTCTTTTGATTACGAGTATGAAGAGAAGTTTATTATTATAAGGGCCCGGATTCTAATGACAAGTCATATTTTTATTGATGCTGCATAGACATTGCCAACTTGTGGATAAATTCTAATCATGACCTCTAGATTATAGAAATACATTTTTATTAGGCCATTTTTGTCATTTTATATTTTTAGGGCATTTATTTCAATTTTAGGTCATTATTTTGTCATTTTCGTGTCATTTGCTTCCTTATTTAGTCATTTTCGTGGATTTACATTGAGTGTATTAAATTTATTTTCGTCGCTAGCGGTGCTGTCTTTGAAGTGTTGTTTGTTTAATGCAAGAAGGAAAAATTCGGTGTTCAAGTGTTGACATGTCTCAGTCGGAAATGAGAATCAAACAAACGCCAACATTTTGTATTATATTACAATTGTTATTTGTTTGACTTGGCACCAGAGTCTGCCTCCTGCTTGGATTTGAGAGTGAAAACTACTGTTTACCCTCAATAAACAACAATATAATCCGGCAGACCACAAAAGGATGTGCCGAATTTTGACTCACCAGTGCCTTAGTGCCAGTATAAATTTCCGTGAGAAAAGAACATTCACAACATTGCAGTTATTTACAGTTTTTACAATTATGTACAAACTGGTCTATAACTTCGTGTGTACAATAATATTTTTGTATAAATAAAAGATAAGTTTTTAGGTCATTTTTTACGATTATTAAGTCATTTTCTTTAAAATTTGGGGTCATTTTATAGGTAATTTTTTTCAAATAATTTTAGGTAATCAGAATCCGGGCCCTGATTATTACAATAGATTAGCCATTTGCAACAAAATAAAAAAGAAACTTATCAGAGGGCGACAGAGACATTTAGGTTGTAAGGATACTATTTTTATGTAAGCTAGTTCCTACAGCCAAGTAAGTTATATGAAAGAGACATGAAAAATTACGTTGTGCGCATACATAGTGCGGCAAAAGTGACAATGTGCGCAATGCATCGTGGTATCTGACAGTATTTGAAATCGTTGTAGGAACAAACCTATTGTGTAAATATTTATATTTAAGGTGCTCGAAGTTCGCTCTGTTTAAGCTGTGAAGTGACTATCCGAGTGCACGAAATTTTTCTGATATAATACGCAGTGGCCAGTGGTTTATGTTTGTAAGGGAATCCTAAACCGCCTCCTCCATGTCCACTCCCCACCTTTTTCTTGTGATGGCAGATACGGCTAAGAGCCTCTAGATTCGTTGAGAGAATATAGTCATATCATAATTAATCTAGAACCTAGTTCGATAAGGGAAATAACTTTCGGTTTGTTGTCCATGTCCTTTGTTCACTTCAAATAACTGTTTGTGTAATATGGAAGACACTATTTACAAGGTAATTTCATCCAACTCTCAACTTAATGTGTGTCTTATTCCCCTACTACTTCGCTCCTGAACCTGAAATCGACCTGCGTTAACAGGTTAATGTTTTTTGAGTACCAGACTTTTGACATCAAACCAATACGAGTCTGACTAATTTAAGGGATGATCTAGATATTCGCTGTCACACGCCTACCAGCCCTTTCACCGCTCACCTCTGCCTGAGCGTTGTTCACAGGCTAATCGCTAATGCATGTGTTCGGACTTGAAATCAAACAAATAAAATACTGGTTCATCCAGTGCTGGTGTGAAACACAAATGAGAAGATTAATTGGAAACAATAAATTAAGAAAAACACAAGAAGAAACCAGAAGCAATGGACATTTTTCGTGCATGCGAGTATGTAGTTGTGACGTCATGCTAGGAAAAAGTAACTCTAACTTTGAGTCTTCAATCCCTGTATGAACATTGAAAGCCTGATAACAAGGGCTAAGTAAAAGTCTTAAAAAATTTTCCATAAGGTATTTGTCACCAGTGATGGGAAGTAATTGAGTAAAAGTAATCGGATTACAGTAACAATTCCTGTTTTGGTCCCATTTACTTGTAATCAATACTTTCCAAAAATGTAATTTCTACTTGTAATTTACTTATGTAATAATAAAATTGTAATTGTTACAATTTAGTAGTTGTTAGTATTAGTATCATTCTCGCTTGCAATAACGTCATCACTATTGTTTTTGCAACTAATATCCAAATTAGAGTTAATATTAACAAAAAGTTACTCAATGTTTCCGAAAATATTCTCATTGATGGGTGTTTTGTTTGTTCATTAATAATTTGGGCTTGTGCCCAAAACATAACAAAACAAGGAATTTTTAGGTTCTGCCATTTTGTAAAGTAATTGTAAATGTAATTGTAATTTTACTGATTACTTTTTGAAAAAATAATTTGTATTTGTAATTAAGTAAAATGTCTCTCAGGTAATTGTAATTCAGCCCAATTACTTTCTTTTTGTACTTTTCCCATCACTGTTCATCACTAGATTACATAACTATCGATGTACTCACCTTCAGACATTGTTTTCTGAAGCATTCTCTTTCTACCTCTCCTTTCAACCACCTGCGGCTCGAAGTCAATGAAGATTTCTTTGTACGTTTTCTTTTTCTTCGGAGGTTCTTGCGTACTACTAGAGGGCTGAGAAGGTGCCTGAAGACTTTCTGAGCTCTGCTGCGCAGGCGCCGAGGAAGAAGAGGGGTGCGATATGTTACATATACTGTCAGGGGGCGTGGTGACGAGGAAAGGCGATCGTGGCGGCTCCTCGGACTGAGTCCTATGCAGAGGTTCGTGCTCCGAGCCCCGGCGCATGTCGTCGTAGCCTTCTACATGGTACGGATACCCGATGCTGCTTCCGGCTACTGCCCCCACGCCGAACCTTTCACCAGCCTCCGAATAGCTCTTCATGAGCCGGCGGTTGATATTGTTGCCATTGGTCTGCGCACCTTGCGACACCATCCGTACTCGGTGGATGGTGCGTGGACTGAGGGAGAGGTAGTTAGGCGCCAAGGGTTTCCTCCCTAAACACACTTCTGTTTGTGTCGCCTGAGTCTTCATGGGGGCTCTTTTCAATTTCTCTGTGAACAACAAACATTCTGATTAGAAGCGTTGACATGGGAAAGCAGTAAGTGCCAAAAATGGATTTTTTACCCATGGAAAAGGTACAGTCAACCCTCGATATAATGCCCCTCTTTACAGTGCCACCCTCGCACTGTGCCAATGAATGCAAGTGAACGGATCTACTCTCATATAACATACACAAGAAACCTCGTTACTGTGCCAATTCATTTATTGCCAGCGAATATAAGACAAGATTTTTACAAAAGTTAGCTTGCATTGATTTTTTTTAGTTGCAGAATTCTTTTAAAACTGGCGTGAATCTTAGGAATATTATTTAAGAAATATACTGTACTATATTTTCAAGAAGTGAGTGTAAATGTAGTGCGGTGGAATGAGGAAGCTATGTTACAAAGTCGGACAGATAGCCTGCGTGAGGGTGGAGCAGGTAGAAAGAGTCCTTCATACAATGAGACATTCCAAACTTTCACTTCTTTTAGTTCAATGTCAATTCAGCTGCTAAATACTATACTACAGTTACCCAGTTACAGTTAATCACTTACATGGACCCACATGATTTTAAACTCCTTTGTGCTCTGTAGCACTGAACATATACTGTAATAAATTCAGTTACTGTACAGTATTTTAATTTTTGCTAAAGTTCTCTATTTGCTTTTTATTAATTCGTTCTTTCCTAATACAGTACACAGTAAATTAATACAACACTGTATTAGGCAATTTTTATTTTAAAATTTAAATTTCGTTTTAGTACCACCCTCGCTTAGTGCCACTAAATGTTAGATGACGGATGGTGGCATTATATCGAGGGTTGACTGTAGTAAGAACCATAAAAGTTCTGGTGACATCTCAAAAGAAACATTTCAGAGTGTCTGTGAAGACATCTGGAACCAGTTAATGAATAAGACTTCACTGTCGAATCAAAAGTCTTTAAAGTAAATTTGGAAATAACATCTGTTCTTAAAATGTAATAGATAAATGCATTCCATAAACTATTTTTTAGGTAGTCATTAAAATTTGTGAAATAATAATAAATATTTTATTTATTGTAATGAATTTTGCACTGTGAAGCCAGCCATATTGGAGAGCACAGACGGCTATTAATTACTTTCTGGCACAGGGCTGCCAACTTAAGAATAACGATTTTCACCCAAGGACGACGATTTTTCTAATCATCGAGATAAATTTTACATTAAAAAAAGTATTGAACATTAAGATTTTCAATGTTTATCTAACTGAGCCTATTTAATAATCTTTTAGATTAAAAGAGTATTTTTATGTGAAGCAATCAAAGTTGGTTACCGTGAAGTGCTTTAATTTTATACCACACAACGACGTAATTTTATCTTTTTAAATTAATATCGTCTACCGTAAAAAAGCTTCTTTTACATTCGATCGTCTAAGAAGTATATATAATAAGTAAATTTAAAAATATTAGTAGTAGCCTATTATAATTTTAAAGTATGCTTACCCAAGACGACGACTTTAGGCGATTCCCCCGCCGCCCCGCTTTGCGACCCCTCCCCAGACGACTTCTTGCCGTCTATCAGTCGCTCCTGACTCCTGGCGAGGACCACAGGTTTCCCACCCACGGCATCGTCGAAAGAAGTCAGAGTGTGGGAACGAGCGAAGCTGACGTGTTTCGTTCTGTGTGGGGGCGGCGCCTGGTCGTGGTGCATAGGTAACGCCGGAGGCGGTGGTGGCGGTGGCAGGTCTGGGTGTGCCGGGCATGGACCCGCGAGGTACTCAGTGCTGTAGCTCATATAATGGCTGTGAGAAGGGTAGCGGGCAAGGCACGACCCAGGCCTTCTTGGGTAATGCATCATCCCGTCGTAGTCCCCGTCCAGGATCGGCCGCGGCCTCTCCTACAACAAATAACCTTCAATTATGGAATGCTTACATCATTATCCCAGTGGTTTTCAAACCTGCATACATGGGGGTAGGTTACCTTAAAGGAAGATTAGCAAGCAAAACATTATTACAATAAATTATAACAAATGAAACAAAAAAATAAGTTTGTTAGATTGCAATAAACAACGATAAAAAATCCCTTTAGGCAGGCCTACAGGCTGAGGTAGAATTCAAAGTGCTTTTGGTTTAATTTATTATCGTTGCGCAGCACTCTTCTTCTTTAGCCTTGGCATGACAAACCCGCAATAATAACTGCAAAAAGAGGAAAGAGCACTTTTTCACACATTCAAATCTCGCCTTATATGAGAACTATCGAGAAACTAGTTATTAATTTGTAGAGTACTCATTAAGAGCTTTTCAGCGATATCCCAGAAGACGTGGTTTCAAAAATTTCGAATTTCCATCCCCCTCACCACCTACCCTCACTCGTACCCCCAAAACCCTATGGAACGCCTTCCGGAAAATTTCTACACAGTTTACGTTCAATAGTCCTTAGACCCCAAAAAAATCAACTAAAAAATTTAGTCTATAAAGGTTGTACTTATTTATAAACATATATCTATATAAATTTTTATATTGCCGTAATTTTGCATAAATTAATTCCAGACTGATACATACACAATACGTACAGATGGCAAATCTCGGTCGAGTTCATTAAAGGGCAAAATAGGACCAACGGGGAAGAAATTGGGAAGACATAGGACCAACGGGGAAGAAACTGGGAAGACGTAGAAAAACTGAAAAATCACTATAACTTCCTTTAAGAGAGTTAGATTTTTTTGTCGTTCAACCCCCATTTTTTCCACCCCTTGAGCTAATGGTTGCTGTTAACAGAAAACCTTTCAAACATACGTTTTTGGTACTACTAATAACTAAAACGGATGCAATAATTTTCATATTTCTAATTTGTTTAATAAGCATGCGTTTGAAAATCTTAACATAAAAAACTCATGTGAGTTATGGATGGTAGATACTTTAGTGATTACTTGTGAATGATATTGATTTACGTCGCTCATGGGAAAAAAATAATTTTATTACAAAAACGAAACACACAAATTTCGGCCCAAGAATATACAACTCACTAATAAGAACTCATCCTGGAACTATTTGAACTAATTAACGCAGATTGAAGAAACTTATAAAATTCATACAACCTAATGCATGACTCATTTTACATTATCCTAATGTTTTGCTTTTCATATTGGCTGTTCATATGTAGGCTTATAATTTACCTGAAAAATACATAATGTTTAATATTTTTATCTTACTGTTAGTTTATATTAGGTACTATTTACCATGTTGGCATGCATATTTGTATATACCATGTATGTACCTAGGTATATGTGTATGCATTGTATGTAGAGTAACTTTACTCTAAATTTTTTGTTTGTAATTCCAATAGTCATATTTACTGTTACTGTACTGGACTGTGCCCGAGTATTGATTTATTATGTTTTACGAAGGTAAAATAATATATATATATATATATATATATTATGTTTTACGAAGGTAAAATAATATATATATATATATATATGTATATATTTGTATACGGTATATATACACACACACACGTTTCTGTTACACGACTGGTATTCCTTCCAAAATAAAGTATTCCCTAGGTTAATCAAGTATGTGAAAGCATGTAAACTGAATTTCCAAGCACAGAAAATCAGTTTGCCGTTAATGGAACTTCGTTTCATTGCTTATTTCTCCACACCAGGCCATTGGCAACATAACAATTCCATTAGCTCCGTTCCATTTACATTAAACTGGAGAAACTGCCCAATACGCCCTACAATCACCCTTTCTTAGTTTTAAACTGCTAACAGTAACTAATTTTATGGACGCTGGTAGTTTTCCGGCAAATTAATACAGCTTAATGAACGTTCCTTGTAGTGATTATTTCATTTGTATGCACTTGGCTAATCCATTTTAAGGGCGCCTCCAGTTTCAACAAATCACAGTGATGAAATGTCTCATAATGGCTCCATGTTATTTTCTTCATGTAAATCTTATATATATATATATATATATATATATATATATATATATATAGACATACAGTGGCGGACGCAGAGGGGATAGGGGGATATATCCTCCCCGAAATTTGAAAAAAAGGCTATATATGCACTCTAAGTGGCCAGTTTTATAAACTAATTATACATGTAAGTTAATTAATTTTGTTTAGTGTTACCTATTCAAATCCCCCCCCCCCGAAAAAATTCTGCGTCCGCCACTGTGTGTGTGTGTGTATATATATATATATATATATATATATATATATATATGTCTATATATTTGCTCTTCTTTCTCTAAAACTATTATAGGCCAATTATTTATGTTTTTTATTTGTTCCCTTCAACGTGTAATTTTCATATTGTATATTTTTTCTCGTTTCTCTTTTCTGTGTTTTTTAGTTGTAGTATTAGTTCAACCATCTTTAGTATTACATTAAATATCTCATATTAGGGTTGTAGAGTTGTAATATTAGTCTTAGTGTTGTAACGCCATTTTGTAAAACTGGTGTAATTAGTGTTAATGGATATTGCAATTGGGCAATGAGCCTGTTATATTCTTGGCATAATAAATCAGTAATTTTGGAAATGGCTCTTCATTCACAATCTTTCAGTTTGCACAATTTTCACAATTTCCACAATTATGGTACACTTTGCTCATGAATATCAGGGACTGTCAAAATTTTAGACGATTCCAACAACTGTTCAGTGTTAAACTAACTCACTCAGGCTTATTTATTTTGTATATAAAAATACTTCCCTTTAATTTCTTAAGGATGTAAATAATATAACAAATTATGATTACTAGATTACTTTTTATTACTATTATAATTAGAACTATTATTGTAGTTTTATTGTAATTTTTTAATTTAAATGTCGGTTTCAGTGCTATTTTCTTTTCCTTGCTGTAATTTTCTTGTAATTTTTGTAATTGTAGTTTTTGGAATCTCGGTAGAGGGAAAAAGAAGACCTCATGGTCTTATCTCTACCAGACTAAATAAATTAATTTATATAATTTACCATTAGGTGGATAATTTACGTCATATGGTCCGACTGAACTATATTTCCAGATTCAGGAGGACTCAAAACTCAATTTCGTGTGACGTCATCTGTGCTTGTGACCAGAATGTTATAATATATTACCGGAAATTTTTAAGACTTTACGTGTTCATTATTTTAAAATAAAACTGTTTTTTTGGTTTGTTAAAATCCATAGGTCTATCATTCTCTGGAATAATTTTTAAACTCATATCTTGAAGATATTATTGTATATATTTTGTGATGTCCAATGCACGTTAATGTCTGAGAACAATAAATGAGATGTGAACTATAAATAAAATTATGAGAGTTCGTTCAATAAGTTCTCTATTTTTATTATATTAATAATTTTTATTTCTTTAATCGTCTAATGGGGATACTCGTGTTGTACAGGCCCTACGTTATGAACCGGAAGTCACGGACTCTATATCCGAGGAGGTCATTTGGGCCTTCAAGTAACTAATCCTTCTTTCAGCATAATGGTTAAGGGATCGACTCTTATTACTTTTAATATTTTCTAGTGTATGAGCTCCCTAAAAATATTATAGGTTCGTTACATAATTTACTAATTTATACCACTTACTCTTGGGATACGGGCTACGCCGTATCGTAGTGGTTGAGGCGCTGCGCTACAAACCGGAAAGCCGCGGGTTCGATTCCCGATGAGGACGCTGGAGTTTTTCAATTGGCCTAATCCTTCTGGTGGCACTATGGCCTCAGGGTCAGCCTCTAACAGAAATGAGTACCAGGAGTAATTCTGGGGGTAAAGACGGTCGGTGCGTATGGCTGACAACCTTACCACCTTCACGTGCCAGATGTCTGGGGGCCTCAACCTCCTGGAACCTTCTGGGCCTCCATGGCCTGTATAGGGATCACCTTACCTTTACTTTTACTCGTATGGATACAAAGTGTTGTATTCGGCTCTGAAATCCGATGTAATAGCTTTAATGAACTTGACGTTTCAGTTATCGAAAAGAGTAGGCCTATATTGTTTATACATAGGGATGTATATGAAGTTCCGGTTAGCTAGTAACATTAAAGGGGGATAACTTTACAACCAAGTTTAAACGACCAATAGTTGACGTGTTATCAGACTTTGTAATAGCTGAAAGCGGTCTATTAACTTAGCTTTGAAGCCTGAAGATAAATTGAAGGGCAGTGTTGATGGGTAGATGCCAGTGCCTGCTTGCACCGCTTGTAATTTCCTTAAACGGCGCTGCTGTCGTTGCTGAAGGAGACGAGATTAACGGAAATTGCATATAAAATGGGCGACATGGAGAGGTAAATGAAAACTGACGCCATATTGCTGTATCCTAGAATAACTGAGTTTATGACTTTCTGTCCGCCCACTCACAAAAGAGATCGTCTGATACGAATCGACTTCGTTATCCTTTGTTACAGTTCTGTTTTGCATTTTAAGGACCCATTCTGCTTTGAATAGGATTTTATGTTTGTTTGCTGAGTGGGAAATGCGGGAATGTATTCAGGGTGTGTGACATTACACACGAATTTGAGATAATACTTGACTTAATCTGTTAAGAATTAAGCTCAAAGAGAATAAAATCAGGTAAACTGATGTAACAAAGTGCCAGAATTCTCTTGCGTATTCAGTTATAATTGCAATTATGATATGCAGAAAATTATTATTTTTTTTAAATGGATTTCCGAGTTAAGCTCCAGATTGATTCATTAAATAGGACTTATGGAAGAACAAAGGTCCAATTAAAAAAAAAATGAGATTAACATCGTCTAGCAACAGCTGAACTATACATATTTGTGATATCTTGACAATCGCACACGCACATAAAAATACAATACATAAATGTCAAATTGGCCGGCTACGGGAGTGGAACCAGGGACCTCCGGAATGCGAGTCCTGGCCACCTCGCTCAGTTTAACGGTCTAGTTTGATAAGCATTTGTAAAGGAATAGTGTTATTTGTCATAGATACCAGTATTGACTTTCAAAGCCGTATATGAAGACTCTAAAACAATGTCATGATAACTGGTTTGAATTTGATAAATCCTTTCTAATATATTATCATAAAATAGGCACTAAATTGGGCTGTACTCCGGTATCAGTTAACCGAATGGTCCATTATCAGTAGGCTTCTTCCCATGGACGTTACAAATGTTTATACCAAGTTTCATGAAAATCCGATAAAGCGTATTGAGTATCGCGCGTACAGACACACGGATGAACGGACGGACAGACATTTTCCTGTCCCCCACACAATTTTATAAAGTACCATTCTGGCACTAATAAAGCACCTGATATGATTTCTCAACTCTCCAGTAACTTTGGGTCAGTATGGCCCAAAAAGCACATTTGAAATAAAAATTCTTCGCTGTTTTAAAACTATGATTTTCAAAATAGATTACTTTATCCCTCTGGGTCAACTGAATCCAAAGCGCCAAAGGTCGATTCCCAATTTTGACAAGCGATTTTTCGTCTTTGATTTTGGTTTAATTTTGACCGGTGAAATGACACCTCCTGTAGATCTGTATTCTTTTAGATCTTTGAAAAACATACTTGAAACTACTCTCACGGATGACGCCACTTTCATTCCTACATCTTGCACAGGTACTTCAGGGTTTTCTTTTAACGTTTTATACATACTGTATTTACAATCTGTATCTTCTCGCCGCTGGACAAATCTTTTCTTCTCTTTTTCTTTACTGGTAAATTCTGAAGGTCCTGGGCCCTATTTCATAAAACTCTACAGGTGTAACATATACGACAATTATGTCAAATCTGACAAATTTGTCAATATGTCATGACAATTCTATTTTTCATAAATATTACAACTTTTCCTTACATTACAGGCAAATTAATGTAAATTGTCAAGACTAAAAGAGCCCTTTTCATAAACGCGACAATTTTATGTCAAACCTAAAGATTACTTTAGTACACTGTAGATGGCTCTCATATACGCGTGCAATAATCGATCTCCACGTCGAATGTGATATCTAAGTAATCAATTATTACCATCGAAAATAATTGAATTATATTTCTCTTTGCAAAGTCACTGAAATTGAAAGTTAGGTTAATGCGTTGACTAAAAACCCTGCGTGATCTCATGTCTATTTTTTCATCACACTCACTACTACCAATATCACTACTACTATTTTTCATTATTAACAAGACAATTTAGCAAGTTTATTAACAAGAAAGAGTTTGTCAAGTTATGTCACACATTTACACAACCTACTGACTTGGCCTACATATGAAAGATTGCCTGTCACTTCTGTAATGACAATTCTACATTTTTTGTAAACTTGTAAATATGTCAGCAAAAATTAATGTTTCATAAATGGTAGGTATCCTAAGATTTGACATATTTGTCGGACTTTTACCTGTAAACTCAAAAGTTTTGAGAAACAACAATATGTAAAATTGTCATACAAATCTACAAAATTGTCATGACATTTATGTAAAGTTGTCAGCTTGTATGAAAAACGTAATGGTCAAAATGTAAACTTGTAAAACTATTATATGTCACCTGTCACCTATAATATTGTAACTTTTATGAAATAGGGCCCTGGCTCGCAATTTTATTCTATAATACAAATTATTAGAAGTTATGCCTATTACTTTTACTTACAATATGTGGTGCACTTCATCACACATTATGTAAATGTGTGCTTTATGTTATAAAGCACGTATTGTTTTTAATAACTTATGCCAGTTTTTTTCGTCAACAAATTTTCAAAGGCAACAATAAAAAACAATGAAATCATGTTTGCTAGATATATGTTGTAAACATGTAAGCCTATGATATAAATACGAAAGCAAGGTTCTCACTTAACAGAACTTATGTTTTCACAATTAAATAATTTTACGATGTGTGCGGAATGGAAGTAAACATCTGAGTATGTCGCACTATCGTGAAGTATGGGCTGGTGTGATTAACCAATGAAACGGCAGGACACAGTCAAGGCAAGTCTGTCGTTTACTTTTTCTCAGTATACATATTGGATCAAGAAAATCAGAAAGAGCCCTCTGGACAGCCTACGACTAACGAACGTAGTTAATATGTGAGGGCCAGGAAATATGTGAGTAAAGATAAATATGCAATAAGTTTACACTTTCATACATGGCCCTATCACCAACAGTATCTGATGTTAACTACCAGTGCTAACTCCTAAATATCACTTGAAACGTTTATTAAGTTAGGGAACTCAGGTGTAGCTGACAGATAGAGCGTGCAATTAAATTAAATAGAATTACATTGAATTGTAATTGTGATTAATTTAAATTATCCTGCACATGTGTTATGGACTTGATGGGTCATGCTCATTGCTCATGTGCAGGGCCAGGGGTTTTTGGTTAGGCCATTAACGATAAACTCTAAATATAACGGAGAAATGCAGCAAAAAGTACATGCACGAGTCATCATAAAGACGCTTTTTCATGAAAATTGATGTTTCTGCGAAAATCTTCATTTTTATGATAACAACGAAAATTGCATATAAGAATGTATTAATCTTGAAGAGGTTGGCTGTAAAGGAACGCGAATTCATTTGGAACGTACATTAACCCGAAAGTATGTGACCTGCAGGACCATCCAATACAGCCGACAGGATTTTTACTGATCTTTTGGAACATTCCCTTAGAAACAGGCATACTTTCGTTTTGTAGGTCTTAAAGTACATATAAAATACATTAAAGTATATTAGCTGCAATAATAAAATAAACGAGAGGCAAATTGTTTTGTATACGATTTTGTTTTACACTAAACTTTTTCCAATAACGGCACATGAATTAAATAAATATTATTTTACGTATAAAAATACCGATGGAGTAAAAAACGTATGATCATGATATTAAAAATTACAAAGATATTTTTCATGAAATTTATACCAAATTTTAAACTATAAATACATTTTATACGTTTTTCACTATTAAAAAAAGCACAAAAAACTAGCTCTTCTCTTGTGCATTCACCATGGCACTGCAGTAATGTAACAAAAACGATTACATTAATTATAACATTCTACCGCTAGAATGCGTTGTCTCTCTCACCCAACAACGAGCTCTATTAAATTACAGACATGACCTACTACGTAATGCGAAAACTTTGTATCATTTATCTCCTGTTAAAGCAAATTTGTATCATACTAGTGCAGTCTTTTTTTCTGCGATAGTGCGTAAAGTTTCAATTTGCCAACTGTTATTTTATAAAAAATGAAATCACAAATTCACCGAGAAAGAATACATTTTGAAAACCCGACCACTGTGTTGTTCTCTCGAGTTCTAGATTGCCTTTGTAAAGGGGAGGAGGACATAATAAAATCAACAGCTTAAATACTTGGATCAAAATGTTTATTTTTCATGTAAAATATTTTAAACAATTAGATTTAATTGTTAATATGGCGCTGTACTGCTGAACGGCGGCAAATTTAAAATAGTCATGAGCGTGGAAAATTTTATTAGGGGAGTCATGAGATCAGAAGGTCTTTAAAAAAAGACCAAAAACGAAATTTTCATTTATTATAGCAACATATTATGTTAAGAATATTGAGTTAATTATTGATAAAAACCGCATTGTTGTAGGACTGTGAATAGCTGATCGGCAGCCAATTTAAATGAGCCGTCCGAATAAACAATTCTGTCGGATGTTACTTTAGAAAATGTGAGATTTTTAGGTATCGGTTTACGTAGATTTTTAAATAAAAATTAAGAATGGAAATTTTAAAAATTGTTAAGAAATATCACAGTATTATGATATCAAAATTTCATCTGTCTGTTTGTAGTGGAGGTTGTAAACATTTATTGAAGCCCAAAACATGTCTTTATGTAAAATTATATATTATTTCATTTTGCAACTTTAAGTTACCTACTTTTCTATTATATTCTTAATTTTTAATCAAGAGGTGATCCTGAAAATGAAATTTATTGATTTGTGTACTATTTGAATAATACCATGCATTAAATTATCTCCTAGGCACAAAACGTAAGAAAATAGGATTTTTCCTAGCTCCCTTCCCGACAGTGTATGAGTGTATTACTTCTTGCTCCAATACGGTTTCCCGCTTATTACTAAATTAAGAATTCTTAGTACTGGACTTTAAGGGACACGTGAACTTCAAGAAGTAAAGTAATTTCACATAAAATCTAGTTGTAACTTCTTGGAATTCGTGCTTTTAATCTGCCATCAGGATTTAAGTAAATACTTGTGTTCCAGGAAGAGGACATTAAACCGTCTGTGAAATAAAGTCGTCTCAGTAGTTTCTCTTACAGCTTTTGTTTGGAATTTTATTGGTTAAGAGGGATGAATTCGCTAAGCTGGATTTTATTTACACAGTGAAATAATTTATACCAAATGCAGCTCACATTCTCTTAATCCTTTTAAAAGTACGAGACTCCATTTATCACACAAATTATAAATTCTCCAAGGTTTCTTCCACTGCCTTCTATATTTCTTACAAGACATGCTGCTTGAAATCTGGCAACACAGGAGGTAGTCCTATCTGTGGTGGTCTGTGGGAAGCAATTGAACACGTTTTTAATGCAGATAATGTTATTTACCACAAATACTGAATTTATTTAAGCCAAATCAGTAGGCCTATATTACATAGCCTATACTAAGTGATCTGCATAATAACGTAACGTGCGGTGATTCCCACACATCTGAAGGAATTCGTAGTTTTCAGTGTCTCATTGTACGTTACGATGTCGCGTTTTTTCTTATTTTATTGGTAATAATCTCACTTATCCTGTTAGGCCTACGAGCTCTGTTATTTGACCCACAACAGAGTCGACTTTTATTAAGCTGCTACACTTCTCTGGGTCATTTTGTACCACCACTGAACTAGTTGTCTCAGGTATAATATAACCTAGAACACTGATATCTATCTTCTTGTCACATACACCTTGTGGAAGACTATGCCCATGACTGTCACTGAAAAGAATAACTTTGCCTGATTCCTTGGAAGCACTCGGCTTTCCGTTATTTGCTGTCTAAAAATCATCCATTCGTTCATCCTTGGTTCCAGTGGTGAACTGTGTTGATTCGCCAGGTTAAGGTTTGAATCCCGTTCATTGGCTTCACCAAACTGTAGGAAAACGCTGAATCGATTTTCTAGTAGTAATATTGGGAGAATAGGAGATTGCATATACTACGATTTGGCGTCTACCAGATTGAGATGAATTAGGCCTACTGTGAGCAGCTTGATAAAAGTTCATACAGTAAAAGTGACTATATTTCTCTTCTTTAATACCAGCCAATTCTTCCTGAAGGACACTAATATCATACCGTACCTCTCTCTTGTATTCGTTTGTAGATGGTAATAGCTGATGAACATGAAAATATTCTATGAAAAACTATTCTCCGGTGTACTCAATTAGAGGTGACCGGTGTATATATCATTTTGTACACGGTTTTTACCTGCTCTATGCTCTCCAGTTGCTCTTCAGGTGTGTCCAGATGTTCTCTAAACCATAGGCGATGATGACTGGGGTTACTTTAAGCTGAAATATGCTTAATTTGCGATGATTCGGATGGAGTTCATTGCTTTATTTACGGCATGTTGATAGCCGATAGGACTACCGATGCGATGTTTCCAGATTTAACAACATGGCTTGTAAGAAATAAAGAAGGCAGTGTTTCTTCCAATATGGCATGAATGATAACTGAAGTCATTAAAATCGACGTATGTGTTTTTTAACGTTTACTTTCTCTGCCCTTGCCATAGATACTATAGGTAGGGGACACCAAATTCGAAGTTGAGTTTTAGCATAAATACACGTTTTGAGGTTCTCTGAATCCAGAAATAGGCCTACTGTTTTCAGAAACATGTCTGTGTGTGTGTCTGTGTGGATGTCTGTGAACAGCCTAGCTACAGAACGGAAAATCGTATGAAAACAACATTTTTTATTTGGGTCAGGTACCTTGTGAAGATATGACATGAAAATTGATGACAAGTTTCTCTTATTTTTAAGGGGACTTGACATTAGGAAATTTTAGTTTTTCGCGATTTTCTCGAAAACGGCTCCAACGATTTTCTTTAAATTTTGGACATGGGATGCTTATGTACAAAGAGCTAAAACTTTTATTTGAAACTTTTTCAAAAAAATTATCTCAAGGGTAGTTATAAGCCAACCATTTTGAATACGTGCTCTTTGCAATATGTCCTCTTGTGCTATATCAGAAGAGAATGTCATACATAATAATTATATTATACTAAGAGGCTAACATTTATGTGGGCAGAGGAAGTTATGTGAATTTCAGATCAGATTTTTTTATTCCTTTCCAAGATAAAGAGCAGATATTAAATTTTTGGGGGAGCGAGGTCTACTGATCACAGAAGTTCTAGTAATAATACCGGAATAATAAAATTATCTGTCTTAAAAGAAACAGAAATAATCATTTAATTAAAAACGTACATTTTTTAACTTACTAGAGCTATGATTTATAAAGTATTCAAGTACTGAAGTCAAGTAAGAAAATGACATTGAACTTGACCAGCTCTCGACGGTTCCCTCGGCAGCAACAGGAAGTCGAGAGACGTGGAATGAAGGAGCTACTGACTACTGAGTGTTCTTTAAACAATAACACAACTTCAAGACTATTTTTGCACGACTTAACTAATTAGTGGTACTTACGAATGTTGTTGCCGTGGATCGTAAGTTGACATTCCCACACGCAATCTTGTTGCTATGTGCGGTAAGAGTTTCTGTGCGGTTATGAATTTACTTACGCCACACCATAATACAAGCCTTTATGGACAAGGCCCCCCAGGACAAATATTCGGTTCGCATAACAACAAACACTTGCGAATCACTTTCTGAAATAATCATCTATCTTCAAGAATGTATATGCACTAGGAGGTGCCCGTGGCTTCGCCCACGATAATTCATTTAAAATTAAAAATCAAGAGTATAATAATTATTAAAGCATTATATTTATTAACAGTTGCACGCGAATCATTCATAAACTAAGCCATTAATAATATTAATGAAACAGCTAAAATTCCGGCTTCAGAGTACATTCTACGATTAGAAAGCGCCTCCTGGGAAAACTATATCAGAATCGATTATGCAGTTCCAAAGGAACCTGTGAACACATAATATGTATTGTTTCTCAACTGTTTATTGACATGAATATGATGTGAATTTTATTTGATCAATTCAGTGTAATTTTCACAAATTATATAATGTTTCAAGGGAAGGAATGGTTTGTTTGGATTATTATTATCAGCGATATTTCAAGAGTTAAACCATCAATATTTTACTGCTGGTGCCCCCAGCTTCGCCCGCCATTATTAATTGACTCCAGGATTTTTAAGAAATTTACCCTGGTAGATTATTAAAAATGTTTGTGGTTCAGAGCTATGAAAATTATAAGTAAAAATAAAATTAGAATATTTGTTCATTGTGTTCATTTCACTTAGGCCTTATATAATAAAGAAACGGTTTTCCTAATTTTGTTCTCGTCGTGAAAGTTTACACTGCGAGAGACGAACATCGCCGAGTATACCCGATGTCTCACGAAGCGGGCGAGCGATCAAGCACGCTATTTTGGGCCGTTGAATTGTATAAGAGTAGATAATATTTTCAGGTAATATCACAATTAATATAATTAAATTTATATAAATAATCATCTTGCAAAAAATATCATGCAATAGTCGTGCCGTAAGCGCATAACGGATCTCGGAAATTGAAAAAACTCGGCGCAAGCGCCTCGATTTTTCAAACTCTTTCCTCGATCCGTATGCATCGCTTACGGCACTTGTATCGCAATGTACTATTTTAATGCAGCTATCTGTATATAGGCATATGCTCTTGTGTTTACAATACAAGCTAGCACAAGTTCTCTATTTTGATTGTAAGCTCATGCCTACCGTTCGGCTCAGTACCGGAAATAGTAGTAATAGTTTATTAAGTGCCAGTATGCATTCACCATGGCACTGCAGTAATGTAACATACATGATTGCATTAATTATAACTACCGTTAGAATGCGTTGTCTCTCTCACCCGACAGCGACCTCAATTAAATTACAGACATGACCTACTACGTAATGCGGAAACTTTGTATCATTTATCTTCTGTTAAAGCAAATTTGTATTAAACTAGTACATTATTTTTTTCTGCGATAGTGCGTAAAGTTTCAATTTTCCAACTGTTGTTAGTTTATAAAAAATAACATCATAAATTCACTGAGAAATAATAAATTCTGTTGTTTTCTCGAGTTCTAGAATGACAATGTAAAGGGGAGCAGGATATAATGATTTAAAATCAATAGCTTAAAAACCTGGATCAAAAATGAAATTTTTACTTTTCGTATAACAAACTTTATGAGATTGTGTGGGGGATGGGAAAATATCTGTCCGTACGCGTGTCTTTACGCGCGATAACTCAAATACGCTTTATCGGATTTTCCTAAAACTTGGTATACGCATTTATAATGTCCGTGGAAAGAAGCCCATTGGTATTCCTTGTTTACTTTAGAGCCAGTTCTTGAGCGGGCAATACCTACCCATTCCCCCGTCTCAAAAGACTGATCGAAATACATAAACATACATTCACAAATACAAGGTGAGCGAAGTTATTAACTACAGTAAAAGCTGGAACTAAGCGAAATATAAATTTTTTAAGTTGTAAAATCAATTGTCGAAAAAGAACAATTTTAGAGTTCTTTTAAATGAAATTTCTGGTTTCTATGCCGTGACATAAGGTGGGAAAGAGTTGAATATTTTGAAGCACAAGTAGACCAATGAGATAATTCTAAGGGCCGTGAATGTGCTTAGAAAATGCTTCTATTGTTCCTTGCGTTATAAATAGGGCCCTGATTCTTAGATTTTAAACTATTTTGTTCCTTGTTAGCTAACTGTGACTTTTAACATAGTTATTCGTTTCATTGTGAAGGTAGTCACACAGTCCAATCTTATAAAACCTAAAAATGGGTAAATAAGACGATAAAAACTAAAAATGGCTAAAACTGCTTTTCAAGTAAAGTACGATAAAATAACAGTAACAATTATAATATTTACTATAATTATTATTCTATGAGTACTAAAAATTACGTTTTAAATGTCTGCCTATATTCTGCATGTTGTTAATCGTTGCCAGTATATCATTTTGTAAGATAAAATATGACATTGCATTTTGTCATTTCGTCATTTTGTATCCCATTGTCCCGGTAAAGGAAATGTTAAATGAACCGAAATCCCCGGTTTCTTTAGAAGTAAGTTAAAGGCGTTCTTAGGAAATTCACACTTGCAGTTTATTCACAGTGTTTGCTCCAGCAAGACGCCGAAAGTGAAGTATTCTAAAGGTTGATTGATTAATTGAAAAAAGTTATTGAATTTGTGGTAGAGTTGGAAATGACTGGAGTAATTCTAAAACTAAGGAAAATGTATTCCTACAGTTTTGTGGTTCAAAGCACTGGAAATCTAAGTGAAAATAAAATGAATAAGTTATATTATTTTCAATGTATTAATTGTAGACCTACTTAATAAAGTGAAACTTACAAAAAGTCGTAGGAAAATGGTACAAAACTAAAATAAAACTATTTTAATATGTCTAAAAACTAAAACAGGGTTTATAAAAACCTAAAAATTCGGGCCCTAGTTATGAGAGTGATAATCAGAATAATAATTTTGAAAACGTTTATGTGTGGAAAGGCAAAAAGTGCAGTTTGGAAAATGATAAAGCAAGGGGAAGGGGGTATCTTATGCGTTTTGAACAATGGGTGTTCCCACATAGGAAATTGTAGGCTACTATTACTGAATTGATTTGTGTAGTACTATTCAGAACTCACCATCCTCGTGCACTCCTCGTCCTCGGACATCCAGGTGTACCTCTTGGGGTCGGCAGTGCAGAAGGTGCGGGGGCGGCGTCTGAAGTAGGAACACTCGAGGTCGTCGTCATAGTGACAGTACTCCGGGGGCGGCGGTGCCGGAGGCGGGTAACGCTGCCAGCGGGGGAATGGTGCATAGGAGGCTGCTGGGCGGCGACATAACTCGTGTAAGTTCTCATCGCTAGGAACTTTCCGCCTCACACACACAGACAATAGTGAGTTCCGCGACCTGCACGAACTCTCCTGGAACAAAAACAGTGATATCAACTATTTATTTATTTATATTTATTTTAATTTTATTTTATTGTAGTACACTGCAACTGGATATAAACCAGTTGGCAGTGGTGAAAAATTTGAACACAATTAAGTATATAACTGATCATGGTGTACAGATATACAGTATATATGTATATTCTATGTACAGGGTAATTCAGGACCTTTGCAACGAACTTTTTGAAATGATAGGGCTCTCTCATTCCCATAATTTGTATGATTTGTAGGAATTACCGCTTTACTACTACTACTACTACTACTACTACTACTACCACTATCATCATCATCATCATCATCATCATCATCATCATCATTACCAGTACTAGCTGGTGTAACCATTTTTGGGAGGATTTTATCCGAAAGATATGTACTGGTAAATTACGTGCCAGCAGCCACCCACGGTTTTCTTAAAAGGTGAAACCTTAATTTTGGTTTACAAGACTAATATTTTATTTAAATTATTAAACCTAATGATTATTTATTTATTTTAAATCTTTTTGGTGGTATTTGGGTACTTTCTTCTAATCGAAATCATTCTTTGATAACTTTGTTGAGATTAGAATTTATTGCTTTTAGTGTGTATTGCTATATATTTGACTAAATATATAGTTATTATTTATTTTTTAGAATCTCACGAAGAAGACTTTTTTATTTTTCTCACCCAGCCGAAGTTTGCAGATGCGTTTAGAGCATGGCCACCGCGATCGCCCGACTTAATACCGCTGAACTTCTTTCTTTGGTTGCATGTGAAGAGTGACGTGTATGCCACCCCAGTTTCCACAAGGGTGGAACTGATTATGCGGTGATTATAATGGTGAAAATATTACTGAAATCAGTGACGTACAATAACGTATCATAGTCGTGCATACTTACATGATAATTTGAGAGGCATCCGAAGAGGCTAGAACCTCGGGCTCTCTCCAGTACCTCGAGCTGTTTGCTGGTGACACAGTATTGCTCTCGGATGTCCTCTTTGGAGTACAGTGGCGTCCCTCGCTTGTTGCGTTGCAAGTGCAGGTCGCTCGCCACTTTGTTGCGACGTCCCATCGTTTCATCTTCGGACTCGTAGCACGGAGCAAGTTCCGGGACAATGTCCGCCTGGAAGGAATAATACTTGATTTGTATTTCATTAAACGATCAAATAAAGTTCTATTAAGCTAATAAAAAAATTAAACAAAAGTAAAAGTACCGTATTTTACGGACTATAAGACGCTCCGGACCATAAGACGCACATTGATTTTAGGATGGAAATTTAAAGGAAAAGAAATCTAATTTGATTCTAAACGAAAAAAAATTAAAGGAGATAATGTACTTCATTTTATAAACAAATTATAACCTTGTACAATGATATCAGTGTAAATCGCTTCTAACTTAAAACCTGCGTTTTTCCAATTGGAGATTGAATAATAAATAATAATAATAATAATAATAATAATAATAATAATAATAATAATAATAATAATCTCTGAGTAGGTCACAAACTTCCTCTACTTGTAGTACCTATGGTACGGGTAGAAAAAGTAGAAAGTTTCATTGCAACATTATTATCTCATTGTAAACTCCTCACAAAATACAATCAGTTTTATATTATCCCACCTTACTTTCGAAATGTAATATTGTAGAACCATGAAAATGCTTTCATACTTCAAGTCTACTACATATTTTAATTTATTTGAACAGTGTGGAAGTAAATAACAGCAATATTATATATTTCACTGCCTGCAGCTCAGCAAGAGGCCAGATTTAATTTCCATGCGAGCTCGTAACTCAAAGTCTCCTTTTGTTCCAAAGCTGTGGGGGTTTTATTAAAACAATAGTCCTTTGTTCATTACTGTGTGTACTAGAATCCATTTCTGACGTTTGTAATTTGTAATATTTATTAGTGCCATCACCTTTGTACACGACCTCTTCCCCCCTAGCGTTGTACCACGCCCGCCAATAATGTAATATATTTCTATTTCCCAGTATCAAGAGAGGATAATTAATCCAGTTTTATTATGTCCATACTCAATCTTGTAATGAACTTCCCTTTTATCGTGGATAACCTCTACAGGATGTCCCACTTATTACTTCCTCTATAAAAGTCAAATAACATTTTCAAACAGTCCAAGACGTATGTATTCCAGTATTTTTCGTGAGTGCAGGCCAAATAAATTTATTTTTGCCAAATCATCTGAAGCCGTACAAATTCTCAGTGACAAAAAAAATCGAAGTTTGTTTGGAGGGGGAAATATTAAAGATTTGAACTTTTGGGAATTTTTCCATTGGTTGAGCAAATGGTATCATTATTTATTTTATTACATCGATCGAGCTCAACGGTTTTGAACATGTATTTTAATAAAAATAAAATCTATAAGTTTGCCAAATTTCAAGTTTCTAGCTCATCTGGAAGTGAATAATCATCAATGTTAATAAAGTGGAAGATTAGACTGTCGTAGATGGAATGATGTCACGGCTATCCAGCAAGTTTTTCTATACTTATGGGGCAGTTAGAAACGCCAAATTTGTCAAGCTTGTGACTGTTGTATGTGCCCATATTCCAACCAAATAGTATGATTCTATCTTTCATATCATGTGTGCCAAATATTACATAATGTGAGAAAAATATACAGAATTTATTTAAAATAAAAAAAATCTAACTCAATCTAAGGGATAACCGATGGAGATACGTCAAAAAGTCATGAGATCAAACTTGTAGATCTCTCAAAATCCGTTACTGCTTCTGCAACAGGTTTTTTATACGACTTACCGTTTAGCTACTATAAGCCCCCCAAAAAGTCTACACAGACCTTAAAATTGCGTCCGTCAAAACAGCAAACAAGAAAACTCGACGTGAAACAATAAAAATAGTGACATTTTTGAAATCAGGAGACCTTATTTAGTTACAATCACTTATTTAAGTGCTTTACCGCAAAATGATGCAGGTAGTGGCGTATCCGCATCTTCCGTGGCTTTGGCCAAAACGCGTGTCGGAGTAGACTTTGCGGCGCTCGTACGCTGAAACTATTCATTTTACAAAAGAATCGTTACTACATGAATTATAGGAAAATTTTCTCTAGTTTACTTTATTACATAGGCTAACTATTTTCATCGTAAAATGAGTCGAAAAGGAGATATTATCAAAAAACTGTTTTTTGGCGCCATTTTTTCAATATGGCGGCGCGAGCGGCATAGATACGAGGTGGCAAAGTGAAAATTCGAAAAGAGCACGTCGAAATCTATAAAATCACCAATTTTCAAAACTCCCGGAAAACATTCCAGGTAAAACTACTAAATGACTGGACTACTACCCGTATCATAGTACGTAGAGTTTTTCATTGCATATCCAGTTGGCTTCAAAGGATTAAACCATTAAGTTGGTAATATTATAAAAGAAAAATTCCTCTGGCACTGGGATTTGAACCCAGGATCTTTGGCTATCCGTGCCAATTCTCTACCAACCGAGCTAAGCCAGAGTTCACTTCACAGCGCCAGATGGAACCTCTCTCGTGTGACTGATTGCCCCTAATGGTCTACCTCACTGACAGACAAGTTATGTCATAGAGCATTGACAGCGCCAGATGGAACCTCTCTCGTGTGACTGATTGCCCCTAATGGTCTACCTCACTGACAGACAAGTTATGTCATAGAGCATTGACACTTGTCAGCAGTCAAATACGTTGCCAAATACGTACCACAGCACGTTTACTTCACTTGAGAAGTGGTGAATGACAGCGGCAACACTGGGGAAACCCACACGACTACAAATGCACCTGTTCTTTGTCGCTGTCTGTGTCGGTACCGATTTTCGGATTAGGGAACAATGCTAGTATATTTTTTGTAGACAGACGATGGTTACGGATGAGGTCTTGTTAAAATGGCACGAACAATACAGATTCTATACTGTTAACAGTAATAGGGCAAATTAAGACGTTCGTATAATGCTGCAATATTGACCATCCCATATAATACCTATTTAACTGTTTATCTTTTTGGAAACTATGATATGCAAATCATGTCCAGATAATAAATAGCTCGTTCAAATCAAAATCCTTCCTGTTCCCTAGCATGACCAAATCTAATTTTCATTTGATTGGTTTATATTATGCGCCTGTAAACAATTAGATAATGTTTGCAATGAATTAATTTTGTTGATCAATTTGGTGTAACAAAAGCGCATGTGACAATCAGCAGCCATACGACAGAGTGGGGAGCAGGATGCAGTGGCGTGAAGAATCGTATTTCACAGGTGACTGGGATTAAAACAAATTAATGCTCCCTAGATATCATCGTCAGATGATATTTAAATTATTTTAATTACCATGAGGAATTTTATGGAGTATTTTATGTTATTTATCCATTAATGCTGTGTAAACCACTATTTATTTCGACCTAAATATTATTTATATTCATTGCTGCTGACTTTGATTTACTGTAGCACACTTCATTTCGTGTACCTTTTAATTATATATAATTTAATTTAATATAATATATCTAATTTATATTTAATTATTATATGTATTTATACAATATTTATTATATTACCTTTACATATTTATTAATTTATATTTTCATTAATTAATCTATAAAATATATTTCATTTAAGGAATTATCTGCCTTCTACCGAGCTAATCTTCAAAATCCAGAATCTAAAGTTCCATTAGTTTAGTTTGGAACTCTAACATTGAGGCCAAATTACTTATTTTTATACAAACTAGCAGGTGCCTGCGAGTTCGCGATTATTTACTTAACTGCCAGATATTTTATTTAAATCATTTATTTAACAGAAAATAATTAAAACATTTACTAACACTGGCATCATTTTTACATAAATTTAAGGAATTACATAATTTTATACTTAATTATATTGTTTTAGATAATAAATATAAATAATTAAACGAACAAAACGAATCTAGTGCTGCCACATGGGCATTCAGATTTGAAATAAAATGACTAAAACGTACCACAGATTCATGAACTTGACCAAAATAATACATAAATAATTAAAGTGATTGAAAATTAAAAAGGTAAAAACCACGCAAAAGAAGCATAGTGAGTTTGGTCCAAATCATTCATGTTTTCCCGTTTAGACGTGCATTTCTGATCCCTTTCTGTGTATTCTGATATAAAAATATCAGTTCTCTGCGTGTCGTGATGTTATAAACAATATATTGCATTAGATGGAACTTCAAGAATTGTAAGGAGTCTTTCATAATAGTAAAGAGTATTCTATCTAAATCATAATTCAAAGTGCCAAAAGACTTCAGCAAGTTATCTGTAATATGAGGCAATGTGCCCCTTGTTTTTTTTTTGTACATTAAAGGTAATACATTGTTGCATTTCACAACCACCATGAACTAAACAACTTAAAAACAGAATAAAAAAAAAAGATTGTTAAACGATGTAACGATATAACTAATCTGAATATGCACAAAGTTAAGAAGTAAATGCGATTTTCAAACTGTTGCGTTTAATAGATTTCAATAACAGTGGTAGGGAAAATTCCTTATAGATCTGCAAACTTTCGTACAGTTTGGAGCACAAATGTGGGAGTTGGGTTGACTTGAATACCTCAGGATACATATCAATAAATTAACTTATTAAAAAAAAAAAAAAAAAAAAAAATGCTGAACATACGTGAGTTTAAAAGTTACAAAATTATGGAAAATTTTGAATTAGACCTACAATACCATGGATAGAAACATTTGGATCTGATACGTGTACATGACCACCTAATAATATGCAAATAAAATATCTACATGACGATACGGTTTTTAGAGAACACGCTAAAAATGTTTCGAGAGTTTTCAACTCTCCCGCCTGCAAGACTTTGTTGTATACGGCTGGTTCTGCATCAGTGCGCCTGCAGCTCTACAATTAGACTACTCGCACAGCAAAGTTATTTCTCCACGGCTCAGTTCATAAAATCCCGTTCTCTTCCTCGGACAGCCCTAGGTCGTTAATAAAACGGCTCCCTTCAAGTCCATAAATACCCTAGAGTGCATCTACAAGTCACTCCGTTTATTCCCTACAATCAGCATTAACAAACCTTTAAAGCAACAGCTGAATTTTCGATAATGGTGTCTACGTGATTCATTTACTAAATAAAATCAGGCAAAATGATGTAACAAAGTGCCAGATAATTGCAATTATGATATGCAGAAAATAAGTTATTTTTGTAATCTATCTCCAACTTAAGCTCCAGATCGATTCATTAAGCAGGACTTACGGAAGAACAAAGGTCTACTTTGATAAGCATATGTGAAGCATAGGCGTAACCAGGCCGACCATATGGGGGGGGGGGTTATAACATCTGATGGGTATATACCCCCCAGGGAGAGGGGGCTCGGGGGTCCTCCCCCGGAAAATTTAAAAAATCAAGATGCACAGTAACGAGTTTTAAGCTTCCCACGCTTTATACTCGTATTAAGTAATTTATAAGCAGACTTTAACAAATTGTACAATTTTCCTTTTTTAACCAATGGGGGGGGGGGGGGGGGGTTCAAACCCCCAAAACCCCCCCTCGTTACGCATCTGATGTGAAGGAATATATGGGTAGTGTTGTTTGTCAAAGTTAACTGTATTGCAACTTCCAAAGCCGTATATGAACACTGTACAACAATATGTTGTAATGAGAATTGATTTGAACTTGATAAATTCTTTCTAATATAGTCCTACTACCATAAATAGGTACTACATTCGGCATTACTTCCGTATCGGTCAACCGATTTGGTCCAATATCAATAGGCTTCTTCCCATGGACGTTATAAATGCGTATACAAAGTTTCATAATAATCCAATAAAGCGTATTGGAGTTATCGCGCGTACAGGCACATGGACAGACAGACAGACAGACAGACATTTTTCCGTCCACCACACAATCTCAGAAAGTACCATTCTGGCACTTAATAATGGCGACTAAAATTTTTGGTTTGGCTATTGCCTTCAGACTTTAAAATTCCTGAGCTGCCTTATGTTCTACAATATATTTTCAAACAGGCGGTCTAGATAGGGCTCATATGGCTAAGCTGGATTCACTGCAGCATCAGTTGCTACAGAATTTTTGCTGTCGATAAACCGTAATACAAATACTCATGTTGTATGCTTTGTTCTATTATGAAACCATGGTAACAGTTTGCTATGCATCTATTCAACAGTTGCCAGCTTTCCTAGGAAATCAATTTTCATTTCGTGAATTATTCTGTGTGTAAAGTCTGTTGCAACAAGTTCTGGCAGAAATAAAACCAATTAAAAGTTACATGTATGCACTTAGCAAAGATGAAGAGACTTTTGTACACTAGCAAAATTTAATAACTTGTTCGGTAGAATCGATGACATTTGTGATTTCCTTCGTGTCAATTCAAATTGTAGAGGGAGATTTAATGTAGGGTGACTAGATATCCTGTTTTTTTAACGGTGATGCTCCTTTTATGGTCCCGTTGATCAATCTAGTAAAACAGTAAAAATCCGGCTTTGGAAAGCATTCCACGATTAGAAACGCATTTATTATATTCGACATTATAAACAAATGAATCGACCCGGGTGAGCTCACAGAATCGAAAAGATCAATAACTCCATGCGATATATTGAAATAATCGCAATGCTTTTATTTCCAAGTTACGGCAAAAAAGGTTTAGCCATCTGAAATTTATTTGACAAATGAAATGTATTACCGAAAACTGATACGTCGATAGCGCAAAAAAGTCCCGTTTTCTGCCATTTTTTTACGTACAGACTAACTCGTGAACGATTAGAAAGCGCAGCATGGGAAAAACAACCTCAGATTCGAGTTTTCTGGCCCAGAAAAACCCTGCATAGAGAGTTTCATCCAAATAGAACGATGTTTGCGTAAGTTGAAAACTTCAGCTATGACTAAAATAGGCAAAGCCATCTGCAATTGATTTGACAAATGAAATGTATTACTGAAAACTGATGCTGTGAAAGCGCAAAAAGTGCATGTTTTCTGCCCTTTTTCACTCATAACTCGCGAACGAAAGCGAAAATAAAAAATCCGGATTCGAGGTGCATTCGCTCGCCCTTAAGTCCATCTATATTTAAAATTTCAGACCTCTGCGTTCAGCAGATTTCGCTAGGAATAGCGCACAGACAGAAAGACAGAAATACAAACACTTCCTTTTATTTTATAGATTAATTAATAGATTAATTATTTGCCTCTACTGACCTTCCATTGAATTTTTAAATACAATTGTAAGGAGAGTCGAACGATTTCAGAACCTCTCTTTCGATATCGGACAGATATTAGCCCAGGGGCGGATCCAGAGAGACATTTTTTTTTTTGGGGGGGGGGGAACCAAAGTAGATAGGGAACTTTTACTCATAAAAATTAATTATTCCCAGTACACAATTAAAATCAAAATGAACATTTCGGCATTTTATTACAAATGTATTTCAAAATAACGAATGTCATTGCTTTAATTTAAGTATTTGGGTTATGTTGTCTTTACAAAATTTATTAGAAGGCTGACCGTTTGAATAATTTGTGCTTAATGTTACAAACTTGGGGGGGGGGGATGTGGGAAATCCCCCTCCCCCCCCCCGTGGATCCGCACCTGTATTAGCCAGTGTAGCATTTCAACAGTTGAAACAGTCTGGGAAACGGATTTTAGTTTCACGTATTATTTTATGTGTGTGTGAAAGTTGGTTGGAGTGAGTTTGATCGGAAATAAAAACAAATTAAAAAGTTTTCTCCTCGTGCTTTGGAGAGATGATGGGGTAATGGCACAGTTTAGAACATATTGATTTTTTATCGAGAATCATGGGCAAAGAGAAACAGAACGGTCCAGGGGCCATCGTTCCCCCAGGGAAAGTCGTTCTCGACTCTTTGTTCCTAGCAATTTAATCTAAACTGTTGTATACGGTCCAGGCATCTTTCTGTTCTGCGCATGTCAGCGGAACATCAATGAAGAACCCGATAATACAAACGGGCTCGCGTATTTGAAATCAATGGAGGAAAATTGCCGAAGTAAATTGAAAATATGGAAAAAGATAAAAATGCCAACAGAAACCACAAAGCAGAGATAATATGATAAAGTGGAGTCTTTGTGCAGAAACCCTATTACAGAAAGATCTATACGACAATGTGGTAGGATACATTTTCTGCATCTGTATCTATGTTCGGTATAAAGGCATTGGAATAATTGGAAGTACAGGAAAGACCAACAAAAGGGATAGGTGGGTGATACTATAGCAACACAACCATTGTGTATTTTCTTCGTTTCCTTGACTGAGAAAAATCCATTCAAAGCAGTGCAGTGAAAACAATATCTTTCGAAATGACAGCGTGTTTTTAACCGCTTAATCGACCTCTACGAGCATTTTCTCAGTGATAAGAACTTCGTGGTTTAATATATGTATTTTCAAAATAAGATACACAATATAAGATACACAATGCGCACTGACAGCCATTATTTATTAAAGAAAGGGTTTCAGTTATAAATATGACGCATATCTTTACTTCTTTATTACACTAAAAACTAGATTCTACGTTTACTGCACCTGCAATTGATTTGACAATTGAAATATATTACCGAAAACTGATGCTTCGATAGCGCAAAAAAAAATCACGTTTTCTGCTAGTTTTTCACTCATAACTCGCAAACCAAAGGGAAAATAAAAAATCCGGCTTGGAAGTGCATTCGGTCACCCTTCAGTCCATCTATGTTTATAATTTCAGATATCTGCGTTCATTACATTTCGCTGGATATCGCGCACAGACACTTCCTCTTAGGCTATTATTATAGATTATTTGGTGCGCTGCAGAAACCACAATGTAGTATTCCATCTTTTCTTTTATTAATAGGTTTACGAAACAATTAGTAACAAAATTCGTGTGGTGATGTGAACATTTTCCACCAAAACCAAGGGAAGTAAAGCATAAAATAGTGACTAGGTGTTCAACATCCCAATAATGTGCTGAGCACAAAAAAGCGGCAGTGAATCGGTAACATTTAGAGTGCTTTAGTGTGCGTATTCACTTCAATTTAATTTTGTGAACAAAAGCACTATAATTTAAAACAGACAGAAGCTAAATAATCCGAATAATGCTGTAGGCCTATTTTTTATTTATTATTATTTTTTTTTTATTTATTTGACCATAGTTGACCCAGAGTCCCACAGCCGGAGGCTACACTACTGGGGAGAATACAGATAATACATAGACTAATATTATTATACAGTTTGCTATCTTGGTTTCAAGAATTCGGTATAAATGTAGATGATGATGATGTGAGTGATGAATTAGCGAAGGGTGAATATTTACAACATGGTACAATGGCAATAAATCAGAAGCAATCAGTATATATGTAGAAGATGACGATGAGGTGAATGATGAATTGATGCAGGGCGAATATTTACAACACAGTAACATGGCAATCTGGAAGTCAAAGTCTTCTACAGAGTTAATATATGCAAAAGAGTGAAATTGTGAGCGAGTTAAAGAGAAGAAAACAAAATGTTTGTGATCACTATGGAATCAAGAGTTAGTCTTCTTCTGAGTTTCTTCTCTCTTTGATGACACGTCGAGCAAATGTCTTGTAGGCCTACCATAAATAATGGGATTGAATGGTAGGCCTATATGATAATTTAACGACGGGGATGTACTGCAACGGTGTATTGAAATTTTGTCCCGCAGGAGTTCTTTTTACATGCCAGTAAATCTACTGACATAGGTTTGTCACATTTATGCACAATAAATTACATCGAACCCGCAACATTGGGCACAGAAAGCCAGCGTCATACTAACTGCGCCACCAAGGCCGAAATAAATAATTGGGGGGGGGGGTTCGGGTTTGGCTACTGGCTTTACACTTGAAATATCTTGGCCTACTTTAAAACAGTGTTTAAGTCTAGTAAATTCCTTCTTAAAGTTGAAGTTTTAAGAACATTCTTGAATATATTTAATTATCCGATCTTATTTTTTGGACCGCGCTGAATTTAATACTAAGGAATTCAATAAGTATTACAGAGATTACTTCATTGGGAGGGGGAGTTGAATAAATATAATCCTCTTTATAGGGCTGGATCCGTTTCTGGAGTTTAATTATGGGAGGAAGATATGTTCTGCACAAAGTGTTTGACTTGCCAGAATGCGGGGGCTGCAGAGAGATTAATTCCGTGTTCTTATTCTCTAGTTTGCAAGCTATCCTGAAAGCAAGATCAAGAGCTGAGCTCCATATTGTCAAGAGAAAAAACTGAGATGTCGCTCTGAGGGAGCAATTAATCCTTTCTGTCTTGAAATATCATTTGTATCAGTGATGTTGTAAGATTAAAATAACACTATACACCAAATTTGAACTTTTTTCTGTCCTTTACATGAAACTATGTGATTCTGTATACATAAAAGGTTCTTGATTCGTATATTAAAACCAGAATGGTTCATCACGTACCGTTTTTGTAGGAGACACACTTCTCATACTTACGTAAAAAGAAAGAAAAATGTGGATTTTTGGGGAAATGGTGCGTAGTAAACAAAACATAATTACTGATTCGTTATTTTCAGCCAAAAATACACAAGAAACACATATTTTTATCTAAATGACTTTTTCATGTTGTACAGTGACAACAAATTTAAACTTTTTTTTCTGTCATTTATATGAAACTAACTTATGTGATTCTGTATAAACAAAAGTTTCTTGATTCATTACATCAAAACCAAAATGGTCCATATTTACGTAAAAAGAAAAAATGTGGATTTTTGGAAAATGGTGCGTAAACAAACAAACAAATAATTACAGATTCGTTATTTTCAGCCAAAAATATACAAGAAACACATATCATCAAAATAACATTTTTCATGTTGTAGCCTACAGTGTACTTTAGAAACACCCTGATGCCATTTTGAGAAGAGAATATCGAGGAAGCTTTGTTCCTGTAAGGGTAGCCAGCATTGCGATGGTTGGTAACATTTTTGCGATCAACCAAAGAACTGAAAAAAACGAAAGTTTTTGAAGTTGTTTCGTAAACATAAAGCTGTAGGCCGTTCACCTATGATAGTTTGGGGGGTGGTCTTATAGGACAGATATACGCTAAAACTATAAAACTCTGACGAACAATTATACCTCGTCTTTATGAAGGTCGTCTTATCTGCGGAAATATACGTTAGTTATTTCGATATTTAGCGGTGGAGAAATGGTTTCGCAATATAGGCATTTGATTTACTATAATGCAAATATTGTATAATAGCATCAGGTTTAAGGTTACCATCATATTATTTCAGTTAAAGTAAGGTAAGAAATTGTAAAACACAATCAGAATATCAGATTACTAGAATTAGATAATTTAAAGGTATTTCAAGAGTATCTTAGAATATAAGAAAATTATGGATAAATAATACATAAATATTATAGATAGACACATATAAAAACAGACAAATAAAGAGAAAATTAGAATTAGCTATCTGAAAAATATTGTGTACTACTGTATATGCAGTACAACAATACAAATGACACATTGTAGAATGTAAAATCGAAAAAACTAAACTCCTTGGCGCTACATCCCTGGAGGGACTTGGCCTACCACCCGACCGCTGCGTCATCTACCACAGACAGATGGCATGGTTGGGGGGCATGTGGTCAGCATGCCGACACCCACGGCCGTTAATGGTGCTTTTCATGACCGGAGCCGCTGATTTTCTTTCAAGTAGCTCCTCAATTTGAATCACGAGGCTGAGTGCACCCCTGCCAGACCTCCCTACCTCAGAAAAATCCGAGGGGATCGAACCCGGGCCGACGGATCTGTAGAGAATGTAAAATCTAGCATTTAGTAGGCCTATTACTACTGATGTAATAGAACATGCTGTTAATAAACTTTAAAAAACAACAACGCCACGGAAGTCAGTTGCTGAAGATGGCCGCTCCATGCGGTTGAAAGCGCTCCAACAGGTAACAAAATACCGCAATTTAGTAGTGAGTACCAGTGATAAAGCTCTACGCTATACATAAATCATTTAAAAAAGGGCCAAATCTCTCCGGATATTGTGAATTGACAGTCTCGAGAGCTTGCAATGTTAGAATTTCATATCTATTTAGTATAGTGTGTATAACGCCTTGTATAGTACAATTTATATTTGGGTATACAGAGCTCTCTCTAGTTTAATCAAGAAAGCTCTGGACTGGAATACAGTTGATGTCTGTAATCAAGTCGCCGAGCGCTGGGTGTTGTGGGTTTGTGCAATATTTGTATTTGTACAGTTATTATGTGGTAGAGGGCAGAAGCTATGCAGGCATAATGACGCCATTGTCACAACAAACATGTTTTGTTTATGCAATAGTTTGGCTCGCAACGATAACAGATTTGCAAACAATCCCTCGCGACACCAATACGAACCATGCTTTAGAAATTATTCAGCGTAATAGCTATTGTTATATTGTTATTAGGATTTGCATTCTGGCTTCTTATAGACTAGAGAATAAAGCAGTTTCGCCTGGTGTATCAGTGAGATAAGCTAATCGGTCAAGCAGATTACTATTGCAAGATACGAATTGCTTTATTAGTGATCCCAAGTTGAAATTGTTATCCACTTGAACATAATCGTTTAGGGAATAAAAAAATAACCACTATACCGTATTTTACGGATTATAAGACGCACCTTAATATTTAAGCAATTTTTCTTTTCAATACAATTTTTCTCTCTCTCTATCTCTTTCGTAGTTTTACCTCTCCCTTGTAGGGACCTTTATGCGGCCCGCGCCGCCCGGGCCTTACCGGGCCGCGACCTGTCGGGAGAGGAATGAACTATGGATCAGAACACAGACAGACATACTTTTTTGACCAGACAAGGACATGGAGGGCCACCCCGGATGAGTGATCAGCCCAATGCCGGGGCCACCTCCGAGACAACACGAACACATAGGACGATACACACCATTCACACACACACTCACTCAGAACAAGGCGAGGATGGGGATGAAGATGATAATGACGGCCAGATGATATCCGGGGACCACGAGGGCCTAAAGTTACCTGACATTTGTCTCACAGGTGAGGGAAAACCCCGGAAAAAACCTCACCTAGGTAACTTGTCCCGACCAGGAATCGAACCCGGGCCCGCTGCGTGAGAGGATTGGACGCATCCCCTGAGCCACAGCGGTGGACAAATACAATTTTTACCATTTTTATTATTAGATTGCAAAGCCAGACTTAAAAAAATTCTTCGTTCATAAAACCGAACTGGCCTTTAAAATCCCTGATAATCGTCATCATAGGCTAGACCACGGGTGCACAACTGGTTCACATTGTGCCACTGTGCGGTCTCCCCTTGACGTCAGAATCAAGCAGTTTCGACGTGACACTGAACATGAAGAGCAGGTTTCATACGTCACAGCATGGGTGGGGTACTAAAACGTTTCCCCTCAGTTGCTCAGGTATGGGCTAGACAATGATCTGGGTTTGTGATGGCGGGGCGGGAGGGACACAGTGTTAGCAAATTTGTCGCATCGGTGCATTGCTGCTGCCAGTTGAATCTAATGTTGCCAGAAAGAGATAGGTTTCCCGCGGCATCAAATATATGACCATTTTTAAAACCGGCGGGAATTTTAAATCAAACACTGAACATTTTTATATTAATTTCGAGTATAAGACGCACCTGATTTTTGGAGGCAATTTTTTAAAAAGAAAACAGTCTTATAGTTCGTAAAAATACGGTAATTGTTGTTCTGATAACACTTGGACGTACACGGCACTGATGGGCAAAGTACCCCGCGGGCCAGATGCGGCCCCCGTTCACCACACGATCTCAGAAAGTACCGTTATGGCACTTCATAACTTAACATTATAGCAGAAACAACCTTTAAAATTTCACTTCAGTTAAATATGATGCGTAAACTAACATTTTTGATACTGAAGGAAGAATTCATCTATTCTGTGATTAATTAGGCTACTTGTTGAGCTCATTGTTCTACTCATAAGCTCTTATATCGTTGTTTTATAATGATTTTTTTTTTCGGACATTTTAGATAAATTTGTTTCAAAGTATCCTCATAGGAGGACATTAAGGTCTCTGGTGCACATGAAGGTAACATGCTAAAATCGTAAGCCTTATGAACTGCCGGGTTTATCCTCAGAATGCTTTCTGGTACCTATATATCTGTTAAAATCTGAATCGACGCCGAAGTCATAATGCCACCAGAAGAAATAAACAAATTGAAAAATCATAATGACCCCATCGGGGATCAATCCGCGACCTTGCGATTTGTAGGGTAGTAGTTCAACCAGCTGCACTAAAGCCTACCTCTATATACGAGGGTCATTTCAAAAGTTCTGCACACTGTAAGATAAAATTGAAGAAAATAATTTATTTTACAAAATACCTTTACAGGCCTTCAATATAATATTCATTCTTACTTATGACAGCTTCCCAACGTTTTGGCAAATTTTGTATTGCGGATAGGGCACCTTCATTGTTGAACTGTCTGATTACTCAGGTCACCTCACTGGAAGCTTTATCAATTGTAACAAAACGTTTTCCTAGTCTATGGATGGGAAAGACTTCCCCACCCACCATACAGTTCTGATTTGAGCCCACCAGATTTGATTTGTTTCCCAAATTGAAGGAACCACTCCGTGGAAAACGTTTTGATACAATTGAAGAAGCTTACAGTGAGGTGACCCGAGTAAGCAGACAGGTCAACAATGAAGGTGCCCTGTCCGGAAAACAAAATTTGCCAAAACGTTGGGGAGCTGTCATAAGCAAGAATAAAGATTATATTGAAGGCCTGTAAAGGCATTTTGCAAAATAAATTATTTTCTTCCATTCTATCTTACAGTGTGCAGAACTTTTGAAATGACCCTCGTATTAATTAATACTCTATCGAGATACGGCTAAGCACATTTTACGAGGTAGGCCTATACATAACTAGAAAAATCATGACGAAGTTAATTTCCTTTGCTAAGTCAAAAGGGAGTTTTAATAACTAAATATTGCAGAGCTGAAAATGCGAGCTCTGTTCACTTGTGCATCTGAAACGTACCTATGAAGTGTTCATATATTGATTGCGTTGTTATACCAGTGTGTAATTAATTAAAGGAACGATGCTCAGTTTTGCCTGTCAGAATACTGGGACTGGAAAATGTTTTAATTTATTTAATTGAATTGCTCGGCATGTATTGCTTTAGGGGGTACTCACGACCACACTGAATGAAGTCAATGTAAATTAGATCATTGGTCTCTAAGCCGTTTATTTTGATGAGATTGGTCTTTTATGCATAGCTTCTACTTTTAATTAAATAATTATCAAGGTGCTGTAACGAGAGGTCCGAATTTTATCGATAAATCGAATTTATCTCGAGAGAATCCGGACTTCGAGTTATATTTATTGTGATTATTTAGTGGATACTCGCAGAATTAAGCATGTAATGTATAGTTAAAGCCACGAAGAAGTATTAAACACATCGCTATTTGTGTCATAGAAAGCAAGATAGCCCATGGCTGTTTTTTTAATTAACCTCATTGATATAACAGTTAATAATGTCGTGTTATTAAAACCGTATTTATTATTATACGAGACTAAAAATGCTTCACCACACATTATACAATATTTCCATATCTCCGTTTCCTCATATACAGTTTGTATATGATACGGTCTATGTAAACAATTGGGCATTATTTATAATGCCCGGGCAATTTAAAAAGTGCCCAATGGGATGTGACAAAATGATAAATTATATAGAAATTAACACATTGCCCGGGCATTATGAATAATGCTGGAAATTTAATGGGCAATTTGAGAGAATTGTTATTCATATTTCTCTACATGCAAAAATAAGAGGATATTATATTAAAGTAAATAAGTATGAAAAATACGTACGCCTAACAAAAAAAAAAAAAATATATATATATATACATAGGCCTATACACACAAAATGTCAAATCCAAGAGTTTTTATTTATTATAGCAGCTTCCACTTTGGTGACATTTCGATCTACATAGGTTAGGTTAGGTTAGGTTAGGTTAGGGAGAATCACACCAGACGCACGTTACCAAATTGCTGTCAATTTATTAAAGTGACCAGAGAAATTGTAGCAGTATTAATATTGACCGGGCAGTGTAAGAAATTATCGTAGATTGTCGTAAAATTATTAAATTGCTCGATTTTATCGGTCATTATTTATAATGACGAAGCATTATGAAAACTGCCCTGAATAATCTGATTGGCCGTAACATACATACCCAAGCGCTGTGTTCAATGCTTCATTTTTTTTTTATCAAAGAAGCTACAGGTATGAAGATGGTTTCAGGCCGTGTGAATTTACATAAGGAGTAAGTAGCCTATATGTAAGTGCGATAAAATCAATGTGATAAAAATAAAGTGATACCTGTACCGATTTGGTCCAAACTCAATAGCGTTCTTCCTATAGAGATTATAAGCGTGTATACCAAGTTTCATGATAATCCGATAAAGCGTATTCTTGTTATCGCGCGTACCCTACTGAGTCCAGACAGATGGACAGACATTTCTCCAGTTCACCATGTAATCTTAGAAAGTACCATTCTGGCACTTAATATACAGGTCACTATGTAACAATGATTTATTTGATTATAATATCTAATCTATCAGCAAGGTTTTCACGCGTGGCGTAGCAAATATATCAGCTACCGATCCATAGAGTAAGCTTATTTGACTGTGAACTGATTGAAATGATCTACTTCCTCCCCAGATAAAATTAGCTATCCAAAAAGTTTAATCTAGGAGTGTTACTAAAGAAATATATACATAGATATATTGAACATGATATTCCACGTCTTAGGAAAGAGATTTCTATATGCTTATAAAGATGGTGTCCAAGACAAACGACAAAACTCTCAAAAGTAAACATTTACAGGAGAGAGAAATAACAGTCTACATTAAAATACTGTAAAAGTAGAGAAATTATGAAGCACTGAGATTTTGATGCTTGCACCAAATAGATTGTTCTTTTAAATATATTAGTGAGCTATTCCTTAGTGCATTTGAATAATATAATCAGCTTTTATGATGAATATAAGATTTTAAAACACAGCTTGTAATGATTTTCACGAATTTTACCGATCAAAGAATTTTCGAAGGTTACCTACTTTGGCCAGAATGTGTGTTTCAATATTATCTCTCTATCTGTACCACAATCTCGCTTTTGAAAAAAGGGAGGGTTACACCATTTGGCCTAGGCAACAACAAAACTCTTTCATACTAACAGAACAACTGAATTCTCTATCGTTAAGTATGTAAGAACAAAAAAGGAAACCATACGGAATTACGGAATCACTGATATTATTAGTATTATTATTCATTAGGCCTATTACTTTACTAGTATTTTATTATTACTTCATTATTATGTTTCTTTATTATAGTTTCTTTATTATCATTTATTTATTATTATTTCTTTGTTATTACTTTTTTATTATTAAGTATTATCGCACAGGTACTTCAGTAATTCACTTGCCAATCAGGCTTACGAAATAAAGAATCCCTTTAAATAATTTTCAGTAGAATTATAAACAAAAGGTAACTTACATGAGGCCTGATAGGCCTTGGAAGGCCGAATATTTTCGTTTCCTTTCATATTTAATCTATTTTCGATTGCTGGGAAACATTTCACGATTTTTAAAAATCAATAATGATAATCCTAGCTATCATGTGACTGTTTTGGTGTTTATGCGTAGTCATCTTTTTTCCTCACAAAAAGTGAATCATTATTTGAATCGAATATAATATACATGTTTTAATTTCTATGTGGCTTTCATTGGCTTGAAACAGAAAAAAAAAAACTTGTTTAAATTTGAGAAAATTCAATTAAACATTTATTTATTTACTTATTTACTGACTTTAGTGGCAAGTACATAGTGGTATTGCCATGGTAAAATACATAGATTAAATGCCAATATGAAATACGATAATTGAGGCGGTCAACGTAAAAAGGGCACATAGAGCTATGGGCCCTTTTTACGCAGAAGGCATAGATTTGTTCGCCATTTTCTCTAGTCAATAATGGCGAAAGAATCAGCGAGATATGTTGAAAATTGAGGTTGTTACAACTGTTTAAAGTTAACTGTACATACCTGTACAGCTGTGTTATGAGAAAGTACCACAAGAGGAACAGTTGCAATTGTTTCGCTCATTTTATAGTGGTCAACCAAACAGCCTACAGGATTCCTTCTTAGCAAGGTATTTGTCCCTCAGGTCAAGAAAAAATACTCAACCCCAAGAAACCAAGAGAACACACTTGGTCATACATGTAGCTGTGGGAGCAACTAAAAGGCATGTATTTGGATCTTATTTCAAGTATCTGTAAAACGCCTCCGCATAATTTAAAATAAGTTCTTACTAAATGAGTCTTTTGAAGAGAAAAGAGGCTCTCACTCAAACCGATCAAGAAATGTGTCGAGTGATGTAATCACTTAATGGGTGAACATCTAAGTACAATACCACAAGAAGAAAGTCAGTACTGCAGAGAAAGAAGTAATTTAATGTACTTCGACAACCACATGCTAAATATTAAAAATTGTATGAGATGTTTAAAATATTTTTTCAAACAAACAAAAAAACTGGTAGGCATTTGGAAATGAAGTACAAAACTTGTTTTGAGCAGACTACTATAAAACAAAGTTTCAGTACTCTGTGCGCCAGCCTAAAACTGATTTGTAGCCACTTTATTTTTTCATAATCACAAACTAATGTATTAAAGTTGGATTAAATTTAACTTAAACACTGTATTTAAGTCTAATTTGGTGAATTTTACCACCAAAAATTTTGTCTGCGTAAAAAGGGCTCATAATATTGATTTCAAATTTATAATTTATTTAATTTGTGAGCTATTTAAGCCATTTTAAATGAATTCTGTTCATACCTGGATTAAATATTCTAAATAATAACAAACAGTACAGTAAGAAAAACACAAAAACACCAAAGAAAAACTAAGACAAATATTTCATTTCCTTTTTTCTCAAAAATGGGTTTTCACCTATGTGCCCTTTTTACGTCGACCGCCTCAATTAGTAGATATAATAAGTAACATTTCTGTTATTAACTATGCTACGGAGTATGTGAACACAGCCAAAGTTTGAACAGTGCTAACGAAATTACAAGTTTTTGCTCTACGTACTGAAATGCGCACCAATTGATGGGGAGAAATAGTGTGTAATGATGAGTGACATCTGTTAGCAGGCGTAACAATTAGCGCTGCCTGTGATTCATTGGTTGTCATGGTAACAGTTATCTAGCTTATCGCAATGCAGCACTATGTTACCTGCGGTAACTCTTCCCTGCCAGCTAGTAATAATATCATTAATAGGAACTGTAATGTAATATAATAATATAACAACACTGGATCGAGGCTGGATAATATAGGCTACGAAGAACAAAGGAGTTATATCCAGTGTTTAATTGGAAAGAAAATTTGGGGGAGTAACCCTGACAAGATTGTTCCAAAAATATAGTGAAGTCTACAAGGACCCATTGCTTTCGACCTTTCCAAGACTGAATTTATACAGTTATATAAGCAGTCATCAAGTGCACTCATCAGTGGGATCTAACTTTGAAAACAATTAAGAAAATTTCAGTAATATAACTAGTTTCTACGAATTACAATCGTAACACAAAAATAAAAATCCTCATATTATAATTATAGAATATTACTCTGAGAATCTGATATTTCTGCTTTTATACAGTTTTTGAAGGGACGAATTTATACGACAGTAGCAGCGAAAAGGTTAAAAATTCAACGATTATTGGAATAGTCTATTTGAAATGGACGAAAGCCGGTTGAGTAAAACATTTTTGCCATACTCTACAGCATTCCTAGAACATATGATGTTCGGGAAGGTGTGAAAGGATGTAAACCCTATACATAAGAATGTATAGTAAAAAAAAAAAGTTTATATGTTTTGTTCAAACTATGGATTATGTTTCCCATGATTTTTACCATCACATGAACCATTGCCAGAAGTGATTTATTGGTATGCTGTGTCCATGGCAAATCGCTTAAAGCAAACAACTCATTTTATTCAATAAAATAGTTTATTCTCGGTATTTTACATATGTACAAAGCAGCTAACGAAAGCTGTTTTGTAAAATTTCGCGCTTATCGGTTTACAAAAAAAAGTACAGTCCCTGAATTACTTAATTCAATCGGGCTTCTGGCTTAGCTTGAGTTCTAGAAGAGAAATGAAATGAAAATATAATTAAAAATACATACACACGATACATAATACCTGGATGAACAAAGCTCACGCTCTGGGCAGTTGAGTAATCTCTATATATATAAAAGGCTTTGTCCTGACTGACTGAATGAATGACTGAATGACTGACTGATTGACTGAATGACAGGAATCAACGTACAGCCTAAACTATAACAGGTAGAGACTTGGAATTTTGACAGTACCTTCGTTTCATAATGTAGGTGCTCACTAAGAAAGGGTTTTGAAAAATTCTGATTCTAAATGCCAAAAATTAAATGTTTTTGAAAATACTTAATCCCTTTTTACATAGAATTATCAATTCCAAATCACAGAATATATTGTTGCCAAATGGTATCAGGTGGGCTTGGAAAAAACAATTGAAATGCACTTTTGACAAATAAGAGAAGTTATCAAAATAATTCATGTTATAAATAAATATTACAGAATGAAATCCACTAAAATAATGGAATCACATAACTTTCTCTACCCTGGACATAGAGAAAACAAAACGAGGTATGGTAATGTGTATATTATTATATTATATCGCAGGTTTTTGGAGAGAAAAGTATGAAAGTGATAATGCTTTATGGTAACATAAGAGTGGGAAATTTCCCGCCTCGATATTACAATTTTATGTTACAGGAATTTCTGTTTCTTCTTATTTAAACCTCTACCAGGCTTGCTGTGCACTGTACAAGCGATGGGATGCAAAATTCTAGATCCTCTATGAGCCATAAAAAACTATATCAAGCGTTTTCTGAGGGAATAGTTTGAGTGTAATAAGTCGTTCTTCCTATTTCAAATTATAAATGCCTATATAAGGTCCTAGAATTTAAAATTGAAAATCCTTCATAAGCTAATTTCCAATTACAAAATACAAAACCCGGGCGACGCCGGGTCTTTTAAGCTAGTAATTATATAGGCCTAAACTATATTTTTAGAGAGATTAAATTAGAATATGAAAAAAGAAACAATTTTGTTTGGAAGCATGAATAGTATTAAATTAAACAAGAAGAAGACTGAAAGGCAGATGTAAATAAACTAAACTCCATGGCGACACATCCCTTGTGGGACTTGGCATACTACCTGAACGCTGTGACATCTACGAGGCGCGTCCATAAAGCAACTTTCTCTAGGGCCGTTTACACAAAACATTTTATCATAGGTAGGTCAATCTCGAGTGGGATTTATTAAGACTATTCCATGAATGAAATTACATAAATAATTACTTTCTTGCTTTGTTGTTTAATCAATATTCCCCATGAACACTCGATGAATCGAATGAGTTACCGGATTCTAACCAACGCTGCCAATAGTGTGTATGCGAAAATACTTAACCTAATTCAGATAAGACAACAGACTAGAGTAAAAGCACACGAACTAGCTTGTGTTTCCAATGTACATTTATATTATTTCAATTTCGAAACAAATGATCTAATCTAATATTTGAGCTCTTGTTTCCGCGAAGAGCGTATCCAATTGAGACGTTATTTGAAGGTGGCCTTGCTCGGTTCCCATAGCAAAATGGGTAAGAAGAGCATCTCTTAAATATATCATCTAATATATAAAGTCGAATGTGTGTTTGTGGGTATGTATGTTTGTTCCTTATACAAATCTACATTTCTTTACCAATTTACACGGAATTTTGCACACTTACCCAGTTAAGCCCGGGAGGTATAGCGGTCAACATTAAAATTCAAACAAAATACTCTTTCCCTTGAAAATTATATAATTTCTGAGAATTTTATACTGAAAAAAATGAAATGCTGTTTAGTTCACATGACAACAGTGAATTGTTTACTGTGATGACATAGGGCCTTGGCGACTATATAATGCTGGACTTTAACGAATTATGATACCATTGATGTAATATATTGGCGAAAATAATCACTGAAATTGAAATCCACGAAAATAAAGCACAGTGTGATGTAGTCACATAACTTTCTCTACCCTCGACATAAGAAATATTTTCTCACTTCACATTTTGATGTAGAATAAGAAGTCGTATTGCAGGGATAACTTAAGTGTGTGAGTATGCTATATCAGAAGTCTGTAAATAATCCTTTCCGCTGATACGTTATCCATAGGCTTTGTATTAGTTGAGATTTATCATAGGCCCTAAGAATGGGATGGAACATTTTGAGTCCTATGCTCGCAGTATATTATGTCCCGGGTTTTAGGGGAGGAAAGTATGAAAGTGATACTGCATTTCTCTTTTATTTCAGCCCCGAAACGGTTGTAAAATGAGAATGAGAAATAAAATTTTCCGTCAAGCCAATACAATCTTATGTAGGCCTAATTTATGTTTCTTCTTATTTCAACCCATCCCAGGCATGATGCGTAGAAGCAACGGAATGCAGCATTCGACATCCTCTATGAGCCATAAAAAGCTATATCTAGCGTTTTCTGATGGAATAGTTTGATAAATCTTTTTCTTCATAACAAGATCTACATACATATTATATAAGGACCTAGAGTTTAAAAATCGAAAGTCCTCCATAAGCTAATTTCAAATTAAAAAATACAAAGCCCGGGCGACGCCGGGCCTTTTCAGCTAGTTCGTAATAAAAAAGTCGAGAAGAACTTTGAGAGAAGAAGTAGCGTTGAGAATAAAGTTAATAAAATTAAACACGTGGGTGAAATAAGAACATAAACTTGACTGAAGTCAGGACAGAAATGTGGAAATATGGCAAATAAAAGAGCACCGAACACTCCTGATGAAAATTAATCGAAACGGATGAGAGAAGAATCACGTTGAAGTAAAGATATTGTAACAATGGCCTAGGTCAAAACAACGTGAATTAGCAAATGCCTCTGTTTTTTTAATAAATTGGCATTTAATCTAGACGCCCAGAATTCTGGAATGGGCCCACGAAGCTAGTGCTGTTTAATATAATGTGTTCTTTCTGTTCACTAATTGCAGGCGACGTGTTAAATCATTGCACACAGATTCCTTACGTTTTCAATAACGAAGCTGACGTTTATAAGATAAAATCGCATCCTTGTGTTCCTAACACACATATTATAACACAAACGATCATGTCCATATTTAATAAAAGTTACAATTTTACAAGTGACATAAAATTTTCTTACAGGTTGCATTTTGGCAATAATTGTGTATTTCATAAATGCAGACAACTTTACAAAAATGTCATGACAATTTTGTAGATTTGTATGACAATTTAACAAATTGTTGTTTCTGTTTCTCAAAACTTGGTGTTGATAGGTAAAAATCTGACAGATTTATCAAATCTTAGGCAATCTAATGTTAATGAAACGTTATTTTTTGTTGTCATATTTACAAATTTATAGAACATGTAGAATTGTCATTATAGAAGTGGCAGAAAATCTTTCATATGTAGGCCTAGTGAGCAGGTTATGTAAATGTCAAATTGTGTTTGTGAATATTAGACCTCTGTAACCTAAACTTTCTTGTTCATAAAAGCCACCAAATTTTTCTATTATTTTCGATAGCATTAGTTGGTTGATTACGTATTACAATCTCAGTGTTGAGATCAATTATCACACGCATAGGCCTATATGAGAGCCATCTGCAGTGTAATAAAGTAAACTTTAGGTGTGACATAAAACTGTCACATTTATGAAAAGTATTCTTTTTAGTCTGACAATTTACATTATTTTGCCTGTAATGTAAGAAGAATTAATAGTATTTATGAAATATACAAATGTCATGATATCTTGACAGTTATGTCAGACTCACATTGTCGTATTTGTAACATCTGTAGAGTTTTATGAAATAGGGCCCATGATCGGTCGATATTCGATGCACTGCTAAACGTTATTGGTCAATATCAAATACTCATCGTATGAATGGAATAGTCAAAACAGAAGAAAATGGAGACTGGGGGCGGAGAAGCGGCGCCAGCCGTAAACAATCCGCAAGAAGAAGAAGATGAATGGAATAGTCTGAGTAAACCAAGAATTAAGGTCATATAATGATTCTGAATTTTATAATTAAAAATTTGTTAATCTCAAGTTCAGACGCCGGTATGTTAGCAACAAGCTACTCAGGGCGATGGGACTTACGTTAAAGAACCTAAAAGATTAAGTTATGTATTTACATAATTTTACATTACCTGTCGGATTTTATTGCAGCTAAATTTCCCGCCCATGGTCTCTCTGCGGTGTATTGATGGATCACTATCAAATTAAGTGAGAAGATAAGCTGAAATAAAATGAAAATAAAAATAAACTAAAACAATAACAATAGAAAATATAGATAACAGTAATAATAAAAACATAGCCTTGTATTAACTGAAAAACAAATAAATGTAATCATAATAAAGTTCTATACCTATATAATCTTAGAACTAAAAATAAGGTATAATGAATGGTTTGTCATCTCTTCAAGTTCAACTGTCTATCGGTTTATTACAGCTAAAGGAAATTTCCTCTAGGCTTCTTACGAGTCTTCTTTGGCTAAAGTAATTTTACAATCCTTTCTCTGGCTGAAGATTCATTAACTTTTAATTGCATAACGTATCTTGAAAGATGATGATGATGATGATGATGATTATGATGATGATAATAATAATAGTTTGCCCCAAAATTCAATGAAATGACGGAAAATAAATGTAAAGAAAATTTGAAATGCTTGTAAACGCTTAAATGACTGAAAATAAATGTAAAGAACATTTGAAATGTTTGTAAAATTTACAGAATTGGAACAAGAAATAACTATGAGCCGAATCATTGTGTTAACTGTTTTCTTTGCAGTCCGGCACGGGTTTAAAATATGCGAGAAATCGAATCTCTCGCATTAAAGCTGATAGAAGTTCCATGGTTGCGGGGAGAGTAGTAAGTTATGTTTTTTTTTTTTTTACTTTACTATCAGCTGTGTTTACACTCCTTTTAACTTCGAGGCTATATCAGGAGTTCGGGATCGTTGTCTATACAGTAGGATAGGCCATGGACCCTTTGCTTGTCAATTGTTTCTATTGTCGGTGTATTTAATGGAGTCAATTTCAACTAATATTAATTTAAATGGATATGATACAGAATAAAAATGGTGAGAATGATTCATGGTATGTAAATTTCCAATTCGGCATTTGCCTTAACGACTGGGGAAACCATGAAAAAAAACATGTCAAATTTGTTGGGCACGGGATTTAAACCTGGAACCTCTCGAATGCGAATCCAAGACGTTACCATCTCGGCCACCACGCTCGGTTAAGTTATGTTGTGAGGTTGTAACAGTCGTTGAGAGAAGATAGGACATGGCGAATTATAGATGGGTGTGGAATTACTTTCTACAATTTTTTGTTTGTTTTACTTACTCGACAGATAGATGTTTTGATAAATTAATTCTTTAACAGAAAAATAATTAAAACACATTTATTAACACTGACAATCGCTTTTACAAAAATGTTCCATCCTATTTTGTCTCCTTTTACATGCATAGGGCCAATGACAAACATCCATATTTCTCAACTAACAATACAAAGCCTGCAGCTATGAATAACGTATCTGTGGATATAATTTTTTACCGACTTCTAATATGGCATAGGCCTACTCGTTGGCACACACTCAGACTGAAACAACTGAAAATGCTGTCCCTGCACTACGAATTATTATTCTACATCAAAATGTGAAGTGAAAAAATGCTATTCTCTATGTCCAGGGCAGAGACATTTATGTGACTGCATCACATTGTGTATTATTTTCGTGGATTTCATTACTTATTTACACCAATTAATTATATTGATAGCTTCTCTAATTTGTCAAAGTCCCGTGTCATTCACTTCCAAACCTACCTGTGACCAATGCCAACAATACACAGTTGTCATGAGAACTGTACATGAAATTTGATAATTCTGCGTAAAAAGGTATTATGTCTCCTCTAAACATTTGATTTTTGGCATCTAAAATAATTTTTTTTCAAAATCCTTTCTTAGTGAGCACTTACATTATGAAACGAAGGTACTGTCAAAATTCCAAGTCTCTATGTATTATACCGTAGATTAGGTTGTAAGTTGATTCTCTCTCAATCATTAAGTCAATAAGTCAGTCAGGACAAAGTCTCTTATATCTTACCAGCAGGTGCCCGCGGCTTCGCCCGCGATTACTTACTCAACTGCTAGATATTGTGCTTCTATAATTTATTTAACAGAAAAATAATTTAAACATTATATTTATTAACACTAACATCTTTTTACATAAACTGGAGGAATTACGTAATTTTACTCTTAATTATCTTGTTTAACGTTAAAAATATAAATAAAGGAACAAAACGAATTTTATGCTACCATATGGGGATACAAATTCCAAATGAAACTATTAAAATGAACCATAGATTCATGAACCTTACCCAAATCACGCATAAACAATTTTATTATAACGATTGATAATTAAAAAAAACTAAAAACCTGGTTTTGAGGTGCATTTCACGATCAAAGTGCGCCACCCGGGGGAAAAAAAATACCTCAGATTAGAGTTCCGTAGCCCAAAAAACCCCCGCAAAGTGTTTTTCGTCCAAATCATTCCATGTTTTCCCATTAAGGCTTTGCCCGCGAAACTTGTAAACTGTAAAGAACATATTGATTAATTCGAACATTTCGATTAAAAGGTTGAATTTACTGATTATTTTACATTATCTACAAAATTTTGAGATACATGATTTACTCAAATATAAATTTTAATACTATCTATAATTTTCAAAGTCTTGTTTCATTTATTTCCAAAGCCTTATGTAAAGATTGCCAACAATACACTGTTGTCATGTGAACTGTGATTTGAATTGGATAATTCTGTGTAAAAAGGGACTAAGTATTCTCAAAAACATTTTATTTTTGGCATTTAAAATCAAAATTTTTCAAAATCCTTTCTTAGTGAGCACTTACATTATGAAACGAAGGTAGGCCTACTGTCAAAATTCTAAGTCTCTACCTATTACAATCTAAGCTCTACGTTGATTCTATGTCAGTCTGTCTGTCTGTCAGTCAGTCAGTCAGTCAGTCAGTCAGTCAGTCAGTCAGTCAGTCAGTCAGTCAGTCAGTCAGTCAGTCAGTCAGTCAGTCAGTCAGTCAGTCAGTCAGTCAGTCAGTCAGTCAGTCAGTCAGTCAGTCAGTCAGTCAGTCAGTCAGTCAGTCAGTCAGTCAGTCAGTCAGTCAGTCAGTCAGTCAGTCAGTCAGTCAGTCAGTCAGTCAGGACAAAGCCTCTTATGTATAGAGAAAAGAGTAAACAGGGTGTAAACAGCAACTTTTATTAGGAGATCCTGATCAGTACTTCTCAAATCGGTAAGAAATCCATCGTGGGTTTTATTCAATCCACGCTGCAGCAAACCAACGCCGTCTCCACAGTAGCACGGCCACTTCTCTGACACTGATGTATTGCGTGTAGCATACCTCTACGTAGCAGGCGGTAAATTTAATTCTCAATGTTATTGAGTATAATTTCTATACAAATCTTGCTACGTAGCACTTTAATTGTGCATTGAGTATTAAAGAAAAGTGGTAGTGTGTCTAGGGTCCGTTTTCCTGAGTAAAACCTTTAATATCCCTATAATACAGGACACAGTCTCTATCTGTTATAGTTTAGGCTCTATATTGATCATAGGCGTAACCAGGCCGACCATATGGGGGGGGGGTTATAACATCCGCGGGGTCTGGGCGGTATGGAATATCCCCCAGGGAGAGGGGGGTCCGGGGGTCCTCCCCCGGAAAATTTTAAAAATTAAGATGCAAAATAACGAGTTTTAAGCTTCCGGGGGTCCTCCCCCGGAAAATTTTTAAAACTAAGACGCAAAATAAAGAGTTTTAAGCTTCCGGGGTCATCCCCGGAAAATTTTTAAAATTAACACGCAAAATAACGAGTTTTAAGCTTCCCACACTTTATACTTGTATTAAGTAATTTATGGGCAGACTTAAAAAAATTATACAATTTTCCTTTTTTTAATCAATGGGGGGGGGGGTTCAAACCCCCAAAACCCCCCCCTCGTTACGCCTATGATATTGATTCCTGTCAGTCAGTCAGTCAGTCAGTCAGTCAGGACAAAGCGTTTTATATATAGATAGATTGGTTGATACTATAATAATAAAATCAGTATTATCAGCAATAAAAATATTATTAAATTCAAAACCATAATTTAAACCTTGTAATTGTGCAGTAGTAGTCCTGCATTTTGTTACCGCAAAACAGAACATGGTGTTTCTTCTTGTATTTTGACGTTTGAAAAAAAACAATTTTTGATCGGTTTTTACGGCAATAAGGTTATAATATAGTATATTGCGATACAAGTGCCGTAAGCGATGCATACGGATCAAGGAAAGAGTTTGAAAAAACAGCGCCGAGTTTTTTTTTCAATTTTCCGAGATCCGTTATGTTCTTACGGCACGAGTATTGCATGCTATTTTTTGCACGATGAATATTTATATCAATTTAATTATATTAATTGAGATATTACCTGAAAATATTATCTATATAAATTATTGAAGATAGATGTTTATTTCAGAAAGTGATTCGCATGTGTTTGTTGTTATGGGAACCGAATATTTGTCCTTGGGGGCCTTGTCCATAGAGGCTTGTATTATGATGTGTGGCGTAAGTAAATTCTTACCGCACGGAAACTTTTACCGCATGGAAAATTGTTTTGTTTTCATAGCAACAAGATTGCGTGCGGGAATGTCAACTTACTATCCACGGCAACAATATTCGTAAGTACCACTAATTAGTTAAGTCGTGCAAAAAAAAAAAAAAAAAAAAAAAAAAAAACTCTTGAAGCTGTTCGAATTTCATAATCTTAAACTCAGAGTATACAACTTTTGTATGGTACTCGATTGAATTTCTTAAACCAGTCTAATTCTTTTTTTTTTCGGTTCATAAACAACATGGCTAGTGATGAAATAATATAATGGTATTTCCTGGAGCCGTACAGGAATTCTGGACGGCGCACACCAAACACATCATGTATTGCAGTTGGAGCGAATATTATTACCTCTCCGTGTTATTGTAAAGCAGGATACAATCGTAGCAGGTGTTATTACTCACACGATACTAGTACGAAACTCGAGAATTTTATTACTGAGATTTATAGAGAGCCATAAAACTCGTATTTTACAGGAAATATCCTCGCTATAAGCACTAAATTCGATCTTGTTATAAGAGATCAAGTCATCCTACGAGCTGTGCTTTGATGGTTATATTATTGTTTATATGATTGTTTATCGTATTTTTACTTGATCGTGAACATAGTACGGATAACATTAATGTAATAAATAGGGTCCGGATTTTTAGGTTTTTATAAAACATATTTTAGTTTTTCAAACTTATTAAAGTAATTTTATTTTAGTTTTTTTACCATTTTCAATTTTTTTAAAAGTTCACTTTAATAAGTACAATATAAACATTAAAAAATATGTTAATTCATTTTATTTTCACTAAAATTTCGATGACTCTGAACCACAAAACTTAGTCAGAGCTATAGTTGCTTTTAGTAATTTGTTGAAAACTGAACTGCCAAGTGATTTTATTCTGATATAACTATTCTGATAAGTTATATTTTTGTATTTGTTCTTTGTACATGTAGCCTATACAGTAAACGCCGCTTAATGTAATCGCGGATAATGTTATCAATCGGGTTATGCCATCACTTTTATGAAATTGACAAAATGCTGTTTATTGTGGTCAAAGATTCGGTTTATGTTATCACACTTTCCTTTTTGCGGCCTTATTTCCAAGTACTGTACGTCATTCAAAATTTGGTCTTAAGGGTTCGTTTTCTAATTCAACTGCATTGTGATGTACCGGAGGTAGCAATTCTGTTCCCAGCTCACAGGATGACCATATCGAGGGGGTGGCATTACATAATTTTATCTTTTAAACAATAAAACATGGTTCACCCTAGATTTAAGCTGCAGTTTTTGATTTATGGAGATAACAGTGTTGACATGCAGTGATGGCTGGTGTAAAATGAAAAGACTTGAACAAACAGGCGTTAGATGTTTAACTACCCGGTGTTCACCACAGATCAGTACAGACTTTCAAAAATATTCGTAGCTGAGTATGGGGTATTGGTTAATGGACTCCTAAAGGAAAATAAAAACAATTTAAAACTTTGTTACTGGTTGAAAAAATAGTTGCTTGCAGTCTTTTACTGTATTTAGCCTATGAGTGGTTCAATGATTCAGTTATGTATTATTTTATGAATAAATATTTTAAATTCTGTTTTGTAGTGTATTATCTTATATATGAATAAATAACGTTCACTTAATTCCTTCGGCTACTGTTATCAATCGGTTAATATTATCAGATTAGCTGCGTCCCGAAGTGATCACAATAAGCGGCGTACACTGTATCTGTTCTTCGTCCAGTTTCATAATTAGCCTATGTATGCTATCATTAATAATGTTCGTCAATTTAGTAGCTAACGATGAAGATGTTTACAATAACCTTTGTGGAAGAAGATGTCATTTCCATGTCATGTATTTCTTTCCTCTCGTAAGGAGCTTGGGGAAATGCTACATATAAACCCAGTGGCGACTCCTGGTTTTTTAGTTGTGTAGGATGGTGTGGAGAGAGCGAATTAACCCATTCACTGCTATTGACGTACATATGCGTCGCCGTAAAAAATACATAAAGGGCTAAAGGATGAGATCTAAATTTAATACAATAATGCTTTATCCTAAAATATGAAAATATTTAACCACGTATGAAAACTGTCGTTTGCGGAAATCAGCTATTCCGCTATAATTTTCATAGTTGATATCAAACTTGATATTACTCCAGGAATACTTATATTGAAATATAAACAGCACTGTAAAGTTTAATAATAGCTAGGCCTATAATATATACCAATAAATGAAATAAATAAATAAATAAATATTAATAAAAATATGATCACTCCCCTCTTAGAAAACAAGCTATCGAACGTGAGGAACACAAAACACATGTGAGGAAGGACTGTAAGACGTCCTCAACTTCTTCCATATGAAACTGGCTTCTCACAACACTTCCCTTCCCCGCCTCCCCCTTCACATGCCCTAGAGATCTAACAACGGCATGGACTGCGTAACACCAACACTGAGGACATCCTCGCAAATACCAACCTGCTCAAAACAGAACCGCTAACTTCCTTCCCGAGTGCTCTACAATAACGCTGTTTTGTCATTTTATTGTTTTAATTTTGACAATGAATGCTAGTAAACATTTATGTAGATGAATTATGAAGTGTAGGATGATCCTCACATCCTATATGGAATAATCGCCACTGTATAAACCTATCAAGTCTCAACTTTGAATTTATCAAGATGAACCACCATCACGGTTGGTTGGAGTCCAGCAAATCGCGTTGACTTGCGTCATTAGAATACACAACCGCTGCGTACTAAGCGAGTGGGTAACGAGTCAAGACATTTCCTTCTTTGATATTCCAAGAAAGCGGCGAGCGTGGCTTCAGGCAATTTATGGAAAAGAATGTAACGAAGCGAAAAGGCACAACGGCTGGATACATCCTGGTGTTGTTGTGTTCACATGCTATAAAGAGTGCGCTATTATTTCTAGGTCACATACAGGGTGTTTCGTTCTTTAGTGTAAAGGACCGTATTTCCATACAGGTAGGCCTAGTTATCTGAATGACCCATTGATTAACAGCTCATGATATAGCCTACCGGTATTTTTCGGACTATTTATTTATTTATTTATTTATGTATTTATTGTACTAAGAATATTACAGGATAATGCCCAATTACAATACTTTCGCTTATATTAATACACCAGATTCTAATATTAAATATTTAAAGTGATATTCAAAATAATTAAACTAATACTATAACTATAAAAAAACACACAGAAAAGAAAAACAGAAACACAAACAATATGACAATTACACAAGGGAACATAATATGAAAAAGAAATAATAATCTAATAGTTTTGGAAAAAAATATTACATCAGAAAGATTCAAATAAAGAAAATGACATGGAGCATATTTTAATAATTATTATTTTAAAAATTTTCAATTTTTTTTAAGATTATAAGACGCACCTTGATTTTAGCATGGAAATGTACTGTGATTCTAAATGATAAGACTGAAAATACTTTTACACCCTCTCACCCTCAATAAAGCACACTGTATATATAACGGAACATTGTTGTTTAGAGGTTATTACCTTCAATTAGATCACCTCACGGAGACAATTCATTTTGTAAGAAAGAACCCAACATTTCTTTTTACGATTGTGACAAGTGCACTGATGTACAGTCTGTGCTACAATTTCCAACTAACTTATCGATACAACACCTTGTTTATAATTATGGTGTTATCGGCAGTATTTACCATTTTTTAGTTTACTTCGGACCATTAGATGCACTCAACTTACAAAGCTCTGTTTTATAGACAAAGAAGTGCGTTTTATGGTTCGAAAAATACGGAACTAGAAGCACCTATATGGTGAAAATGTTTGGCAGACTGCGTATTTTTTTACTAATTTCATTTATTTGATTTTTAAAGCATTTTGCCATTTTTGTTTGGGTTTTTAGCAAACACTAATTTTAATTTATGTAGCCTAGCTTGGTTTCCTATTTCCTTACTTACCAAACTACTTACCGCACGTGCGTAGTTATACCAAAGCTTCTGATTATTGATTATTGATAATATTCGTATTTTGATGACTTTTGTTAGGCCTATATTTATTATTGCAGTCATAGATTATAATCATAATAGCTAGTTGAAGTTTACAATTGCAATCTCACCTTTATTTACTTCCTTTTTATGCCTTAAAATTTACATACAGCAATTTATTAGGCGCTAAAGATAATGCAAAATTAGAACCTCTGGACAAAATTTCTCGGCCCTTTCACGTCCAAGAAATACTTAGTTTCCAGAGGGGGGTTGCGAGGCGATGGGCTTACCACCTGTCCCTCTACCCTCTCTCGGAAAATAAGCATATCAAAATTAGTATAGGTAATGAAACCTCCATTGGAGGCCCCTTCGCCCCACCTGGGGATCATAGGGTATCAGATACAGAAAGATAATGCAAGACCTTGTATTAGTATAATGAGACTGACTGCGCTTGCGCTCAAGTAATCGATGTGTGTATAGATCGCCATCCAGATTAAAATCATATTAGTTTAAAGGGTTGGTACTGCATTCAATCAAACTAGAGAACAGACATTTGTAATTATTTACGTTATTTTTGAAGTATTTTTTACTGATTTTAGAAAAAATTGTATAAGATAAATGTGTGTGAAGTGTATAACAGAATCTCGGAAACAGAAAAAAAACTGGAAACACGAGTATCTCTTTATACTTTAATTAGATAGCACAGTAATTATTTTCTTTAAATCAAACTGTATTATACTGTGTATTGATATGTAATTATATTTATATTAATCTACTACACCCCTAAACACGAGCTGTGCTCATATAGGGGTATGTTTGGTTTTATTTGTTTTTACTTGTATTAAATGTGTAATAATAATAATAATGTAATGTAATGTAGTTTGTACGAGATATTAAAACAAAATAAGATGGAATTGTAAAAAAAAATTAAAACTAAATATTTGCTACCAATCCAGCTATAAATATTGTCAAAGCCAGAACCAATATAATAAAATATTACTTAATCATAAATCCCAACAATAAAACGAAAATATGTGTTTATTGAAATTATAGTGGACAATATTTTTCCTCACTGAACGCGACAAATGTCAGCATCTTTTTTTCAATGCCAGTTTTGTTGTTGGAAATTCATCGATTATGCACTATCATGGAATAAAATGTTGCCGTGGTTACAACATTCATGATGCAGAAGAAATAAACCAGACAGCCTTCTAAGTAAACTGCTTGTATTTCGGACAGGAAGACGTGTAGCTACAAAACCCCTTTCCTTCAGGCTTCACTTAAGAATAGGTATAGCGGGTTAGCTGTCTAACTTTGCTTACCATGTTGTCAAACTTTTATAACGTCTCCGTCTTAGCGTTTCCTAAGTGCTTTGTGAAAAATTCAACAACGAATAGAGCAACTGACGGTTATAAATTCACGTTGGGCGAAGTCTTTAAACATTTTACATGTGCCACTGAGAAATCAAGCGGCTCTGAACCAAGTTTTAATTCATGAGGCATTCGTTTTACGGGGAATTGTAAATGTCACTGGACATTAGCTTAACAAGTGCGTCGCCAGGAATTTTATTAAGGGCGAGAAGCTCATAATTCCAAACACAGTGATTCTTATTTATTAGGCTAAATTATAAGAATGAATTTACCACTGATGACTCAACGATAACCACCAGAAGCCGTACCAGATTACTAAGTTTCAAACAATAGAACTTAGCCGGGAGTCTTTCAAATAGTAACTTGTGATGAAGTGTTAATTTAAATAGATTAAGGTTCATTAAGAGTGAATTGCCAAGGAGTATAGGAAGAAAGTAGAATAGTTCAAATCATTATTGTAAGATTAGGATCAAATAATAATTTAGTGTCTAGTATCACATCCAGCGTCCATGATAGCGTGTGCCCTATGAAGATATACGATCGGCAGTTCAATAAAGGTAGTGTTTAAGTACGAAAACTAATGTGTTTGATGACGTTGAACTATCTGCCGTGTGTTAATTATGTATGTATGTATTATCTGGAAAAGGACCTGCCAGAAACCGGAAGGTAGGTACGGGTCCTTTTCGAAAGTGTATAACTTAAGGGCCAGTGTAAAGTGTCTTAGAACAAATAAATCATATCATATAAGAATGAATTTACTCTTATTTATTAGGATAAATTATAAGGTAATCTATAATAAGAATGAATTTACTATCATGAACAATTATTAATGACATTACGACAATTATTGGTTCTTTCCAAACATATATTTGGTTTTATTCGTGTAAATTTCCATATTAGAAATATATTTTTAGTAGAAGCTATATTAATGCGGTGCAGCAACATTTGTACCTGTGTACCTGAAAACAGTATAATTGCAGCTATATAATCCGAGGGAATAAATAATTGCAAGAATAACTTATTATCTAGAAGTATAATGATTATACGGAAATTAATTTTTAAAAATGTTATTACATGAGTGATTTGATGTGTTTGATCTATTGATCATAGTAATACTACAAGTTACTTTGAAATCGCCAATATATTCACAAGCGATGTATTCGAGAAGAAATTTATCCAGGAGAGTTGCATTGACTATTTGACGAATAAAATGTAATAAATAATTAATAAAATACATTGTTAGTGAGCATAATGTATTCGAATTATTTGAATCCCATATTAAACAGAACTCATAGTATTAAAATGATTCATGACACAAGAACAAAATTGCAGCAATATTATCTGAAATATGATAGATATTTGCTATAAAATATAATGCTGATTACTGCACAAATGTTAGAGTAATTCACTTTATTTACAGACCAAACCTTGACAGATCCCAGCGATGCACTTGGGAAAGTTCTGTTTCTCAAAAATATTAAGAAGGCAAACACAAAATGTTTCCATACATGAAATTGAGCTCATGTCTTCATCATGTTCAGGCAAGGTGATAAAGCCAAATTCGATAAAGACTGATTGAAGTAGCGTTATAATTGGTTGTTGTTGAACTCATTCTTACATATGGTTAGGCTAATAACTGATGTATGTGTCAAATAGTCAATGCAGTGAACGCTCTTCAAGTAATCGGGGATAGGCCTAATGTTATCAATCGGGTAATGTTATCATTTGTATGAAATCCCGTACTGATTAATAGCCTACTGATATATTGAAAAGATGCTTCTTATTGCGATCAAAGATTCTGTTTATGTTATCATATTTTCCTTTGTACGGCTTTATTTTCAAGTACTGTAAGTCATTCAAAATTTCATTTTTAAGGGTTTCGTTTCTAAGTCAACTGTATTGTGTTGTATTGGAGGTAGCAATTCTGTTCCCAGTTCACAGGATGACCAGTTCTCTTTTGAGCAATAAAATATGTTTCCCCCACAGGTGATTTTAATTTATCAAGATAACAGTGTTAACATGCAGTGATGGTTAGTGTAAAATGAAAAGACTTGAACAGATAGGTGTTAGATACGCGGTGTTCACCACAGCTCAGTAGAGGCTTCAGTAGAGGCTTCCAAAAATACTCGTAACTGAGTATGGGGTATTGGGTAATGAACTCCTAAAGGAAAGTAAAAAAAAATTAAAAACTCTGTTACTGGTTAAAAATAATTGCTTGCAGTCTATTACTGCATTAGTCTATTACTGTATTGCCTATGAGTGGTTCAATGATTCACAGTTACGTACTATTTTATGAAAATATTTTTAATTTTGTTTTGTTGTGTATGAATAAATAACCTTCATTTAATTCTTTCGGCTACTGTTATCAGTCTGTTAATATTATCAGTAGGGGCGGATTTCTATGACATTTCATATTTTATCCCATTGCATTATTTCAGGTTTCCGACTAATTTAAACCCGATTCCAAGCATCCTGGTGAAAATGGAACGGCTTTTGTTGTGCATATAACTGCATATTTAGGACATTTTCAACTATTGTAGCATATTTAGTATGAATATGCATATTTAGGTCATATTTTTGGCATATTTGTGCGCATATTAAAGAAATTTTGAAGTTTCGTATCATATTTGGTAAATTCTGCATTATAATGATACTTTTTGAGAATTTACAGATATTTAAAATAATTAACAGTATATTTTAATAAAATGAATTATAATGAAACTTAATAAAATATACGCAATGTGTAAGTGGTAAAGTCCTTTTAAAATTTTATTGGTCATATTTTAATGTTTTTTAGGTCATAAACGCATGCATATATCCTGTATTTTAGGTCATAGAAATCCGCCCCCTAATTATCAGATTAGATGCGTCCCGAAATGATAAAAAAAAAGAGGCGTGCACTGTGTGTGTATATATATTTATATACATACTGTTTATGTTATTGGAATGCTAAAAAGTGCGAACATAGTGAAGAAAGGAATGTTGCGTAGATACGCAACATCCACGCTCAGTGGGAGATGAGACTGTAAATATTAATGGAGCCGGACTCTTAACGGAATGAATCTACCTATTCACCACGACCTGAATAATTCCCTGTGACGCCAAGCTACCCATTGACGTGTCCATTTAGGGTATCACTATGGCAGCTTTTCTTATATCCCTTTCGCTTGCAAGGTTTCCCCAGGGATCCGTATATGGCATCTCTTTAATGCATATTTGATACTATGTTACCGTAAATACGCGTGCAATGATGAAATGTTTACTGTACCGGCTTACTGTCATTACAGTGAATACGGTGGTACAAGAACGATAAAATATAATGATAATGATGATGATGATGATAATAATAATAAGCATTTTATTTAAGCATTATTTTAATAACGATCATTTTATTTAAGCTAGATCTCAGAAAGATTAAACTGCCCTATAATAACAATAATAACAACAATAACAATAACAATAACAATAATAATAATAATAATAATAATATAATCAGTGAAATGGTATGGACATGTACTCAGAATGACAGAGGATAGAATACCCAAGAAAATTTTGGATTGGAACGTAGAAGGAAAAAGAAGAAGAGGGAGACCCAAAGAGTGCTGGATGGATGGGGTGAAAAGGAGTATGGCGATGGGGTGAAAAGGATTAAGTGAAGAAGATGCTATGAACAGGGACTTATGGAGGCAAAAGATTGTTTTGGGATGAAGGAAAACCAATGTATTGTGGAATATTCCTTAATAATAATAATAATAATAATAATAATAATAATAATAATAATAATAATAATAATAATATTTTTACACTATTAGCCTACATGATATCGGTGAAAGCCGGAAGGGTTGAGTAGAAACAGATGCATTTTAATGATACAGCATAATTTACCTCAAAATATGGAGACGACCGTTAGAAGAGGTCCAATGTTGTGATTTCAAACAATAAATTTCGAAATATCCATAGCATCTATCAAGGTGTAACATTAAAACAACATATTTTAGGTTACTTTTTTATATTTACATTTTCTTCATAATTATTGTAACTATTTAGCGAATACTCATAGAGTTAAGCATGTAAAGAATAACAAAAAGAAATTACGAAAATAAATAAAAGTACGCCTTGGCAAAACAATCGATCTACAGTATTGTAAATTAATATATCGATCGTCGCGCAATCACGCTTCGAGCTATACTCATCAGTTGTGAGTAATTGGACTTTTTTGATTAACTTCATTACAAAAATAGTATCACATTTATTATTATACCAGATTTAAAATACTATCCACACACATAAATAATTATACATTTCTTAATATCTCCTTTTGCTCAGCCAATCGTTGTGTTCAATGATTCATTATTTTCATTATATCATTATTCATTATGTCATGAAATAGATATATTGAGACATAGCTACATTGCAACGTTAATCCTGTAATTTTGAATATGAAATTAAATTTAATGATAACGGAACTAATGGATTTCTCATGGTTCGCCTCATATTACAATGATAGACAATATTACCTTCAATTAATTAAGGTAACGTAACACTATAACGGAAATCTGAGTCTCTGATTTACACAAATTAAATGTTATTGTTTCTATTGAAAAAGGATAACACAAACATATTCCATCACTGTAGAAAACATACACTGAGCTTATCTTCTGACATCCTATATGAGATGAGATGTAAAAAGAGCCTGTTTCTAAGCTGCGTCAAACAATTTAGGCCAATTATTATTGCTTGCACTCGCAGAGATCCTGTTACTGATCACGAAAATTAGACTCTTATTTAAATTTGATCTCAGAAAGATAACTATGTCCTACTATTGGATTGACCAATAATAATAACAATAATAAATAATAATAATAATATTAATGACGATAATAATAGTCATGATAATAATAATAATAATGTCATCTGTGTTTACTCACCTGAGTGGAGACGTCCACTTGCTGAGACGAGTCTCGGGAGCCGAGGTGGGGCCGAGACCCGCCCAAGGAACCTGAAATAACAAGCATTCATTTAGAAATCAAATTAACCTACTGCATGTTCCGAATTATACAGTATGTTATAATAGTATATTGCGATACAAGTGCATAAGGATCGAGGAAAGTTTTTTTTAAATTTCCGAGAACCGTTATGCGCTTACGGCACGAGTATTGCATGCTATTTTTTGCACGATGATTATTTATATCAATTTATTTATATTAATTGAGATATTAGCTGAAAATATTATGTATATACACTTTTGAAGATGGACGTTATATTTCAGAAAGTGATTCGCATGTGTTTGTTGTTATGGGAACAGAATATTTGTCCTGGGGGGGGGGGCCTTGTATTATGATGAGTGCCGTAAGCAAATTCTTACCGCACGGAAATTTGTTTTGTTTCCACAGCAACAAGATTGCGTGCGGGAATGTCAACTTACGATCCATGGCAACAATATTCGTAAGTACCACCAATTAGTTAAGTCGTGCAAAAATGCAAAAAGCATAGTAGGCCTACGGTGTATTATTTCCAGCATGGATTAAGCCATCAATCTTAATCCTTAAGGGGTCTCTCGGTAAAAAGTAAACTAACCTATTGTATAAAGTTTGTTTGTTTGTTTGTTTTTTTTTGTTTTTTGTTTTTTAAATAACATATGCCATCCGTCAAGAATATTCCATTGCATATTTGGACATAACAAAAATTTCGGTGTGGCATAGCTAAAATTTTTAAATAACCTGTAAAATATATTTGGATACAATTATACTATAATTATGCTCATCATCGGTGACCTAAAATATATGAGTCAATGAATCATTACAATATTTTTATAGACATTAATTAAAAAATTATAGAATCATGCCCCTCAGGGTGCACATATTCCTTAACCTCCGAAGTATGAATACACACGCTGTCACACGACCGAACAATTTAATAGAGGGCAGGGGAAGTTTCATTGTTCATGTTTAGTGAGTTACACAATGCACTGTTCATTATGCTCTCTAATTATTCAAACCATTACAAACGAAATAAATTTAGGCCTCTTTGTAGTCAAGGCGAGAAGAGGTTAATTGCTTCAAGGTCAGTACACAGCTTCCCTCAGAAGTCAAACCGCAGAGCTTCCAGGCCAATGATCTTCACCCCCTCTGCAGGAGACCTGTGTAACTAACTCGCATTATACAGTGTCAGAGGAAAAAGACGAAAAAGGTTGAGTTATTTAAAACACATACATGACGAAACTACATTAAAGAGGTGGGAAGGGAGCAGGTGTTTGTTGGTCCCAGAAGCAGTGTGTCAGGGAAGCTTTTTTCTAGCTTCGCTGGCATTGTGTAATATAATCGGGAAAGTTAGCACGAGTTTAAAAATTATACTAGAGTTAGTAAAATCGTTTGAGTAAGTGTATCAAAATAACTTTTTATTACACGCTGTCTAAAACAGCTGCTTGTCAGACTGGTAAAACACCGAAAAATTGCATTTTAGCAACCAAGGCAGCTAAAATTGCATAAAACTGCATTCAAAATGCAGTTTTATCAGCCTAGGACGCTATAGTCGTCATGACAATCTGTAAACAAGATCCAGATGGCATTGACCAGTCACGCCAACTTTAACATGGATTTAAGCTCATATTTGGTCATAAAACAACAAATTTAAGCCAACATGTTTCTTTATGATAATCAGAAACTTTATCAGGGTTTTTCGCAAAACACGGTAGCGTACTTCATCATACAACAAATATAAGCCCACAACTTTTCCCTCTCTTGGATCACAAGAGAAACATTGCTTACCATGGATGCATCAGCACTTAAATTCAATAATATATTCCTTCTCTTAGTCTACTGCTGCCATGATGTTGCTGTCAGCAGCTCCAATTCAATGTTTCTGTCTTGGATTGAAATTTCCTCGGGATTATTACTCATATTTTCACAAGCTTTTCATAAATACTTGTTAATATGCTATACTATTGAGCCTATTTGAAATAACAAATTGAATTTTTGGACATTAGAAGTATACACTTGGGGCTTGAAATGTGCACAAAAATTATTATAATGTTTCAAATATGAAGGTTGATATTAGAAAATTAATTTTTTATTTTATTTTGCAGCATGCGATAAGGCCTAAGAAACATGATTACTTGCAAAGGGCCAATCTGACAGGTGTAATCTTTTTATTTTATTTTTTTATTCACAGCTGACACTATAATCTAGAGGCTAAACCTTCAACGAATACTGTGGTATGCCTGATAAAATTTTCAGGGATTTTAAAATTTCAATGTCAAATTATTACTAATTTTTTCACATTATGTTCACAAGTGAAATTATCTCGTGATGCAGATACATCAGATTATTTAGATTTGTCCTCTATAACACAAAAAACCTATGTGTGTGCAAAATTTCATGCAATTTGGACCATTACTTTAAGAGATATATATATATTTTTTGTGTTGAAAATATTAAGTTACGGGAAAATGGCTTTGAAAATTCAACATGCCTTACAACTTAACGCACACACTGGCATTTAAACTTGTATATCTCCAGTATTTGACAGAATTTAAACGTAAAAGTTATAGGGTATGTTCAGAAAGGTGTGTTCTTTAATATGAGAGTAAAAAAAAAAATTAAAAATTTTGACACTGCATGGTATATGAGCCCCCTTAAACTTTCAACCCTCGTAATAACGAATGTAAAGGACTCTTGTAGTGTGGGCGTAAAGGATAGGATTCATAAAAAAAAGTCAACGGAACTATGTGTAATACTTCTATATAGGCCTAGTAAGAGTAGCAGTGTGTGTAAGTTTTACACACAGTAGCAGTACACTAAATTTAGTTTCCTTTAAATGCACATTTGACTCTTTTCCATAGTACAGTGGAATAGCTTTTTTCACGGATCTATCACATTTCTAGTAAGAGCGGAGGAAATATAGTCTCTAAACTATTATTTTTATTTCCAGCCATCAAAAGCCACGGTATTTATGTTCAACACATCATACCACTCAACCCATGATGGTCACTTTCCGCAGTTCCGCTGCCAAGTTAGTGGCAAGCTTCCAAAAGCCATTTTATTTATTGCACCGTCGATCCTTTCACAAACACACACAGACACAAACAGAATCATTCATAGAGGGAAGCAGCCTTTCTCTATATTTTACTCATTGTTCCCGGTTTCTTGTGTAATTGATAGATCTGCTCTATTGTTCACGGCTGCACGTTCGGATGACGTCACATCCAGTTCCCCCCTTATTCTGAAATGTTATGAAGGAATCTCGAGCTTAATGAAAACAATTGTTGTGGTTTAATTCGCCCCAACTCGCGCCCGTTGTTTCTGCTCTAGTTGTCAGGGAAATTAAATAATATCTTAAACTTGAAGTAAGAATAACAAAAGAGGAGCTGATAATGGGAGCGAGGTCAAAATGTAACACATACACGAAATAATATGATCTTCGAGGAATGTTAATACCGATTAATCAAATAGGCCTATGCTACGACAATATGTCTCTAGACTGCCCATTTCATGGTTACAAGCGCCACATGCTAAAGAAACATTTAATTAAGTGTAATAAGGTTTTGGGTTATTCAATGATTGACTTTTTAAAAAACCAATGCTGTTTCACAGAATTTAAAATATTTGTCAACAAAGTTTTAAAACGCTGTGATCAATTCTCACATCAATTTCTATGATTTTTTATTTATTTATTTATTTATTTTTCTTAAATGTAACTTTGTAATGTTTTGTGTTTATGTTCAATTTTGTTTATTGTTTACCGTCACATTTTAAAATTTTCTGCATGTCATAATTATAACATGCTTATTCTGAAACTATAGCCCTAGCATACCTAGGTAAAATAGGGCTCTTGTACTGAAACTATAGCCCTAGCATACCTAGGTAAAATAGGGCTCTTGTACTGAAACTATAGCCCTAGCATACCTAGGTAAAATAGGGCTCTTGTACTTGGAGATTTAATAAATAAATAAATAAATAAATAAATAAGTATGTCTATAGGTTAGTGCATTTACGAACGTCATAAATAAAACCATTGCTGGCAGTAAATAAACTAATACATTTAATTTTGTTACTATTAAGTGCCAGAATGGTACTTGATGAGATTGTGTTCTGTCTGTCTGTACGAGCGATAACTAAAATACACTTTATCGGATTTTCATGAAACTTCCCATAACGACCATGGGAAGAAGCCATATATTGGACCAAATCGATTGACCGGTACCGGAGTAAAGCCCAATTCAGAGCCTATTTTATGATAATATATTAGAAAGAATTGATCAAATGCAATTCAGTTCTCGTGATAACATATTGTTTTGCAGTGTTCAAATACGGCTTTCGAAGTTGCAATACAGTTAGCTATGACAAATAACACTACCCACATATTCCTTCACATATGCTTATCATTCTAGACCTTTGTTCTTCCGTAAGCCCTGCTTAATGAATCAATCCGGAGCTTAACTCGGAAATCGATAACAAAAATAACTTATTTTCTGCATATCATTATTGCAGTTTTCACTGATTAAACAAAAGCATTTTAGCACTTTGTTCTATCAGTTTACCTGATTTTATTATTATTATTATTATTATTATTATTATTATTATTATTATTATTATTATTATTATTATTATTATTATTATTATTATTATAGTACTTTCAGGACGTATATAATATTGTGTTTATCCAGAAATTCCATGTTGCGTTTTCGAAATAAAAATACGTTTTGAGGACCCATGCATCTAAAAATACTTTAATTTTCAGAAACATGACTGTATGTTTGTTTGTAAACAGTAAACAGTAAACAGTAAACACGAAATTTTCTCTTACTTTCTTTTACCTCTTCACAAGAAGAAAATTTCATTTTCCGTAATTTTCTCGTAAACGGCTCTAATGATTTTCTTTAAATGTTGTAGGCCTACACGAGTTGCTTGTACTAAGAGTGAAACTTGTTTAATACTTTTTTGGGAAAAAAATTATCTGGAGGGTAGTTATAAGCCGATCATGGTTTGCACAAACTCAGGCTTTTAAGATACGCGTGGTGATCAATACACCTTTGCATGAGGCTGAGAAAACTGAATACGAATTCCCTGCAATGCAGCCTCTTATTCTAGAGAATGTGAAGTGAGACAGATGTATTGCCCCTACTTAAGGGAAGATGGTAGTTATCAGTGTCAAAAAATAGATTTTTTTTTCTTAGGCTCATGTAATAGAGCATAGTTTTGTGAACATTTTGATATATAGGTCTTATATGTTGCGTTATTATTAAGCCAAGCAGAGCAACCTGGAGCTTTCTTAAATGGATAAAATACCCTAAGGAAAGTAATTTTTTTTCGCTCTCCTGTAAAATTACATTTTTTGTACTTCAGGTACCATTTTCTGAAAAGCTATTCACGCTAAAATAATGAAACTTTTAGGAATTCATTATAGATGGATGACAAATCTCCCTTAGCAGAATTATGGGAAAAGTCTTGACTATACAGAATTTTAAACTATTTTTATTTTAAAAAAGTATTTTTTTTAGTCGTGAAGTTTTCATGCAGTTTTCATGCAATGGTATTGTACAGTCGGTCAAATAAAAAACGTCGGGCGGTATTTGATTAAGTATCACGAACGAGCATATGCGCATGTACAGGAAGACTTAAGGTTAGGTTCACACACGCCTCTTGTCTATCCATGTATTTTCTTGATTATTTAGTCAGTTTTGTTCCAAAACAAACATGCATAGAAGGCTGTGGCTATATGCCTCAAATCCGCCATATTCTTGGTTGCAAATTTTTTATAATATTAATAATTAATAGATTCGCGAGGAATATGTTTATTCAAGGAGCATTTTTTTAAGATTTTATTTTATAATACCGATACTTGTAGTGCAAAATCAATAACTTACGCTCAGCATCTGCAACCAATCTTAGCATCGAAATAGGCGTCCGGCCAGATCAACGTTTGCTATGAAAACTTCCGGTCGCATTATAGTAAAGTTCCCACCTCCGAGCTGCTTTTCATAAATATGGAACCTTTTCGCTGCTTCAGAGACCGAAAAATGCAGGTCAATTACAGCCCTAACTACACTTTCTCTCACGTTAGCATTTGTATATGGCGATGACACAAAGCAAAATGAATTATGACAATGCATTAAGTTGAATATCGTGTGTTGCGCTTTCCCTCCTTGTTCATATTTTCCCTCCTGCCGCATGGCCTCATATGTTCCGAAAATGACCTGTATTTTGTGTTTTTTATAGGAAACTTGTGAACTAATGCGTCAAAACTTTAATTTTAACAGCATACGAGTCCCGACGTTTTTTATTTGACCGACTGTACATATTAGAATGATTGTGCTAGGGTAAATAGTAGTACCTATTTTTAGTAAGTTCCCAAAGTTTCACAAAAATCTAAGCTACAGAAATTGAATAAAGCGTACCCTACGTCAAGGGAAGTAACTGTAAAACAAAATTATCATTTATGTGTTAAAAAATTCTTTCCTACCAAACAGCGAGTTCTAGAACAACCATTCTCTGCTTATTTTAAACTGCAGAGTGCACTTGCAAAGCATAAAAAATTCAACTAAATCTGACTGTTAACACCTGAGTTATGGCTTCTTGAATATACGCTACATTTTCTATCATTTTGCTAGCGGTAACTACCATCTCCCCTTAAGGCAGAGAAACTTCTGTGTTAGACATAAGATTTTTGAAAAAGTGTGTTACCAAGTACTTAGCAAGGTCTTAAGTTTGTGAAATGACCATTTCTGCTGGAAGTGTCAGATATTATTGTGTTTGAAGTTAAGAGGACTGAAGTGCAAGGAATGGTAGTTTCTTGTGAGGTAATCCTTCTGGAATGGTGGAGTCATGATAAACAGCTTAGCACGCAACCCGTCAGGAACTTTGCCGGGTTTTCAAGTGTGAAATGGGCGCACCCACAATAGGATACCGATATGCCTATAATTTCTGATGAATTGTCTCACCAGTCTATTCCACTAAAAGAGTATATTGCGATACAAGTGCCGTAAGCGATGCATACGGATCGAGGAAATAGTTTGAAAAGACTAGGAGCTCGAGTCGATTTTTCTCAATTTCCGAGATCCGTTATGCGCTTACGGCACGAGTATTGCATGCTATTTTTTGCACGATGATTATTTATATAAATTTATTTATATTAATTGAGATATTAGCTGAAAATATTATGTTTATACACCATTGAAGATGGATGTTATATTTCAGAAAGTGATTCGCATATGTTGGTTGTTATCGGGACCGAATATTTGTCCTGTTAAAGTCGCCACAAGCTGGGGGGCCTTGGTTCCGGTCTTCCATAAAGGCTTGTATTAAGAAAGATCATTATCAATTTGTATCACACTGGGTCTATTTAATAAACATATGTAAATATTTTTAACTAAAAGGGTATTTTCCACGTGAATCAATCAAAGTTGGTAACCCTGAGGTATTATAATTTTATACCAATCACAGGCATAATTTTCTTCTTTTTATAATATTACCTACCGTTAAGAGTTATTTTTTACCTCGATTGTCCAAAAAAATAGTTTAGTGAATGTACGTAATACATTATTTTTTCTACGACAGCACTAAACTTAGAGAAAATAAATTATTCAAAATCCAGAGGTCAGAGCCTAACGATTTAATGGCCATCTGAACCTACGATCTTTCAATAGTATTAATTTTCGGTGCATATAATGGAATGACAGTGAGGTAAAGAGATAGCTTTATTACTTTCAATTTTTACGTCGACATTGAATAATTGATAGATATATAAGCATTCATGAACCACAGATTATTGTCTCTGTTGGGCATTACATGAGAATATTATAGGACAAAAATTCCTCAGACACTGGGACTCTAACCCAGGACCTTTGGCTATTCGCGCCAATGCTCTACCAACTGAGCTAAGCTGGAGTTCAATTCACAGCGCCAGATGGAATCTCTCTCCTATGACTGATTGCCCTAATGGTCTACCTCACAGACAGACAAGCCATGTCAAATGCAGCACTGTGAGGCACAGTAATTAGTGATTTTCGTGACCGGGCTCCCACTGTTATTGTACAGTTAACATTCAAGATAGATATATTGGCGAATAGCCAAAGGTCCTGGGTTCGAGTCCCAGCGTCGGAGGAATTTTTCTCCTATAATATTCTCATTGAATAATTGGTTACATTAAAAATGTTTCAGATACTTAGTATTAATTCTAAAGTATAACTTAGTGCTTATAGGAGAGTTATTCTGCCAGGTAAAAGTTTCAAAAATAAAAAGAATAACTTTTTAACATTTTCCTAGAAACTTCTTAATTTTCTTTGCAAACAACGTATGTAGAACCGTCTAAAGATTTTTTACGGATGTTCATATCCAATATTAGAATGTCTTCTTAAACTTGCTTACCCTCTGATTGCCTCCTATGAAATTGGTTCAAAACTAATTTATATCCGGAATGGTTATTTTATTCCCCTAGAGATGCCGCTCTAGACAGAGTTAGTTGTGCAGAGGCAGGGAAGAATAGGGCTGGATGCATCTTGTATTGATTGCCAGCAACCGTCCGCCCACAGCAAACAGTATACAGAGTGGTAACGATAAACCTCCTATGTATTATGCAAAAATACCATTCACTATCCGTTTCACCTCCAGCTTATGTTTTGTTTCCTGCCTTTCATACACTCCTATTTTTATAAATTTATTATTATGTTATAAATAAGTACTTTCAATTACAAATTCCAATTAGCATGAAATAAGTCAATGATCTTTCAACAACTATTTTAGTCTTCAATTTAAGGTGACGAACTCTCCGGTATTTCTCGAAAACTCCCATATTTTTCTGGAACTCCCGTATTTTCCTGAAACTCCCGTATTTCTATGAAACTCCCGTATTTCTATGGAACTATCTTTTTCTCCTGAAACTCCCATTTTCTTCTGAAACTCCCGCATTTCCCTTAAACCCCCGTATTTCTCTAAAACTCCCATATTTCCCTGAAACTCCATATTTCCTTGAAACTACCGTATTTCCCTGAAAATCCCGTATTTCCCTGAAACAAGTTTCTGTAAATGTTAGGTTTTGTGTTAAGTATTGAAGGTTCCATTGTTTACACTGAGAGAGTTCTCTCAATGATGAACAATAAATGGACAAATCAAAGAAACCAAACTAGCCAGAGTTAATTAAATCCGAACTAATCGTAGTGGTCAGTTGTGGTTATGATTGTAAAGACAAGAAAATCAATGTTGCTGTAGCATATATAGCTAGATAAATGCAAGTAAGTTTAGCTTAAGAAAATCAAAGCTGCCGTTGTTAAATGTAGGTCCCACATATAAAATTAATATAATAATAATTATTAATAATAATTATTAATAATAATTTAAGTGTAATTGTATTCAGTAAAGTTAAAAACAAATAAATATGAATACTTAAAATTTTATTAAGAGCTATAAGTTAAATTGATATGCTGGTATTTAAAATATGTAGGCCTACCGTCCGATCAATTAATGGAACTTATTCTTCTAAAATTTGCTGTGATCCAATCTCTTTTATTTTCAGAGTTAGTCACTCTACCTTAATTGCAAATATAATTAGATGTAAATGTAAAGTAAATTTGTTGCTGCTTTTAGTACGATGCAATTTTATGTTAAAAATTATAGGGTTGGTATTGAACGTGGCGTATCGCAAGTCGAGAAGAAGAATAAGAAGAAAATGAGAACATCTGAACCTGAGGACCTAGGATGTGTCAACGGGGCACAGTTAAGTCGTCAGGAGTCCACGGAAGAGCCTAGAAGGAAAATGAAAGCAGTAAATAAGAAGAAAGCACATTTTTGGCAAGGGAAGTGTCACCAGGAACTATGGGTTACGGATGTTCATAAAGTATATGTGTGGCTTGATGGTACAGAGAGAGTTGTGTGGCGTAGATGAGAATCTCATAAAAACTGTCTGTGTGTGTGTGAGACTTGGTAGCCTAGCTCCAGGCGGTCTCTCCACTGTGCGGGGTAAAAAACAAACAACTTCCATTACACCAAGAAACTTCATAAAGAATTACCCACCATACATGTATTCAACCAGCCATGCATGAACATCTGCTTTATATTATGTCATGGTTTGAATTATTATGTGTATATTCAGCCAAGCAAAATAGCATGAGATACAGAATATGACAGAAATGCACTATATTTAAACAGGAATCGCTTGAAGTTATAATTTTTACCGCAAGATAACGCGTATACATTCAAGTTATACATCTTTCTACACAGTAGATCTACATCTAACCTGACGATTCACGGGCAACATGACTTTATCGGGAAAAGGTAATCTGCGCCACTTCAACCTTTCCCCCCAACCTACACGATGTCAACTGCGCCACCGACATATGTAAACTGCGCCACCGACATACTAACGCACTAACATTTTCCTTTCTACTTCTCCAGACTTAGGACTGGCTATGAAATTGCATAGATGTGGTTAAAAATGTTAGGCTTAGTAGCTTTGTCATTTTTAAAAATGTTAAAAACAATACCCTAATTTCTTTTGCATGAACGCTTCGTCACTTATAAAATTGTTAAAAACACTACCCTAATTTTTTTACATGAGCACTTTGTTCTCATATGACGCCTTCTTAATAAAATCAAAACGGGATATTTCATTGTTTATATATTGTTCTGCCCATTTGAGTAGACGAGAATACTTGTCATTTATTTTAGCTATTTTTCTTACAGGTATACCTTATTCAATATTTCTCAGTTTTATGTAGATACTTGTTTGGAACTGGAGAAGTGCATCTAACACAAGGAAGATGTTGGGAGAAGCGTGGTAGAACATCGAAATTATGTTTTGCGTGAAATGACCTACATATTTCCGTGGCGCAGTTTACATATCTGTGTGCCGCAGTTTACATAACTCATTTTTATTCTATTTAAAATTAGGTGTCAACCGTGGCGCAGATTACATACACCCGACTTTATCAATTCAGTTTATGATTCAAAGTAAGAGGACTCATTCCAGGGAGTTGATATTCAGTTTGCGTTTTTCAATGTGGGTTCAATATTCTGATCCTGTGGCGAAAGATTTTTTGTAGGATTCAGTAAATTAGTTTTTCCAGTTACCAAGAGTTTGTAGTACTGCTGTCTGATAAAAACTCTGCTTTTAATGTATATGGAATAAATTCGAAGATCAGATTTGAAACATGTACGATTTACCTTCAGATATAATCTGGATTCCTCTAGTTAAGCCTACTGATAGGCCTGATAGCGATAACTACCAGATAAACTACTTTACGTTAATTAATTAATTAGATCCATATATTAGGCCTATAACGTACTCTTTCATTTAACATGTTTTGTTATTTGGAAATAAGCGTTATGTATTTCGATTTGTAATACATGTATATATTGTGTTAATGGTTCAGGTGATGGCCCAGTTTCAGAAAATAGCTAAAACAAAATTTGAGACATGAACCAGTCTGAATATTTTACCCATGTGGTTGAGCTTAAAGCGTACTGTGACGTAGAACAATTTTCTTTATTTATACTAACTGGAATTGGTTTTCCCAGCCCAATGAATCCGTGACAGCTGACAATCAAAACTTCGCCGTCCAAACAAAAACTCCAGTAGATAGATATCGATTACTCGCACCGAATGAAATCGAGGTCAGTTGTACTCGTATAAGTTCTTCTCTTGCACAGTATAGGCATATATTAACAATCAGCACTCCATACACTGTTACTACTAAGTGGCAGAGGAAGTGTAAGCTTAATTTTTTTTAAAGAATATCAAGACATTATGATTAATAGGAAATCCAACAAAGGCGGTATTGTTTTGGATTCAACTATTGGATCTGAGCGTGACTGCAAAGAGGCTCTTGATGTTGATGCCGAAAAGAAGAGGCATCATGAACCATGTTCTGACTTGGAGCGCAAATACAGAGTGTTCGGAAATTCATATTACAAACTTCTAAGGCTAGTAGAAGGGACTTAGTAGACAATATTTCGAATAGGAACACATGTACGGCAACGTGCCATTGGCAAAGATGGATAGGCCGCGGTGGTCCGGTACGGTATGTTTCCGGACATGGATTCCTATTCGAAATATTGCCTACTAAGTCCCCATTACTAGTCGTAGAAGTTTGTAATATGAATTTCCGAACACCCTGTACATATAATGGGGGTCGGATTTGAACTCAAACCAGTAAGAGATGGGCTCACCTAAGGCTGGTATTCTGATAAGGAGATTCAATACCAACTTTAAATAATGAAAAACACTAGAAGTAACCAGAAACATCGGAAAGTTTCCGTGCATTCGACTGTACAAGCTTATTGTTCAAGACACCTTTCAGCTCGTAAGTTATTTATGGCAGTTGAGTTGTGCAGGTAGTGAACAAAACATTTTTGGCTGGACTGTACTATGTAAAGAGATGACTGGTTACCAAGACAACAGCATGGGAAGGTGGGACAGGTCGCACACACTTGTCATACCTGGACGTTAATCGCTCGCTTGTTGTGATACAATGTCATACTCCACTACATTACCAGCTCAGAAAGGAATTTCATAACAAACACCTTCGTAAAAAAAACATGCAAGGCTTGCTGGAGAGACAGGCCATGCATCATATTTCATGTACAGGATTCTTCCTATTTTAAACTAACCTACACAAATATAAGCGTGTACATGGAAGTAAGGAAAAAAAGAGTGCGTGGAACGCCACGCGACAGAAGTAAAACTTTATTTAATTTTTTATTTTTTCAATTTTTGATTATTGGATTTTTTAAATTTTGCATTATTGGACTTTTTATTATTGGGTTTTTGAACTTTTTAAATTTTGGATTTTGGAGTTTTTAATTTTGGATCTTTGAATTTTTAATTTTTGATTTTTTTAACTTTCGATCTTTGAATTGTTAATTTTTTACTTTTTAAATTTTTTATTTTTGGATTTTAAAATATTTGATTTTATTATTTATTAAATTTAGGATTTTTGGATGTTATAATTTTTATTTTGTTTATTTTGGTAATTTGTATTTTTAATTTTGGATTTTTAATTTTTAATTTTTGGATTTTTTAATTTTGGATCTTTGAATTTTTTAATTTTGGATTTACTTCCTTATTGTTCGTCGTTCGTCTTTCAATCTATGTAGAGGTTGAAGGCAGGGTGTCCATATAATGTTTAAAAACGGGACATTTTAATTTTATTTTGTTATAAACCTGGGACAATTAAGAAAAAGGGACAAAAATTTAGTTCACAAAATTTAGGGAATAATTATAATTTACCTTTGTCTCATGCACACAAAGTATCCCAAATTACTTTTTAAATTTCTTCTGCAGACTAATGTACATAATTTATTCCACAGAAATAGAAGCAGCAACATCCCTGTACATTTCACTTTTATGTATTCTATCAAGAAGTACGTTTTTTCTTATAATTTATCATAAAACTCAGCACATACTACTCCATTAAAGTATGTTTTGAAAATGAGCAAGACCTTCACTGTTGTAACTTTAGGTAATTTAGCGTGAAACACACTGGCCAATTAGAATCCCAAAACGCGAGACATTTGAGTGTCCCAATAAAATTTTCAGGACAGCGGGACATTTTGTCAAAAACGGGACTGTCCGGGAAAAACGGGACGAATGGAAAGGTGAAAAGTATAAGGTGAAAAGAAATCATTATTCCAATACGAGTAAACCAAGTTCTAAAGAGATCTCAACTCGAGCCTGGCCTGTACTCATCTCTAATAGAAGATGAGACAGACAGCTGTTTGAGGTTATGTTAGCAATTCAGTCAAAATGGAAAGGATGGAGTGCAAATAGCTCGCTTTCTATGCTATATGCAAATAAGTAAGACAAGTTTCGCAAACGATAACTTATCAATTATGAAAGCAGCTGTGAAACGCCTCCGGCATTCAGGGAAGCAAAACACCTGACGTGCGACGCGACTCCTGACATTTTACCTTTGAGGTAAACCATTCCCTCACAATGAGGGAAGATTCACTAATGTGAGAGTTCGCCGGTAACAGATTATCAAGATCAAAATGTTTCTCACTATGGATTAGGGTTATAGAACAATATTGAATTTGTTCCTGATTTGGAACAAAAATCATCAACTGCAAAATACAGGGAGACCCAATGAACTAAGAACCGGGTGACGGTATTTTCTGTTTTGCAATGGCAGCGCCATACAGTGGCTTTAAAGGCTTGTGTGTTTTTTAAAGGCTTTATTTACCAACGTCATGAAAGGAGGTGCTGAGACTGGCCAACCCAGTCTTTATTAATGAAAATAGCTATCTAAGTTACTTAATCACAAACCGTACTTACTCTTATTTTTCTTTTTTTTACAAGCAACAACAACATTTTTTTAAAGGTGTCTACTGTCATAGTCAGCCGCATGTCAGAGAGAACTTTTTTTCATCATGGAAAAGAACGTTCTACTTCCACTGAAGTGCCTGGAGAATATTAGAAACATGCTACGCGTGTTTCGGAAGAACTCATAACTTATCAGTTATCAGTCACAGAACTTGCTCGTGACTTTACTGACGTGAATGTGTCATTTCATTATTTGTGTAACATTTTTTTCACTTTCATACACTAAAATTCTTATGTGCTTTTTAAAAATGTTTAAATAATCAGAAAAAGGCCACAATAATCCAAAATAGGCAAAAAAGGCTTTAAACATTAAAATAGGCAACTTAGGCAAAAGCCGTTGGTTTCGTGAAAATGACGAAAATGAAGCTTCGAATTTACCGACGACATAAGCTGCCATCTGTCAAAGAAGATAAGAACTAGAACCAGCTGGTACGAATGTCATGGGGCGCTGAAGCGTGTCGATGAATCTAAAATCTCCAAATTTAAACATTTAGACTAATTATGGTAGTTAAAAATGAAGTAATTCTGCCTTGTCAATGTTAAAGTTTTTTTAATCAAATGTATTTCGACCAACTTGTGATCATCTTCAGTGATACATAATATATTTGTTAACAAACATCATCCTCAAGTTGGTCGAAACACATTTGATTAAAAAAACTTTAATATTGACAAGGCAGAATTGCTGCATTTTTAATTAAAATAAGCCAATATGTCTCTTTTTTATGAATATTAATTCCGGGGTGCGTGGCAAAGAGAGTTAAGTCCACCATCCTAAAAAATTGAGACATGTCCATAGAGTTATAGATAAAATTGTACTCTACATTTGTGTTAAGTCCAGTAAGTCATAATCAAAATTGTGCGGTAGTTATGGATGTATGCCTCATGGGTTTATCAATCTCTAAAGCTGTTGGGCTGGTATAGTGTGTAAAGTCACTCTAATTTCCCAGTAAGAAGAAAGTGGACTTAACTCTCTTTGAATTGATAAATTTCATATTTGCCGCAGAGGAAGGATTATTTTGAGTAGTACTTACCTCCTTATTCCCTCTGATATTAAAATATATATTACTAGCATGTGCCCGCGGCTTCGCCCGCGATAATTATTTAAAAAAAAAATTAAGAGCATAATAGTTAAATCATTATATTTAATAACACCTAAATCACGTGGACTACATACCACGATTAGATAGCATCGCCTGGTAAAAGCGACCTCAGATTCGAGTTCCTTGGTCCAAAAAACCCCTGTATAGTGAGTTTCGTCCAAATAGAACAATGTTTGACCATATTAGGGCTTACAACATCCAAGCGATCGCGAAAGTTTAATTTCCAAGGTATGACAAAAATAGACAAAGCCAACTGTAACTGTCAAACTTCCATTTAATTTAATTTCAAACCCATCTGAAACCCACTGGCAACAATATGTTTTAATGTCAAATGTGATTCGGATTAGATAATTCTGTGTAAAAAGGGATTAAGTATTCTCAAAAACATTTGATTTTTGGCATTTAAAATAAAAAATTTTCAAAATCCTTTCTTATTGAGCACCTACATTATGAAACGAAGGTACTGTCAAAATTCCAAGTCTCTACCTGTTATAGTTTAGGCTCTACGTTGATTCCTGTCAGTCAGTCAGGACAAAGCCTTTTATATATAGAGAGATATATTTTAATATCAGAGGGAATAAGGAGGTAAATACTATTCAAAATTAACTCTCTTTGCCCGCGCACCCCGGAATTAAAGTAGAACAAAAACAGTCGTATACAACATGCCTATAATGGTAGTCAAGATACTCGTATGATAATTATGAAACGAGCAACTCGCATCTTACTAAAATACCATTATAGGCTTGTTGCATAATGTACTATTGGAATTCTTACCCCCTCATTCCAAGAATACGCGTGTGTGCATACTTTCTTTTCGAAAACAGCACAAGGAGATCTGCTGGAGGCATAGAGAGAGTTTTCTAGTCACGCAGAGGAAGAAACCATCGATTTCCAGAGTCGAGATATCGAATTTCGATATTTGAGAAGTTTGTAGTAAATAACGAGTGTGAATTCTCGGCTTCGCGCTGCCTTTCTGTGGTGATGACGCGACCGCGTTCAACACTTACACGCTATCTGAGAAGTTAGCAAACTGTGAGCCGTAATGCAGCGACGTAAGTGAATAACTGTATTCTGTGTTAGAAGTTTCTGAAAAAAAAAAAAAAAAACTTCGAGATAGATTGAGACTATATATTTGCAAATAGGAACAATGAGTCAAGAACGGAATGTTAATGTTCATTAAAAATTGCCCTGAATTAATTAATCTGAACAATTTGCGGGTGCGCGGGCAAAGAGAGTTAAGTCCACCATCCTAAAAAAATTAGATATGTCCATAGAGTTATAGATAAAAATGTTCTCTACATTTGTGTTAAGTCCAGTAAGTCATATTCAAAATTGTACGGTAGTTATGGATGTGTGCCTCATGGGTTTATCCATCTCTAAAGCTAAGTTGGGCTGGTACAGTGTGTTAAGTCACTCTAATTCTCAGTAACAAGAGATTGAGACTATATATTTGCAAATAGGAACAATGAGTCAAGAATGGAATGTTAATGATCATTAAAAATAACCATGAATTAATTAATCTGAACAATTACAATATTCAAGAATATTATTAAGTTTAATGTATAATAGTATACTGCGATACAAGTGCATACGGATCGAGGAAAGAGTTTTTTTCAATTTCCGAGATCCGTTATGCGCTTACGGCACGAGTATTGCATTCTGTTTTTTGCACGATGATTATTTATATCAATTTATTTATATTAATTGAGATATTAGCGGAAAATATTATGTTTATACACTATTGAAGATGGATGTTATATTTCAGAAAGTGATTCGCATGTGTAGGTTGTTATGGGGACCGAATATTTGTCCTGTTAAAGTCGCCACAAACTGGGTAGCCTTGGTTCCGGTCTTCCATAAAGGCTTATATTATGATGGTTTTACTTACGGCACTTGTGCTTTTTGTAATTTTTACCGCACGGAGATTTCTTTTGTTTTCATAGCAACGAGATTGCGTGCGGGAATGTCAAGTTACAACCCATGGGAACAATAATCGTAAGTACCACTAATTAGTTACGTCGTGCAAAAATATTTTTTTTATGTTTTTTTTTCTCCTTTTAAAAATATCTTTCCTATTATTACTGTAAATGAATCTTGTATTAAGATTTTAAGTGATGTTTTATTCTGGTATTATAACTGAGTATGCGTTCAGCGGTTGTTACGTTATCCTGCGTCTGCTTAATATAAACGAGACATACAAAATGTAGCGATTAAGTAGGCCTACTGTTAAAATCGATCTTTTAAAACAATGGCTTAAAATGGTCATCGTACGAAGTAAAACTTTTAATTATTCTGACAGGAGCTTGTAATTCCCCAGAACTACAGATCACAAAACGCAATTCTATGAAATAAAGCAAAATAAACAGTTTTAAGGTAATATTTAGTAGTGAAAACTCTTACTAAGTCTAATAGGCTTAAATTTAAAACTATGTTTAATTTTTTGAAATATATTCAATGTGATCATTTCACGTTAGTTTTATATCAATACAAATTCCTAATATTTAACGCAATCCTCGTTAGAATAAGTACATTTTATTTAACAATTTATTCTCTTATTCTTATTCATATTCAGTAATAATATGTTTGAATAGTATCAGGAAGCTTCCGCTGCCATTGTCATAATCAATAAACATTCGAAAGAGTTAACAAAACATCTGAAGCAAAGAACGTTACATCGTCAGCCAACATTACAGACTGTAAAAGAAAACTTGCATACAAATAGTTGATAAATGCTTGAAACAAAATAGTACCCAAAACGGAACCTTGAGGCACACCATGCTCGATATCAAACTCCCAGGAAAAAAGTATCATTTACATAGTCTATTGTTTCATATGATCGACTATGAGGGCATAATGAAGGCAGAATAATAGCACGGTGATGGTATTTACACTGTGCAAACTGGGGCAGTGTGCGTGATACACACATTTCCTGATTAATGCGGGTTCGTGTTTCAGTGTTTTTAATAAGAGCTAAGAGCAGGTATTATTACCCGAGCGGGAAGTGTAACACGATGAACATCCCTAATTACATTGCTTTGAGCCTCGTAATATGGCATGTTCAACATGAGCAACCCACGTGTTTGAAAGGACTCACTATTTGTAAAATTAGAACCCCTTTTTAAAACTTAAAATTTTGTCAGTAAGTAACATTCTACAATCTATTAATAATACTTATTTAATGTAGCATTCTACATAGAACTTCACTTTTAGATAGGCCCATTTGTACAAATAATTTGTGATGAAAATATTTTTTATTGAGATTAATGTTACACTACTTTTTTTTACATAACTATATAATTATTAATGTAATTTTAAAACTTGTGACTTCTATGGCTCTAATATACGAACACCTGTCTATGTGTAATAAACTTCTTTACTAATAAGCATTATTCTACAATATCATCTTCATAAATATTCTGCATTAAGTAAAAATTATATATTATCTATGTAAATATTACAACCTTCGTTCCCGCATAAAGATTTATTATTAGATTTTTGTATATTGGCCTACTAGTGCTCCCGGGCACAACTTCTTTAAAAATTCTACCAAAGTATCAAAACCTAAACACTTTATTATGGTCGAACAAAAACATTCGTGAGCAACTTGCCTAAAATGCTTTGCTTGTTTCATAAATATACTCGTACCTTAATAAATACCATTATAGGCTCCTTGCCTAGTGCATTACTTGACTGATACCTCATTCATATGTAATGAACAGACTTCGGACTTTTAGGTCGCTAAAAATGCTGATTTAGGTACCTAAAATAGGCTCTAAAAATTGGAAAATAGGTTCTAAAAATCATAAAATAGTCTCTTATAAAATCGTTAAGTTGCCAACCTGTATTAATACCATAATAATGAAAACCTAATCCCTGCGCCCAGAAGCTACGCACGCTAGCATATTCAACCCCTTGTAGTAACCCTCAGTGATTCAGAAATCTACTTTTTTTTTATACTAGATGTGGGAGTCGGGAGAAAACACTACATTTTCTTGGGAATTCCAAGGAATTCTTCTACTGAAGACGAAACATTCCTTACTATTTAACCTAGTCACAAATGTGTCATGTACTGCACATTCCGAGCTAAAAATTTAGTACGAACTGAAAATAAATGCTAGAATTTATAACAAAAATTGACTTATTTTAAGCTTTAGAGGAAAAACAAGCAAAAAGGCAATATTAGGCTCTAACGTAAAAATAGGCTGTTTTAGGTCCTATAAAATTATCAGTTTTAGGCATAGTCACTTATGAAACATGCATATATAAGTTTTCGTCCGTATATAACTTAAGGATTAAAATAGGTGTTTACCTAAAATCCGAGGTCTAGTAATGACTGATTACGCAAGTTTCACTTAGAAAAAAGGGATAAAGACAACAGAATTTCCTATGATAAATACATTATCTATTAAATGAATAGTTGCACCATAAAATGAAAGGGTGATGTATTAGAGAGAACAAACCACGGATACTTTATCCGCTAATGTCAACTATTTAAAGCGCGCGGATGAGAGGTGGTTTACAATCCCTGTTACACAGGCAGAAGAGCCCGACATCAAAGCCTGCCATACCTGGCCGCATGCAATCGTTACGAGGGCTTCTCTCCATTAGCGAGCTCGCGTGTTTTGTTTCATTTTTGTGCTCTACAGGTACGTGATAATTTAATAGCATCTGTTTTGATGCCTTTTTTTGCTGTTCTTGCTGCCTTCCTGTAGGCTAGCTTTAAAATCAGCGTGGTTCTGTTATTCTTGTGTGTTTTATGAAAACACATAATAGTACTGTTTTTTTGGAAGATGACAATTTAAATAAATAAACAGATTAACAAATGCGATTTTTTATTCGACCATAGTATATTACAAAACAAAACACATAGATTGATATTAAAAAGGTCATGGTTTCAGAAAATTAGGCAAGATTCATAAATAAACTGAAATATTCCCACGAAAACTATCTTTGTTAAAAAATCGATGTTTTGGGAAATTAGGCTTCTGTAGGCCTAAATAAAATTATATCTTAGAACCAAGGTAGATCTGCAAATATTATAGGAGAAAAATTCCTCCGACACTGGGACTTGAATCCAGGACCTTTGGCTATTCGCGCCAATGCTCTACCAACTGAGCTAGAATTGGTAGAGCATTGGCGCGAATAGTCAAAGGTCCTGGGTTCAAGTCCCAGTGTCGGAGGGATTTTTCTCCTATAATATTCTCATGTAATGTCCAACAGAGACAATGATCTGTGGTTCATGAATGCTTATATATCTATCCTGAAGGTAGGTCTATTTGTTTTTATTATAAAAACTTCGGTGGTCGGGGTTCGGGGAGAAACATTGATGTAACAAAAACGTCGGTTGTTTTCCATCGATGAAGAAAACATCGATCATCGATATGAAAACATCGATAATCGATATGAAAACATCGATAATCGATATGAAAACATCGGTCGTCGATGCTCAGATGAGAATTAAATTGCTCTTCTGTCAGCCCACTGTCTAGAAAAGTGGACAGGGAATTGTGAGCAAAAGTTTACTACTCTGCAAATTCATGTTCTCGTGATTGGCGCTACAGAAAAACTGACTTTCAAGGATGAAGTGACGCGAACATGGTGGCCGGAGTAGAGAAAGAAAAACATGTCGATAGAGAATAGTTAGCAACATGTTTTCTACGCGTTTCATTGCAACTTAACACAATTTCGTATATATTACGAAAAACTTTCCATTTCTCATCCGAAAGAAGCTCTTGACTGTTTACATAAAATATTTAGAGAATGACGTCAAATGGTAGAAATATCTGTTATATTTGCATAGAGAGAATCACTTTATCTGTAAAAATGCCAGGATTTTCGTATGACAAGGAAGACGGGTTTTTAATAAGTAAGTAGCGTCCTCGCTGAATGTCACGTTCTGGTATTTCCATATTCAAACACTCTGATTTAAAAACAGGACGTGAAGAGGAACGCAGGAATCAGAACTAAAATAATTTAATTGAGCCGTAACGAGAGAAGCTGTTCGACAAGTGAAGATCGCACAGCACAGCTACAGTAGAATTACATTTTAACAAGCTAGGCGCAGTTATGGCGACCTCTGACGGCTATTTTTATTACTAAAATACAGTATATTCTCTACAAATGTAACGAGAGTAGAATTACTTCCTCTCTCCTATTAAATATAACTCGAAGATGTAATTTTCTCAAAATAATACAGTATAACTTATTTTTCAACAGCGTTTAAATATTTTACTTCTAAAATCACAGTCTCTCTTGATTTGGACCAATCTAATATATAAAGTCGAATGTGTGTTTGTGGATATGTGAGTATGTATGTTTGTTCCTTATACAAATCTACATTTCTTCACCAATTTACACGAAATTTTGCACACATACCCTGTTAAGCCCGGGAAGTAACGCGGTCAACATTAAAATTCAAACAAAATAATCCTTCCCTTGAAAATTATATAATTTCTGAGAATATTATACTGAAAAAAATGAAATGCTGTTCAGTTCACATGACAACAGTGAATTGTTTACTCTGATCACATAGGGCCTTGGCAACTATATAGCCTAATGCTGGACTTTTAACGAATTATGATTCCATCGATGCAATATATTGGCGAAAATAATTACTGAAAATGAAATCCACGAAAATAAAGCACAGTGTGATGTAGTCACATAACTTTCTCTAACCTCGACATAAGAAATATTTACTCACTTTACATTTTGATGTAGAATAAGAGGTCGTATTACAGGGACAACTTAAGTGTGTGAGTATGCTATATCAGAAGTCTGTAAATAATCCTTTCCGCTGATAAGTTATCCATATCTGTAGGCTTTGTATTAGTTGAGAAATAGGGATGTTTATCATAGGCCCTAAGCATGGGATGGAACATTTTCAGTCCTATGCTCGCAGTATATTATGTCCCGGGTTTTAGGGGAGGAAAGTATGAAAATGATACTGCATTTCTCTTTTATTTCAGCCCCGAAACGGTTGTATGGTATCATGAGAATGAGAAATAAAATTTTCCGTCAAGTCAATACAATCTTATGTAATTTATGTTTCTTCTTATTTCAACCCCTCCCAGGCATGATGTGTAGAAGCAACGGAATGCAGCATTCGACATCCTCTATGAACCATAAAAAGCTAAAGGCGTATCTAGCGTTTTCTGATGGAATCGTTTGAGTGTGATAAATATTTTTCTTCATTTCAAGTTTTACATACATAAAGTCCTCCATAAGTTAATTTCAAATTAAAAAATACAAAGCCCGGGCGACGCCGGGCCTTTTCAGCTAGTACTTAATAAATACAATCAAATACAACAAGTATAGAAAATACATTCAAAATCAATATAAGTTAATGAAGCTATTCGTAAGTTACAATTACAATTTGTTAAATAGGAAGTTGTATTAATTAATAGTATTACGAATGCCTCCGAATGAGCATGCTCGTGATCGGAGATCGATGTTAATAACAATGAAAATTGGGAGAAAGAAGTGGACGTGGAAATAAATTACATAAAAATATAATAAATTAAGAACTTAGGATTAAAATACTAGAATAATATAACAATATAAAAGTATTAAAATGGTAAAGCTAAAATTAGCATAGTTAAACAGTGACAGTTACTATCTTTAGATTAATAATAATTAAGTTTAGAGTTACTAATTTTGAAGACTTCTTTAATTCTATTTTTAAAATTGTACATTGATTTATTTTATCTGGATATTGTGAGAGAATAACGAAGGACAGAACAACTCTATAAAAGCCCTTGTCGACAGTAAATGACTGAAAACAGGAATATTATTATCTGTTTGCATTATAATCAACATACTAACATTACTATAACACATTAATTTGTACGTTATTACAGACGTAAATTTCGCAATTACGGTAAAATTAGGTTAAGTTTTAAAATTCAAACAGTAGAGGATTACAAAATCCATACAGTTCCGATAATGCAAATAACTGGTTCTGGATGAAAGGTTTATGATGGAAACAAATGAATTCATTGTTTTTATATCGTCCGTATTAATATCAATGTACAGAGGGTAAAAAATATGATATGAAAAATAACTTCCACTACCTTTTTATATTCCAGTATACAGTACATGGCTGTATTGTTGGTGCCATTTTAAGAAGACCTCGTCCCAAACCATCGTCTATCTACAAAAGTATATAATATCATTGTTCCCTAATCCGAAAATCTGTACCAACACCGATACCGACAAAGAATATGTGCTCTTTTAGTCGCGTGGATTTCCCCAGTGTTGCCGCTGTCATTCATCACTTCTCAAGTGGTACGTATTTGTCAATATTGTACTGAGCTGCAGACAAGTGTAAATATGCTTAATTACCTTTCTATTCACTGATTGACAGGTCGAAGAGGATTAGGGTGGCAGCAGGTAGGGGAAGTTCTTGGAAAAATGTTTTTAAAAAATGACACCCACAATATAGCAGTAATGTTTCATTTACGAGCTATGCTGTTCACAGAAACACAGATAGACAAACGTGTTTCTAAAAATAGTATTTTTGTATTTTTTTTCTCAGGAAAACCCAAAATTTGTATCTGTGTTGAAAACGCGACATCGATTTTCGGGGTCGAACACATTTTATGAAGTATGATCTGACAGCTGTCCCAATGGTGATTTGATTTTCAAAACACTTAATAAAACAATCGTTATTTACATAATCTATTACTTTTATTCATGGAATAAAATAATATTCAATAAATCCCACTCGAGATTATGAGTTCCATCAGATAAATTCGCTCTCGCTTCGCGTTCGTGAATATATCGATAATCTCTCGTGCGATTACCAATGATAAAAATAATGATAATACGCTTATATAGAAATAATTAATATGTTTGAATCAAATAAATGACAGCTGGATGCATGAAGATTAAAATATCAATTGTTTTAAAAATGTGGCCAAATATAAATTCAAAGCATTTATTACTCATTTGTTAAAAACAGCCATGGTTGGGTTTCTGCATACAATTAAAGCACTTCAACTGTAACAGTTAATGACAAATGTAATTTAACCTATAGCGTTTTACCTTGCGGCAGTTTTATGCAAAAAACATGGCAAACTAGACAGTTTCATTTGCATAAATGGAAAGCAAAATTATCATTTTGTTCGCATGTTTCTATTGAAAGTGCATGATAAGTAATAATAATAACAACATTAATAATACTATTATAAAAATATCTTAAAATATAATAAATATTATAATAAGAATTATAGTAGTAAATAATAAATCCTCAATCCTCAATCCTCATGAAGAAATCAATTAGTTCTCCCATGCCTATGTCTAAGAAGGCCATATCTTGGCCTAACGATTCTTAAACATATTCTTAAAATGGTTAATTCTCCGATTTTATCTTTCTTCCATTATTAATTTTAATATCTTTCTGCTCAGCGCAGATTGCCTTCTATTTTATTCTTTTGAAAATGTGGGAATATTTAAATTTTTAAAAAATATACAAACGAAAGGGCAGGGTGTGAAATGTATGTAACTTATAATACAGATTATGGGTAACTTACTAGATATAGGATAGTGAAGGAAACAGATACCCATAAACATCCATACGCGACTGCACTGTGCCACTCTAATGTAATGCAGTGGTTAAGAACATGAACGCATATATACCCACTCCATTTTGCCTTAAAGTTTGATAGGGATGGGCATTATTCCCCTAAGCATCCATCAGCTCTGGCAATTCTCCCTCGGATACTGACTACTTGTTCACACCTTGTCATATCCACTTTGCACGGCGGCTTATTCACAACTAAATTACCATCGCCTCTACTCGTATAACCATACATCACAATGCTACCAAATGGTGTGAGATGCCATGCATCATCTCATGGCACAATTTTCTTACTGTGAGGAAAAATAGTTGCCATGACTTTTGTTCCATCCCTCTTGAATTGAGAGAAATTATGAGAAGTTCAGCCCGAGAAATAAAACTAATATGTATAGAAAAATGTACTCTTCGATACGAATCGCGAGGTCAAGCCAACATGTTGTTGAGTTCGCTGAACGTTCAGAGGTTAACAATGACAAGTACGTGCTGAAACTTTGCAAGTTGTGCCTCGCCCGGCATAAATTGAAAACGTCAGAAATACAATTCCGCTATCGGACTGCGTGTTGCAATAAATTGTAGAAAAAAAGTAGCAGCGCTCAGGAAGAGTGCTGACCATCCATTGAGGAGAAAAACTGACATAAAAAATTCATGACATCTCATTTCCAGAGTCTGATAAAAACTCTCTCGAAACTCGACTATAGACTAAGTGAATAGAAGGAGGTCAATGAAGATATACACCGTTTTTATTCAATACAGAATAATGCAATTGAGTGTCTTCTTCGTATCATCTTGCCTATCATTACCATAATCATCACCATGTTCCTCCATTGACGCTGACCCCTAATTTTCTTGTGATGATGATGATGATGATAATAATAATAATAATAATAATAATAATAATAATAATAATAATGGTTTACTTAACTGGCGTAGCTAAGGCCTTAAGGCATTCTCTTACACTCAACCAGGAGTTTAAACAAATTAAGCCTACATTATTTAAGAATACAATTAACGTACAAAAGCAACTAACGGTAAGATAGAAAAATATACATTGAAAATATGAATATCATAAAGAGACATCATACAGTGTAGAATTCATATGAACAATTTCTCATTTTCTTAGGCATACAAACATATAAGGTAAGTTATTTCTTAATCAATTACTTTTTAAGGATTCAGTACGACTATTTAGGGCTACTTCATGAATGGTGACCAATCAAGTATAAGAATACGTGGAATTTCAACCTATCGCAAGTGTCTTTTATCGTTTAATTTTTCATCACTTACGAAGAATTTCAGTATTTTATTCACTTATCTTAGAGTACACGTTGAAAATGCTGACCATCTCATCTATGCGTATTTTACAACGACGTACAATTTTGTAAGGACGGGACTTTTAACTTTTAAGTCCCCTTAACACTGATGATTCAGAAATCCCAAGTTTCTGAGGACTCAAAAATTTGGAAATCTGTCCTTATACTATAGTCCATTAAGTGATCCTGCCAGGGAAAGCCGACTATAAGTCGAAAAAATTCTTTTAAATTTAAATTCTCGCTCTAAAAGAGTAGGGTGCTAAAATACCTATCCATCTCACTGTCTAAACATTTTCGCGCGGACCATATACTGTCCATACTTAGGAACAAGGGTAGAGAATGCCATGTGAAAGTTTCTTATCAGGCTTTCTGAGATAGTGAAGAAAAGGACTTTATTTTTAAATTGAGGCTTAATACTGTATTCCAGTCACATCTACCTGCAGAAGTTCAAACACTCAGAACGCCTTTGGCACATTAGAAAGGTTTAAGCAGAACTTCAGCAATGAAGTAATTCGCAATAAAAGTACGGTAGTTTATATTGAATATTTTTATTACGATTTACGATAAAGAAGATGGTACATATTTATGACTCTGGAAATGCGATTCGTTTTAAACGCGAGAGATTTTATGTCAGGTAATTAAAGGGACTTAAATTTAGAGACTTCAGAGATGAAAACTGGAGATGTTTTTGAGAATATGCAGATATTTTTAATACCATCATAAAATGATCCGTGAGTACTTTCCATTTACGAGGGGTATTCCGAAAGTAAGTTTCGTCAGTTTGTCACACGGACACTTTATTGACCCAAAAGCAATACAGCATGGCAGCATGACCTATACACCGTGCACTATTTTTCGACATAGTCGCCAGCGACATTGAGACATTTGTCGTAGCGTGCGATCAGTTTGAAGAACCCACTGTGGTAAAACTCGGTGCCCTGCGATGCAAGGAATTGGCGCACAGCCTGCTCCACCTCAGCTTCCTGACATTACTAAAGGTTCCATACAGACCATTTTGAGTGACAAATTGATGTTCCATAAGGTTTGTGCGAGATGGGTTCGTGGAGGCCGCACTTTGCGGGGACGGAAATCGGGAGATCAATTTCAAACAGCTCTATCTCGGACAATAAAAGGTTCAGCAATGCTGCAGCAATGGCTCGTTTGAAAGAGGGGAGATAGCGGTACATGGCAGTGGCGCCAAATCTCTCGTGCCATCTTGAGCGGTACACTAATACCCGCGGGCACGCCAGTCTGCTGCGACTCGCTCTTCTACAGCGCAGTGCGCCTGCGTCATGCCTCCTCCGCTGACGCCACTTCCGTCGTGGAACCAGCCACGGGTGGGGATTCGTCTGGCGTTTGTTTGGTTCCCCTGGTGAACACGCCGCTCCTGCCATACATTGACGAAACTTACTTTCGGAATACCCCTCGTATAAGACATTATAGAGAACATTTATCAAGTCAAAGAGTAATATTTTAGAGTACAGTTTAAATTTATGTACGGATATTAAGATAGAGGTAATATAACGAAAGATCAGAGTTATATTTATAATGACTAAAAAGAGAATACAGTAATGAACCCGGGCCTACTGCGACAAAGCAGTGGACTACATAGGCCTAATTAGTTTCTGGTGAGCTAAAACTTTTACTTTCTAGTTGGAACAATATTTTACTTTTTCAAACAAGCCTTTTTTGTTTGAGACTTGTCTTTTTTTATTTCGCTTCCCAATCTCATCTATTGGTCTTCATGCGTAGGCAAAGTATCTTGGTAATGTTTGATTATTCCTGGAACTTCATCTAGAATTCACTCGCCTTGCTTTTTGAAACGTTGTATTAAATATTTAAAAAGGCTTCTCTCCTTATATCCCGCGTTTCTAGCGCTGGATTGAATTATGAAATTGCTCAGCGTATAAACAAGCTACATCAAACGAGATGTTCTCAAAGAGAAACATATTTTTCGCGAATTTTAGTCTACTAGTAATTCAACGTTACATGTGATAAATATAATTGTTTAGATAGATAGATAGATAGATAGATCTTAATTTGCCAGAGACATGAAAGTGTATAGCATACGTCAAAGTAATATATGCACACACAAAGTTTGATAAAATAGTACTTTAAAATAATTTACTATTAAAATACTCATCCAACGTATACATAGGATTTGAGATCAATGTCGATCTTACTGTCCTCTTGAATTCTGCTAAAGAAAGATTTTTTATATTGTCAGAAAGTCTATTGTATATATTTAAAGATATAACATCAAAACTATTTTGTGTTTTAGTATATTTGCATTTAGGAACATACATGTGAGAACTATTTCTGGTGGAGTAGCTATGAATTGTAGAACAAAGAGTGTACCTATCGATATTTTTCTTGGTATACAGAAGACAGTCTAAGATGGTCATCGATCTTAGAGTCATAATTCTCAGTTTTATAAATATAATGTAAAAGTTTCCTTTCTTATGTTAAGAAATTTAAAATAAGAGCTAAGAGAGCAATATGAATTCAGAGATTTTACAATTAAATAGTAATCACAGCGGTCTTATATTTTAGCTGAGTTTTGAGATCACCCTGTAGATGAGTGGCATACTGCCAGCACACAGATAAGACGTCACACCGCGCCGGTGAGCGTCGTTATTTGTTCCTGTCGTCACTTCCACCCACTCCTTAAAGCTCAAACTTTATGCACTAATTACTCAAACGGATATACTTCCTGCTAGGCTTACGAGAGAAGGAAGTAAGTTAGCAATAAGAAATGAAAAGGGACGAAGCGTAAATAAGAGAGTGCATAAAACTGAGGAAAGAATGGAGAAAGTTGAGGAAACAGAAGTTCAACTTCTGGAAGATGTTAAGCCAAACATATCTAAGATCTGTAAGATATTTTCAACAGAAATAATAACAAATGAAGTAACAAACGGATTAAGGGGTGAATACGTGATTACTTCAGAGAAAAAAGGAATTTTTGTATTTATTAAAAGTGAGTTTGTAGCCTTATATTCTCACGCAGAAAATATTTAACTAGTATTTTTATCTATTGTTGCTTTTCCCGCGTTTCTTCGGGCTTATTGGTTCCTATAATTTCGGTGCTAGGAGAATGAAGGTTTCTATAAATATCCTATATTACAGAGTTACTAGTAACAATATGGACAGTTTTATTTCCATGAACACATGACTTTATTTTGAAAAAAAATTAATTGGTGGCAGTAATTGGCAATGGCCGAAAGTCAAAATATGTTAAATGCTTCTTTTTAGCTTTCTTCTACACTTATCAGAATTGTTATATATGTACAGTGGTTTTTATGTACGCACTTAAACGAAATTATAGTATTTTTTCAAGTTCAGTTAATTAAATTAATCAATGCAAAACTTTTCGAAAAGTTCTTACGTCTAAAAAGGTAGCACGCGATTAAGGTGATACTTGACATTCTATAATTTGCAACAATAACAAATATATAAGTTATTCTATAGTCTAATAATTTGCAATAATTAATAATAATGTATGTACGAAATTAGGAGTCTATGTTGTATTGGATACAACGAAATAGGAAAGTTTCTAATTTCCCAAAGAAAAATATGAAACAAACCAAAGATAGTCATACTTTTCCGACTGATTTGCACGACGTAGAAACATGGTTACTTCCTCCAATAAGCTGATTCAATGCTTGTGATCATGCGAAAATAAAAACTGTTAATTAAAAACTACTTAATACTAGTAATAAAATCTTATAATTGTATTGTCTTGCACCTGTTTCACCTTAATGCATATAAAAATGTGTAAAATTGAGTTCTACTATTGTAATTTTGAATTTTCTACTTTAATTTTTTTTATAAACACTATTAACTGCTATTAGTTCAAATATTCAATGTATGAGTATATTTGTAAATTTCCATGTTTCACTCTTATTTTATATATATGTAATTACAGCCCCTAAACACGAGCTTTGCTTACATTGGTGACATGTGATTTTGAAATGCATGATAATTGTGTCTGTTTTTATGTATGTTTAAAAAAAATCTGTTTTCAATAAACTACATCTACTACTTGGGAAAAGGAATAATTAGTTGCATGAAAATTGCTGACGTTAAGCCAGACGATGAATTTATTACAATGAATAACCAATGTTAAACCGGCACAACCGAAAAGATCTAAGTAAACTGTGAAAAAGAAGATACAGCAGATAAAGAGGTAGAAATAGATAATCTTAACTTTAGTAGCTTACATTATGGACCAAAAAGCACTCTCGTGGGCATGGCCAGAGATAAATGTATAGAAATGCTACTTTACAGTACAAATAGTTGTACTAGGAAATGGATTATGGGACTTCAACTTTAAGAAGACATATTTAAAATTAAATTGCATCTTGGAACTCCAGTGTCACAGTGTGCAACTTGCCTTCTCTCTTTTAACCTGGGGCATTTTTCTTGGCAGTGAACTAGGTAGATAGTAGCAGGAATTCTCGCGACCTGGATATTAGAATCGTAAACAAAGGCCAGAAAGTACTGGCACATAAATTGCACCCTTTAAAACTTTTACAAATGTTGCCATACATAGAAAGCCTGGTAGGATTTCAAGACTCACGTACACTAATAAAACTGCCTTCTTGAGTTGGGAACAGGACTGGCATGCAAGGAAACCCCATGCATAAAAATTATCTTCCTGGCTCTGTGACCCACTTTACAAGCTCTAATTCACGCAGACAACCTTCTTTTCCATGCTGTGCATAGTACGTACCCTACTTTGCAAATGTTTCTAGAATGTTAGCCAAGATGAAAAGGCAGCACCAACACAGAAAAAAAAACTGAGGGGAAAAATACAACTTCCTCTACCCAAATCAAAGTTTTTGCTCTTAGTATAATATGCTAAAACATGTAATATACCTTATAATGTTATTATTATGCATATAATGGAATTCGTGAGGGAAATTTAAACAAAACCGAAAAGCCATTTTCGAGAAAATCGCCAAACATTACACCCTCTTTACGCAAAGTGGTTGCAAAAATGAAGAGAAAGTCGTTAGACGTTTCGAATCGCACCTGCGAAGGATACACAACCCAAATATAATCGATGCATGAATAATAATTCTTTATTGCAACCAAATGGACATATTACGATGAATGGAGCAACGGTAGAATGATATATGGCAGGGGACACAGGAGCACCCCGAGAAAATTAGCCCCGACATCATTTTGTTCATCACAAATTCCACATGGATCCACCGTGATTCGATCCCGGGTTAATTTGATGCAATGCACTCACGTAATTTTATATACTCTAAGCGTGGGCAATACGCCGTTTTCACTCCACATTCTGATAATGAATAATCGGCCGCATTTCAAGGAGTGCGTATTAAGATGTTTCAATTTAATGCAAAGCTTTATTGTTCGTCAAACAATATTTAACTTCTAGGAACAGTTGGTGGCTTATAGCTACCCTTCAGAAACACTGGAAAGAATTTTCTTACTGTCGCCAATCTTACTGTCACATTCCCATTAAGGTATCTTAAAAAAAAAAAAAAATCGTTCTCGAACTAGGCTGTTCCAAGATTCACAGACACACACATACACATACATGGCTCTGAAAATAGCATTTTTGTGATCAAGGTACCTCAAAACATGTATTTCTGTTGAAAACTCGACTTGGAATTCCGGGTCGAACACAAAAGCCTACTTCCTCTACCTGTAGACCTATGGTACAGGCAGAGGAAGTAATAAAACTATTTATACGAGAAAGAATATGACAGATCAATAATTTTCAGGTTCTAGATCAAGGTCCAGGGGTCGACACTACATCCAGGAGTTAACTGCCGAGCCGGACAGACTTTTGGGGGATAAATTAGAAAACTTCTAGAAGTAAAATTTATAATCATATAACTTTGATTTTATAAATACCTTTTAAAAGAAGTCGTGAAATTTTACTATCTTGCTAATACCAGTATTTCACATTTCTTATTTACGTACTTTGAAATTGACCTAAATCTTTAAAATTATACAATAAATATCATTAAAATTAGATATTTAAATTTATTATACTAAAACTAAATACTTATTGATGATATATATTTCAATAAGAAGTACGTAAAACTATTCTTTGACTATCGTGTCAGCCGGGCCGTACCGATTGGTACCAAGTGTACAATGTCGCCAATATCACAATGACGACTAATCGCAGACATGACTCAGCAGATGGCAGAGTAATCTACGGGTTATAAACAAATGCCGGCGAGTTCTTTAGTACGGGATAACAAATGGTTAATACAACGGTTTGTTTAATTCTGTGAAATCTGTGTTGGAGGGAAGAACAAGAAAAAGACGATACCTAAGACACACTGAATTCGAGACGAATCCGCCTTGGGGGAATGCTCAGATCCCCGGGGGCCCTACCGAGCAAGACGGATATGGCAGATTGCCCAAGACTTGCCTCGGAAGCTGCGGGATAGTTTCGCAGCAACCGATCTCAGTGAGGTTTTCGCGGGGTTTCCCTCACTCTATAAGGTGAATACCAGATCGGGGACACGTCCCCCGCGACAACTGACAGATGAACGGGAGTAAAATTAAGTGAATGAAATGCCAAAGTCAATTCATGAAACATTTTCCCTGTGATCTGTGATCAAGAGAAGGTGATGCGACGAACTTAGAACAAATGCGAAACCGGTTGCTGGACAGGAGATATAGCCAATGGCTCAGGTAATCCGGGGGTGGAAGGCTGGCCAAAAAAGAAAAAAAGCATTACCAAAGAAATTATTATACTGTAGGCATCGGACTTCTTGGTTTAAAGAAATTTTGCGTAAAGTGTGGGAGGAAACAAATTTGCTGCATTATGGGAAGTTGGAACTTCACTTCTGGAACAGCTGTTTATATTTAATTGTTTTTCCCTATCATAGAAAACATAGTATGCAATACATGTGTGTGTGTGTGTGTGAATTGTATAGCGGAATCTCGGAAATATAATTTTTCTAACTTTTCCTAGTTTCTATTAAAACACAACGCAATATTTGTTATAGGCTGAACTACGCACAATATAATAATTGCTATTTTAATTGTACGTTTAATAAACTGCAATCAATTGCACAGATAGGAATGACATGATGAAAAAGTAGGCCTATAACCTTAAAAATATAGCTGACCAGTAAAGATATAACGAGTAACTAAATGCAGGATTTAGCTGTTATAAATTAGCACGATGGCCTGTGGAGTAAATTGCGACTAACTCACACCAAATGATAGCCACGTGCCTAGCGTACGGGATACTCTAACTATCCTCTTCACAATTAAATTACAGCAAGCCCGATGAAACCAAACCTCCCGTCGAGGCGCTTGCTCGCTGCATGTTAAATCCAAACCGTTCTCCATTCTTATCTACAATTTCAATAGCTTTTCTGTCCGTCATTCTTTTCTTCAATAGGTCCTCCATTTCAGTACACATCATCACATTTATAACTCTTCTCTTCCATTTTATTAATCCTTGTATTATCATCACATCGTATCATATCACATCGTATAATTTAAAAAAATGTAATTGTTTATGCCAGTCCTAATTTGTTGCAAAAACTACTTTATAGCGTTAGAGCTCCAACAGATACAGCAAGTGTTCAGCTATTTTCCAATATATTTGCCACCGGAATTGAAACATTTGTCTTATAATGGTACCAAATTTTCAACACCTGTGTCGTAGAAGTCTGCCACTAGGCATTTGAACCACTGTGTTACAAACATGTCGCCTCTCTGTCATTCTTTGTAATTTTTTTAGGTGTAGGAAAAGATGGAAATCACTGGGAGCGAGGTGCGGGCTGTAGGGTAGTTGTGTAAACACCTCCTAGCAAATCTTCTCCAGAAGTTCGGCTGGGAGGACCTCGCTCTTAGTGATTTCCATCTTTTCCTACACCTCACCAAATGACAAATTATGACAGAGAGGAGAAGATGGTTATCACACAGTGGTACAAATCCCAGGCGGCACACTTCTACGACACAGGTATTCAAATGTTGGTCCCAAGTTATGAAAATGTCTCAATTCCGGTGGAGAATATGTTGAAAAATAGCTGAACACTGGCCATGTCTGTTGCATTAATTATTTACTTGAAAATGTGTTTCTTTTCTGTAAATGGACCCAGGTAAACTTACTTTGGGGACGTCCCTCGTGTGTATATGTATATATACACATATAAGTTATATATATGCATATAAGTTATATATATATATATATATATATATATATATATATATATATATATACATAAATTGAAATGAACACAAGCCTTGACAGAATATCAATTAAACAGATGCACAACAATATTTCATGGTCTACTGGTAAGCCAAATAAAAATTGATGGGCCTACTTGATTACGGCACTTTATCATATAAAGAAACATTCACTGCCTATACATTTTTTTGGGGGGGGGGCAAATCGCACAAGCCACATCTGCAGAGGGAAATGCAAGCTGACTGGGAAGCATAATGGCATTGGAAGAGGGCACTAAAAATGCAAGGCAGTGGGAAGCAAGAACAGAATTGAGATTTAGTTAAACGAGAAGAGCCGAAGCTTTTTATTAAAGCGGAGGAAGTCAAGTGGGGCACAATTAACGGCCTCCTTATCGGTAGGGACGTGAGTGGAAACTGAGATGATGAGTTCTCTTGCGGCCGGCCGGCTTTTAAACTGCGAGATAAGGAAACCCATTTCCACACTCACTAGTGAAATACTTTTTCTGCACGTGTATTGTTACCCATAATTACCTGATACCATAGGTGTACCAATATTACTACATTGCATTACTACGTGCTTCCAGGAATAAAATATTTGCCTTTCTGATCAAGTGTTAAATTTTTACGTCTTCTGCCCGTACCATAGGTAGAGGAATTATTGTTTTCGACCCACAAATTTGAAGTTTTTGGAAACATAAATACACATTTTGAGATCCCTGAATTCAAAAGTACTAATTTAGGAAACACATCTGTGTGTGTGTTTGTGTGTGGATGTGTGTCTGTGAACGGAAAATCGTATGAAAACAACATTTTGCATGTGAGTCAGGTATCTTCTCAGGATGTGACACAAAGGTTGGCGACACGTTTCTTTTGTTTTAAAGAGGACTTTACACGATACAATGTTTGTTTTTCATGATTTTCTCGAGAACGACTAATACGATTTTCTTTAAATTCTGCACATGGGTTGCTTATACCGAGAGCTAAAACGTTTATTTGAAACATTTTTTCCCAAAAATTATCTGAAGGGAAGTTATAAGCCACCCACTCTAAATATACAGTTTTGAACATTGAGGCCATTTCAGGAGTGCAGGTTCTGTGTGTTTACCAGTAGGCCATGCAACTACTGATGTGTATCTGTTTTATGTTGATACGTTACGATTTTCTGTTAATTTCAACTGATATTCAATTCTAATGATTATGGTACTCGATGAAACAACGGCGATGAGTAATGGTAATTAAATATCCAATTCGGCATTTGCCTTTATGATTGAGGAAATTATGAAAAAAACCCATTTCAAATCATTCTACCGGGAGTCCAAGAAATTACTGAATTTACGATTAGAGTAGAAATATGTACCTATATGTTGCTATAACAACGGACACTAAGATTCTTCCCTAGGAACAGAGACCACTCTTGTACGTCCCATGTACCTAATAGTGGATTAGTATGTGCAAAGTTTATGGTTCCCTGGTGCATGTGGAGCCTGTGTTGTTTATTGTTTGCGCGTGTAAATAGGAAGCGCCATCATATTGATTAAAATGTGACCTACTTCCTCTCCCACAGTCACAAACTTCATCAGAAACACCGCAATTTTTTTATACTCGAGTAGGGTCCACAATGCATTACCGAAAAGTGAGGTATTTTTTATATCATGAACATTCTGACTTGTCCGTGAGGAAATTTGATAGTGAAATATTTTTACATAAATAAATATCTAATTTTCGTGAGTGACTAATTGTGGTTATTACCAACGATACATTTTTTCCCCAAATACTTACTTCTAGGTCATTCATTTTCAGAAAAAGCAGTCAGAAGATGAAGTGACTTGAATGGGTAATCCCGTAGAGAATTGCTGATTTTTCAGTTAATCTTTTGGCAAAAAGATGGCAGAAGATGAACTGACTTGAAAGGATAACTTCGTTGAAACCATGCTGTTCTTTCTGTTAATAATAATTGTTTTGAGAAGTCATCAACGGTGAAACAATTTTAAGATAATTTCGTTGAGTTTCGCCTGATTTTTCAGTTAAACGTTTTGAAAAAATAAGTAGCCAGATGCTTTAATAACTTGAATGGATAACTCCGTTCAGACTAGAATTGACTGGTTGCAAATTATGTTGCTGCACCAGGACGCACTCGGCCTAACATACATTTTATTTACATTTTTCTTTTTTACTTAGGAGACTTGGAAATACATTTTACAAAACTCCATATCGAAATGTTATTTTATCATAAGTACGATGAAGGAGGAAACGTTTTATTGATAATCAATAAAAGGGGGATAGAAGAATATACAAGATCGTAAATACAACATGTTTAATGTACGTTATTGCGATCATTAATGCCCTGAAGTTAATGCTCTATCTGAAGACTAAATATGTTTGCAAATACACTCTAAAATTTGTAGAATATGCTCTGGAACCAATGAAATATGCTCTAACATTTAAGTAATTTTAATGTTTTAGTTTTCTTGTTAGGTATATTACATTATAAATTGCAAAAAAAAAAAATAGTAGAAGTTGAATAAATTACACTAGAAAACTAAAAAAAAAGTCAAGGTAACATATTTTTGTAAATTAAAAACTAATGAATTGATTAATATTATAAAATCAGTTCTGAAAACATTCGGCTAAATACTGTTGTTAATTATGGTACAGTCGGTTTTCAAAACATTCACTTAAGAAATATACTGTACATGTTTTGAATAAACAGAGATAAGCAAAAAGTTTAAAATATGTCAGAAATATGACATTAAAATGAGACAAATTAATAAACATGCAAAAAATTTAATATCAAGCAAATATGATGAATTATCGCAACACTAACAAAATATGAAACAATATGCAAAATGAAACCACCGATTTTATGTTAATTCTTTCATGTCTTGTGCATATTTTTGCACTACCATGTAAAAGAACACATGATTAATAAGTTAATATGATTTTTCATAAACTTCCGGGCTCTATTATTGGTTTTTTGTGTCTAAAATTCTTCCTTCACACTCGCAAGAAGCACGGAATTAAATGTTTATTGCGATGCTTGTGTCAGTCAGAAGAAGGAACAGTTACGGCTAACTCGAAACAGTGACTTGTGACTGCAGACACTGTCTTCGTAACCACAGGTTTAATTGCAAACGCTGTTTACGACATGTAACCCTTGTCTCTTCCCGACAGAACAAAGATCCTCTTTCTGACTCGTACAGCTAGTTCTACAGAACTAATTAGGGTTGCTTTGTTACTGCAAGAGGGTACAACAGTGTGTAAATAGACAATTCTCATAAAATTACGACTAGGCCTAAATATGCGTGTTGATAAATTTCATGTTGTATTATCCTACAAGTCGTGTATAAAATAATGCCACCTATTCCCTCGTATAAAATGTTTTGGTTAAAATATCAGCTCATAGCTGTGACAAATCTAAAATTTACACTTGTCAATATTGTAAAACATAATTAAAAATTATAGCTGTCATTGTGTATTATAGTGTTATTTGGACAATATATTTCGGCTATTCAGCCATCTTCATGTCCTTTTTCTTTCTCCAGGTGATCTTGTTTCGTTCGTTAATCCATTACAATGGATTACATTACAATGACAAAACATTGTTGCTGAATATTTCAGAAGGTTACACGACCATCATTGAAACAGACTGATGCAGTTTGGACAAAACAGAAAGAGAATGCCTGGTAAAACATTGCTTCAGATTTCAACAGATGCAGTCCAATAGGGCCTAGAACTTAAGAAGTATATGCCTAGAGAGATTTGGATACAGAGTCGTTATGCACAACTGAAATTACGATGGAAAAGTAGGCTATTGTGGTTTTTATCTTTCCTTACGTATTGCATACCATGTTTAGGTAGGGAGTCTTTGCTTACAGTGCAGTGTGTAACTTATTTGCCTTGCACATGAATTCTGTAGTAATCGCTCAAGGAACATTATATACCATAGGCGTATTTTTCAATTAATTAAGCATAAATATTGATCTCAAACCTCACATATAAACAGATTACACAGGCCTATCTCTGTTTACAAACACATTACCAGCAAAGCTGATTAGAGAATCATTATTTGACCAGCAAAACTTGTTGATCAATTCTGACCAGAGATCTAATCGCCCGTTAGCTTAGATTGTCGTTTGTGCAACCTGATTGTAACTGATCGCCGATCTAACTCTGGTTAAACTCCCGTCAATCTCTGATCACAATTCTAGAGTGATAGGGAAAAAGCGAGTAAGTCAGAAAACCAAAGTTTCAAGAGAGACAAAAAACAATTCATTTCCACAGCATTGTTACAATATTTAGTTCAGCCCACCCAGATCTACTCTTATACAATTCAACGGCCCTAAATAGCGTGCTTGCTCGCCCGCTTCGTGAGACATCGGGTATACTCGGCGATGTTCGTCTCTCGCAGTCTAAACGTTCATGGCGACTACAAGATTAGGAAAACCGTTTCTTTATTAAATAAGGCCTAAGTGAAATGAACACAATGAACAAATATTCTAATTTTATTTTTACTTACAATTTTCATAGCTCTGAACCACAAACATTTTTAATAATCTACCAGTGTAATTTCTTAAAAATCCTGGAGTCAATGAATAATGGCGGGCGAAGCCGGGGGCACCAGCAGTAAAATATTGATGATTTAACTCTTGAAATATCGCTGATAATAATAATCCAAATCAATCACTCCTTCTCTTGAAAAATTATATAATTTCTGAAAATTACACTGAATTTATCAAATAAAATTCACATCTCATTCATCTGTCAACAAACAGTTGAAAACTACGTATTATCCACCGCCGTCTCGAGAATTACGCACGAGAATTAGCCTATACAGTTTAGAAGGCAGTGGTTCACAGTTATCTTTGGAACTGCATAATCGAATCTGAGATCGTTTTCCCAGGTGGCAATTTCTAATCGTGGAATGTACTCTAAAGCCGGAATTTTAGCTGTTTCATTAATTATTAATGGTTTAGTTTAAGAATGATTCGCGTGCAAGTGTTAATAAATATAATGCTTTAATAATTATTATACTATTAATTTCTAATTTTTCAATTAATTATCGTGGGCGAAGCCGCGGGCACATCCTAGTAGTTTTACATACTATCTTATACGATGTAAAAATATCTGCGTGGGCTGAACGAAATATTGTAACAATGCTGTGGAAATAAACTGATTTTTGTCTCCCTTGAAACTGTGGTTTTCTGACTTATTTGCTTTTTCTCTATCACTCTAGAATTGATTTACTTTTCTGCAACTGGATGCAAGTCTTATGCTTTCTAACTATAAACATTTTACTTGAGTTGTTTTATGTTTCGGACCCTACTTTTTCTCGGTTTTCAACTATAATGGCACGGGCAATAACCAACTCTGAAGAGACTCGTTCCTTGCTCATTTCTGCAATTTCAGATTCTGGAGTGAAATGAAGATTGATTTCAGATTAGGTTGCCTAGCAACTGGGATGGAAAGCGTGTATTGTTAATGGAAACTCGGTTAACGGGAACATTGACCCGTCAGACCATCATCAAGGCTGAGTGTTGTGTTAGGAAATTCAATTTGTGCAGGCCTTCCTAGAACTCATTTCGGTACTCCAAATATTCCCTTCAATGAAATCATAAGCACATAAACATGTAACTCGCAGTTTAGTGATGTATGCAGCAATGTGAATTGGTGAGGTTAGTATTACGATTCCTTTAAGCCTAACGAAGCTAGAACGTTAATTTAAATTAATTTAATTTAATTTAATTTATTTATTTTAAGTCTACTAAAATGAAAAAAAAATACATAGTACAATCTATTAACAATCAAATAAATAAAACATTAAGACTAACAACAAAAGAACATTAAAACAAATCAATTTAAACAACACACACTCAATTAAAATAATCACACATAAAAAAGTTAACAAATAAAATAGCAATTACATTTCTTCGTGATTTTATGACTGCATGCTATAAGTTTTGAAAATATTTATACAAAAAACAGTTCTGGATTGAAATATATCTATATCAAATTCATTACATAGATTATCGTACAAATTACATAGTCTTGAAAGGGCAGAATTCCTGTAATAATTTGTTCGTGATTTATATAAAATGTTCTATTATGCCTACAGGAGCATACAGATGTAATTTTTGTAATAATTTACACAGTTCACCAGCATGAATTAAATTATACCGAAAATTTAAAGCATAAACTTTTCGCCTAACAACAAAAGAATCAGTGTTGAAAATGCATAATAACATAGAATAGGGAATATTTCTATATTTTATTAAGCTATTTGTAAACGTTAAACTTTTCTTTCAATAGGAAACTTCAAATAAATCTAGTCAAATAGTCTCAATATGTATTTTTTAAATTAAGTTTTATTTTTATTCCTTTTAACATCGAAGTCATATCAGGAGTGTCAGGTTTTGTTTGTATGCCATGTTACTATTGATGTGCAACCATTTTATATTGTTGATATGTTTGTGGCGTCTGTTAATTTCAACTGATATGTAATTTTGATGAACATGGTACACGATGATAGCGGTGATGAGTCATTGTATGTAAATATCCATTTCGGTATTTGCATTTACAACTGAGGAAACCATGAAAAATAGTCAAATTGACAGGCCGCAGGGTTTGAAGCCGGTACCAACCCGAATGCAAGTCCAAGAATGATACCCTACTCTCAGTGTGTTATAGGTAGAGATACCTAGTTTTCGCGAATGACGGATTCGCGAATTGTTGTCAATTGATAAAACAATAATCTTGTGTTTCAAACATTCCTGTGTGGAATTATTGTCGGTTTTTAACCGCGAAAAAACGCGAAATTTTGTGTTTATGCGAAATTGTCTCTTTTGCGCGAAATTCCTCTTTTTTAAAACGATTTTTTTATTTTCAAGGGAAATCTCGGGTTTCAGAAAAAATAACTAAATAATTTGTGCTCATTAATACAACAAAAAATTCAATATTCAATGTTAACTTAATAACAGTTCTTAAACATGTAGGCCTATGTTCTGAATATAAAAGCATTTTTATTCCGGTGAATAATGTAGATGCTGAGAGAGCTTTCTCGGGATATTCAGACATTCTAACCGATAAGAGGACAAGACTTCTTCCTCAAAATGTGGAGACTGCTTTAAGTTTGTACTTTGGGGATGGGTGCAATTTAGAATGAAATAGGCCTATAGAAATACTTGTATAAACTTTATTTTTTATGGGTAATGGTACACATTTTCCATTCAGGCTTTCTTGATCATGCTCATGTGCGGAAATATACAATTATCTGAACCACAAAGACTAAAAAAGTATTTAGTTTTTATGCGAAATAACACCGAAATTTAGTTTTTTTGTGCGAAATAACACCGTAATTGACCCAATTTTTATACCGAAATTTAACATTTTTATTCACCGCAAAATAGCATCTCTAGTTATAGGTCAGATCTCATTATCGACAAGGCCTGTGGTTCTTTCTGATGTTCACAAGAAAGTAGAATGATAAATGACCCCGGATGGCTTTCAGAGGTTTAAAATATTAACACTCTGCGCACGCGCCGACACCTTGAATGTGAGGACACGAGTTCAGTCACGTGCTGTATTCAGGAAGTAATCTGCACCAGTACCTGCTTCTTAACCCTCTCACATACGTATGGAACTGCTTATATGCTCCCTAAGATACCCTACTCTTTGCACATTTATAAGGAAAAGAATGAGAAATATAGTTTTTTTTTTTCTAAAGAAAGTGTACTCATGTGAAATGCTGAACATGGGATAAAGTTATGAGGTCACAACTGGGAAAGCAATAAGTTAAAAAAAATTATAGGAGAAAAAAGTGCTTTGAATTATCCTGAGTTCAAAAATGAATAAAACAGGTTATTTTATTTTATTTTCTAAATTCAGCTGTATTTATGCTACCTATAGCTGCGAGGTCATAACAAGAGTTCCGTATCTGTGTCTAATTGTTTCTATTGTTGGTGTATATTAATGGAGTAAATTTCAATTGATGTCAATTTAAATGGCTGTGATACAAGATGAAATAGTGAGGATGATTCATGGTATGTAAATGTACAATTCGGCATTCGCCCTTACGACTGTATAATTTAATGCATATAATGTTTAATTTAATTAAGATCAAATGTTCCTATTAAAGTAAATTATACATTGTTTGGTGTAATTTTTCTTGTAATTATGCGTAGAATTGATATATAACAAACATTTTAAGATAAAATGACATATTAAAAAATCTAAGATTGATTGATTGAAGTAGGCTAGGTGACTCATGGGGCGGAAATTAGGGTCGGTCCTAATCTCCTGGATTGTAAATGTGAGGGTGCTTGCGGGTGAAGGAACCTACCTGGCCCCACACGCCATCCCTGTTTGCTAAGGGTATAATTGTTTATATCGTAAGGACAGTCTTTTGAAATGAAAAACAGAAATTACTGCTATAATTATAAATAAGCTGACTAATAAAGAACTGATGGAGATATCTTCATCTTTAGTTGAGATGTAAAAAAAAAATGTTGATAGATCATCCACAAGTCACCTTAATAAAAAAATTAACAACAAAGTTATTGAAAGGGTAGATATGTGCATACGCATTCATGAATCATAGACTACTGTCTCTGTTGGACATTAGATGAGAATATTATAGGAGAAAAATTCCTCTGACACTGGGATTTGAATCCAGGACCTTTGGTTATCCGTGCCAATGCTCTACCAACTGAGCTAAGCCAGAGCTAGCTTCACAGCGCCAGATGGAATCTCTCTCCTACAATATTCTCATATTCAAAGGGCTTAAGTCTCCACTAGCATTTTTAATATCACTGACTATACATAGTGATTCAATAAAAAGAGTGGAAGAAAGGGCGAATGAAGTAAGAAAACCGAAATGATAAGCAGAAGATGAGATGAAGAAAGGTTGGAAATAAATTCAGAGCAGGAAAGCGTAGCAGTCAAAAGGAAGGAGTTAGTGCTAAGGACTCAGAACGGATTAAGAGACAGAAGAGGGCGGGCAGGCAGAACTGCATTAGGAGATTCCATCCAGCCAAGTGGAAGTGGGCGATACTCTTGATGGATGGCAGGAAGACCAACTTCACAACTCAATTTCTTTCACCATCCAAATGTAACCTTAAAAACTTACTATGATATAAGAACTAGCTGCAGAAATAGACGGCAAACCGTGTAAAAGAACTCGATGCTGCAACATTTTCGTATTTTGAAGATAATTAAGAAAAACCTAAGGAGCCGTTCAGCATACGAGTATATAATTTACAATTTACAATTTACAATTTATTGTTCTAAATCACACGAAAAATATACATAAAAAAGTTGATACACCACCCGAAGAAGCAGAGCTTGTGTTCGGGGGTGGTTCAGTTAAATATACAGTATTAGAAAAAACTTATACTAAATAATACTAAATATAATAAATATAATAAATATACTAAATATATTAATACATTTTCTATAATTTAGTAATTCATTTTAATACTTGAGGTATCATCATGGATACCAACCTAACTTGGAATGGCGAAGTACGTAATGTGTCTAACAAAATATTTAGCATAATCATTTCTCTAAAACATAAACGAGCATCTTCTTCCAGTCAATTTTGATATATGTCTTTCCTTCCCCATGCATTCAAAATGTCCTGCCCATTTCATCCTCCTTGATCTAATTGCCCTTATTAAGAGGGAGAACCAAATGAAAACAACAATTAATCTTTTTCCACTATTTTACTGCAGGAAGAATGTTTGTACATTATATTTCTACTTAGTCCCCGTTCAACGCACTTAAGCCATGGGATCGGAAGTGCTTCGATACCGCGTGAGAAAAATTCTTTGGTTGACCCTGTAGCCACGCTGTAGCCACGCAGACCTGAACTTCTGCTACGGAAATCTGATGGTCCCAAATCTGGACATTATGGCGGATGTCATGGACGGTTTTCATTGTTGCACGAGGAGCATGAGGACGGGCGTTATCATGTTGAAGCAAAACAACTGCACTCAACAATCTCCTTCGCTATTTTATGTATCTTATATTAGACTAGCTTAAAAGACCCGGGCGTCGCCCGGGTTTTGTATTTTGTAATTGGAAATTAGCTTATGAAGGATTTTCAATTTTAAATTCTAGGTCCTTATATAGGCATTTATAATTTGAAATAGGAAGAACGACTTATTACACAACTATTCCCTCAGAAAACGCTTGATATAGTTTTTTATGGCTCATAGAGGATCTAGAATTTTGCATCCCATCGCTTGTACAGTGCACAGCAAGCCTGGTAGAGGTTTAAATAAGAAGAAACAGAAATTCCTGTAACATAAAATTGTAATATCGAGGCGGGAAATTTCCCACTCTTATGTTACCATAAAGCCGTTTTGGAGATGAAATTAAACAGAAAGCATTATCACTTTCATACTTTTCTCTCCAAAAACCTGCGATATAATATAATAATATACACATTACCATACCTCGTTTTGTTTTCTCTATGTCCAGGGCAGAGAAAGTTATGTGATTCCATTATTTTAGTGGATTTCATTCTGTAATATTTATTTATAACATGAATTATTTTGATAACTTCTCTTATTTGTCAAAAGTGCATTTCATTTGTTTTTTCCAAGCCCACCTGATACCATTTGGCAACAATATATTCTGTGTTTTGGAATGGATAATTCTATGTAAAAAGGGATTCAGTATTTTCAAAAACATTTAATTTTTGGCATTTAGAATCAGAATTTTTCAAAATCCTTTCTTAGTGAGCACCTACATTATGAAACGAAGGTACTGTCAAAATTCCAAGTCTCTACCTGTTATAGTTTAGGCTGTACGTTGATTCCTGTCATTCAGTCAGTCAGTCATTCATTCAGTCAGTCAGGACAAAGCCTTTTATATATATAGAGATTAAGTCAATTTGAAAATTTGGAAATTTTTTTAGTGGACGTATCAATGAAACTTCTAAAACCATATCATATATAAGTCTGAGAATATGTTACTGTATTTAATATTGGCTATCTTTTGGAAAATATGTCTGGTTCCCCCCCCCCCTTTTGAATCATGACAACCCTAATACTGAGGAAAGCTGAGAAATTCATAAGTAGGGTTCAGATGTTTATGATACTCATATTTTTATCCTGACCTCCATTCTCACCGCAAACAAAAATTAAACACGAATTGCACGCTTGTTATCCAAATCGGACCGCATTTATTTTGCATATAAAGTAATATTTTGCTCTTTTTGTGGTCTTGGTAATTTTTTAGACATTTTTGTAATTTAACGTCATATTTCAATTATAAATTTGGTAAAGGGTCACAGTTATAAATCGTATGTACTACATGGTCGAGTTAAATTTGAAATTTATTTAATTAATTTAATGTTTATGCCAAATTAATAGGTAACTTAAAATGTAAAATTAATCCAATTGGTCATATTTTATAGGGACACGCAAGGTCTAAAAAATATTACGAGTATTTGGAGCTGATGAAACGAGCAAACAGGTGCAAATTCTTTGAAAATAGAAGTACATTACAAGTAAACTGTAAATCATCAAAATTGTTAAAAAGTGATTATCCGATTGAATTCATGTGATGTAAGAATTTAGAGTCAAGGGCATATTTGCAGTAATATATTCCACTTTTTTTAGGTCATAAACATACGAACCCTATTCATAAGTATTTACCATCAACATCTTCTGCACAAACTCAATGGGGAATGAGTATTTTCCATTGTTTTTCACATCATCGTTACATCCAAACTATACACATTTTTTTCGCATTTTTGTAAGGATAAAATTCACCAGTTTCCTCAAAGGTATTCCCTACCTTCCTTCTCTAAACAGGTCTGGATAATGACCTATATACGGCTTTGTCTCGCCTCTGAAAAAGGCTGTGTATCAGTACCTTGTCTGGTAGCGTCTTTTTGTTATCCCGTCTCTATAGAGCTTTTATCTTCTTCCCTGTATCTTCTCTTAGACAATATCTCTTTGTATCGCAGCTGACGCAGCATCTGACCTACTCCTCCGGCACGTTTGCTCTTCATTGAAAAAAGATTTCTCGGTACAAGGTGCAGACTTATGTCCTCAAAGTCGTACAGTAATCAAATTCTCTATAAAACGAACTACTAGACTACTAGAGCATTTGTCTAGGCAGGGAGTACGAATTTATCATATAAGGAAATTATGTTTTAGTTGTCATTCGAATTAATTGGTTTAAGTGCTGAAATCTTTCGAATTTTTCGCGAACTAAATTTAAAGAAACAAAAAGACAGGCGCAATGGTTTATATTGTTTCTGTTAGGAATTTGTTTACGAAATACATTGATGGTCTTGGAAAATACAGATCCAACTGAATACTGGAGGAGTGTAGTTTGTTTCCTATTTCCTAAATTGTCAACCTTGACGTCATTTTTCTATATACAGTATCTTATTCATCTGCCAGTGTTGAAAGAATTTTTTCTGCTATAAACAGAATAAAAAAAACAACTTAACACTCAAATGATCTCAGAATTTCTGCAGTCGAAAACAAATACAAGATTCTTCTAATCTCACAAGACTGCAGATTTAATGACATTTCATTTAAAATAACTTCCGAAATTGTTCTTAAACATTGCGATCTTTTTAGTAAAACCTTCAGATATAAATTTTTCTGAACTGGCAATACTGTTTCTGAATAGAGGGTTCCATGATAAATGGGTAGGAAGAGGTGGACCAATTCCTTGACCTCTACGCTCGCCTGACCTCAATCCACTAGAATTTTGTTTGTGGGAGTATTTAAAAACTCTTTTGTATGCAACACCGGTGCAACATATATAGAGAGACTCCGTACTCGTATTCTGCAAGGCTGCTAAAAACAATACGAGACACTCCAGGGATACATCAGCGAATTCACGCAAGGGCGGGTTGACGGATGTATCCTTGCTTACGGAGGCCATTTTACACATTTCACTTGATGTTCTATTGCAGATCCAAGTGAGGGTTCTTCCTCACACATTAGGTGAAAACCGGATCGGAGATACCCCAGAAAGGCAGGTGACGAAACACAAACAGTTACACAGTTATATTTAAAAGCTGAATCAAACGGCTAGCTCAAAACACATTACCCACAAGCTTAAAATACACAAGAGCGAAGAATACAGAAACAGAACAAAAGCACCGAAAAGTTGTTGGGACGGAGTATGGCCTATGGTCAAGGGCTCCGGGGACAGTGGAGGGCAAAAAAAATACCTAAAGTTTTGTTTATGAATACCATTTCACACGACTTTCTGTTTTCCACAGTTATATTTACGAGTATTCTGCTAACTGATGCAGGTGTAGAGAAAAAGCTCTAAATAGGAAATAAAGCATTTTCGGATCCATATTCATGTAAAATAATTGCGGGGTGCGCGAGCAAAGAGAGTTAAGTCCACCATCCTAAAAAATTGAGATATGTCCATAGAGTTGTAGATAAAAATGTTCTCTACATTTGTGTTAAGTCCAGTAAGTCATATTCAAAATTGTACGGTAGTTATGGATGTGTGCCTAATGGGTTTATCCATCTCTAAAGCTATGGTGGGCTGGTATAGTGTGCTAAGTAACTAATTCTCAGTAACAAGAAAGTGGACTTAACTCTCTTTGCCCGCGCACCCCGGAATTTCACCCTATATAATATGTAGACCTGGGATTTTAAGGCAAATTCCTATTTTGTTTCTTATGAAATAACATGAAATTTTTAAAAATATGTTGACATTTCATGATATATCACTTATATTTATAGAGTTTTGTAGTGCCCTAAAATTCCTATTTGGACCTTTGGAGCCTATTTTAACTATTTTAGTGCCTAAAATGCTTATTTTGTACATTTAAAATAAAGTTCAACTTCTGTAATTTTTACAATCATTTAATGGACATCCCTGAATGAAGGGCAGAGCAGCAGAGGGTGGGTTTTTCACAGAAACTTGATTTTTCCAAACAATTGTCGCCAAAGGAATGCTGACTGAAAGAGGAGGATTCGCTCAAAACAACAAGTAGCAGGTATATAGTAAAAAGGGACATACTGTGTCAATTTTTCATATAATCCAAAACTGTTTTTGATAAATGCATTTTTAATTCTGTCTTAATTTTGCAATTATTTGTGTTAAGAATGTCACGTTTTTTACAGTAAAAAAAAAAGATCACGTTACAGCTGAAGAGCATATTGTAGTATTTTAAAGCCTATTTACTGCCAATTTACGCATTTTTAAACCTTATTTTAAGTGCCTATTTTATCTTATAAAAGCCTATTTACTTGTTTTAAAAGCCTATTTTAGGTGCCTAAAACTAATTTTTTAGAGCCTAAAATCCCAGGTCTAATAATATGTAAGGAATGTTTCCCCACAGTATTGGCCTATTTTGTTACACTCTGTATATAACAGAAGTGTGAACAGGTTAATTCAGCATGCTATCACAACAAAGAGAGACATAATAACTAGCCAGAGGCATTAAAATTTACTGATACGTTAGTTAGGAGCACATAGCTCTATTTGTTTGACCATAGGCCTAGGTAGTTTAAACATTCCCTAGTGAGTTATACGCCGAGTTAAAAGAGTACAAATGAAGTGCTGCATTAACTTCTGTTTACAGCACAAAGTTCTCACATTAAAGGTTCCCACGAAGGTAGAAAACAATCGAGCTCGTATAACAGTGGGATTTAACACGACTGTGTCTAATTGCCTTTGTTCAAGTTAGCAGCCCTGGAGGTGAAGGTGCTCATAACGAATTCATGGCAAAGGTAAGCAAGCCCATCCCCCTGGAGTCTGTAGCAGAGATAGCCCTTGCAGTGTTTGGGATAATCGCTTTGTTACGTTGTTAATATTTTAAACTACTAGTGCCAGAGACAGGTATGAAATGTAATGTCATAAAAGAAGGTAGACGTTAGTGTCCATTTCCATTGCCTTACAAGATGGGGTATGAAAAGTAGGCCTAATGTAATAAGACATTTAAATGCCACATGACCGCAGACCGTTTTCAATCACTACCTTACCAGAAAGAATCAAAATTCTATTCTATATGAATCCGTGCTATATGATCACAAATGATTAAATCACAATATAAATTTCGGCCCAAGATTACTCAACTCACTAATAAGAGTTCATCCTGAACTATATGAACTAAATTTACGCAGATTCAAGAAACAAATTCATAGATTCATTTAGCTACAAAATACATAATGTTTAATATGTTTATTTTACTCTTAGTCTATATTAAGTACGTAAATATGAGAAATATCTCTCCTACAAATAAATGGTGCAAATATGTTGCACAAACTTTCTCGCATATACGTGTTAAAGGCTAGCACAGAAAAAAGTAAATTAAAGTACAATTACATTTTATTTATTACATTTTCATAAAATAAGAAGTATCTAGAACGGAAACCATCAGAGTCGATCTTCATGTTTAATGCTTTTACCGTGAAATAATAATAATAATGAATGAGAGTAAAACTGCATATTATTAGTACTACTAGTACTACTACGGGAAAATTCAAATATAAGTCGCACCTTGGGATAAATCGGCCCCACTCAACCCACCCACCAATGCAGTTTCTTTTATACCACGATCTAGCGAATTCTTCTTTCCTCGTATTATGAAGAAACTCGTGATTGGACGTTGGAGGTATGACGTCACACCGCAAGACGAGAGGTGACAGGCTGACAAACCTTGCGGGAGATATAATATGCCACATTTTCGAAACCTACAAACAGTGTATCGTACATTATTCGAAAATGCAAGGGCGCTTCGCTACGGCTACCGCCTCCGCTTCGCGCACTTAACTATGTGGCTAGTGTTATGCATTATTTAGCTATATGTAGAGGTGAATACAAGGCACTTGCGACAGTATATAAGGATAGTGGGTGCAAAGCACTTGCAGCAATAAATAAGGACAGTTGGTCACTCTGTTTCGCTCAGAAACAAAATAATCACACAGTCCGTGCAAATGTGAATATCGAATGGGCGGAACTTAAGGGGCGACTTATAATTGAATTTCGCCACAACTACTACTACTACTACTACTACTACTTAGGTTATATTGCACGCAACTGCATGTAGGTTATATCACGTGTTTAGTATGGTTGCGTGAACCATTAGTCTATAGTAGCAACTCATTCGTGTCATCTGATTCTATTGTTTAGTGATGTCTTCTTTTGTGATATTCAGTTTAAACTATTATAATATCCAGTGACGTAGCGGCGATGAGTTATGGAAAGTAAGCATGTCCTACAAACCCGGCGTTTGCCTTTGCGAATGAGGAAACTATGAAAAACCCAAGTCAATTTGGGCGGCCACAAGGTTTGATTTGAACTCAGGACCTCTTCCCTGTTAGCCCATATCACCTCGCTGTAATTGGTTTTGGTGTGTTCATTGCGACTGAGCTAAACTGGTTGCATTTCACAACAATAAGTGTACATTAGGCCTATAGTTTTCTTGTTACTAGGGGCAACAAAATGTCATTCATATTTTTTTGCACTCCTTAGCTAGTAAGTGGTACTTACGAACGTTGTTTACATGGCTCGTAAGTTGACATTCCCACACAGTCTTGTTGCTAAGACCGGTTGCGATGAGGTTAAATTACTTACGGTCCAAGCGCTACGTCATAATTCATTACGATACACTTCATAATACAAGCCTTTATGGGCACGGCCCCCAGGACAAATATTCGGTTCCCATAACAACAAACACATGCGAATCACTTTCTGAAATAAACATCTATTTTCAAAAATGTATTTACATAATATTTTCAGGTAATATCACAATTAATATAATTAAATTGATATAAATAATCATCGTGCAAAAAATAGCATGCAACACACGGGCCGTAAAGGTATTTACGGGTCTCGAAAACTTAAAAACCCTCGGCTGCGCCTCGGGTTTTCAATCTGTTTCCTCGACCCGTAAACGTGCCGTACGGCACTTGTATCGCAATATACTATAATTGACATGTATGTTCTGAAATTCGCATTTAAGCCAAACTTATTTCGTTTTTATCTTGATATCTATTAAAAGTATAAAGAAATGTGTTAAACAAAAAATGTTCATTTTAATTTTCTCTACAACTTTACTGTGGTAGGTTTTCGTGTATCACCTACTGTAATGGATATAATCTAGAAAAATTGAAAATGGATACCAGTAAAGTACCCCTTAAGTCATTTTTGCAGAAATACAGATATAGCCATTTTATTAGTCATAGATAAGAGTTTCCAATTTTAAATTTTTATTAAAATCGTTTGAGCCATTTTGTCAAAAATCAAAATTTTTTAAAAAGTTTTCATGAAAAGTCCCCTTAATATTTCAGTTGTAAAACTAAATTTCTGGGCTGATCGACAAAATTTCGAAAAAGTCCTTAATTCATAAAATGAAGTAAATACAATGAACCGTTTACCCGCTGTGCTTGACCACAGACAGACGGACAGACAGACAGACAGACAGACGGACAGACAGACAGACAGACGGACACGTTTTTCGGTTTCTAGGCATCGTGAAACATGCTTTCCCGGTGTTAACTCGATTTCGATTTTTTGCCACGATCACAATACTTTCTCTATACCGGTACTACGTATAAGCGAGAAAGTAAAACGGTAGTTGATGGACCATTTTGGTTTTGATATATGAATCAAGAACCTTTCGTATATACAGAATCACATAGTTTCATATAAAGGAGAGAAAAAAGTTCAAATGTTTTGTTGTTATTTGAAGTTCATGAATGAAAGAATTATTCATATCTGCTTATTGCATGAAATTTAAATATGAGCGAATAAGCATAGACACGATTTTTTGCACGGTGGCGTCTGGTAGTGGCACTTCTTGTACGGCTGGAGGTCGAATCGATCCGCAGCCTCCTCCACCTCTGAGGTTGAGAGCATTCCGGAAGCGCTCCGGAGCAATTACAATGGAGGCTCCGGGCTTTTTATTCTATCACCACCACCCGCTGTGTCAGCCCATCCACTGCAGCTCTGCTGAGATGTGGCATCTTACTAATAACCTGAATTACACCACTGCCAAACCTTTCAGATCAGGAGAGGCTGGTGTCTATGGGAAGCACTCTTTGCAGCTTAAATAGGGGTGGACAGTGAAAATGCTAAGAAAATTTTATAATTCAGGGGTTTTACGACGAATTTTGTACTAAGAAGTAAATTTACGTAAACTGATGTAACAAAGTGAAAAATGTTTTTTTGCACGACGTAACTAATTAGTGGTACTTATGAATATTGTTGCCGTGGATCGTAACACGCAATCTGGTTGCTATGAAAACAAAAGAAATCTTCTTGAGGTAAAAATTACAAAAAGCACAAGTGCCGCAAGTAAAATCATCCTAATACAAGCCTGTATGGAAGACCGGAACCAAGCCCCCTAGTTTGTGGCGACTTTAACAGGACAAATATTCAGTCCCCATAACAACCAACACATGCGTATCACTTTCTGAAATATAACATCTATCTTCAATAATGTATACACACAACATTTTCAGCTAATATCTCAATTAATATAATTAAATTGATATAAATAATCATCGTGCAAAAAATAGCATGCAATAACTTACTCGTTCCGTATGCGCATAACGGATCTCGGAAATTGAAACTCTTTCCTCGATCCGTATGCACCGCTTACGGAACTAGTATCGCAATACACTATTTGTTTAATCAGCAATAATTCCAATTATGATATGCAGAAAAAAAAAATTTTTGGTCGATTTCCGAGTTAAGCTCCAGATCGATTCATTAAGTAGGGCTTATGGAAGAACAAAGGTGTAGTTTGATAAGCATATGTGAAGGAATATGTGGGTACTGTTATTTGTCAATGATAACTGTATTGCAACTTCCGAAGCAGTATATGAACGCTGTAAAACATGTTGTCATGAGAACAGAATTGCATTTGATAAATTCTATCTCATATATTACCGACATAGGCACTAAATTGGACATTACTCCAGTACTGGTGAACCGATTTGGTCAAATATCAATAGGCTTCTTCCCATGGACATTATAAATGCGTATACCAAGTTTCATAAAAAAACGATAAAGCGAGTTATCGCGCGTACAGACACACGGGCAGACAGATAGACGGACAGACATTTCCCCGTCCCTACACAATCTCACAAAGTACCATTCTGGCACTTGATAAAGTCAGAAAGTGAACTGTCATAGGTAACCTCACGAAAGATTATGATATCTATAGAATTTATGTGATGAAGCTCGCTATCTCGAGTTAAGAGTATTCCATGAATAAAATGTACCATATTGTGTACGTAACAATTATTACTTCCTTTCCTTGTGGTGTTTAAAATCGAGTGAACGTGTCAGCTGTCAGATCATAGAATACTAAATAAAATCAAGTAAACTGATAAAACGAAGTGCCACTTGGAGTTAATAGGCCACTATTTCAGAAACCATTGAGCTTTAGACCACGGTTTACTGAGAAAGTTTGATCATCGTATGTGAAGAAATAAGTGGAATAACTTTAATATTGACAGGGACGAATTTATAACACACTAGCTGAAAAGGCCCGGCGTCGCCCGGGCTTTGTATTTTTTAATTTGAAATTAACTTATGAAGGACTTTATGTATGTAGAACTTGAAATGAAGAAAAAGATTTATCACACTCAAACTATTCCATCAGAAAACGCTGGATATAGCTTTTTATGGCTCATAGAGGATGTGGAATGCTGCATTCCGTTGCTTCTACACATCATGCTTGGGAGGGGTTGAAATAAGAAGAAACACAAATTACATAAGATTGTACTGACTTGACGGAAAATTTTATTTCTCATTCTCATGTTACTATACAATCGTTTCGGAGCTGAAATAAAAGAGAAATGCAGTATCACTTTCATACTTTCCTCCCCTAGAACCCGGGACATAATATACTGCGAGCATAGGACTCAAAATGTTCCATCCCATGCTTAGGGCCTATGATAAACATCCCTATTTCTCAACTAATACAAAGCCTACAGGTATGGATAACTTATCAGCGGAAAGGATTATTTATAGACTTTTGATATAGCATACTCACACACTTAAGTTGTCCCTCTTATTCTACATCAAAATGTGAAGTGAGTAAATATTTCTTATGTCGAGGGTAGAGAAAGTTATGTGACTACATCACACTGTGCTTTATTTTCGTGGATTTCATTTTCAGTCATTATTTTCGCCAATATATTACATCGATGGAATCATAATTCGTTAAAGCATTAGGCTATATACTTGCCAAGGCCCTATGTAATCATAGTAAACAATTTACTGTTGCCATGTGAACTAAACAGCAATTCATTTTTTCAGTATAAAATTCTCAGAAATTATATAATTTTCAAGGCAAGGAGTATTTTGTTTGAATTTTAATGTCGACAGCTATACTTCCCGGGCTTAACTGGGTATGTGTGCAAAATGTCGTGTAAATTGGTAAAGAAATGTAGATTTGTATAAGGAACAAACATACATACATACATACATACATACATACACACTTTCGATTTTATATATTAGACTAGCTGAAAAGGCCCGGCGTCGCCCGGGCTTTGTATTTTGTAATTTGAAATTAACTTATGGAGGACTTTCGATTTTGAAACTCTAGGTGCTTATATAACATGTATGTAAAACTTGAAATGAAGAAAAAGATTTATCACACTCAAACTATTACATCAGAAAACGCTAGATATAGCTTTTTATGGCTCATAGAGGATGTCGAAAGCTGCATTCCGTTGCTTCTACACATCATGCTTGGGAGGATTTGAAATAAGAAGAAACATAAAAAATAAGATTGTATTGACTTGACGGAAAATTTTATTTCTCATTCTCATGTTACCATACAACCGTTTCGGTTCTGAAATAAGATAAATGCAGTATCACTTTCATACTTTCCTCCCCTAAAACCCGGGACATAAAATACTGCGAGCATAGGACTCAAAATGTTCCATCCCATGCTTAGGGCCTATGATAAACATCCTTAATTCTTAACTAATACAAAGCATACAGCTATGGATAACGTATAAGCGGAAAGGATTGTTTACCTACTTCTGACATAGCATACTCACACACTTAAGTTATCCTCTTATTCTACATCAAAATGTGAAGTGGGAAAATATTTCTTGTGTCGAGGGTAGAGAAAGTTATGTGACTGCATTACAATGTGCTTTATTCTCGTGGATTTTATTCTTCAAGAATTATTTTTACAAAACGTTAGCATCAGAATTTGTTAAGTCCAATGTTATGTAATGTCCAGAGCCCTATATGAACTGTGTAAACAATACACTGTTGTCTTGACAACTGAATGGGATTTCATTTTGTTTGCATAATATTCTCAGAAATTATATAATTTTCAAGGGAAGGACTGATTTGTTTCAATTTTAATGTTGACAGCTATATTTCCCGGGCTTAACTGGGTATGTGTGCAAAGTGTCGTGTAAATTGGTAAAGAAATGTAGATTTGTATAAGGAACAAACATACATACATACATACATACACACTTTCGATTTTATATATTAGATTCCCCACGTCAACAATATTCCTTTGAAAAATCTGAAGGGGTACTAATATGCAGCAAAATCTTTCAATGTTTCTTTTTAATATACAGGGTGTTAATGAATAACACCGAAATATTTTACCTGTGTATAGAGGGGACATAGACAAGCAACTTTTATTAGGAGACTTTTGCTCTATGGATTCAATTTTTCCTGTTACAGCATAAAATCTCCCAGGGCATGGCCGCCACTGACTTCTAACATTAGAAAAAAATTCAAAACAAAGGAACTACGCTGTTAACACTGTAGTCAGAAGTTATGAATAAAAAGAAGACTAATGCAGTGGCGACCAGTCATGTGATTAGTCTGTAAATTTGGCAGATTATGGAAACTCTAAATTATGATATAGCTGTTGACGAATGATTAAGAGTCTGGTTTTTATCGATCACTAGGAAGGCATGAAGTCAATTTAATGAACATTTTAACTAGGGATGGGTCCTCGATACTTTCGATACCTCGATACTCTCGATACTTGCATGGTATCGGCATCGAACGATACTTCAGAAAACTAGCTCGATACTTTTTCGATACTTTTGTAATTCTGCAATTAAGTGAGAATGCTAGTATTTTTTAACAAAAACTTGTAAGTGGACTGTTTAAAAAACTAATTTTAGTTTTATTGTAGAGTTTAAAAATAATTATAGGCTACTGATGATCTTAAATTTTGTCTCATTAAATATGCAGACTTAATTAATTTAGTTGGTATTACACAGTTCTCTCTAATTTTAATTTTTAATGTACCTATTTATTGAAACTGGAAATGTTGAAGGTATCGAGTATCGAGGAAAATATCATGTATCGGTATCGAGAAAATCTGGTATCGACCCATCCCTAGTTACGTATCAAACTTTAGACATTTGTTCTTCCTCAAGCCCTGCTTAATTAATTGATCTAAAGGTTAACTTGGATATAGATTACAAAAATAACTTATTTTCTGCATATCATAATATTGCAATTATCACTGATTGAACAAAAGCATTCTAGTACTTTGTTACATCAGATTTTATTTATTTAGGTTTCTTTCAAGGTTGTAAACATAAACATTAATCATTCGTAATAAGACAGTCAAATGAAAACATTAGAGGGCTCTTAAGTTCAAAATGGACGAGAAAATTTTCAATGAAATTTCCTTGAATGACAAACTTGACACTTAAATGAAAATCCTCATGTTTCACTTAAAACGTAATCTGATATTTCCTCTTTTACAGTTCTTGAGGCGTCCCACTTATACTGTACGTCAGTAGCAATGAACAGGTTAAAGTTTGTATTTCTTCAGTCTTGCGAATTCCCCCCCCCCCCCAAAAAAAAGTTAATGAAGAACTGCTGGGAAATTTGGCTTTAAGGCTTATTTCTTATTCTACCAGTATCTTACTAGAAGTACAACGTTTACATAGAGTTTCAGATTCCAATATTGTGCAAAAAGAATAATACTATTCAAATTTGCGTCCTCAATTCCTTAAACATAGTGGTAACATCAGGAATGACTAGGGCCTAAAATTGGCTCGGGAAGTATCAGCACATAACAACAATATTGATCATAACAATGATGATGATGATAATAATAATAATAATGACGATAATAATTATAATAAAAGTGAATGTACATAGGAGTATATTTACTACGGTCCATTCACGCTTATCCTGATCAATTGAAGTAAATATAAGAAACCCTTGTATAGGCTATTATAAAAATGATTTTTTTTTTAAATTTTTTGTACGTTTTTTTTCTTGAGAACCACTCCCACTCTGATATTTATATTGTTTTTGTGCAATTTTTAGGTTTTAAGCATTACGTTAGGTACAGTAACATAGGGAATTTACAGTGTAGAATTTACTGAAGTAAGCCAAGAAATTCGACCGTAAAGAGCTTTCTTCGGTATCGCTACCTAAATCCGTGAAAGATATATATTAGGGGAATATGTAAAAAAAAAAAAACATGTTCTCTGTGATACATCTGGGAAGATGAGGAAGAAGAAGCTATTTTAGTATTGGTGAGAATGTTTTTGGTACTTTGTGAAAAGTCTGAGAAGAAGAGGAGGAAGAAGCTATTTTAGTATTGGTGAGAATGTTTTTGGTACTTTGTTATATGTCTGAGAAGAAATGGAAGAAGATATTTTACTATTGGTCAGAATGTTTTTGGTACTTTGTGATACATCTAGGAAAAAGAGGAAGAAGAAGCTATTTTACTATTAGTGAGAAATTTTTGTTCTATTGGCATTACTATGACCTATAGAAGAGGAAGAATATATTTTACTATTGGCATTACTATGGTGTCTAGTTAAAGGTTTGAGGTGGTGCATATTATATATTGGAATTGGTGTTGAGGTGTTGATCGGTCAGTGAATTGTAACATACCGCCCAAACCATCCGGGTCATACCGGCCTTATATAGAAAATTTCAACAACCAATCACAGCTCATCTTACTTTAACCAATCAAACTGCTTTAAACTGCTACTGCTTTCAGCCAATCACAGAGAAGGTTTCATTTCCGTTTTGATAACCAATCAAATCTTTCCTTCTAAACTTATAATATGACATCATGATTTTTATATCAGTATTTTGTATTTATATTTTAATACAATTAACTATCAAAATATAATTTAATACTATATAAAAAAACAAAGCGAATTAATTATTTCAGGCAATCACTACTATTAACTATTGCAATCCAAAACCATAACAGAAATAAGCTAACCCCAGTTTGGGCTTGACATGGTTGGTACCCTGATTCAAGTATCATAATTTAATAAATTCTAATTTAAACATCTCAATATACAGGAAATAAAGCGTACTTCTTGAAAATTAATCTCAAATTCTCATTTAATCAGAAATGGATATTCAAATTATATAATTAAACCACAAGGCTTACGAACCTTCAACTATAGCATAAGATGTGTGTACTTCTGAATTACATTTAAAATGTCCTATCATTTTGCATTAGCAAGGATAAGTTAAATTTATTCACAGATTAAATTTCAACGTGCAGAAAAAATGTAAATGTAAAATATTCAAACGTATAGGCCTAGTGCTAATGAAGTATAAAGTTATAAAAATGTAGCACATTTAAAATATTGTAGGCCTAATATTCATTGTATATTCCATATTTTGTATTTAGAGGTTAATTTAGTAACTTTAAATTTTGATAATAAACGTTCTTGTATAATAACAAACACTGAACTGTGTAAGCAAATAAAACTAACAAACTAGCTAACAAAGCTGTATTATACTTTAAAAATATGTTGCCTGAAGGAAAGTTAATATGAAACTACCAGAATGTTAATTTAACAGTTTGAATCAGATCCCATACAAACTATAATGTAGGCTTACATTGTACTCAACCTGTACTAGACTCATAACATAACCTCAAGCATGGCTGGTATTCCACATCATGTTTTCCGAAATTAAACGTTTAAGGATGGATAGGAATAGTATATACGAAACAAACATGATTACAGATTAACGAAGCATAGATTAGCTGTTTTTGGAAAGAGTCTGGGATAAAACTAACTTATACTATAAACTTCCCAATATATATAAAACCATTGAACGAATTAAATAGGTTATGAGAAAAAAAAAACTTTTAAATTACCTTATAGAAAGATCATATTGTGATGAGTTCCTTAACGAACAGTAAATAGAGCACAAGATTGTAATGTAAATTATTATTTTAAATACGAACACTACATTCAATAAAAAGTTATATCTTATACTTTTATTGTCAGATATACTGTAAGCTATTCTTTCTACTACAACTGCTTTTAACAATGAAAGTTGTATATTACCTAGTATACTGTATTTAAGAAATTTGTTAACTCTGTTTGTAGTAGTGAAACATAGGTACTTTGTAAATATAACTATATTTAAGTTTCTGTACACTCAGAATTATTGTAATTGTGGCTTCTTATATGTAAGTTAAATTACGCGTCCAATATCAGTCTTGTATTGATTTACGGACAAAATAAATCTAAATCTGAACTAGCCTAAATATAATAAGGCATAATGTGGGTTGCTCTCGTTAATAACCAAGACCTATCTAAATCACTTCGCTCATTTATATTGGAAAGTTTCCGGTTCCTTTACAAGATGAAAGTTCGTGTTTCCACTCAAGGACAAAATACAGTAAATCTAATTTGAACCAAAAACACTAAAAAAAACAGGGTCTGAGACTCGGAATTCTAAGAAGAACAAAGTACTAACCACTATTGAACTACTTGAGAAGCGTTTGTTCGAAATACCTAGCGTAATAGTGATTACAAACCATAACATCTCAAAAATATAACACATATTGTAACCACTAGTCAGAAATTACCTTCAACTCCAGCTTAGAGGCACGGATTAGATCCTCCATGTGCAACTACCAATTTACAACTGATAGAAATGCGCCACTTTAACGGAAAAACGCGCCCTAACACCGATTGACGTCAACGTGACATCAACTAAAAGCAGTTGAGGTGTTTGTAGGCTTTAGTGCATTAGTGTCCCATGTGCCAGCGACACCATAATCGTTACTTAACTCGCGCAACCCGACGACAAAATGCCGGGTGCTAGTGATATCGTGGGTCTATGATGATACTTCATCTCGTAAGTAATCTCAAATGACCTCCCAGAAATATGATATATTGTAGATGTAGATACATTGTTTTGTGAACTTGTATAGGCCTATTTGAAAGAATTTATCAAATGCAAATCAGTTATCTTGACATACTGTTTTACACTGTTCATATACTGCTTTTGAAGTTGCAATACAGTTACCCACAACATATTCCTAAACATATGGTTATGAAATTAATCAGATGTTTGTTTATTTCGTTGATCAAGTTGAAATGAGTAGCCTACACAAGTTATATTAGGGTGAAATAATTAGGCCTATATACATTAAGCGGAGTTCTTTGCTAGTGTATTCTGTGAAATGTTGACATATTTTAAGAAATTCTTATATCAGTGCATACGAGTTTGAATTAAGGTTACGTATAGGGATGGGCTCTCGATACTCTCGATACTTGCATGGTATCGGCATCGAACGATACTTCAGAAAACTCGCTCGATACTTTTGTAATTCTGCAATTAAGTGAGAATGATAGTATTTTTTAACAAAAACTTGTAAGTGGACTGTTTAAAAAACTAATTGTAGTTTCATTGTAGAGTTTAAAAATAATTATAGGCTACTGATGATCTTAAATTTTGTGTCATTAAATATGCAGACTTAATTAGTTTAGTTGGTATTACACAATTCTCTCAAATTTTAATTTTTAATGTACCTATTTATTGAAACTGGAAATGTTGAAGGTATCGAGTATCGAAGTATCGAGTATCGAGGAAAAAATCATGTATCGGTATCGAGTATCGAGTATCGAGAAAATCTGGTATCGACCCATCCCTAATTTTAACCCTATTTCGCTACATTATTGAGTTATGAGCACCTAATTATAATGACTTTAATGCCCTGTAGCATACACATTTTACGTCGTAGAGCAAAAATCTCCTAATAAAAGTGGCTTGTCTAAGTCCCCTCTATACACAGGTAAAATGTTTCGGTGTTATTTACTAACACCCTGTATATACACTTTAGATTTGGCAAAGTACAGCTTTTAGCTTATAACCGATGGAAAAATTAATATAGGCCTATATGGAAAAATTAAAATAGGCCTATATATGTATATATATATATATTTAAAAAAAATCTTCCATCGATTATAGGCTAAAAGCTGTACCTTTGCCAAATCCAAACTTTCTAACTCATGTGGAAATACGTAGGTAAACATGAATGTTAATGAGTGGATGATCTAGATTCTAGGCTGTCCACTTTTGATTGACGTCACGGCTATGCAGCCAGATTTTCCAAGTTTATAGGTAATCTAGAAACACCAAATTTCGCATGCTTATTTCAGTAGGACGTGCCAATAATCCTGCCAAGTTTTAAGATTCTAGTTATTCTACAAGTATGTACTAAAAGTACTTAATAAAAGGAGATTATACAACATTTACTTAAAAAAAATCAACTCGAAGGTATAACCGAATGAGATACAAATCATGGCTTACTAAATAAGTAAACTATCCATTGAGTTATCGAATACAGGGGTTTCTTTACCAACACCAACAGTGGAATAAGAAAATAGTTAACCTAAAAAATAAGATAAGCAAAATCAAGACGTAATAAAAACTTACGAAGTGGCTTAAAAATGAATCAAAATAGACTAATTCGTTTTTACTAATGATGGTTTCGCGGGCTATAAGACGAGTAAAAAGATATATTGCATCCAATCTTTCGATCGCTCACATCTCTGGAAATTTCCCTGAGGAAGGCCGCAGCGATGTAAGCGACCGAAAGCTTGGATGCAATATATCCTTTTACTCGGCTTATAGCCCGCGAAACCATCAGTCATCAACGCCGAGAAAGGCTCAAGTCTTACGTATAATGCGTTTTTATTCTGTTCACTGGCAGCAATACATAGGCCTATATGTGATTTACGAAGGTATTGGGATCGAATTGAATTCGGTGTTGCTTTCATGGCGTTGAATACGATCTCAATCCAAATCTAACCCATTTTTTAGATGTATTAACCTTGAATTCCAATTCCATGAGAATTTCCGTTTTCATGATGATGTCAGTAAGGTAAGTCTATTCAGATCGATTTTAATTCTCCATGACAACGTAATAATGGTAACACAGAACAGTTATGGGAACTGGAAAGTTCCATTAGGCTCCCACAATATGGGAGGGCTCTAGTGAGTGCAGAGTTTATCAGGAGTCCCGTAGAGGTCGTACATCCTATTATACTTGTCTGTTCGGAACAAGCTTTCGCCAACTTGCCTCCCTGGAGACTGGACTGCATTCAAATATTGGCAAGAATTTGCGAACTAGCTACCCAACTATATCAACCATCATTGCTTGTCCAGTACCATCGAGATGAAATAAATATGGGAACTGAAGAACGAATTAAATATGATCATTAGGGTTCGGATGATCACGACATAAAAAAGTGGAAAATATGACCTGCAAATATGCCCTTAAAATGACTAAATATGACCCAAAATCCCTAAATATGACCTAATAAAATAACGCATTTTCAAAAAATAAATGTTTCAATTTAAAACGTTTAAAGACACTAAATTCTTACATCATACGAATTCAATCAGATAATTACTTTTTAATAATTTTGGTAATTCACAGTTTTATTTGAAAGAACTTATATTTTAAAAGAATTTGCTTCTGTTTGCTCGCTTAATCACCTCCAAATACTCCTAACATTTTGTAGACCTTGCGTGCGCCTTTAAAATATGAACATTTGCATTAATTTTAAAATGTATGTTACTTATTAATTTGGCATAAACAATAAAATAATGAAATAAATTTCCATTTAACTCGACCAAGTAGTAGGCTACATACACTGTACAATTGTGCTCTTTTACCGAATTTATAATTCAAATATGATGTTAAATTACAAATATGGCCAAAATATGACCAAGACCACAACATTGCCAAAATATGACACTATATGCAAAATAAAAACGGTCCGATTAGGATAACAAGCGTGAAATTCATGTTTAATTTGTGTTTTAGGCTAGGACGGAGGTCAGGATAAAAATATGACATGTCATAAACATCCGATCCCTAGTCTAGGGATCATGTTTGTAATAACGCAGCTTTTCAAACTTAACTAACAAGAGTGTTAGTAATTTTAAGAGAAAGGATACCCAATTACAAAACATTCTAAAGATGAAATAGAGCTTATGAAAATATAGCACTTATTTAAGAAAATATTTTATTCAACAGAAATTGTAGATATACTGTATAAACACAAATAACTATTCAAGACTATTGCCTGATAACATACTGATAGCCTAATGCTTTTTTTACTTCCTCTGTCCGTAGGTACTGTTTTGAGCCCCAAATTCGAAGTTGAGTTTTTAACATAAATTCACGTTTTGAGGTCATTTGAATCCAAAAATTTTATTTTCGGAAAGATGTCTGTGAACAGCCTAGCTCCAGAACGAAAACTCGTATGAAAACAGAATGTTCCTCGGGCGGTGGAGTGAGACTAGGCAGGCATGTTTTGGAAAATACTATACAGAAAGGTGGAAAGCATCTCGTTTCTTCGATATTTGGTAGAAACTTTTGTGTGAAAAAAAAAGACCTTCGTTCCTGTCAAAAGCAATAAACCTGTACACGATGGATTGGAGCTAGAATATTGTCTTCTTGTTCTCAGAAGTTGCACTTTTCTGTCTTGTTATGCATTTGCAAGAATCACTTCTTCGAAAAAGTATAAAAAACTAGAAGACAATAAGCTAACAGTATATGCAAAGCGATGTCAGAAATACCCAAATACGTCTTTAATCCTTATACAACTGGTGATTTACGTATTATTATAAGCAATTATCAAGTGAAATCATCAGTGTATTATAAGTTTAAAATTAATTCGAACAATTTCAGTAGAACAGCTGGTTTCCAAGAATGACAACCCTAAGACACGAATAAAAATCATCACATTTTAAAATAAACCATTACTCTATTGACTTAAAAATTCTACTTTTATGCTATTGTTTACAGTGACATTCTATGTCAGTAGCAGTTGAAACGGTTGAACAGGTTTGGATCTGAGGCTCGTAATTGGTTTCGTGACCCTATTTAACGCAGCACTGTGATAGAAATTGCAGCTGGCACCTGCTTGCCGTGATTATTTACAAGAGATAACAGAATTAAAACTATGCACGGAGACAATATGAAACAGGTAAAAAAATGAGTAACGGTCGCCGCAAATGTGTTCATTCATTAACAACAGAAACCGCGTATCTCTGCCCCATGACATAAATTAGGTAATGTAAGTAACTGCTAGACCGGCGTAAGTAACTATTGGTTCAAACATAGGATACAGTTTATAATGACTAGGGCAAGGCAATTAATGACCATAAAATAGTGAAAAAATAAAAAAATAAAAAATGCATTTATCACCTAAAAATAGTGAAAAAATGAAAAAAAAGATCAATAAATTTTTCATTATTACTTACATTTAGTTTTTTTTAGCTTTTGCTAAAAGCAATTTAACGCGATGACAATGCGTTATATATGAATTTAAATATAAAATACACCTATTTTATTAGTAAAAAAAGTAAGTAAATCTATACTAGTCCTACTTGGACACTCTTAGCGAAAAAAAAGTCTTTCTGAACTGGCATGCCAATCAAATTGCCCATAGCAAATTAATGTGCCATTTAAAAAGAAAGAAAAAAAAATAAAATTATTGCTACAAGACAATCTGCTTTGGTGTTTACAATAAACCGGAATTAAAATTAACTATGAACCCTTGGCGGAGATTCTCAAATAAAAACGATTGTCTGTCGTCTGAAAGTAGGCCTAACCATTTGTACACGAAAAAGCTTCTCTCTACCTCCACTGAAACATTACCTAAAATGCCGAAAATGACCTAAAATGCAGAAAATGGCCTAAAATTGCCAAAAAATTCCCATCTCTTAAAAATGACGAAAAATGCAAAATAAAGAAAAAATGCAAAAACAAATTGCACTAATTTAATCAGTTATTTCACGATACACATTATATATATTCGAGCTTTCTTTTAACTTCCATATAAAAAGGATGCAAAATCATCAAACGCTTTGCCCTAATAATGATTATGTTTGATAGCAATTATTCGGATTTATACCAATCACGATCATTTACCTTATAATATCCTTCCTCTGATCGCATGGATGTAATTTTTTTATGATAAAACGTCAGCTCTTAACGTGCGGCGATTAATACGCTGTCATGAGCAGAATGAAAACACATTATTTTACACAACATAACTTGTTTGGAAATTGAAATCATATAAATGTCCATTGAATAAAAACACAATTTCGATTCGGTTGCAAGCCAGTTTGAGTGCTTTTAAAGCTTTGTGATTTAAGCAACTGCCACGATGCCCTCAATCTTGTGATGTGCGCTATTGGTAGCATTGGGAACTCGGATCGATTCATCGAATCGATTCGTGGACTGTTCATTTATCTAGTATGCCGTGATCTTACAGCTGACATATTATTGACAACAAAGTAAGAAAATTATTATTTACAAAATCCGTAACATTTTATTCATGGAATAGTCTTAATAAATCCTACTAGAGTTTACCTATGATAAAAGTAATTCTGGTTATTAAGTGCCAGTATGGTACTTTATGAGATTGTGTGGTGGACGAAAAAATGTCTGTCCGTCTGTCTGTCTGTCCGTGTGTCTGTACGCACCATAACTCAAATACGCTTTTTCGGATTTTCATGAAACTTGGAAAACACATTTATAATGTCCATGGGAAGAACCCTATTGATATTGAACCAAATCGGTTCACCGGTACCGGAGTAATGCCCAATTTAGTGTTTTTATGTTAATATATAAGAAGTCGCGATAACTCAAATATGCTTTATTGGATTTTCCTGAAATTTTGTACACCCATTTATAATGTACGTGGAAAGACGTCTACTGATATTGGACCAAATCGGTAGACCGGTACCGGAGTAAAACCCAATTTAGTGTATATTTTAAAGACGCGGTAACTCAAATACGCTTTACCGGATTTTTATGAAACTTGGTATACACATTTATAATGTCCGTGGGAAGACGTCTATTCATAATGGATAAAATCGGTTGACCTGTTTCGGAGTAATGCTCAATTTAGTGCCTAATTTATGGTAATATACGTATTCGAAAGAATTTATATAAAAAAATGAAAATCAGTTATCTTGACAACATAGCCTATTAAGTGCCAGTATGGTACTTTATGAGATTGTGTGTGGGGACGAAAAATGTCTGTCCGTCTGTCTGTCTGTCTGTCTGTCTGTCTGTCCGTCCGTCCGTCCGTGTGTCTGTACGCGCGATAACTCAAATACGCTTTGTCGAATTTTAATGAAACTTGGTATACACATTTATAATGTCCATGGGAAGAACCCTATTGATATTGAACCAAATCGGTTCACCGGTACCGGTGTAATGCCCAATTTAGTGCCTATTTTAATAGATTATGGCGCCTTTCTAATAGATACGCTGTATCGGATTTCCATGAAACTTGGTATACTCATTTATGACGTTCATGGGAAGTGCTCTATTGAATTTGAACCTAATCTGTTGACCGGTACCGGAGTAATCCCCAATTTAATGTCTACTTTAAAGGCGCAATAACTCAAATACGCTTTATCGTTATTTATGAAACTTCGTATACGCATTTATAATGTCCATGGGAAGACGTCTATTTATAATAGATAAAATCGGTTGACCTGTTTCGGAGTAATGCTCAATTTAGTGCCTATTTTATGGTAATATACGTATTCGAAAGAATTTATAAAAAAAATGAAAATCAATTATCTTGACAACACTGCCTATTGTTTTACTGTTATCTTATAAGGCCTTGGAAATTAAAATACAGGTAGCTATGACAAAAAACACTATCGATTTACAAGCGCTTATCCAACTAGACCGTTAAAATGACCCCGGTGGCCGAGATGGTAACGCTTTGGCCTCACATTCTGGAGTCCATGGTTCAAAACCCGAAACCGGCCAATTTGAATTTTTTTTGACATTTTTATGTGAGTGTGCGATTGTCATGATATCACATATCTGTACAGTTCAGGTGATGCTGGAAGATTTTAATCTCATTAAAAAAAAAACTAGACCTTTGTTCTTCCGTAAGCCCTGCTTAATGAATAAATCTGGAGCTTAACTTGGAAATCAGTTTAAAAAAAAACATATTCTGCTTATCATAATTGCAGTCATAACTGTTTAAACAAAAACATAGTGGCACTTTGTTACATCAGTTTACCTGATTTTATTGTTTTACTGTGATCTTATAAGGCCTTGGAAATTAAAATACAGGTAGCTATGACAAAAAGCATATTGATTTACATGCGCTTATCCAACTAGACCGTTAAAATGACCCAGGTGGCCGAGATGGTAGACCTTTCTTCTTCCGTAAGCCCTGCTTAATGAATAAATCTGGAGCTTAACTTGGAAATCAATTATAAAAAAAAACATATTCTGCATATCATAATTGCAGTCATAACTGATTAAACAAAAACATACTGGCACTTTTTTACATCAGTTTACCTGATTTTATTTTTCAATATAATAACAATAGCCTATTTATTTACGTATTTACTTCCCTCTGGTGTAGTTAAGCGCTCCCTTCCAGGAACCAGAAGTGGATATAAAACCAATAATCTAATTTAAAAGTGATCAGATACAACATAATGTATATAATTACATCTAGTTGACAGTTAATTAAATACTGCAGATCATTAAAATAATATTAAACTACAATCATGAAATTTAATAATGGTACAGTATTTATTGATAATAAAAAGTAGGAAGAATAAAAAAAATCCTTTAATATTAGACACGAAGCAGGCAATCACTAAAAAGGATCAAAACTCTAAATTAATATCCATCAATAAAAAGAGGAAAGCATTTAAGCAAACTTTGTTTTGTAGAAGATTTTTTATCTAATGAAAGAGAAATAAAATCAGGTAAACCGATATAACAGAGTGCCATAATATTTTTCCTTTTAATCAGTGGTAATTGCAATTATGCCTATGCAGAAATTAAGTTATTTTTGTAATAGATTTTCGAGTGAAGCCCCAAATCTATTTATTAAGCAGGGCTTACGAAAAACAAAGGTATAGTTTGATAAGCATGTGTGAAGGAATATATGGGTAGTGTTATTTGTCAAAGCTAACTGTACTGCAATTTCCAAAGCCGTAGGCCTATATAGACACTGTAAAACAATATGTTTTCATGAGAACTGATTTGCATAGTCTAACATACTTTCACAAAATATCCGCTAAATAGGGCATTACTCCGGTATCGGTCAACCGATCTGATCCCAAATCAATAGGCTTTTTTCCATGGTCGTTATAAATGCGTGTACCAAGTTTCATGAAAATCCGATAAAGCGTATTTGAGTTTTCGCGCGTACAGAACACGGACAGACAGACAGACGGACAGACATTTTCCTGTCCTCCACACGATCTTACGAAGTACCATTCTGGCACTTAATAAATAAATGTTTCAATAAACAAATGAAATATGAATAAATAAATATTAATGTCATATAAATGCAACAAAAATATAAACTTTTAGGCCTACTTCCGATATGTAAAACTCATCAGAACTTCATGCAGATAACTACAATTATTTAAATTAAATTTATCTGGGGCCAAGTCAAAGAGAGTCTAGCCTATGACTCGTGACAGGGCCGTCGCGTGGGCAGGGCGACCGGAGCGATCGCCCCGGGCGCCGCGACCAGGGGGGCGCCGTGGCAACGGCAAAAATAAAACAACAAAATTTGAAATAATATGTTAGATGTACATAACGTATTTTTTAAAGTTAAGTATAACTGAATTTTGAATATTACGTTGTTTGTATTTATTGAACAAATAAATATTTGACACCAATAACTTTATATTTTCTAAGTTACCCCAAAATAAATATTTGCTCAAAAGTGAACAGCTGGATTTGCTTGTATACTGTTAATAATAATAACCTAATAATAATAATAATGCGTGTTTATATGTATTTGATAGTGTCGCGTCACGTCGCTCGCTGTGTGTTTGTGTTTGAATCCTTACAGATAGGTGGAATGTCGGGTGGGTGCACGTGGGATTAAGTTTTTTTTGGGCGGGGGGCGCCTGACGAAATCTTGCTCCGGGCGCCAAAAAATCACGCGACGGCCCTGACTCGTGAAGAGCATATTCATGTAGGAAAACGTATTTGCTCTTCAAAATATAACACAGTTATTTTCAACGAGATGAGCCGTCAACAAAAAACATGCTTGTTGCAAAATAGGGCAAGAAACCACAAGCCGAGAACTGAATGTGTAAAATAAGCTGGAAGCGAAAACCAGAGGACAGTAAAAACAACGAACGAGATGACGTGCAGCAGAATTCTAATAAGGGATTGGATTCTAGTTAGTAAAGAAATGACCAACTTTGAAATAATTTCTATGTAAATTCCATTCTAAAAACTCTCATTTAAGCCAGGGTCACAAACTTTTGTAATACGTGACAGTAATATAAACTCCAGATGTCAAAAGTATCTGATACTATAACAGGGACAAGGCTTATAATGTTGTAACCCGAGTCGGTTTGTCAACTTCTTTGTCTTGTTTAAGGTGGAACCAACAGATGAAAGACATTAAGAGCCATGAGTGCTGACATCGGTTAAGAATTAATTGATGTAAACTTTCAACACGCCAATTACAGTACATACATTTTACTGTGCACCAATAGTCAGTCCGTTGTCAAAATGTGGTTAAATCAGATGTAAGTTTATAACAGCACGTTGCTGGCTGGTTATTTAATAGCTGTCAAATGTACATTGAACATGGTCGCTTTTCGACATGATTTTGAAAGATATTTTGCTTTTTTTGGACCTCTTAGAACTGGAACATTATCCACAGAAACATTGTACGAAAAAAGTATGGATTTCAAATTTTTACGGAGGTGGTATTTCAGAAACACTCAGGAACACTCATGTCTGCTATAGGCTTACTATATTTTTTCATTAAATTTATGGAAATTTGAAAGAACACTACGAAATGTTTTTATTTATAGTATTCGGTCCTATACAATTAATATATCTTGCACAGGTTATCATAGCTGTATTAACACTACTGCTGTTGATATAACCATAAAAGTTCACAAATTAAGCATTATATAATTAGGCCTATAATTTAGTATCTATAAATATTGAACCCTTAGGCTGTAGTCTGTGGTAACGTTATAAATATTTTTATTGACTTTTTTTTTATAAAAGTAGTAATATTTGCAAAAATAGAACTATTAAAAAGATTTGCATTAGAAATAACTGCGAATCGTGGCTAATGTTTGCTTATTTCAGATATTAGGCTATATCTATATTTATTTAAGGCCCTTGTGGTTCGCAGATATCAACTGGCCGTCATTATCATCTTCATCCCATCCCCGCTTGGTCAGTGTGAAGCGTGTGTGAATGGTGTATCTCGTACTAGGCATTCGTTTTGCCTCGGAGGTGGCCCCGGCATTGGGCAGATTACTCATCCGGCCAGGCCCTCCTTGTCTGGTCAAAGGAATATGTAAGCGATCCATAGATAATCCCTCTCTCAATAGGTCGCGGTTTTATAAGGCCCAGGCGGCATGGGTCTCTTAAATATCCCTAAAGGGAGAGGTAAAACTAAGATAAAGAAAGAAAGAAAGAAAGAAAGAAAGAAAGAAAGAAAGAAAAAAAGAAAGTAGCCTATATAACATATTTGTATGGGCTGTTTAACCTTTCACGTTACTGGCGACTGCCCACTTATATGATGTAAAATATCCACCCTCTTCCCCTAATTCTTGCAGGATCCTAAGAAGAGGTGTGAAAAAATGCGTGGTATATCAATATTTCTGATACCAATTATTTCCAAAGAAGCTTATCACTGACGTAAGCAGCATTATATATGTTTCATCCTTTCTTGATGACAATGGGAACAACTGGGGTGCTCTCCTCGTTGTGAAAGAGGTTCAAGAGAATGAATGGAGACAGGAACATGTAATTGTTATCCTGCTACAATCTGTGCTCTACGGAGCTTGAATGTGTTTATGTGGAGCTCACAGCGTCATGAATAGACTTGTGCCCTTGTTACACGCATGAACTGTTGTCGCAGCGCCCTACAGTGTTGCTGCAGTCATAAGATGTGACCTCTGTACTAGCCACAAGCCTGATATGTATTCAATCTCTGTATGTATACAGAGTGGTTAAATATGAGTAGCCTATGTACAGAGTGGTTCAATATGAGTAGCCTACCCCATGTACAGAGTGATTAAATATGAGTAGCCTACCTAATGAACAGAGTGATTAAATAAGAGTAGTCTACCCCATGTACAGAATGATTAAATATGAGTAGCCTACCTAATGTACAAAGTGATTAAATATGAAAAGCCTATATCGTGTACAGAGTGTGGTGCTACACCAAATGCAAGCTAGTACGAAGATATCCAATCTTCGTTGCCAAACTTTCGAGATGGTGTATTTGAATAATATTTTTGCGTAGGTCCTCGTCGCCAGGTTGTAACTATACAAACCATATGATTAATGATGAACATGTATACAGTCAGTGATATATTTATTCACTTCTAACACAATAATACACATAAGTTAACATAATTTGTACTTCTTTGTAGTGAAATTAACAAATGATTCTTAAATGTCTGTAAATAATGTTCACAAGAATAATAAATCTCTTTAAAATATGATACTGATAATGTCTATAATTCCATATTTAATGCAGACTTGAATAGAAAATTGTGTCTGTAGAGCATTCATTGAACATGCTTATTTATTACATGATTTTGTACTTAAGAACTGTCTGTGTTTGTTCGTGTACATTATTCCTGTAATATAATTATGTACTAAATACTGTCTATACTTATTCATATGCTTCAAGTGTTATATTGATATTCATTGACATGAATGTTAATTCAGAAATAACTCACGTAACTTTGCACTGTTGCGTAACAAGGTCAATGACTGCTGTTGCTGTATGCACATGACGTGCGCTGACGTGATGATACAATATTATAGTTACTGACTATAATACCCACTGCTGATGATGTAAGAACAAACGTTCTTTGTAGAAGTAACTTCTGCTGAAGTCTGTTGAATTGTGATGATTTGTCTTACATAGACAAAATGTTGATACAGAAGGGCAGCTGATGCCGCTGACTCGATGCTTCGAGAATACTCTGATGAGGGGCGGTTGCATCCGTCTGTAGAGAGAGAGGCGGCTGTTGCCGCTGATGCAACTGCTGGTTGAACGTTGCTGAAGTTCAACTGATGAGAGTGAATGTGCATCACCACAATTCTGGAAACTAACTCACACACACACACTGAAGATTCCGAAGTTTCGGCCTTTCCAAGAAACCTAGCGTGATCGCTAGGGGCGCTGAGTCGCTGCTGCCACGTGACGGTGACGTCATTAGACGTATTCTCGAACTCCACTAAACTGCTGTGGTTCGAGCAGAACCACACTCATATTTAAATATGAGTACCTACCTCATGTACCTCATGTACCTACCTCATGTACATAGTAGTTGAATATAAGTAGCCCACCATATGTTCAGAATGATTAAATATGAGTAGCGTACCCCGTGTACAGAGTGTTTAAATATGAGTAGCCTATGCACAGAGTGGTTAAATATGAGTAGCCTATGTACAGAGTGGTTAAATATGAGTAGCCTACCCCGTGTACAGAGTGATTAAATATGAGTAGCCAACCTAACGTACAAAGTAATTAAATATGAATAGCCTACCTAATGTACGGAGTGATTAAATATGAGGGATTACAGAGTGGAGGAAGTACAACTGAGCAGATTCAATCGAGTGGTAGTTATTATCACAACAAAGATAAAACCTATTTTGCATATTGTGATTACATCATTTGGACTAAGGTTCCACAAAATTGCAATTATCCACTACCAGATAGTGAGTGTTGCGTGGCAATAACCTCTGTCACGCTAAAAAAAAAAAAAAACTGTAGACACACTAGCTCGGATGTTGCCTTATGTCGCGGAAAACGCTAGGAAAAATTCCTTCCTTATTTATTTATTTAATTTTATTTAATATATTTCCCTGCGCGATACACATCTCACGAAGCTAAACATATTGTAGACTATCGACTTTGAATGAAAGATAACCACAGCAAGACTAAATTCTATTACAGTTGTGAATTTACTAGAATTTTACTTTTAACTAAAAAACGTCGACCTAGGCTATCAATTTTGCATTCATGAGCCGTTCATGAGTCGGAACGGAATTTCACAACTACGCATAATCAGCGGAATTTCACAAATACGCTTACTCAGCGGAATTTCACAACTACGCATACTCAGCGGAATTTCACAACTACGCATACTCAGCGGAATTTCACAACTACGCATACTCAGCGGAATTTCACAACTACGCATACTCAGCGGAATTTCACAACTACGCTTACTCAGCGGAATTTCACAACTACGCATACTAAGCGGAATTTCACAACTACGCATACTCAGCGGAATTTCACAACTACGCATACTCAGCGGAATTTCACAACTACGCATACTCAGCGGAATTTCACAACTACGCATACTCAGCGGAATTTCACAACTACGCATACTCAGCGGAATTTCACAACTACGCATACTCAGCGGAATTTCACAACTACGCATACTCAGCGGAATTTCACAACTACGCATACTCAGCGGAATTTCACAACTACGCATACTCAGCGGAATTTCACAACTACGCATACTCAGCGGAATTTCACAACTACGCATACTCAGACGGACATGCACTGCTACTATGAGAATTAATTAAGCTGTTACAGTTTCGAGTACTTATCGTTACAAAATGCCAGCCACGTTTCGTGCACTGAAATACCGTGTCCGTGATAATTTCCACAAATGTCAATATTTCTGTTTTTTATTTGTTTATAATTATTTTTATTTTCAGCAGTAATTATACTCCTTTTAACTGCAAGGCTATATGAAAAGTTCGGGATTTCTGTCTATACAGTAGGGCAGGCCATGAAACTATTGACTGTCAACTGTCTTCTGTTGTTGGTGTATTTTATGGAGTAAATTTCAACTGATATTAATTTAAATGCATATGATATAGGATGAAATGGTGAGGATGATTCATGGTATGTAAATATCCAATTCGGCATTTGCATTTACGACTGGGGAAACAATGAAAAGCCCATGTGGAATTGGCCGGCCATGGGATTTGAACCTGGGACCTCCCGAATGAGAGTCCAAGATTTCTGAATTATTAATTTTTCCATCCATTTGTAAATATTGTATGAACAACATCACCTAGGCTACAATCTTCGGAATACTTGAAGTATAAGTATTAAAAAAAAATAGATCCATTGAGAGTAATTTGTTTGCATTTTCTTTTACATTAACATTAACATATTTTTTTCAATAAACTGTTATTGATGCTAATTCTATGATTATACACAATATTGTTCATATTATGATAATGGCTAAAAGATATAAAGGAGAATCACCTAGAAAAGCTTGATATTTGTGGAATAATCACAGTGCACAGAACGTGTAGAATTCAATTGAAAATATTGCGTTTAACTAATACACATGTAGAGCATAAAGCATTAACTAGCGCAGCAACTGGTTAAGTTCCCTAACACTTCTCACAAACTGTCCCGAATTTTGACCTCAGTCAGTATGCTAAAACGACACCATAACTAAATAATTCAAGAAGTTTATTACTAAACTCGCGAATTACGAGCTTCTTTATGTTTCTGTTTGCGCTTTTACGAGGAAGAGGGTGTTCTTTTATTACAGTTAAAGTTACAAGGCTTCGTACATGTGATATACTGCCTTAATTAAGGTTCTGTAATTAAAATTATATTCCAGCCACAAGAGCAATTAAATTTATAAAAAGAAACACCCAAGTTAATTCTGTGTTAATTGCACAAAAGTCTGCACTATCTCTGTACAGAAATATGCAGAAGCTTCTAGCATATACCACATGCATGCGATGTTAAATTAAAGTCTGGTTATAGAAAATTTAAAATACGCTCCACTTACATTGTGTATCAAGGATATTCCATTAAAGATAATATTTTAGGAGAAATATATCATTGACTCAAAGACTCGAACCCTTGATCTTCTATTTTCCGTGCCGATGCTAGTCAGAGTAGGATCCACAACGCCAGATGGAATCTCTCTCCTATGACTGATTACCCTAAATGACCGAAAACACCGACATTTACGTCATAGGCCTATTGCGAGGGGCACTAATTTAGTGACTTTGTGAACGGAATTGCTTCTGTGTATTCACGAAGCTACGAATATTGCTTCTATTGAATATTACATGATAATATTTTGTGGTGATATTAAATGTGTACAGTAACAGTGGAAACCCGGTCCCAAAATCACTAAATTAGTATGCATCACAATACTGTACACTAGTAGGTGCCCGTGGCTTCACTAAAAATTAAGAGAATAACTAAAACATTACATTTGTTAACACTTACACGTGAATCATTCATAGACTAAACTATTAATAATTATAATGAAACAGCTAAGAATCCGCCACTGGAGTGCATTCCACTATTAGAAAGCGCCTCCATTATATTTGACATTATAAACAAACGAATCGACCAGAGTGAGCTCACAGAATGCAAACGATCGATAATAATTCTGTCCGATATATTGAAAAATAGTGATGCATTTATTTCCAAGTTATGAAAAAAAAAAAAAGGCACAGCCACCTGCAATTTATTTGTCAAATGAAATGTATTGCCGAAAACTGATGCTCTGATAGGGCAAAAAAAAATCGTTTTCTGCCAGCTTTTCACTCATAACTCGCGAACGAAAGCGAAAATTAAAAATCCTGCTTCGAGGTGCATTCGGCCATCCTTCAGACTATCTATGTTTAAAATTTCAGAAATATGCGTTCAGTAGATTTCGCTGGGCATCGCAAACAGACAGACAAACACTTCCTCTTATTATTATAAGATGATGTAAATGTCTTTCAGCAAAGCCTACCATTAAGGGTAATCAATCTTACGAGAGGGATTCTATCTGGTGCTGCAAATCAAACTCTGGCTATCTCAGATGGTAGAGCATCGGCATGGAAAACCTAAGGTCATGAGTTCCAGTGTAAGAGGAATTTTCTTCTAAATTATTATCAAGGATGATAATACCGATTTTCTTCCTGAACATAAAATAACTGTGCAAAAATGGAAAGTTTACTTCTGAGAAAAATAACTGAACGTTACATTACTAACGTATAAAATAATTTCAAATTTTCATAAGCCTTGATTATAATATTATCTGTATGTATGAAAGACGTATTACTCTGTGATGCATTATTCATTCTGGTATTACCAAGAACATGTGTCGGTCTCTAACTGCAAAATGTATCCTAAAGGACACAGTAGTTTGTCGTAAATCTATAATAAAATAACGGAAAGTAATTCGAAAGAAAATTCAGAATGCACACAAATTTAGAGAATAAGGTAGAAGAAATAAACTGTGAGCCTATGATCATGTTAACTATTTTCTTTGCAGTCCGCAACTGATATATAATTTGCGTGAGGAATTTTGCTTAAGACTTAAAATTATGGTCTATTTCATCTGATGAACTGTTGGGAATATTTGATAAAATTCGAAAATTATTGTTAACGGCGGAAAGTTCAATAAACGTTTGCAGTCACTTGTTTTTGTTCCCCATAGCCTGCGTTTTTAGTCGCAACATTCAAAGAAGGGGCTATAATATATGTATATCATAATTAGCGTAAATGCTGCAAACTTTTATTTGGGCAGAGGAAGTTATGTGACTTTCACATCAGATTTTTATGTAATCTTTCTGCACAACGCAGATTGCCTTCCAGACAAAGAATATCTTTCAACAAAATATACACTTACACAAAATTACAAGCTTTCAGTAAGATCATAAACATAATGACAGGAAAATTAAAATAATTAGTAGTAAAACCATTAACTTGAAGAAAGGAAACCTGTCCAGCTTAATTGTTGTTATTGTACAGGTGGTTTCTTAATTAACTGATTCAGAGACCAGGCATGGTGTAAACATAGGCCTACTAAAATAAATTTAAAGTTGATATAGCTGAAATTACACAAGAAATCACGGATATGTTAAAGTGAGTGCAATAGAATATGATAATTAACTTTCTGATAATTTTGTCTAACAACCATGCAAACAAACACGTAAACTGAAAAAACAAAAAAACATCACAAACAAGAGAACAGAGTTTGAATGATTAAATAAGGAACTATTACGCATATAAATATAACTAAAGGCTCAATAAATACGGAACTACTTTAAAACACCCAATAGAAAACAAATAATTCAATAGACTTCGTCTTGCTTCCTTGATAAAATACTGGAACGCAAATTCAGCAGTTCTTCCACCTAAGTTGAAACGTGAATTACGTATCAACATATTTAAGGAATAAACTTCATGTAAAGGAAAGGGAGAAGTGTAATTTACGGCTCTTTAAAAATATATCTCTTCCGTTTACATTTTTATTTGTGTTCACTGAAACTTGCTAAAGTACTTCTTTCTTCCGTTCCGCCTGCGGAATTACTGTTTGCTGCTAGAAGCACGCAGATGTTGGAGAAGTTGCCGCAGTTTATGACGCAGGGTGTACCTGTGCACAGGAACCGAGAAGATATGTTGCAGAAACGTGGTTAACTCATGCCAGAGTTCATGTGTTCAATGAAATATGCAGAGATAAGGAAAGAAGTCATTCCGATTTTAAATTTTAGGTCTCTTAAACCAAATACTTTACTCTAGGCATTGTGTTGTAATAGGAGATACACAAAGGTTTGTCAACCTGAGAAATTATTTATCAAATGAAGTCAGTGGTGGATCCAGTATTTTTTAATGGGAGGAGCTGTGCGAGGTGAATCACCAGCCCCAAAGTATTGGATGACAGAAGTTTATTATAAAATAAAATAAATGCATCTAATACAAAATTACATAAATTAAATTATTAATTAATTTATTTAACCTGGCGGAGTTAAGGCCATAAGGCCTTCTCTACCACTCAGCCAGGACAAAAACATGTAATACATAATGATAATAATAATAATAATAATAATAATAATAATAATAATAATAATAATAATAATGATTAATAATAAATTAAAAAAGAACTGATATACATGAGTACAAGAAACGTACATTAAATACAAGGAAAAAATTCGAACATAAGTACTTGAATAATATGAATATATAATACAAATGACTAAAAATAAAGAAATAAAAAACAGATGAAAGTCTAAACAAATACATTCTTAGTTATTACAAAATATATTAAAAATTAAAATATATAATAGCATCAATTCCTAAATGTTATTGTATACTAAATTTATTAAATGGCGCTTGAACTGTGAAGTCGTTTGGCAGCTCCTGAGATGGCTAGGCAGTGAATTCCAGTGACGAATAGCTATTGTTGTAAAGGAATTCGAATAATGTGTAGTTCTGTAAAGAGGCATGGATAGTAAGGGGTCAAGCTGAGAGCGCGTGCCCAAGTGCTCAAATTACGTTGCAAGTTCGAAAGAATTCATTGTGTGGTTCCTTAATCCTTTTTAGCTTATATGTTTGAAAATGAAAGTCATGTAATAAGTTAACATTTGGGCGGCAACCTCCACAGCCTTGGATCCGCCAATGTTCCAAGAATTATTTGATTGTTTATATCTGCAGCACCGCCTGCTACTAACGACTAGAAAACCCGCAATACACAGTCAACAGAAAATGCTTCAGACTTCTTGGTTTCTTATCTTTGCAGCACCGCCTGCCAACAACGACTAGAAAACCCGCAATACCTCTGACAGAGAATGTTTCTAGGGGCTGTCAGGTGAATAACCGGCGTATTTCGCTCTTATTTACACATTTCGAGAAATTGAACACTTTTCGCGGTGTTTCGTGGATGTTGATATTTTGAGCATTTATAAACCTATATAGCCTATACATGCATATTACAGGCCTATTATTTATGTTTTTAATTTGTTCCCTTCATTGTGTGATTTTCATATTGTATAAGTTTCTTATTTCTTATTATTATTTTTTTTTTTAGTTATACAGTCAAATCTCGATACAACGATTTCGCAGGGACCAGAAAAAAATATTGTTGTAGAGAGAGATATTGTTATATCGAGAATTTACAAAAAATGTTCAAATATTGGTAGTATATGTAGGAAACAACTTCAATAATTGAAATGCTTTAAGTATTTAAGGAAATAAAGAATTTTTACACAAGAACTGCTATACTGTACTGTATTCACTCCACCCTTAAATTATTACACTAACTTATGAGCAAACACATTGTCTTTTCAGGAAGAAGCTGGTAAAACATCCCAGTCTCGTCAGCATTATAAATATCTTCTGGCAAATATTTCTCAATAATTTTTTTTCATTTCATTACTGCACCAGAGATTTGCGTCATTTGTTGGTGCAGATTTCTCTTCCCATTGAATTAACTTAAAAGTTATGCCATGGCGGTCTCTAAAGCGGACAAGCCACCCATTGCTAGCCATGAAGTCCTCCACACCAAGCATGGTAGCAAACGTCTTAGCTTGACTACAAATCAACGGTCCATTTATTGGAATGTTTAAAGTTCTTTTTTCATTGAAGCATTCCAAGGTTGCAGCATCCAAGTCAATAAATGTTGCCGTTTTCTTTCGTTTTCTAGTAGGATCCATGGCATTTGAATTGAGTTTTTCCTCGATCTCATTCCTTTTCTTTAAGAAAGTCGACACCGTAGATTCCGAAAGCCCGTACTTTTTCGATGTTGCAGTTTGTTTCATGCCTGCGTCAATGTCTTTAATTACAGCTAATTTCTGCTGCATACTAATTTGTTTGCGAGAAGCCATGCTGACAGAGAAGCACAACAATACGCGAACACCACCAAACAAACTTGCCGTGCAGTGCAGGCACTGACTGGCGACCAGGCAACTGGTTTACTCCATTGTGCACTTGAGCGAGGGTGAAGCACGATCAAGGTCAAGGAAGGCGATTCCACCCTTCAAACGAGGCGGGGGAGTTCATGATTTGGACTTTCACGATCTATTTTTATCGTTGTACCGAGGAAAATGTATTTACGGGGATTCTAAATGTAATCGTAGTGGGGAGGTTTATCGTTATTAAGAGTATCGTAAAACCGAGGGGAATTTTACATTATTTCAATGGAAAAATGCCGGGACCAAAATATTTTAACGTTATAAAGAGTATTATCGTTATATCGGTAATCGTTGTACGGAGATTTCACTGGTGTATTACTTTAAATATTTTTCGATATACATTAAATATCTAATATTCGTGTTCATACCGGTATTATTGTATTATTATTATTCTTAGTGTTGTTGTAACACTATAATGTTGTAACGCCATTTTGTAAAACTGGTGTAGGCCTAATTAGTGTGAGAGAATATTGTAATTGGGCAATGAGCTCGTTATATTCTCAGGGTAATAATAAATAATAATAATTTATCTCAATCAATGAATTCCCTTGCTCGTTTCGCAAACATAATCTACCCTACTCGCAAAATAAAATCTCGTTTCTAACGCTCGGATCATAAATAGCAATTAAAAGTATGTCAATGTCCAGCATGTGTTTTTAAAATAAAAGCATGCAGCATTTACATCAGTGTAATGAGGAACATGGGGAACTCAGTAAGTAAACTTTTACTGAGTAATTAAAAGACAGCCTGTTTCATATTAAATGAGTAGGCCAGTACAAGTTCATATTCCAGAAGATTTTTATAAATAAAATTTATGGTTCTGAGAGTGAGAATGGGACATCGCAAGGTATTCCTATAGCAACTTGTTAAGTTAAGAAGCACAAAGCTGGTGTTTAGAAGGCTGTGGGTATTGGGAATTGTAGTGAATTAACACAAGAAGAATCTCAGTGTTTCATGTGGAGCAGATGTGGCTGACAGCGCGCTCTTTGCTGCTTTCTTGTTCTACTTGATGTGCCAATTACTGCGCAAGCTCAGGGGAAATCTACTTAAGCTGTACTCCATGAATCTCCTATTTTCATTTCATTAAGTAGCACGCAACTAAGCCGATAATTCTGCACGATAAACATCTTCTCAAATCGTCTTAATTTCTGACTTACTAGCTTATTTTGTAATTGGAAATGAACTTATGAAGGACTTTAGATTTTTAAATTCTAGGTCCTTATATAGGTATTTATAATTTGAAGTAGGAAGAACGACTAATCACACTCAAACTATTCCAAGAAAATGCTTGATATAGCTTTTATGGCTATATGTAGAATTTTGGGATGCAGAATTTTGGGATGCAGAATTTTGCATCCCATCGCTTGTACAGTACAAAGCAAGCCCGGTAGGGGTTCTAATAAGAAGAAACAGAAATTCCGGTAACATAAAATTGTATTATCGTGGCTGAAAATTTTGTTTCTCACTCTCATGTTACCATAAAACCGTTTTGGGAATGAAATTAAACGGAAATACAATATCACTTTCATACATCTCTTCCCAAAACATATTACTTAACCTCGTATTGTTTTCTCTATTTCCAGGCTAGAGGAAGTTATGTGACTGCATTATTTTCGTGGATTTCATTCTGTGATATAATATATATATATATTACCATACCTCGTATTGATTTCTCTATGTCTAGGGTAAAGAAAGTTATGTGACTGCATTATTTTCGTGGATATTGATAGTTCTCTCATTTGTCAAATTTATTCTACTTTCATTTTTTTCCAAACCCATCTGATACCATTTGGCAACAATATGTTCTGTTATTTGGAATTGATTATTCTGTGTAAAAACGGATTAAGTATTTTCAAAAACATTTAATTTTTGGCATTTAAAATCAAAATTTTTCAAAATCCTTTCTTAGTGAGCACCTACATTATGAAACGAAGGTACTGTCAAAATTCCAAAAGTATCTTCTGTTATAGTTTAGGCTCTACGTTGATTCCTGTCAGTCAGTCAGTCAGTCAGTCAGTCATTCATTCAGTCAGTCAGGACAAAGCCTTTTATATGTATAGAGATTAGTATCGTTCGAGACTGAATTCTACAAATAAACTATATATTTATGAACCACAAAACTATTTTTAAGATTTTTATAATACCTCTGATAAAACTCAATATAGATAAATCAAGTAAATCGTTTGACAATAAACGGAAGGATAGGATTGGTGACTGAACTAATAATTTTCCCGGCATGTTAGTTGCGCCCATACCTCTTTTTTAGACTACATATTAGTTACACTCCTAGTTGATTATTTTTCCGTGTTGCTTAAACACTGTACATTTAATACAAATAAATTAATTTTGTAAATTCTTAAATTCGTAACGTAGCGTAAAGGATACAGAGGTTTGTATTAAATCTGTAATAAAATTATGGATAAGAAATTGGAAGAAGATTTTGAATTTCATATAAAAGTACAAAATTAGGTAAAAGAAATAAAGCATGGGCCCAAACATTGTTTAATCTGTTTTCTTTGCAGTCCGGTATGGGTTTTAGTATTGCGTGAGAAATTCAGTCTCATGCATTTAAGGATAGTTTGTTTCTGTTCGAAATCGTAGATTATCGTGTAGCCTTGTCCTGCCTGTCATGTCAACCGTGTATCGATGAATAAGAGTTACCTATATAAGAACACTCGGCAGTCATCAGTTGGTGAAGAACATTAATATTCTAATAGGGTGAGGTTCCCTAACTTTTTGGGAGATGAAACTTTCGTAGACAGTATTCAGCTGTGGAAACAGCCACAATCGCAATATATTTAGGGAAGAGCGACCATGCAAAGAATTCTCAATGAATAAAATGGCTCCTACAACTCAAGCATACAACGTACAAATCCCTTCTCCCAGTAACTCTGGTGGAGCTCAAGGAACGCATTATTTATCTATTAATCTCCAATTTGTAAAACCCTATTTTACCCTAAGGTATGTTAGGGTTGTAGATAATACAGACATGCATACTTAAAGAAGAACAATCATTTAAACAGTTTTACGTGGAATAAAAACAAGGCAAAAGAATAGAAAACTATTTCAACTAATGTAACAAAATTATAAATGCATAAACAAATTATAATCTTGCACAATGGAACCAGTGTAAATCACTTCTAACTTAAAACCTGCGTTGTACGAAAATCTCTTCTGTACAGGTGGCATCGCGTAAATTTTAACAACTGAACTGATTTCTCATAAAGACTAAAAATACTTTACACCCTCTAATCCTCAATTCAGCATACAGTAAGTGTGACAGGACAAGGAGGAGACAACTCTTTTCGTATTAAAGAACTCAACATTCCTTTATTTCGACATTGTATACCTGGATTCCAGCTACCCTCATTTTAAGACTGTGAAAAGTGCACTGATGTACAGTCTGTGCAAAATTTGCAACTAACCTATCCTTACAACACCATCTTTATGATTATGGCATTACCGGCAATATTTTTCATGATTTTAACTTTTTGAATGTACTTCGGACCATTAAACGCACCCAACTTTCAAGGCTCTGTTTTCAAGATAAAAAGTGCGTCTTATGGTCCGTAAAATACGGCACTTTTAATATTTATTAAAATAAGGTACAATGATTTTAAGGTTAGGAAAACTGGATATAACACTCGCGATGAAAACATTTTGCAGATTCCCTTTTGTAGACTAAGCAAGACGCAAAATAGTTATTCAGTAAAAAAATAACAGGTTTGAAATCATTTAAAAAGCTCCACAGTTCAGTGATGGCCATGACGCTTTCACTCTTTAAAACAAGACTAAATGCGTGGCTAATAGACAACCCTTTCTATAGTCTCAGTGAATTCCTTGAAACTGACAGTTTTGTCATTTAACACATATTTTGCTCTGTTATATTATCTATGTTTTTTATTGTGTGTTTATTATGATTTTTAATTCCAAATTTTGTAAATGAGTTTTTTATTGTGAGATTAATGGATTGGATACAGTATCTTTGTTTGTATTGTGTATCTGTGTTTTATGATCTGACGAGTTCAATTGCATTTTATGTAATGCTTAAAGAACAATAAACTTAAACTTAAAATTTATGTAAACACTTTGGATTAAAAAAAACGAAAAAAAAGGAATAATATGCCAATTTCAGTTGGTGAATGGAAGCTATTCATCATCTTTAAAAATGATTTATTTTAATTGTCTTCTTCCAACTAAATATGAGGGAGCTAGAATCAGAACTCGCTATGTCCAAGTAAACAAGTTTTGAGAAAAAAGGCAATATTTGTTTTCTCAATGTTGCTCCACAATTTCATTCCACTTGTGTGTAAAACTATTAAATTAGGTCCAAATGAAGTTGAAAATAGTAATCATAGAAAATGTAAATGATTTACAAGGAAGATATGAGGCAAATATGTTTGGACAAAGCAACTTTTGTTACTGACCTACTGGACATAGCCTGTTTTATTTCTTACACTGTTGGACATGAACAGTTTTGTCACATTTGTATTAAAAGACAAACAGATAAATTATTACTAAGCTTAATAAAGCTAAGTCAGTTCTGCGTTCCAATTAAAAAAATACAATTATGTTTAAGTTCTTGACTCAAAACAGAATAATTTTCACGAAATGAATTTCACTATATGAATTAACTGTGTTCATTCTTATCTTACTTTAGACTTAATCTGTTTCGTATTAATAATTCAAAGAAGATATGCAGCTGAGAAGTCTATTTTAATTAAAATATGAAGAGGTTTGAAACTCTGTAATTAGGAGAGGGAATCCATCTGCTCCAGTTACGTCATGGCCCCGCCAGTTCCATTAACATCGCTCTGAAGGGGACGTGGGGGAAGAACTCAGGTATGCGTTTTCCTTTTACCCACCCCCGAGAGCTGCACCACGGGGGCCGATTCCGCTTGTGCCGGGACAATATAGAGGACGCACATTTACGACCTCATTCATACATTACAGTAAACAATAAACATATTATTTGCCTCGTATTTTGAATCCCTTATCATTAGGGTTCGGATATTGATGACCTAAAATTTTGGAAAATATGACAGCAAATATGCCTTTAAAATGACTAAATATGACCATAATGTCTGATGAAGTACAGTCGGTCAAATAAAAAAACGTCGGGACTCGTATGCAGTTAAAATTAAAGTTTTAACGCATTAGTTCACAAGTTTCCTATAAAAAACATAAAATACAGGTCATTTTCGGAACATATGAGGCCATACGACAGGAGGGAAAGAATGAACAACGAGGGAAAAATGAAAAACGCGGAAAGCGCAATACACGATATTCAACTTAATGTATTGTCATAATTCATTTTGCTTTGTCATCGCACCACATACGAATGCTAGCTTGAGAGAAAGTGTAGTTAGGGCTGTAATTGACCTGCATTTTTCGGCCTCTGAAGCAGCGAGAAGGTTCCATATTTATGGAAGAGCAGCTCAGAGGTGGGAACTCCACTATAATGCGACCGAAAGTTTTCATAGGAAACGCGTATTTCGATGCTAGATTGGTTGCATAAGTTGAACGTAAGTTATTGATTTTGCACTACAAATTCCGGTATTATAAAATAAAATCTTTAAAACATGCTCCTTGGATAATCATATTCCTTGCGAATTTATCAATTATTAATATTATAAGAATTTGCAACCAAGAATATGGCGGATGTGAGACATATAGCCACAGCCTTCTATACATGTTCGTTTTGGAACAAAACTGACTAAATAATCGAGAAAATACATGGAGAGACAAGAGGCAGGTGTGAACCTAACCTTAAGTCTTCCTGTACATGCGCATATGCTCGTTCGTGATACTTAATCAAATACCGCCCGACGTTTTTTATTTGAGCGACTGTACAATACATACTGTAAGAAAAACTAAAAGGTATAACCTCTAATATTTTGTATCATAGAATAAAATTGCGAGTCGGGGCCTTCAGAACTTACGTCACCAATAAAGAAACAAAACATCGAACCCGGGATCCTTGGCGATGCTTAATCTAAAAAAGAAAGTTCAATTGACTTTACTGTATGTAATCGATTGAACAGTCACAGAAACGACCTCTTGTGAACTGCGCTTTGTACTATCACATTGGGTTGTTTACTTTTCTTCCGTACACATCTTGGATCAAGTATAACAATAATTGAAACTCCCAAGGAAAACGATCCTACTGAAATTTCAAGCGTGTCTTCCAAAAAACCAAAGACCTAATTGAAATTTAACAAATAACAAAGAGTTTAACTAACTTACTGGTCTGCTTAAACTCTCCATATTTTGAAGACTCACCTGCAACAAAGAAAAGAAAGAATTACACTTTGTGAATATAAAGTCGACTGAATATTCATTTTAAATATTTGAATGTGAGAAATCATGAATCAAGTCCTCTTTTCGAACCAAAGTGTGCTACAGAAGTAGGTCTAAGGCATAGTATAAATTTCGGACCAAGGCTGTACAACAATTTTACTAGAAGAAACCCTAATATGATACCACTAAACAATAAATTGTTTAAAAAAAGAGTACTCGATTTGATTAAATCTAACTTGTAATTGTACTTTTACCACTGTTTTATGTTAATCATTCTCAACTGTAAATTTTTAATTTTTAACATTGGGTATTTTGTTTGTAACTCTGTTATGTTACTGTAATTTATTTTTTCGTATCTTTGTTCATGCATTTATTTCATATAAGCAATCTTATTTATTTTTATTCTTATTTTTTACCTAAAACTATAATATGTATGTTTTTTTATATAATTTTAGTATGACTGAACTGACCCCGAACACGAGCTATGCTCATGCGGGGCAAATAATACTCTTTTCAAATTGTACAAATTGTGTGTACCGGTATATTATTTGTATTTGTAATAATTTTGTATCAATTTGTATCAATTTGTATTTTTTAATTTGTTAATTTGTAAGTTACCAGGGTTGCCATACGTACGACTATAGTCGTACATACACGACTATTTCATAGGCTTGTACGACGTACGACGCAATCATGAGTCGTACGCCTATTTGTACGACTATTTTTAACATAGCGTTAATCAATCTACTAACGAATTTTAAATTTGATATGTATCCAGCTTTTTGTTTTCTCATGGCTTTTGTTGTGAGCTAAAATCAATATGATTGGAAATAATTACAATAATTACAACACTGTGGCAACAACTATTTATTTAATTTTATTGTATTTAATCCAATTTAGCACATCGGAAGATAATGAAACATGCCTAATCATTTACAAATAAGATTATTTATTAACAATTACATGACATATGTGAGGTGTAAAACACCGATTATGAATTATTATTATTATTATTATTATTATTATTAACGTAATACGTTCATTATACTGAAAAATCACAAAGTGTACGACAGTTTTAACTAGCATACTACTATTTTCGGATATTGGTACGACTGTTCTACGTTTCTAATCTGGCAACCCTGCAAGTTGCATAAAACACCTTCAACTGAACTAAACTGATTATAGGGTTCCTGGAAGTTGAGGCTCCCTGGAAATTTAAAACTAGGCCTATATGGAATTTGGAAAATGGGTGATAAGTTTTATTTTTGCCCACCCTTACCTCCGGAGTGCCAAGCAATTAAGCCTAAACCTCCGGTCAAAACAAATTTTGGTAACCATATGTAATGTGTGTATACCTATTGTGCCCTGATGTACATCCGTAGGGGATGTTGATGGTGTGACGTGTTTGGGCTGTGTACTTGTGTCTTTGTATTATTGCGCAGGATAGACCTAAGTGCGGATAGGTCTTATGTGCTATATTTCCCGAGTGTGTCAGACCCTAGGTTGGTTGCTATATGGTTATTTAACGACGAGGATTTACTGCTACTTAGGCCTATGACCGTCGCCAGTGTGCCGGAATTTTGTCCCGCAGGAGTTCATTTACATGCCTGTAAATCTGCTGACATGGGAATATCACATTTATGCACACATAAATGCCATCGACCTGGGCCGGGATCGAACCCGCAACCTTGGACAGACCCTAGAGTAGTACTTGTTACTATTTTCTGTTAGAAACAGTAACTTCCCTGTTACATCAGATTAATTTGACAAATTAAAAATCAGAATGATGGAAGACATCGAGAATCGATGCTGAGACCTTATGATTTCTAAAGTAGTGCCTCAACAAATGCACTACAGTAGGCCTATATAATATCGTAGATTTGTCAAAATCCTTGATGGAAACTTGGAATGTTCACAACTAAAACAACATACAATGTAGAATGGCAGTTTATAAACTCTAGTCCAATTTGGTCAATTTTCGTTAGTGCTTTTAAAGTGCCTAGTGTTACAGTCAAGCTGCACTTTTATTCATTTGATGTTATTTTGAACTGTAAAGTTGTTTAACAGAACTCTCTCCGTCTATGTAAAGTTTCATTTTACGAGCTGGGCTGAAAGAAGAAGAAAAAGAAAAAGAAATGTGCTAAACTGTTAAGGGCTAAGAAAAACGTGCAAGCCCATTATGGTAATTATTGAGGACATTACCAGGTGTCCACTGTCGTTATCGCCCTTTTCGTATAAATAATTATTAATTTCCTTCATTTTAATAATTAAAAATACTATTATTTCTACCACTACTACTATTATCATGCATTTATTAATAATTTACAATTCAAAATAGCATAAATAACTATTTCAGCATAACTAAACTAGATGGTTTTCGGCAAAATACACACGTAAGCACATTTTACGTACTTGATTTCTCTCCATTCATTAAAAGTCGGCATCTCTTTATCATAGCGAAAGATCTTTCAGTAGTACAATATTTGTACAATATTTGTAATTTCTATAACTTCAAGAGAGATACCAATTTCTTTACAAATAAATTACAATTCAGTCTTTTCGGCAAATGTTTCTAGCATGTTCAACTGTTTTCATAACATGATTTCTTTCATACAAAGTGTTGCCAACCAAAAGAGCATGATTTCCGCTACAATACGAAATTACCAAAAATGTTTTTCGATTACTATTCTAAGCACAAGCGAACTGAAATTATTTTTGTTTTAAAATTTACGAATCAAAATAACATAAAACGTCCTAAATAACCATTTTGCACCGAAAAACAAATGTAATTCGCGAATCCCGGTTCAGATGACGATGAAAACGTTATCTTATAAAATTTCTGTTTCGAGATATTTATTCTTTGTAGTGTTATTGAGGAAAAACAGTGTATGATATAGCCTACGCCCCCCTCAAAATAGAAGAACTATATCAAGGGGGTCATGGCAATTAAGCGACTGGGAACTGCTATGTAACTTTGATAAATTGTTGCCACTGGCTAGATAGCCAATGAAGGCCTAGTGCGTCTCATTTCCTATTTCATATCCCACCGTCAGGAAATTTCAAATAACATGTGATGGAAAACATCTTCACGCACCATTGCCTGAGAATGTTTCGTTTCTAGATTAAATTTCCCAGGGCATTTCCTGTCCATAATATAAATCTGCTTTCAAAATTTGATTTTCTCCGCTTCAATTCACGCGTTATGTATTATCGATAGACATTAGAGAGGCTTTACAATAGTGCCACAAGTATAACGGAAAAGGGAAAGTTATAACACTGTAAGATTGTTTGGAAGACTTCACAATTTTCAGATCAACAGAGCTTGGCTTACTTCAAAGTGGAACATTCTTGAAGTGGATTCTCCAGATGCCACGCCTGATAGGATTCGGTCCGCTCTGTGTGGTCAATTTATGATCTCCGCATCCCAGAGCCCTTCTTCCAATTCACCCGCATTCTTCTGATACGTTTTTTGTCTACTCTTACGTCATACGAGGTTATAGATGGCTTAGAAAATGCATTATACTTAGATTTCTTAACACTGCATCGCAATTACGTTTTAAGTAAATACATGGTAACTTCGAAACTGTGAGAATAAAAATTTTAATAGGGTTTTCACTGTGGATGCATGTTTTAAAGCAGGGGTATTTTTCTCTTTCGGATGTAAATCAGATTTGTTAACTTGTAAGTATTATTGTAATGTGTATTGAGCATTAACTTAAAAATTGAATAAAAAATTGTTAAAAAGAAAAATAAATTTTTTATGACGTACACAAAGATTATCAAACATTGTCAGACGATTTGTATAGATTGAGGCAACTTCTAAACGCAATTTCTTACTCTTTTCACGAATTAACCTAATAATTTATATTTCTTTTAGACAGCTGCGGCAATAATCTTGCACCAGCTACATCAACAAAGAAAGATCCTGTTTGATCTTCTTACAAGATGTAAGTCTCGGAGCTAAATGTTGACTTCTAGAGAGTTCAGATGCGCAGGTTAGATATATGGATAACACAAACGTCTAGTTGACAAGAAACGAAATGCTCGGTTTCTATAAACTCGTGAAATACCTGTGGGTAAATTATCCATGGGCAAATTAGTTCCTAATCGCCCACAATGATACGAGGAAGGCCTTGTAGTTGTACAGTTAATTTAATTCAGAAGGCTTTGATTCTCATTGTTTAAATCATTATTGATCCTATGAGAGGTTAAATTTTATCCAGCCATCCATGAAAGGATAAATTAACCCGACTATTTACCCTTGGAAAGATCTAGCCCGAGTTTGTAGGAACAATTTTTCTGTCATTTTCATATTTACCCAGAGGACATCTATCTAGAAACTCGCCACAAGTGTATGTGATTGTTGCCTTTAAATTATTTCAGTTTGTAAAAGTTATTCTTATGTAAATTCTGTCCATTGGATAATTTACCCATATATGTTTCGCGAGTTTATAGAAACCGGGCAGAACTGACTCAGTAATTTACCCTTGGAAAGATCTAACCCGACTTTGTAGAAACACTTTTTTCTGCCATTTTCATATTTATCCACAGAACATTTATCTAGAAACTTGCCATAAGTGTATGTCATTGTTATCTTTAAATTATTTGAGATTGTAAAAGTTGTCTTGTGTCAGTTCTGTCCATTGTATGATTTACCCATAAGTATTCGCGAGTTTATAGAAACCGGGCATTAGTCATAGACTTTCGTCATCAGCAAAATAAACAATTCTGTGCGTCATCTTGCTTTAGCTATGGTGTTATATTGGTTGGTGATACTAATATACAAATAGTTTTAACTCCTGCCACAATTGACCAGCTGGAATGCCCATCACGTACAAATTTCCACATCGATATTCTGTCTGTGCGCCTGGCTTTTAAAAATAATAGTATTTTGAGCAGTTGTGAAATTTATATGTGTGATTTAGAACTCTGCAATTCTGGCTAGATTTAAAGATTAACTATGACAATAACAATTCCGCTTGACTGAACAACATGCCCGGGAGCCCGCATTCTATACGGCTATGATATTTTGTCAGTAAAATGAACACTGATAGATTGACAATGTGACATAACACTCAGGCTTAATGCAAAGGAATTTGGAGAGTTACCACGCACAAAAAAATTCAATAATTAGTGTATTCAGTGGAGTAATTAACAAGAAATTGTGTTGGTATAATTTCCACCAGGTAAAAACGAGTTAACATTGTTAGGTATTGTAACTGAAGACAAGATAAACGGTGCAAAATATGTTGCACAAACTTTCTGAAGTACACTTTTTATGATTTGAATTAATGAGGTTTCTAGACTTACGAAAGAAACATAGAAAAATTAACGTACAACTTTATCAAAATATAATGTAGTAACTAATGTCCACCTTTTACCACAAAGTATAGTAAATCGCAGAATTTTATCGGATACAAGGTTACACTACTAATATTTAAAATATTGTTGATAAAGATTTATTGTTGTATCTTAGAAAAAACTGAAAATATGAAAGAGAAAACACTAACAATTAATGTAATTAACAAGTTATATTATTTATTTATTTATTGAATATACAATTACTTAAACCCTATTCCACCCGGAGGTATATTAGGGTTATAGTTACAAGACAATATATTTGCAATATTACTACTTCTTATCCATAGGCTGGATGCAGGCCTTACTACTCTAAGAAAACAAGATAACTAATATATTATATTATAAAAGAAAACTATAACATCTTAAAAATAGAACACAAAAACTTTTGGAATTCTCTTTAACAGCATTTTTTCCTAAAAATATCAAAGAGTGGTTTATCTAATTTCTTTTTACAATAATCTAAGTGTGTGTCCAATATTCTTCTTTTATGCTCTAGGACTGGGCAATGAAAAATTAAATGTTCAACAGTTTGTTGTTCAGTACATATACATTGATAACCGTTCTGTCTTTGGATCATGAAACGTTGAAAGTAAAAACCAAATTTGCCATGCCCAGACAGAAACTGAGTGAATATGAAGTCCGGTTTTACACTCGTACAGCGTAGGCGACACTCAACTGTTGGAAAGAAGATTTCTCTCGTAGTGGTCCCTTTGGAGCTGGACACCCAATGCTCATTCCAAGCAGTCCTAATATAATCTCTAAGTTATAAGTTATATTGAAATTGAAATACATTGATTATTACATAATGATTGTAATATTGTAATTATTGTAATAATCATTTCATTCTAATCTCAATATATCTTGTTAATTATAATCTAATGCTTATAAAAGTTATCTCTTTAATATTTTCAGTTTTTTTCTAAGATGTAACCTAAATCTTTATCAACAATAGTATTAAGGGTAGTAGTATAACCTTGTATCAGATAAAATTCTGTATAAATATAAGTGGCATAAGCTACTAGTCTAGAGATATAAAAACTTGTGATACATACATTAAATTAGTCATAAGTATTACTAAAAATTCTTAAAACTGTTAAAAATGTACTTAAAGTCCATAAAATAGAAGTTTTGTATTAAAATGCAGATAGAAGAGGACAGTAGGCCTATCTGCATTTTAATAGAAGACTTCTATTTATGGACTTTAAATACATTGTTAACAGTTTTAAGAATTTTTAGTACTACTTATGACTAATTTAATGTATGTATCAGAAGTTTTTATAACTCTAGACAAGTAGCTTATGCAACTTATATATGTTGAGTGCGTTAAAATAAGTTATGTTTTTAAAAATAGGTCAAATTTCTAAGGTTTTAATTTCTGAGCATAGGTGGCATTTATAATTTAAAAGCAAATTGCATATCTCAGTGGGAAAATTAAAATAATAGAAATATTCTGTTGTAATATCTATTATCTTGTGGTAATATCTATGTGGTAATTAATAATATCTATTATGAACTATGCGATAGCCTTGTTTGAAGAAATAATATTTTACTCATTTTCTCTATGTATTTCACAGAAGAAGACTTAGCTTGCAAGCTCCAAGGCTTTCGTTTCTCTGTGTGAAAAACAAGAGAAGCTCTATGAGTACAGGTGAAACAAGTGCCGGCTGCTTTTACAGCGAGAGCCCTGGAGGCTGGCTTACTTCGCAGTGCAGACACATTTCCCCGAGAGATGCCAACAAGAGCCCTGGATTTTAACCTCCGCTGTGAAGCACGAAGCAGTTTAGAATATTTTCACACATGCTGGGGAAGCAAAGTTTCACTTTATAAAGCTTAGCATTGTAAATTAGTAATTTCACAGTACTTTTCTTAGGAATAAATTGACGAAATTTAATTTCTTTTTTGCATATTGTAACTTCAGTGCATTCAATCAATATGAAATAACTAGGGGGCGGATTTCTATGACCTAAAAATAGGATATATGCATGCATTTATGACCTAAAAAACATTAAAATATGACCAATAAAATTTAAAATATAACTTTACCACTTAGACAATGTGTATATTTTTTAAAAGTTTCATTACAATTCATTTTATTAAAATATAATGTTAATTATTTAAAATATCTGTAAATTCTCAAAAAGTTTCATTATAACGCAAAATTTACAAAATATGACATGAAACTTCAAAATTTCTTTAATATGCACACAAATAGGCTATGTCAAAAATATGACCTAAATATGCATATTCATACTAAACATGCTACAATAATTGAAATTTTCCTAAATATGCAGTTATAGGCCTATGCACAATAAAAGCCGTTCCATTTTCACCAGGATGCTTGGAATCGGGTCTAAATTAGTGGGAAACCTGAAATAATGCAAAGGGGAAAAATATGACATGCCTTAGAAATCCGCCCCCTAGAAATAACGAAATCGCTATCACTGCAATAAATTAATTAACTCGTAATCATTGACGTGATGACGTGAGGTCTGAGTGACCGCTGAAAGTTAAGGGCCTATTAAGAATGAAATGAAAATGTGAGTTTAATTTAAGCAAAAGATTACTAAATGTTTACATAACAAAGTATTATTCTTACACCATCATTTTATGAGGGATTTCAGGCCATACATATTGTATGCTGTACATTGTATATTGTTTTATTACCTTTCATGAAACAATGATGTGACAAGGTCACAAAAGTACATAGAATTAAATAAAATACATTAAACTATAAAATTGTATTTTTATTTTAACAATGTCAAGTTTCTAGGAAAATAGTTCAAAAACACCCTCAACACTTCGCTCATCCCACTTAATCTGAACAGACCTTCTCTTTCCTATAACAGGTAATTGTAAAATAGATAAAACCTTACACTTTTTTTTTTATAGAAATTTCTTCTAGAATTTGCTTCTTACTTCATGTTTAAAGAGATGTACTACTTTCTGTGAATTCTCCATCACACTTACATTTTAAAATGGTTAGTTTATTACCGACATAACGTACAAATTATTATACAAATGTTAATAGAGTTATTGTGCATCCTATAAAAGCAAGAATTCAGATTCTGTGCTGTGTCAGAGAATTCCTTAACCACGGGCAGGTAGCAGGGGAGTATAATTAAAGGCAGAGAGGGAAGATGCGGCAATAAATATTCCCAGCATCTCTGCTCCTCTCGGATTAAAGATTTCAAGAAATTAATCTTGAGGCTAGCCGCGCTGTAAATATTTGCATATCAAAGTAGCTAGTTACCTCTCGGGTCAGCAAAAAATGGATGGAGACTGATCTAATTGCTGAAACTTGAGAAAACTTTCTGCCTTTTCTAATTAAAAATCATAGAAGTCAAGAAATTACTGATGAAATAACATAACTCTAAAAGGCACTGACAAAGAGATTCCAGGAACAATTTTTCACGTGATTAGATTTACAGAAATCAAATTTAATTACTTAAAATGGATATTCAGGATTCTAATATCTTAAAAGTAGCATCAATCAGACATTTGAAAGCGCGTTTCTTACAAAAGTCATAAATTGAATTAGAATTTAACGTCTTTGTTTTCCCCTTTCCTTTTCAGTCTCTCTAAAATACATATAATTAATTACTGTTCCATAGTATCTGGAAGATAAAAAATATCACAATGGCATGCCATAAAAAACAATATGTGCCAGGGAAACCCAACCGTAAGTCGGTAAACATGATTTCGCATAATAGTAGAAAATAAATGGAGCAAAATATGTTGCACAAACATTCTCGCATATAATAATGTGTTAAAAGCTAGCACAGAGAAAAGTAAATTATAGATACAATTATTTTTTAAATACATTTTTATAACACTAACATAATATCTAGAACAGAAGGCATCAGGGCCGATCTTTATGCACAATGCTTTTACCATGAAATCATAATAATAATAATAATAATAATAATAATAATAATCATCATCATCATCCTGACACGTAGTAGTCCTGTAAGAACTGTTACGTCTACAAAAAATTTTCCGTCCTAATAATAATAATAATAATAATAATAATAATAATAATAATAATAATAATAATAATAATAATGGTGATGATAATAATAATAACAATAGTAATAATAACAACAATAATAAACGGCGGAGGGTGGACATTTTGAGTGGGTGTACACATCTGTCAAAGTAAATCATGCATTTGACATAATGTATTACACTTTTTTTCGGTTTCTAGGCATCAGAAAGCGTGTTTTCCCGGCGTTCTTTCGATTTCGATATTCTGTCACGATCACAATACTTTCTCTATTCTACATATATGCTAGTAAATAAAATAAATCGGAATTTAAAAAGAAAAACCCTGTGTAAAATGTCGATTTTTAGATTTCGACACCATCTATTGGTTCTCGTATCACAACAAACATAAAGGCAGCATTGCCAATCATAGAATTTTCTGTTTGAAAAGAGGTCTGCACTTTTAGAAACCCATCCATAAGTCGCAATGAAAATTTAACTGTAGTAAATATGTAGTTGAAGTCCTTAGTTGTGCTTAACTCGTTGCACACTTAAAAGACGTCCAATCGATGGTGTAGGAGTGGTTGCAGCGTCAACCAAAATAATTTTTCTCGTGCGGTATCGAAGCTCTTCCTATCCAATGGCGTAAGTGCATTGAATTGGGAGGGGACTATGTAGAAAATAATTTACAAGCAAACATTCTTCCTGCAGTAAAATAGTGGAGGAAAAAAAACTGCGATTTTCATTTGATTCTCCCTCGTAACTTTATTTGGAGAAGCAAGAAAATAGAACTCTTCTTTTAGTAGAATATCATTCCAATAATGGACGGCTAACACAACATGGTAACTACAAGGCAGAGATACTCTCTCTCAATAACTGACTGTCTACTTTTAAAAAGTCGGCTGTTGCTAGGATACGTGACACGACGTCATAAAGGGAGGGAGACGTGTCTTGTATCTTCTCAGATGACATGATACTATATTAAATAATGTGGGGGTAGCCGACTCTATAGTTTGTTGCAAAAAGAATGAACTTTGTGTTTATGAGGGCGATGTCGAAAACTACACAACTAATCCTAAATATTCTTTTGATGTTCGATAACTCATTTCTGCATTTTGATATACATTATTAATCTATAAACAACTAAAGCTGAAGCTACAAAGGAAATTTTAGAAACTCAAGAATTTCTACTCAAATCCAGAAGAAGAGATCACCGATTTTGATCATTATCACCTAGACCAATTTTAATTTACGCTTACTGTTTAGTAAATAACTGCACAACACTCAAGAAGAGGAGTAGTCTTTTGTATTTTCTTCTCGTATATAGACACGCATAGAGATATGCTAACTTCGTATTCCACATGAACTTAAAATATTGTGTTTATGACTTTCTGGTGATCTAATCTTCTTGTGTGATTTTCAATTTTAATTTATACTTTTTACCACTTTGTCAATTTTAACTTTGTAAACATATATTGTTTATTAATGTAAATAATACTTGACTAAGAGTACATTGATCTCAGTGTAACCAGACTAAAACCCATTTTGGGTATTTACTCTATCATTTCACAACGTATTTCATCACATAATTTCTATACACTTACAACAGTAGTTTTCAAAACTAGGCTACAATAAAAGTTAACCTTCAAGCGTGTTTTATTTAATCGGTCTTTTATGATATTTCCCATAGGCTTCAGCTGTTGTTTTTTTTAAGTATAATAGTGGTATATAGTCGGACATTTTATAAACACTTTATTTGATAGATTATTAACAAAATTTAAGGATAATATACGGCAAAACTTATAAAAAATAACAAAGTCTTTGGATCCAAGCGATCAAACATGTACAGTGTACACGTTTGATTTATTACTCTGTTTCTACTTTGAATCGTGTACATTGTACACATTGTACTCGATTCAAGGCAGGACAGATGATTAAATCATCAGCATTCCGATAGTAGAACTTGTCCCATAAATACAACTTTGTAAATAAACACATTTTAGCATGTCTTAGAACTACGGGGCGTGGCTTGGAATATGGTTGGTTCGCAAAGAAATATATTCAATTCTTTAACTGAATCATTATTAGTTCGTCAAGTACAACGATTCATTCATTATGAACGACTCGTTTACGATTCCTCACTCTTTCATGATTGTCAAACCTGTTGTAAAAGTAAGAGTGTTATCTATTCTGTATTTCAAAGTAAAGTTAAATTAATTTACGTCGTTTTGTAGTGAAACTGGTTGAAGGTGCCTACCGCTGTAATGGCTAAGGATGAAGTAAGCACCGGAATTATCCCCCTCTCCCAACTGTGCTCATTAAGTTTAATATTGGCACACCCTTATGTACAGTTCTACTTACTCTTATGCTTAGAACTAACGTAGTAATTTTTTAAAAGAATCTCAAGCTTTAGAAGACATTTTCGTGGATATAATATGTTTTCGATATACAGTCGAATTTGGTTAATTCGACGTTGGATAATTCGAAATATTGTATAATTCGAATAAATACTCATTCCCCTTGAAATTCCTATATAAATATATGTTAAAAAATTGCAACTCATTCGAATTTTTGAAGCTTAATTTGGATAAATCGAAGCCAAAATTTGTCTCAAGTTAATGTTGTAAGGATTCCAAGAGTTCATTGCTACCAAGGAATTCCAGAAGAATTCTCTATTTCGCTGAAGAACCCTAGTGGGTAGCAGCTAGCAGGTACCGTACTAAAGTTATTTTTAACCACCGTTATCTTCCTCCTGCTGAATAGATGTTCAGTGGAATGCTAAGTTCACCCCGTCCGCTACAGTCTTGGAGGGATTCAACACTTCTGTGAAAATTTTAGTGTTCATTCTATCCTCCAAGTGTGACTGTGTTTAAAAATGTCAAAGCGTAGAGCATACACCAGTTCCTTTATTAAATTTAGGGTTACGGTTTTAGTGAGGGAAAAAATGGTTTCATTTAACATCCTAACAACAGAATGGCAGTCATAGGTAAGATTCACTATACAATAATGATTATTTATTGCAATGAGTTTATTTTTCACATTTTTACGGCATTTTCGTTTAATAAGTCACAGTTTTGGTTAATTCGAAATTTGGATAATTCGATTTTTTTCTGATTCCCCTTGGGGTTCGAATTACTAAGAGTCCACTGTATATGAATACTAATACATAGATCTACATGTAATGTGGAACAAAATGGCGTGCACAACTCAATTAAAAAAAAAGTTCTTTGCCAGGTTTTCAGAACAAGCTTCTCAGTTCTCAGTAAAATAAAACAATGTGGTTTCCTAGTAGGCTAGTTATGTATAATCGAAGCGTTTAGTTTTACAAGGGTCTAAGTGTCAAAATGCTCCCGATACATTCCAGAAGAAGCAAGATATTTTCACTTGCACATTATCAATAATGCAAGGCCATGCTAAAGACCAGTGTTTCCTTTTTCATTACATTTTTTTCTTTGTGTCTTTAGGATAACTCTGAATGTAAATGTTTATTATGCTCTCATTCTTAATGATTTTAAAACGTTCATTTTTACTATTTCAAAAGATTATATGTTACAATGCCACTTCACATTGCAGTTTAAGTTGGTACATAGACTCGTTTGCTGTTCACATTTAAAAAAAGAAGATATTGTACGAATAGCAAATGTTAATATTTTGTAATAGTTATTATATGGATCATCTTCAGATCTATTTGTCATTTAACGGAAGCATTATCATGATAAAATGCCATAAATAAATGTCTAAATTTGCTTTTCAGTTTTTTTTTCCTGTTTTCTACAAAATCATAAGTTTAGTTTGGCACGTAAACCCTTATAAAATGCTTCATTTTTGTGAGACTTCTACGTGCAACACTGGAAATTTCATTGTGTAAAATAGTTTATTAGTTTTATCTGTAATACACGCTGATATGGTTGAAAATTTTCATACATCAATCTCCTGCTTTTGTCTTGTTACATTCATTAGCATATCTCCATGCAGCGATGTTCTCCTGTCACTGTGATCTCCATGGCGACAAGCGAGGGTTTCTAATCCGCTATTGTTGCGGCTTGGAACTGACGTTTTCCGAATGCACTTGAAATAATCCCGTGATGGGGTTGTTCCTTCTGACGTCACGCTATAAATAGGGATCGCAAGAGCAGGCAGTGTAATCTTGAATCTTGATTATCGGCTTGGTACAAGTCGGTGTTCCAGGAAACTGTAGTAAGCCTCTCTTCCATCTTCGGGTCACCCGCCCTTTCCTGATCGAACATCATCACTAACAGGACTTCTGAGAATAACAGAATCTGAAGCGAAGTTGTGCAACATAAAGTACAGGAAATCGTAACCAGGATCAGGCTCTAGTCGCTGAAAATAAGTTTGGCCGATTATGTCGCACTCTCGTATCGCGATCTAAAATTAGGTTAAGAGTAGGCCTACAAGACGAATGTTATTAAGAGGTCGCATGGTACTTTCTGAGATTGTGTGGTGCACGGGAAAATGTCTGTCCACCTGTCTGTACGCTTGATAACGCAAATACTCTTCGTCGGATTTTCATGAAACTTGGTATACGGATTTCTAACGCCCATGGAAAGAAGCCTATTGATACTGGACCAAATCGGTTGACCGGTACTGCAGTAATGCCCAATTTAGTGCCTATTTTATGGTAATATATTAGAAAGAATTTATCAAATGCAAATCAATTATCATGACAACATATTGTTTTGCAGTGTTTATATACGGCTTTGGAAGTTGCAACACAGTTAATTTTGACAAATGACACTACCCACATATTCTTACCAAACTAGACCTTGGCCGCTAATTGGCTGTCTTCGAGAGCCAATCAGAATGCTTTGGGGCACCGTACATCGGAAAATATCATGTGGGAATCAATAAGAATGCAAGGTATTATGTTCAAGATTTTAACTTATATTTTTCACAATGCTCAGCAATTTAAAAACAGGCTGACCATCCAGCCTACATCACTTCAGATGCCTACAGTTTATGCAGAAATTATAAGTAATGGTACAGAAATATCATAGAATATTCCCAATACAACAAGATCAGAACATAACGAAGTAACATGTACAGGAGTGGCGTGTGAAATGATATACAAACCAGTGACGGACTGCGAAGAAAACAGTTAAAGTATATGTACAGGTAGTGGGTAAAAAAAGCGGACCGACTAAAATATCTAAGTTGCCGATATGAGCCACTGCGCATGCCTAGCGGCATTCACAGGATAGCAGGGAATGTATTGAAATTTGTTCTAGATAATATAGACAATCAATTGAGAAATAATTTCACGTAATTTGCATTGCTTGTGAAAACAAACTTTTCCGTTACATGTTTTACCTTTATTTACGTATCACAAGGCTCTGAAATCAGCTACAAGAGTCGGTCCGGCATCTTTCTCCCAACCTGTACACCCAAGGGGGGGAGGAACTGAAAAATTGCATTTTTTTTTAAACGACTTATATAGATAGATATTTTTATTATTAGCCTATAGACCTGAAGATGAAGTGTTAGCGTCGAAACGCGTAGAAGAACCAACATCTGTATTTTAGTACAAGACCTTATTATATTGACTTTAAGCACATTTTTAATAATTTTAGGGAGTTTTTAGTAATAGTTATGACTGATTCATTGCTTGTACAAGTTTTAGTATTACTGGACTAGTGACTTGTGCTACTTCTCTCTCTCTCTCTCTCTCTCTCTCTCTCTCTCTCTCTCTCTCTCTCTCTCTCTCTCTCTCTCAGTCGTAGTGTTACCTCTCCCTTTTAGGATTTAAGCGACCCAAGCCGCCAGGGCCTTACAGGGCCGCGACCTGTCTGGAGAGGGATTATCTTTGGATCACATATATACTTTTTTGACCAGACAAGGACATGGAGGGCCTCCCCGGATGAGTGATCAGCCCAACGCGGGGCCACCTCCGAGACAACACGAACACATAGGACGATACACACCATTCACGCACACACACTCACTCAGAACAAGGCGAGGATGGGGATGAAGATGATAATGACGGCCAGATGATATCCGGGGACCACAAGGGCCTAAAGTTACCTGACATTTGTCTCAAAGGTGAGGGAAAACCCCGGAAAAACCTCACCTAGGTAACCAGGAATCGAACCCGGGCCCGCTGCGTGAGAGGATTGAACGCATCCCCTGAGACTTGTGCTACTTATGTATGTTAAATATAATAGAATGTGTTATGTTTTATAAATTAGGTTAAGTTTCTACTGTTTATAAATTACTGAGCATTGGTGGAAATTATAAGTTAAAAACAAATAAGCTCAGTAGGAAATTGAAGAAAAAATTGAACTATGTTCAAGATTGTACTGGATGTCAAGCATTTTGTTTTAAGTTATTCAATGAATTATGTTAATTTAATATTTAACCTTGAGTCCTTTTCTAAGAGTGACACTGGCCCACAATGGTTCCGGGTCCTTCAATTTACTTTGACAATAGAGTCCCTCATTTTTAGTCTTGACTTCAGTAATAATTGGCGTGAAGAGAATTATGTAAATTACACGTAACTCAATCGTTTCTGCGAAATGACTGACTCCATTATCAGGAAAGCAGCTCAGCTAGACAGATACAAATAAATCAATCAAGAGTGATTTGCATTGCAGATCTAAGCAGTCAAGCCGCATGTACTGTAAAACCACCACCATGTTTCGTTGTTCCCTCTGTTCATTGGAATCCCCACTTAATAGAATGGCACGAAAGCGAGTGTACATTACGTAAAAGCGGCAATATTCCGTCAAATACGAGGCGCGTTCATAAAGTAAGTTTCTCTGGGGCCGTTTACAGAAACAAAACACAATTTATTTTTATTCTTATTTTTTGCCTAAAACTATAATGTGTATGTTCTTTAACTCCTCAGAAAAAGAACTGAAGATGGCATATTGTATGCCGAAATGCATCTGAAGGTTTCATTCTAGTACTACATTCTCCGATCACAACAAACATAAAGACAGCATTGCCAATCACACTGTTTCAGCTTGAAAAGAGGTATGGATTTTTAGAAACCCACCCATAAGTCGCAGTGGAAATTTAACATGGTGCCTAATGTTTTCTTAGTTATTTTTCGTGAAGAAAACATTAAATATGGCAACGGAAACACTTGCTATGTTGTAGTAATGCATTTGGACATCCTGTTAGTGTCTGACAAGTTTTGAGCATGGCATTACAGTATTGTGAAATTAATGTTTAAAACATTGAAAAGTTTACCTTTTGAGAACTATAGCCTAAATTATCCTTTTTGAAGGTCAAGTTTCAAAGGTCATAAAAACATTAATTTTTGATCGATAAACTACTGGTTATAATAATTCCTATGTACTTTTGAACAATATGTAAATATTTTAGTTTTAACAAATCTAATAGCGCTTTTAAACTGTGGTTTAAGCATATTGCTTTCTAAAGTTTTAATATACACATAGGGACAAATCCGACAGTTAGTTGGTAATTTTGTTTAACTATTGTCAGTATTACATGTATATACCTGTAAACATAGGCGTAACCAGGCCGACCATATGGGGGGGGGGTTATAACATCTGGAGAGGAGGGTTCCGGGGTCCTCCCCCCGGAAAATTTTAAAAATTAAGATGCACAATAACGAGTTTTAAGCTTCCCACGCTTTAAACTCATTAAGTAATTTATAAGCAGATTTTTTAAAAAGGTGATATATCACAATAATGAAATAAATAGTACAATTTTCCCTTTTTTAATCAATGGGGGGTTAAAACCCCCCAAAACCCCCCTCGTTACGCCTATGCCTGTAAATAAGTTCCTAAGAGTTCGTAAAATATAGCTAAACAATAAAACAATAAAATTATATACCGTGTATCCAGATAATTCTTTCTGCAATTTATATGTATTGTGGTATAAGGTGGAACATTTAAGTTACTTACATTAATTTTTGAGCTAAAGGTATAATTTCTTTAATATACCGGTACTCAGAATTGTATGCTGAAACTGAATCCACTAAAACCAGATTTTTTTTTTTTTTGACGGACTTATGGTAGGTTTCCCTCGCAGGGTCACAAATGAGGAAATATGAGTTTATGATGCTTAATGTATTTGCAAATGTAATCCTTCTTCTCTCTTTAGAGAGGTCAGCATATTTCGTGGAACATTGCACACATAATGCTCTTAAAACAGAAACAAAATGACAGTGGTTATTTTAGTTAGAACTGAAATGTAAATGGAAATTAATTACTGACAGCGTGACTGTTTTGTGGAGATAATCTAACAGTTTAAATACGATTATATATATTAGGCTACAATGATTGAACCGTTATGAAACTCTGTCGGAAAAATATTGAATATGAATCATTGAGATAATTCAACTACCCATAATGGATTCAACTGTAAAGGTGGGTCGTGGTAGTGGATTTTTTTCATAAAAATCACATAATGAGTTCAGGCCTGGTCAGGTCTAATTTTACAATATTATCACAGTTTATACTGTCTATACTAACTTATTTTGTTTTACTCATAAAATATTTCCTACGAAAACTGTGAGCATATATCTATATTATATTATGTAACAAAAATTGTGATTGTTTCGGTTTTAGCTTCTTTCCATAGGAGAAAATTTGTAACCTGGATTTTTGTAATTTTGAAATAAATAAAGATAAATGACACGAAAAAAAATTAATCTTGATTCGTCCCAGAGAGATGTAAATAATACCATGGGCCTCACTGGTCTGCGGGCCCCTAATTGGGAAACACCGCCATAGAAAAAGCAAAAGAGGAAAAACATTATAATGGACTGTTGTTGTAGGAAGCGTCACTTAATGCCTTTGTCTAATTTAATTTAATTTGTAATATTTAATTTTTGTTTTGTATAATTTAATATGTTATTTTTTAAATGTATTATTAAGTGCCACAATGGCACTTTCAGAGACTGTGTGGTGGACGGAACAATGTCTGTCCACCTGTCTGTCTGTATGCGTGTCTATCCGTGTGTGTATGATAACTCAAATACACTTTATCGGATTTTCAAGAAACTTGGTTTACGCATTTATAACGGCCATGGGAAGAACCCTATTGATATTAGACCAAGTCGGTTGACCGGTAATGTCGGTTGGAGTAATGTCCAATTTAGTGCCTTTTTTATGGTAATATATTATAAAGAATTTATTAAATGCAAATCAGTTCTCAAAAGAACATCATATTGTTTTAGTGTTCATATACGGCTTTGGAAGTTCCAATACAGTTACCTTTGACAAACAACACTACTCACATATTCCTTCACATATACTCATCAATGGGGCCCGAACTTTCATACAGTGAACGAAAAGTTGCTGGAGTATGGACTATAGGAAGACGGAGAGGTGAGGTCATCATGTGATGACAACATGGAAGAGGAGAGGTATAGTCGGGTGAAGATAAAAGTGGTTATATTGTGTACGTACGGTTACATGAATCGTTACATGAATCATTCTAGGATACACCTTAATATGTTTTGCAGCTTTAACCATATTACAAGGGGCAGCATCTGTCACGAAAAGAAGCACTTTTTCATGCAATATGCCTTGTGGCCATAGAAATGACATGGCTTGATTAAACAGACGTGTAATCGTTGAATGATTGACAGATTCTAACTGCTCACATGTCAACAGATATTTTTTACTGGGACACTCAGGAGACAGTGTACCAATAATTAAGTTTGCTACACATCTCTGTGATACATCTGTAGTTTCGTCTATTGAAACCCAAATCATTTCATCCGCCACATTTTCTCGTATGGTACGTAATACTTGTTCATAGCAATTCCCTAAATAACATTTACGAAGTATGGTGTCTGAGGGAATTTCTTTGTGTGTGTATTTTTCCAGAAATGCTTTGAAGTAAGTGTTGTTTACTTTGTTCAATGGAATATTAGATTTGATCATCATATTACACAGATCTTTATAAAATTCAGACTGCCTATGTGACAGAAATGTGTCTCTTGGATGCTCTTTAATGGACAGAAGTTTCATATGTCGAACGTGCTTTTTATTATTGGAGTGATCTTGAATTACTCGTCTAACAATACTTTTTATCTCTATTTTGCATTACTTACATTCAATCCTGTCACCATTTGCTGTAAAATTCACTCCCAAATTCTTCTATAAGTTCAGTTAGGCCTATACGTGAATATTTCGGTTTTCGTGTTGGAGGCATAACTAGTCATTAGCTCATCACAGTTGCGAGACACACTATGTACTGCTGGCATTGCGACCTGTTTTGGTTTGCTGTACTGTGACTATACTCAGGCAATGACGTCATGCTATGCACAAGCCGCAGGTATCTTGCGATCGCCTTCATGCAGCGATCAGTGTATACAAGTTCGGACACTACTCATCAAACTAGACCTTCGTTCTTCCGTAAGCCCTGCTTAAGCCCTGCTTAATGAATCGATGTAGAGCTTAACTCGGAAATCAGTTACAAAAATAACTTATTTTCTACTTATCATAATTGAAGTCATCACTGATTAAACAAAAGCATTCTCGCACTTTGTTACATCAGTTTACCTAATTTTATGTTGTATCGCTTAATGCAAGCACCTTATGGTCTAACTTTCACCAGGTAATTATTATTAATATTATTATTATTATTATTATTATTATTATTATTATTATTATTATTATTATTATTATTATTATTATTATTATTATTATTATCATCATCATCATCATCATCATCATCATAATCTCCATTTACATTTCTACGTGATTGTATTATCATCTTCATTTACATTTCTATGGGCCTATGTGATTGTACCCGAGTAAGGAGTGAGGGAAAGTTGTGCGAGCTCTCACGTTGGATCTGCATGGATATGTTTATTTAAATCGCTGTTGCTTCTCATTTAACTTTTTTTCGCAGCACCGGCACGCTATTGGAAAACTTTCTCCATCGCCTTATATCTAATGCCACATCATTTCAGCTTCCAACTTAAACAGAAACAGTTTTTTATACTTCAGAACCCCTTTTCGATTCAGTCGACATCTGGTGCACTGAAACTGAAATGAGCGTATTTTTAATTCCTGGGGCAAGCAAGCAACCGTCAGCTTGTACCGCCTAACTTGCCCATTATTTTTGCCCGCCCCTTTCGTGTTTCTCTTCTGTGTGGCAGTGTTCAGTGTTCCTTCTGTTCGTACTGCGTTCCTGTGTGTGTGTGTGTGTGTGTCCTACTATATATTTCTACAATCTGTGTGAGAACCCCTTTGACGATTTCTCATTAGCTAAATGAAAGGCGACTGATTTCCTGAACCTTTCTATTAAATAAAATAATGATTAAGCTTTCACGGAAAGTACCTGTTGGCATATACATGTCTTTGATTTCATAAATGAAAATGAACAACAAACACTCATCACTAACAAATTAAAGTGTTTAGTCGCAGGAAATGAAACGAGCCGTCTGCAATATTTTGAAATCTGCAACTATTCCATTGTCGTTTGAACTTTAGAATAAGAGGTTGTGATCAACTACAGAGAAGTATATTAATAAAATCAGGTAAACTGATGTAAAAAAGTGCCAGTATGTTTTTGTTTAATCAGTTATGACTGCAATTATGATATGCAGAATATGTTTTTTTTTTTAAATTGATTTCCAAGTTAAGCTCCAGATTTATTCATTAAGCAGGTCTTACGGAAGAAGAAAGGTCTACCATCTCGGCCACCTGGGTCATTTTAACGGTCTAGTTGGATAAGCGCATGTAAAACAGTAGTGTTTTTTGTCATAGCTACCTGTATTTTAATTTCCAAGGCCTTATAAGATAACAGTAAAACAATAGGCTATGTTGTCAAGATAACTGATTTTCATTTTTTTTTTATAAATTCTTTCGAATACGTATATTGCCATAAAATAGGCACTAAATTGAGCATTACTCCGAAACAGATCAACCGATTTTATCCATTATGAATAGACGTCTTCCCATGGACATTGTAAATGTGTATACCAAGTTTCATAAAAATCCGGTAAAGCGTATTTGAGCTACCGCGTCTTTAAAATATACACTAAATTGGGTTTTACTCCGGTACCGGTCAACAGATTAGGTTCAAATTCAATAGGGCACTTCTCATGGACGTCATAAATGGGTATACCAAGTTTCATGAAAATCCGTTACAGCGTATTTGAGTGATGGCGCCTTTCTCATAGAAAGGCGCCATAATCTATTAAAATAGGCACTAAATTGGGCATTACTCCGGTACCGGTGAACCGATTTGGTTCAATATCAATAGGGTTCTTCCCATCGACATTATGAATGTTTATACCAAGTTTCATGAAAATCCGAAAAAGCGTACTTGAGTTATGGTGCGTACAGACGCACGGACGGACGGACAGACAGACAGACAGACAGACAGACAGACGGACAGACATTTTTTCGTCCCCCACACAATCTCATAAAGTACCATACTGGCACTTAATAAAAGTACAAAATCGTGACACTCGAGTCTACTTAGCCTATTTTTGTAGATCTGAAATGAATTGAGTGGTGTATTAAATAATTGTATCGTTAAAGGGTAAATATCTCAATTGTCTACGCTATTATTCGAGTGCCAATATAAGGAATAGTTACTTGTTTATTTTGTAAAAAAACTAGAATAGACCCTAACTGCGTCAGAATTATAATACAATTTTCGGTGTTAATATTAGTGTTCATTATATAGGGTGTTAATGAATAACACCGAATTTTTTTACCTGCATATAGAGCAGACATTGACAATCAACTTTTATTAGGAGATTTTTGCTCTATGACGTAAAATGTGTATGCTACAGGGCATTAAAGTCGTAATAATTTGGTGCTCATAAGTCAATAACTACGCGAAATAGGGTTAAAATTTTTATTAAATTGACTTCATGCCTTCTTAGTGATCGATAAAAACCTGATTCTTAATCATTCATCCACAGCTATATCATAATTTAGAGTTTTCATAATCTGCAAGATTTACAGACTAATCACATGACTGGCCACCACTGCATTAGTCTATTTTTTTATATTCATAACTACTGACTACAATGTTAACAACGAAGTTCCTTTGTTTTGCATTTTTTTCTAAGTCAAGCGGCGGCCATGCCCTAGGAGATTTTATGCTGTAACAGGAAAAATTGAATCCACAGAGCAAGAATCTCCTAATAAAAGTTGCTTGTCTATGTCCCAGGTATACACAGGTAAAATATTTCGGTGTTACTCATTAACACCCTGTATGTTTTATTAAGAAATCTAAAATCGTTTGTTTAAACTCTAAAAAGGGATATTCCACGAAAGTAAAAGGCTAAAATCTCTCTATATATAAAAGGCTTTGTCCTGACTGACTGCAGAGAATCGACGTAGAGCCTAAACTATAACAGGTAGAGACTTAGAATTTTGACAGTACCTTCGTTTCATAATGTTGGTGCTCACTAAGAAAGGATTTTGAAAAATTTTGATCTTAAATGCCAAAAATTTATGTTTCTTCTTATTTGAACCCCTACCAGGCTTCCTGTGTATAAGCGATGGGATGCAAAATTTTACGTCCTCTATGAGCCATAAAAAGCTATACCAAGCGTTTTCTGAGGGAACAGTTTGAGTGTGATAAATCGTTCTTCCTATTTAAAATTCTAAATACCCATATAATGACCTATAATTTAAAAATCGAAAGTCCTTCATAAGATAATTTCCAAAACAAAATAAAAAACCCGGACGACGCGGGCCTTATAAGCTAGGTTCTATATTAATAAAAGGAAGTGTCTGTCTGTCTGTCCGCGATGCCCAGCGAAATCTACTCAACGCAGAGATCTGAAATTTTATACATAGGCGGACTAAAGGGTCGGAATGTGCACCTCGAAGCCGGAATTTTAATTTTCGCTTTCGTTCGTGAGTTATGAGTGAAAAACGGGCAGAAAACGTGTATTTTTTGCGATTTCGAAGCATGAGTTTTCAGTAATACAAATCAATTACACTAGTAGACCATGGGCTACCAATAGCAAACCCTCCCCCCCCGTGGGATTTTCTGGGACACATATTTTTTTGTTGGTATTGTCGTCTAGTTCAAGATTTTAGTTGTTTGCCCCTTATCAATTACAGCATTTACCCGGAAACCCCGGAAAACCACGGAAATCCGGAGAAAATGGGTTTGTTTAAATTTTTTATTGTTCTTTGCCCCTAATATTCCCAGGGAATTTCTGATTCACATATTTTTGTACGTATTGCCATCTAGTTTAAGGTTTCAGTTGTTTGCCCCTTACAAATTACAACATATCCCCGGAAAACCCGGAAAACAACGTATATACGGAGAAAATTACTATGTTTTAGTTTTTAAATCTTTGTTCTTTGCTCCTAATATTCAAAGGGAATTTCTGACTCATATGTTTTTTGTTGCCATTACCATCTAGATTAAGATTTCAGTTGTTTGCCCCTTATCAATTACAGCATATCCCCGGAAAACTCCGAAAACCAAGGATATCCGGAAAAATTGACTTCGTTTGAATTTTTGAAAGTCTTTGTTCTTTGCTACTAGTATTCAAAGGGAATTGGTAAATCATAAGGCATTGCCATCTAGATTAAGGTTTCAGTTGTTTGCCCCTTACCAATTACAGCATATCCCGGGAAAACCCGGAAAACCACATATATACGGAGAAAATGACGGATTTTCGTGGTTTTCGGAGTTTTCCGGGGATATGCTGTAATTGATAGGGGGCAAACAACTGAAACCTTAATCTAGATGGGAATACCAATACAAAAACATATAAGTCACCAATTCCCTTTGAATACTAGGAGGAAAAAAGTAAGATTTAAAAAATTAAAACAAAGTAATTTTCTCCGGATTTCCGTGGTTTTCCAAGTTTTCTGGGGAAATGCTGTAATTGATAGGGGACAAACAACTGAAACCTTACTCTAGATGGGAATACCAATACAAAAACATATAAGTCACGAATTCCCTTTGAATAATAGGAGGAAAAAACTTAGATTAGAAAAATTAAACAAAGTAATTTTCTCCGGATTTCCGTGGTTTTCCGAGTTTTATGGGGAAATGCTGTAATTAATAGGGTGCAAACAACTGAAACCTTAATCTAGATGGGAATACCAATACAAAAACATATATGTCACCAATTCCCTTTGGATACTAGGAGGAAAAAACTTAGATTAAAAAAATTAAACAAAGTAATTTTCTCCGGATTTCCGTGGTTTTCCGAGTTTTATGGGGAAATGCTGTAATTAATAGGGTGCAAACAACTGAAACCTTAAGCTAGATGGGAATACCAATACAAAAACATATATGTCACCAATTCCCTTTGGATACTAGGAGGAAAAAACTTAGATTAAAAAAATTAAACAAAGTAATTTTCTCCGGATTTCCGTGGTTTTCCGAGTTTTCTGGGGAAATGCTGTAATTGATAAGGGGCAAACAACTGAAACCTTAATTTAGATGGCAATTCCAACACAAAACCATATGAGTCACCAATGCCCTTTGAATACTAGGGCAAAGAACTAAGATTTTAAAAAATTTAAACAAAGTCATTTTCTCAGGGTTTCCGTGGTTTTCGGAGTTTTCCGGGGATATACTGTAATTGATAATGGGCAAACAACTGAGACCTTAATCTAGATGGCAATACCAACAAAAAAAAAATATGAATCAGAAATTCCCTTTGAATATTAGAAGGAAAAACAAAGATTGAAAAATAAAACATTGTCATTTTCTCCGTATATACGTGGTATTCCGGGTTTTCCGGGGAAATGTTGTAATTGGTCAAGAGACAAACAACTGAAACCTTAAATTAGATGACAATACCAACAAAAATATGCGAGTCAAAAATTCTCTGGGCATATTTGATGCAAAAAACAAAGACAAATTAAAACCAAGTCATTTCTCCGGATTTCCGTTGTTTTCCGGAGATATGCTGTAATTGATAAGGGGCAAACAACTAAAAACTTAATCTAGATGGCAATACCAACAATAAATATGTGATTCAGAAATTCCCTGGGCATATTAGGAGCAAAGAACGAAGAAAAATTAAAACAAACTAGTTATTTCCGGGGTTTCCGGGTAAATGCTGTAATTGATAAGAGGCAAACAACTAAAATATGAAACTACATGTCAATACCAACAAAAAAATATATGAGTCGGAAAATCCCACGGGGGGGGGATGGGGGGTATACAGTAGCCCACGCTCTATAGGCTTTGGCTATTTTTTTCATTCCTTCGACATAAAAGCATCGCGATCTCTTGAATGTTGTAGCTCACGCTGGTCGATTCATTTGTTTTTAATGTCAAGGCACGCAAACATAATATGAAATTTTCAACCTACACCGAAGAGGATTATTATTATTAATATTAATATTATTATTATTATTATTATTATATTATTATAGGGATAATCAATATTAGCCTAAATATGGTCAAACGTTGTTCGATTTGGACGAAACTCACTATACAGGGGTTTTCTGGGCCAAGGAACTCGAATCTGAGGTCGCTTTTACCAGGTGATGCTATCTAATCGTGATATATAGTTCACATGATTTAGGTGTTAATATAATGATTTAACTATTATGCTCTTAATTTTTAATTTTTGAAATAATTATCGCGGGCGAAGCCGCGGGCACATGCTATCTTAAAATAATAAAAGGACGTGCTTGTCTGTCTGTTCACGATGCCCAGCGAAATCTACTGAACGCAGAGATCTGAAATTTTAAACATAGATGGGCTGAAAGGTGGGCGAATGCGCATAGAAGCCGGATTTTTAATTTTAGCTTTCGTTCGCGAGTTGTGAGTGAAAAACTGGCAGAAAACGTGATTTTAGCGCTGTCGAAGCATCAGATTTCAGTAATACCTTTCAATGTCAAATCAATTGCAGTTGGCTTTGGCTATTTTTGTCATACCGTGGTAATAAAAGCATCGCGATCGTTAGATTGTTGTAAGCCCACGCTGGTCGATTCATTTGTTTAGAATGTCAAGGCCCGTAGACATATGAAATTTTCAACCTACACGGAAGAGGGATAGGCCTAAATATGGTCAAACATTGTTCGATTTGGACGAAACTCACTGTACAGGGGTATTCTGGGCCAAGGAAATCGAATCTGTGGTCGCTTTTACCAGGCGACGCTGTCTAATCGTGGTATGTAGTCCACGTGATTTAGGTGTTAATAAATATAATGATTTTACTATTATGCTCTTAATTTTTAATTCTTGAAATAATTATCGCGGGCGAAGCCGCGGGCACATGCTAGTCTTTTATAAAAGCCTAAATTACCACCGCCTCTATTCGTATAACTTTACATCACAATGCTACCAATCGATGTGTCCATATACCAGAGATGCCACACTCCCCCGTGACAAACAACATCTCGGTATGGTTAATCAACGCATCCCGTGTGTGCGTGGAAGACGCATTTCATTATAATCCAGCTGCGGTTTGTGCCAGTAAATGAAATTCAATATCAGTAGAGCCGCATACTGTATCCGGAGGAAGGTTTACGCCTATGCCTGTAATTGCAGACACATCAGCTTGTAATTTTAGATTCCCTGAAGATGTTACCGTAGCTAAAAGCAGAATTACTAGCGACGGAAATCCATTATGTGAATTAGCGCTTTATACTATCTGAGCAAGCGAGGGTATTAATGAACTTGAACACGCTCAAATTGCGTGGTATTAAAATTGTGGCTTCTAAAGAACACATTATGACGGGATGTTGCCTGTTAAAATATCTACTTCGAACAGTCTGTGGAGCACGATAGAGAAAAACTAGAAAAATAAACAAGCTATTCGTGCAATACATTAATATGATTGAATTCCATAAGGACTGAAAAAGTTATTTTTTATTCAAGTGATAAAATAGTACGAGTATATTACGATACAAGTGCCGTAAGCAATGCATACGGATCGAGGAAAGAGTTTGAAAAAACGAGGCGCTCGCGTCGAGTTTTTTCAATTTTCCGAAATCCGTTATGCGCTTACGGCAAAAAGTATTGCATGTTATTTTTTGCATGATGATTGTTTATATCAATTTAATTATATTAATTGAGATATTACCTGAAAATATTATGTATATACATTATTGAAGATAGATGTTTATTTCAGAAAGTGATTCGCATGTGTCTGTTGTTATGGAAACCGAATATTTGTCCTGGGAGGCCTTGTCCATAAAGGCTTGTATTATGATGTGTGGCGTAAGTAAATTCTTACCGCACGGAAACTCTTACCGCATGGAAATTTGTTTTGTTTCCATAGCAGCAAGATTGCGTGCGGGAATGTCAACTTACGATCCACGGCAACAATATTCGTAAGTACCACTAATTAATTAATGGCCGGTTTCTATAAACTCGCGAATTACCTATGGGTAAATTATCTAATGCACAGAATTTACACAATTTACACAAGAATAACACCACACAAACACAAATAATTTAAAGATAGCAATCACTTACACTTGTGGCGAGTTTCTAGATAAATGTCCTCTAGGTAAATATGAAAATGACAGAAAAAATGTTCCTACAAACTCGGGCTAGATCTGTCCAAGGGTAAATCTTGGGGTTAATTTGTCCTTTCATGGATGGCTGGATAAAATTTAACCTTTCATAGGATCAATAACAATGAGAATCAAAGCCTTCTGAATAAATTAACTGTACAACTCCAAGGCCTTGCTCATTATACCATTGTAGGTTAAATGGAACTAATTTGTCATGGGTAATTTACCCATAGGTAATTCACAAGTTTGTAGAAACCGGGCATAAGTCGTGCAAAAAGGAGCTTTATTTTGCATGTAGCAAAGTGCACTCACTTTGTGTATTATACACTATCTTTTAGACAGCCTTTACTATTTGTGATATGAGTTTATTGTGTACCGTGCAACCATTTTGGGTACTTCCAGCTTTCCAGTCACCTAGTACGCACTTTTGCAGACAGAGGCTAGTGATTTTCTTGTGCTCAGCTGCTATAACATCTGGGATGGGGTGAACAATATTTTTCAGACCACGTGATCATTTTTTTTGTGACTACCGTGGGAAACTGAACATTGAAAAAGACACTGTAATTTTAACGTTTTCATTTCCTATCAAACTGAATCTATTTACTTATCTAACGTTAAAGCGTACAAGGCGCGTAAAAAAGTTTCCCTGGGGCCGTCTACAGAAACAAAACACAATTTTGTGAACATATACATTACAATAGATACAGCAAGTATTCAGTTATTATTCAACATATTGCCACCGGAATTGAAACATCTGTCATACCGTGGAACCAACTTTTGAATACCTGTGTTGTAGAAGTCTGCCGCCAGGGATTTGAACCACTGTGTGACAAACTCTCTTCTCTGTCATTTTCTGTCACTTCTTGAGGTGTAGGAAAAGACGGAAGTCACTGGGGGCGAGGTCCGGGCTGTAGGGTGAATGTTTAAACACTTCCCAGCCGAACTTGCTAGGAAGTGTTTAAACATCCACCCTACAGCCCGGACCTCGCACCCAGTAATTTCCATCTTTTCCTACACCTCAAGAAATGACAGGGAATGACAGAGAGGAGGAGATGTTCGTCACACAGTGGTTCAAATTACTGGCTGCAGACTTCTACGACACGGATATTCAAAAGATGGTTCAATTCCGGTGGCAAAAATGTTGAATAAAAGCTGAATATTTGTTGTATCTGTTGGAATATATATCGCACCCCTGGTGGAAGACTGCCATAAGTAAAAAAATTGAATTTTTAGATAACTAGTACTTATAAGTGTTTGTCATCATGTCCATGTCCTGGAAAAGTGCCACAACCCAAATCGTAACGATAAGGATTATACAGCATATAATTGATTTTTCTTCTCACTAGCATCTGATATTTCAAATAGCAGAAACTGCCGCATCTCAGTTTTTTTTATCATACGCAAGCCCGTAAAACCGAGATTATGGCAGTGTTCTTGTCCGGAAGTGGCAGCAATTTTGTGTTAAAGTAATATTTACAATTTTTCACATTGAAACAAAATCTTTAAATGCTCCTCCTGAAAAAATATTATTTTTGACTTGTGGCAGTCTTCCACCAGGGGTGCGATATGTCCACGAAATTGTGTTTTCTTTCTGCAGACGGCCCCAGGGAACTTACTTTACGCGATAGTTGGTAACCGTGGATTGTTATAATTTTATACCAATCAGTGGCGTAAAGTTCTCTATTGGTATTACATTTTACAATTTGCTACCTGCCCCAATGCGCAATTTATCTATCACTAAGTTTACAAGAACACTAAAAACTTGGCTACTGATGAATCCATTTTATACGACTAATTAGATTTTTTGCTGCATTAAATCATGTAGTTCCAAATGTTTCAGGAATGTGTAGTGGGAGGTCCCCTGAAGGACGCCTAATGTTTTCCCGCCAATTTCAGGTGCCGCGGGGGGTGGGGGGGAGGCTCAAAGGTCCCTTTTTTCAGTTTTTGGCGCAAATCTCGAAAACAGTGCATCGTACAGAAAATGTTATGGTATTCAAAATTAAAGCTTATTAAATTCCCGACAAAACGGTGTATTCATATTTATCTTTATATGTTACCGTCTCCGAGAATGAGCCGGCGAAAATGGAAAACCTGCAGAAAAATTTGTAGCGCCTCACGTTTTTCGTCGAACTTGCCCTTCCAATTCTTTAGTTTTCTATTTTACAAGAAACTTGTAAGAAAAGAAGTTGTAGAGAATTACATGTTCTTCACGAATATACATACATTTGATAATTTATCTTCACGTAGTCAAAAGTTAGACAATTTTTAAATTTCGGGGTCGATTTCGAGATTCCGCTAGTAAACTGCACATCATTTTATTTCCGTTTTCAAGTGCTTTAATTCTCTGTATCACGTTATTTATTGTTTATGTGAACATAAATGTTATTTATTATCCATATAACTAACATATATATATATAATAGCTAATAATGCAAAAGTAATAAAAGAGGCTTACACAACCTAATTTCCGCTCACCCTTCCATCCTGTCACACATTTAAAGCTGTTCATACTCATATTCCTCATCGTACAACTCTTCATATGTCCTCTGGAACGGGAGCATTGTTATTGCAAGCACCGTAGCAATTGCCACAGACAGGTAGCAGTGGATGCCGGCTTTCCGGCATCCACATCTCATACCGCAGCCTGTGGCACAATGACAAAATATGGAGTTGAGCACGCTGTCAGGTGCAATAGGGGCCTTGGTCTTAATACAAGTCAGATATCCCCATCTTCTCTTGTCCAACCCCAACGTTCAGGTTCGAGAGATTCATTTCCAAACCACTGCTGGACCTGTAGAAACACTCTGCACGAGTGATGTAGAGCAGCATCTTTTGTAGGTGGCAATGAAGACAAGTTCGCTTTCATCTTGGCTGAAGATTTGATGAAGCACATGAACCTGTGGATAAAACACAATAAAATAGAATAGAATATTTTTTATCAAACAGCATGATTCAATGAAGTTAGTACATGCAATACAAAATGAAATGTACCTGTGATGATTGAGGTCATGCTCGTTGGGTGGGGCCTGATACATCAGTAGGAACATTTGTTCCCCAGCTTCAGCAATATCTCCTGGCGTGGATGTGGAGTCGTAAAACACTTCAGCGATGTTTTTGGTTTCGTTAGGAAACCGCTGGAAACATTTAAGTATGGCTGCTTTACTTTCTCCATAAATCGCAGAAGTGGTATCGCATCCAGTGAAGCAATGGATAAACAGAATGTATGGGCTGAATGGCTGTCTTCTGTGTTGCCTCGTCCAGGCTTCATAAAAAACACATTCGTGTCTCGTGGTGTGAGTGCCACGAGTAAGACGAGCTGGTCTATGTCTTCGCCAACTACCACCACAGTTGAATGAGAGGTATTTTCCAGTCCACACCTAACAATGCTGCAGTCAGCGTCTCCTTTGTCTATGATGACTTGTACACCTTTTGCGCCCAAGGCCTGCGCTAACATACATATCAGCTTGGTTTTGTTCCTTTCGTTGGAAAGGAAGTTTTCCTGCTGAACAGTAGCCACCATGTTCTCATCAAAGTCTATATCCACTGATGTTTTACTTGATGCCCTCCGATGTTGTTCGGCTCTTTTCGTGGAATTCGTGTCTTCGTAACCGTCAAAAACCACAGCAGAGTTGTAGCCGTAACGATTGATCATGTAAGACACATATTGATCGCAGATGGAGGCGAACTTGGTGTTGTTGTTCCACTTTACTCTATGAAGGAGGAAGCCGCCATACATTACCGTGAAACTGTTCTTCAAGTTGACCATTTTATTGCTTAAAGGAAAGGCATCGTTTTCCTCATGATCCATTCGTCGAAAAGAGTCATGGGGTAGCTATGGGGCTAACTCACACTTCAACAGCTCCTCTACATCCTCTTTAGTTTTCTGGGTAATTATGGTCCTCTGGAAAATCATTAAAGGCTTGATCACCACCAATCCGTTGTCCAGTTCGACAGTGTTGCTCATAGCAGCCAATGGGACTACTGCGTTCTTCTTACACTGCTTCATTTCTGCGAAGTTCATTCCAACAAAAGTTTCCATTGTACGGGTTCCGATTTCCATTGCTTGGTGACAGTTGATGTTATTGGTTCCTATTACTACGGTTGAAAGGGACATCAAAGAATCGCGAACAGAAAATGGCGGGTGATCAGCCAACCACTGAGCAAGTTTCCTTCTGTCTTGGTCATTTCTGCTAACTCGTGATGCTCGAAAGTCGACATGCTGTTCTCCACTCACAGAATGGACTAACTAACTATCGTCGATTATGTAAACAATAAATAACGTACATAAAAGTTCACATTTTATACATACTGGTATAAAGGCTCACATGCATATATATATATATATAGGTATATATATTAGTTATATGGGTAATAAATACCATTTATGTTTACATAAACAATACATAAAGTGATAAAGAGAGTTAAAGCACTTGAAAACGGAAATAAAATGATGGGCAGTTTACTAGCGGAATCTCGAAATCGACCCCGAAATTTAAAAACGGTCTAACTTTTGACTACGTGAAGATAAATTATCAAATGTATGTATATTCTTGAAGAACATGTAATTCTCTACAACTTCTTTTCTTACATGTTTCCTGTAAAATGGAAAACTAAAGAATTGGAAGGGCGAGTTCGACGAAAAACGTGAGGCGCTACAAATTGTTCTGCAGTTTTTCCATTTTCGCCGGCTTATTCTCGGAGACGGTAACATATAAAGATAAATATTAATATACCATTTTGTCGGGAATTTAATAAGCTTTAATTTTGAATACTATAACATTTTCTGTACGATGCACTGTTTTCGAGATTTGCTCCAAAAACTGAAAAAAGGGACCTTTGAGCCTCCCCCCCATCCCCCGCGGCACCTGAAATTGGCGGGAAAACATTAGGCCTTGTTCAGGGGACCTCCCACTACACATTCCTGAAACATTTGGAACTACATGATTTTTTGCAGCAAAACCATCTTTTTTTAGCTAATTTGACTGGGCTATAAGGAGTTTCTTGAAGCCGACTACTCCACCATGTTAACCTATGTTTAATGTGTTAATTAATTTTATTTACTGACTTGACTTATTGTATATACTGAATGGTCCAATAAATCTATGAATCTATGAATCTATAATTAATGTCATCTAACGTTAAAAGAAAATTTTTAAATTCGACTGCCTAAAAAATAGGTTATCACAAAAATTAGTACAAATTAGTACTACGCAGGAAAATTCAATTTAGTAATTTGAAAAGGAATACACACCTTGTTTTCACAGTATAAAGGAGGCGGAATTAAGGGGAAATTGATGTAATTTGAGTTGCTAGATGTGCTTAACTTTCCCTATCGACCACATCGTTTAAATCTCATCTGTTTAAGTTGTAGCAATAACCAAGTTCTGGATGTGTTGGCGCGTTTCCAGAACTAGCAGATAAGAGATGTTTGAATTGGCGAGCACAGTGCGGAGTAGCTGTGCTAGTGGCCACAATTAGGCCGGCGGGTGACCATCAGCCTGAACAATGGACCACATCACAATGACACAACCCTGTTTTTTTATTATTATTGTTTTCCCAGTGTTTTATTACAACCAGCGTGATTACATGCTCTGGTTGGTAGCCCTGCTAATGCTTCTCGAATCACTCTCTCAGTCTGATTTCTGTGATTATCATCCAATGGACCGTGAACCCTTAACACTCATAATATTTCTGTTTCCATAAATGTTTTATCTTTTCGATGCTCATTTTGCCTTTGATTATGGTTTATATTTGCTCTACTCGTACTACAGGTCAATTGTTATTGAATAGTCAGTTCTCGAAACATTCTGTAAATGTTTTCATTAACACAGGTATACACAATATTTAAAATCTGTAAGAAATATGCCGTTAAAAATGTGACAAATTGATCAAATACGCACAAATATGATGCATTATTGGAACACTAACAAAATATGCAACAATATGATAATGGATCCATCAATTGTATGTTATTATTATTATTATTATTATTATTATTATTTCAGCTGTATTTATGCTCCTTTTAACTACAAGGCCATATCAGGAGTTCGGGATATGTGTCTATACATACGGTAGGCCATGAAACTATTGACTGTCAATTATTTTCCACTGTTAGTGTGTTTTATGGATTAAATTTCAACTGATATTAATTTAAACGGATGAAATGTTGAGAATGATTCATGGTGTGTAAATTTCCAATTCGGCATTTACCTTTACGACTGGGGAAACCATGAAAAAACCCATGTCAAATTGGCCAGCCACAGGATTTGAACCTGAGACCTCCCGGATGCGCAATTTTATGTTATTTATTTCATGCTTTGAACGTATTTTAACACTAGCATACAATAGAGTGAGTAATTAAAAATATGACTTTTTCATAAACTTCTTATTATTAAACAGTTCAAGAAGATGGTACATAACTCCAGGAAATAATAGATGAATCTTTTATAGTAACTGTATCATATTTCGAAAGGATATAGAGATAAAGCAGTTTATTACATCTGCAGTTTTTTTACTTGATTCAACTGGTAGGCTGAGTTTAATAAAAACAAGAAAGAACGTTATTTTACATGAATACAATTGGTTTCAACAATAGACATCTTAACGTAGACCTTTCTCTTTAAAATGTAGCAAGATAAGACAATCATTTCCTGAATAAAACCCTATAGTAAGGACATTCTTTTCAAAGAAATTCGTGTATTTGCTGAAGATTTGAAATTTATACTAATATAGTTAGGTATAGTGCTTTCACATTCGCCAGAGGTTTCAAGGCCACAACTTCTCACGTCTAATATGCCCCCACTGAGCAGTCAACAGTATTCCCCTTTGCGCAGAGGAGCTGCGCTGTCGCACACACTCATACGACACCAAGGGGGAACTCCCTACTGGCTTGTCATGTGACTGGCATTGGAGGGGTATGATGTCATATGAGCACGGTAAGTGGGGGTATCAGAGGCGTGCTACGTTTGGCCTTGAAACCTCTGGCGAATGTGAAAGGACTATAGGAAAACATATGAAAATTGTTTTAAATACATATGGCATATGAGATATGCTAGCTTGGTGTGCCCATCGCAGCATTCCGGGCTTCTAGATTAAATACCAATTTATGAAAAACAGAGGCATCTGCTAACTGACCAATTGTTTTTACTACAACATGGCTCTTCTCTCGTCCGTTTTTATGAACTTCCAGCAGGAGTGATCGTAGCTGTTTTATTTGGATTCCCCATATTTCCACTTTTACTAACTTCACCCACGGTTCTGTTCTACCTTCAATCAAGTTTATGTTCTTACTTCACCCACGTTTTTGTTCTGACTTTATCCACGTTCTTAATTGTATAAACTTTATTCTCAATAACACTTCTTTCTCTTTGTAAGACCTTCTTGAATTTTTTTTTATAATTATTATATTTCAGCGATGCTATTCTTACCCAGTTTCTACGGCAACCGAGCAAAACCACTTTCAAATAAAATCAGGTAAACTGCTGTAACAAAGTGCCAGAATGCTTTTGTTTAATCAGTGATAGCTGCAATCATGATATGCAGAAAGTAAGTTATTTTTTAAATCGATTTCCGAATGAACCTTCAGATCGATTCATTAAGCAGGGCTTACGGAAGAACAAAGCTCTAAAGTTTGATAAGCATATGTGAAGGAATATGTGGGTAGTGTTATTTGTCAAAGCTAACTGTATTGCAACTTCAAAAAGTCGTATATGAACACTGTAAAACAATACGTTGTCATGAGAACTGATTTGCATATGATAAATTATTTCTAATATATTACCATAAAATAGACAATATAATGGGCATTACTCCTGTACCGGTCAACCGATTTGATCCAAAATCAGTAGGCGTCTTTCCATGGACGTTATAAATGCATATACCAAGTTTCATAAAAAATCCAATAAAGCGTATCTGAGTTATCGCGCGTACAGACACACGGACGGACAAATTGACACTCTCCTGTCCACCACACAATATCAGAAAGTATCATTATGGCACTTAATAATTTCACAATTGAAAACGATATAGGCCTAAGCTGACCGGTTCAAGTGTTATATGTGATAATATAAACAATGTAAAGTATTTGATGGAGCTGAAATTCACGAAACACTTTTCTGTTCTGTATGAATTTCAAATGATTTTATCATGTTTAATTGCAGTTCTAAATTACTAGAATGAAAACAAATTAGGACGATAATTGTGTAGTATTATTCACTTAAGAAAACGTGCTTCGCCGTGCCAAGTCAGATAGGAACACACAAAAGCTTAAGTAATAAATATGCAAAGTAGAAAAAGCAGCTTGGTCTAAGCAAATTAGTTGAGCGAGTTAAAATTCTGTTTCCGCTCTGGTAGCCACTGCATATATGAAAATTACCTGGAGTCTGCTATTACCACAATAGCAAGAGAAATTTAACTCCTTTTGTCTTCGCTACGAAAATATTTTATCTGCTCTGCAAGATGCTCAATAAAAGGGCTGGAATTTATGAAAGAAGAAAAAAAAATACTGCACCGTTAAATGTACATTGTACAAGCCACTCGTGCTATCAAGTCTGTGAATTTCTTGTTAGCTTTTAGCTGTAAAACCACGGCGGATTTTATTTTCAAAGTACAGAAGTCAAATCTGGAACAATCGGTCGTCTAAAATATTAACCTGAATAATCTACTTTTCGGTGAAGTAAAGTAAAGTGTCCCCTATACAGGCCATGGAGGCCCAGAAGGTTCCAGGAAGTTGAGGCTCCCAGATTTTGGATATTCGGCACGTGAAGGTGGTAAGGTTGTCAGCCTTAGGCACCGGCCGCCTTTACCCCCAGGATGGATCCTAGTACTCATTTCTGTTAGAGGCTGAGTCGACCCCAAGGCCATAGTGCCACCAGAAGGATTAGGCCAATTGAAAAACTCAAACGAGAATCGAACCCGCGACCTTCCGGTTTGTAGCGCAGCGCCTCAACCACTATGCTATCCAATCTACTTTTCGGTACAGGTTGTAATAATAATCTAGATTTTGTAACCACCTCATAATCTATAAATGATAACTTAGAAATATTTATTTATTTATTCCCTCTGGTGTAGTTAAGGTCTTAAGACCTTCTCTTCCACTACACAGAGGGCGATACACGCAAACAAAGCAATGACATTTAACTAAGTACTACAGCATAGGTGAGCAACTGAGGGGAAACGTTTTAGTCCCCCATCCACCTGTGACGTAAGAAACCTGTTCTTCATGTTCAGTGTCACGTCGAAACTGCTTTATGCTGACGTCAAGGGCGACGGTAGTGGGAGAAATTCCCCTACCTCACAGTGACACGATGTGCCACAGATGCGCACCCATGTACTAGAGTAATGAAAACTATACTAACCTATAACAATGAAATTTAATATTGATACGGCAATGAATAGTGCTAAGTAGAAATGAAAAATATGGACGAAAAATAATTGAAATGATACAAAAAGATAAATATTTTTAACACATAAACAGTAAATGACATGAATATCAATTGTCGGCCATATGGGCAACTAACTTGACCTTGAACGTTAAAATATCTAGGCCGTCTCTGCTTCTTCTTCAGGATCTAGATTGGATTGCTGACAAACGAATGACCTAACAAATAATACCATGTTAGATTTAACTTCGGAGTGGAGAGAATTCTTAAGTGTCAAACTATTTTACATGTATATTACGATATGTAAAGATTAATTATTAGTTAATGGAAACTCAGCTGTACAAAACTAAATAACAAAACAAATACAATTGGTTCCATTTAAATAGCACTAATCTGTTTCACATTACTACCATTTAGTGTTATTTAAATTAGCACTAACAGCACTAATCTGTTTCACATTACTGCCAAATAGAGCTATTTAAATGAAACCGTTTTCCTTATTTTTATGCCAAACACATGAAAGATAATATTTAGAATTATGAATAGAAAAGGATAAAGTAGAAAGAAAGAGATTATGGGTAAAAATTAAGTAAAAATAAAACTTTGCTGCAGAAGACAAGGAAAAAGTAAAAATTAGAGAAGTTTGCTAAGAATAATTATGGTTGAAAGCAGACAGGAGTTCCCTTTCTCCGCATGGTTCACCCAGTTAACAAGGCCGACCCCGTCTCTCAAGTTCCAGGTCGCTCTCCTTTGACATAAATGATATCAATTATAATCTGAGACTTTCCTGCTGACGCCAGCTGCTGTTTCTACACGACAGCGTTCTTACAGAAAGAGAAAATTATAGCTAAACTTCTCAAATAGAAGGGAATAGATAAGTAAAAGACAGACATGAATCTGATATTAAACACATGATTTTTACAACGTGGCCTATTTGCGGAAACGTGTAGGCCTAGGCTATTTGATCTTCTCACGGTATTCAATGTTGTTTGCAATGAAATACGTTAATTTTATTTAATCGCTTATAATGATAAGCAAATACTGTACAATTAGTTTAAACCGGTGCAGCACTTTTATGCAAAAGTACGTTGCATTTACGCAAATGGGCATGGTTACAGTACCGCAAAAGTTAATGTATCATTAGCGGAAATGAGCATTAAGGAATACCTTACACTAGAAGTGTGGCGTCCACTGCTTTCTCCAAAGGATTCGTCTAGGGCCCGAACTTTCATACAGTGAACGAAAAGTTGCTGGAGTATGGACTATAGGAAGACGGAGAGGTGAGGTCATCATGTGATGACAACATGGAAGAGGAGAGGTATAGTCGGGTGAAGATAAAAGTGGTTATATTGTGTACGTACGGTTACATGAATCGTTACATGAATCATTCTAGGATACGACACCTTAATATGTTTTGCAGCTTTAACCATATTATAAGGGGCAGCATCTGTCACGAAAAGAAGCACTTTTTCATGCAATATGCCTTGTGGCCATAGAAGTGACATGGCTTGATTAAACAGACGTGTAATCGTTGAATGACTGACAGATTCTAACTGCTCACATGTCAACAGATATTTTTTACTGGGACACTCAGGAGACAGTGTACCAATAATTAAGTTTGCTACACATCTCTGTGATACATCTGTAGTTTCGTCTATTGAAACCCAAATCATTTCATCCGCCACATTTTCTCGTATGGTACGTAATACTTGTTCATAGCAATTCCCTAAATAACATTTACGAAGTATGGTGTCTGAGGGAATTTCTTTGTGTGTGTATTTTTCCAGAAATGCTTTGAAGTAAGTGTTGTTTACTTTGTTCAATGGAATATTAGATTTGATCATCATGTTACACAGATCTTTATAAAATTCAGACTGCCTATGTGCCAGAAATGTGTCTCTTGGATGCTCTTTAATGGACAGAAGCTTCATTTGTCGAACGTGCTTTTTATTATTGGAGTGATCTTGAATTACTCGTCTAACAATACTTTTTATCTCTATTTTGCATTACTTACATTCAATCCTGTCACCATTTGCTGTAAAATATTCACTCCCAAATTCTTCTATAAGTTCAGTTAGGCCTATACGTGAATATTTCGGTTTTCGTGTTGGAGGCATAACTAGTCATTAGCTCATCACAGTTGCGAGACACACTATGTACTGCTGGCATTGCGACCTGTTTTGGTTTGCTGTACTGTGACTATACTCAGGCAATGACGTCATGCTATGCACAAGCCGCAGGTATCTTGCGATCGCCTTCATGCAGCGATCAGTGTATAAAAGTTCGGACCCTAGTCACTCATAACACTCATTTTCTTCAGAGCTGTTGTGGCTGGTAACGATGTCCCATACTGTAGTACTGTAGTAACGATATTGTACCAGCTCAATAACTTTTCCAGACATCCATGTTGTATGCGTGTTTCTGTATGATATGTTTCCTAACTTTTCTCTTCTGCAAAGAAGTGATAGAGATGTATATTTCGCTCTGGAATTCCTAAGCATTGCAGTCAGCACATGAACAGATGGATGTGATTCATTAAATTGTTTTTTAAAATGTCTATGGAAAGACTCAGTCTCATTTGTCGTTCGGGGTTCACTTGATGGACAACTAGCTCTTATCACCGGTGGAAATTTAGCATAATCAGTGATGTAGATTGCCTAAATTTATGTAGTCGCTGTGTGATTACTTTGTCACAACCATTTGCGTTACCGCAACCTAAATTTTTGCGGTAATGTAACAGTATCCCACGGGCAGTTTTGCGCAAATGGCATGCACCCGATTAAACGAGTGAGGAGTTTCCCAGCTATTTTACCACTAGCTCAGCACATAGTTGTACAATAAAAAATACGTGGGAAAATTATCAGTCAATAGTACATTGCTTATTAGAAAATTGCATTACATAAGTTATAGTGAGTATGTTAATTAACTTATAAATGCAAACGACATATTGCAAAGGTAGTACATTTATAACTTATGTATATATGTGTGTACAAGCCGAAAATTAAATTATGGAAGTATGAAGTGATTTGTTATTTTTTATTTTAATTTATTTATTTAAGGTCGCTTTTTAACTGCCAGGGTCACATGTTAAATTATGACTTCTTAAATATAACAGAAAAAGTTTACAAAGTAAGTACACAAATAAAACTAAACTCCGTGGCACTACGTCCCTGAAGGGACAAGGCCTACCACCCGACCGCTGCGTCACCTACCATAGGGAGATGGCAGGATTGGAGGCATGTGGTCAGCACGCTGACACCCACGGCCGTTAATGGTGGTTTCCATGACCGGAGCCGCTACTTCTCTATCAAGTAGCTCTTCAATTTGAATCACGAGGCTGAGTGCACCCCGTTTCATACCTCCCTCCCTCAGAAAAATCCGAGGACCGGGCATCGAACCAGGGCCGACGGATCTGTAGTCAACAACGCTAACCACAAGACACGCCGGCGGTCAAGTAGACAAATATAGCCTATACTTAATATATTTATAGTGTAACAAACTACGTTAGTATTCATTATATCTAATGTTACATTTAAAATATTTAAAAGTTAAAATATATATATATATATATATACAAATTATATATACACACACACACATTATATCAAGCATGTCGAGAGTTATAAAATAATACCTTAAATTATTATAAGAGAAGCAGAGACCTTTTATTAACTGTTAAGTAGTTTTGTGTGTGACTTCATGAACATTTTATCTTATGTTTTAATGTATGCTTTATTATTATTATTATTATTATTATTATTATTATTATTATTATTATTATTATTATTATTATTATTATTATTATTATTATTATTATTATTATTATTATTATTATTACTATTATTATTATTATTATTATTATTATTATATAAGTATTGTATAAGTATTGTATTGTACTGTGCTTATCTCTGAAGGTGTTTACGATGTACTGTATTTTGTATTCATACTGGTTGTATGGAAGAAAAGTACCTATGGTCGTAACTCTGTCCGGAAAAATAAATTATTATTATTATTATCATCAACATCATCATCGGTTAAAAAATAAAAATTCCAGACGAATTAACTGGGATACCATCTCGGATTCCACTAGTGAAAAGTGTGCTATCTAACCCACATTATTATATTACATAGGTGAGAACGTTTCCCTGGTAGAACTTGAGGGCGAAAACCAAATTCAATTAAATTGTACTTGAATTATTCAGAGAATGCAGCGGAAACCTTCTGATATTGCTGATGCCGCTAGGAAGTTTTCAACACACCATATCCATTTTCCTGGATAGTTCGGATCTTCATTAAGAGTCCTGTGGGTTTCGTACTGTGACGGATACAATGAACTCTTCAGGCTATGATAATTGCCCTGCACTCCAGTATGTTAATTAATGGAACAGAAGGGAATCCTCAGACCGCAGGGCAGAACAGATCCTTGGAGATGTTGCATTCGCTAAGTTACAAGTATAATCAGTTCAAACCCAATAAATTCTCCCACTGAGCTTTAGTCTGAATAACAATGATAAATTAATGGTGTAAAATATTATGTGGCAAATACTTTTCACACACATGTTGGCGAAGTTTTCTTTTTACTGTGTATTCATAAAGAAAGTGTTTTTACGGGGCCGGATTTTGATGACCTAAAATACTTTAAAAATGAGCTATAAAATGATTACAAAAGTACAAAAAAAGACCGAAAACTTAACAAATGACCCAATGTTATTTACTGGGCGTGATTTTGATGACCTAAAAACACTTAAAAATGAACTATAAAATGACTACAAAAGTACAAAAAAAAGACCCAAAAACTTAAAAAATGACTCAAAAACTTAAAAGTGACCCAATGTTACTGGGCCGGATTTTGATAAACGAAACACTTGAAAAATGAGCAAGAAAGGACTACAAATGTACAAAAGAAGACCCAAAAACTTTAAAAATGACCCCAAAACTTAAAAATGACCCAATGTTATTTACTGGGCATGATTTTGATGACCTAAAAACACGTAAAAAGTAAGCTATAAAATGACTACAAAAGTACAAAAGAGACCCCAAAACTTAAAAAAAGATCCAAAAACTTAAAAATGGCCCAACAATTTGTATGAAAATTGTGGTTTATTATGTTGATATGTTACCTACGAAACTTATAAACTAACCACGAGAAAATAAAAAACAAATACAAATAATGTATGATTTGATTTCTGTTATTGTACGGCTTTCTTGATACACACTTATAAGATTACTATGAGCTATCTCGAGTCTTGTATCAGAGGTGGAAGAGGTCAGACGCTTTATGCGGAGTTGCGCTGAATACGGAAACGATGGGCATTGACCTAACAACTTACCGCGCGAGAATAGGCCTTCACAGAAGGCTTAAAGCAGAATCATCTAACGTCAACGAACAGGCACATGGTCCCTCGGTCAATAATTGGTTTTTTGGCCTAATTATAGCAGCACTGTTATTAATTGGAGGAATCGAGGCAAATCCTGGCCCAAGACCAGGCAAGAGCGGTGAAAATAGTGCGGATAGTGGGAATGTAGCTGCGTTAACGGACTTGATAACCAAATTAGACGAGAAGTTAATTAGTAAATTCGACGAAATCAACAGTAAGTTGGAAGATGTAAAGGGATGGATCATCAATATTAATGAGGAATACAACGAATTAAAAAATGAGATCGCCACACTAAAAGAAATTAAATGGACAACACAGAAGCTGGAGAGAGAAGTAAGGATGAGGAACATCATCATCTTCGGATTAGAGGAAAACCACCAGGAGAGAAGACGGGACACTTGTGGACAGGTGCTTAATCTTTTTACCAAGGAACTTCAAATGGAACTTTCTGAACTCCATCTTGATAATGTGTTCCGTCTAGGAAAAGGAAAAAACCGACCAATATTAGTGAAGTTTACTAGTGTGCTAACTAAAGACATGGTGTTGAGCAGGGCTAAGATGCTGAGAGGGACGGGTGTGAGGTTTGCGCAAGATTACAGCAGAGAAGTTCGGGCCAAAAGAAAGGAACTACTCCCTTACATGATACAGGCTCGTAATGAAGGGAAATTTGCTGTGTTAGTGAAGGACAGGCTCCGTATAGACCAGAAGGTCTTTGACATTGACTATTGCAGGAAAAATATAACTTTGACCAGGGAAGCAAACGACAAAGGGCTCGCCCCAAATAGGCATAGCAACAGGGACTCAAATTCTAATAAATTAATAGAAGTGAATACAGCGAACACGACAATCCAGGAAACGAGGAGACAGAACAGCGAAACGCTTATACAGCGCACACGGCCTGACAATACGAGTTCATCGCACCAGGAGAGGAATTCCCCCACATCAGCGGTTAGCAACACACGAGAGCAGCGAACAGAGGAAGCGGCAGAAAAGACCGAAGGCGTAAGACATATAGAGAGGGAAGCTGAGGACATCCCATCACCTCGAGACAGTTCGGCCCCTCTGCGTAGAGGACGGTCAAAGAGTGTTAATCAGTCACATAATTTAAGAAACTGGTTCACTGTTTCGGATTCTCTATAAAATAAAACGAAGAAATAGGTTCAGTGCTTCGAGAATAGGTCTAGAGCTGATTTTCCCAAGTCCAAGGGTCTAAAATAAAATAAAAGTATAATATGAAATACGGAGAAGGAAGCTATAGGCAATGATAGACTAATCCCCCAGTCATGAAAGAGTAAAGATGCCACAATGGTAGAATTTAATTCTTTTAGGTCATATAATTTACGGCACAAAGCTCATGTTAGGATAGAGTGTGCAAGGTAAGTAAGTGTACACAAAGTTAAATAAGTCACGTGTGGACAAGAGGTGCGTGCCACTGTTATCCTAAACAAGTTCCCAAATAGGACCTAAATAAGAGTGATATAAAAAGAACGAATTTAATCTCCTTATTAGTAACTTAATAGTAATTTAGTAGTAACTTTTTACTCCACTAATATGTAGCACATGTGAGGGTAATAATATACCACAGTATAAACATCAATTCCAGTTGCAATATTACGAGAGACCAGTCAGCTGAATAGGATCGGTTAGCTGCAAAGTCAGCACGCGTGAATGGATCAGTGTCATGTTATTGAACTTGAGAAACAGTAAACATATTATTTTAATCCACCAAGTTTGCAATGTATTATAAGAAAAACTGTCTGTACAGAGTACTTCGCTTGGCAATAAACCTACAGTGTAATGCCAAGGAGGTAAATTGGTTGATACAAGAATAAATTACATTACATTACATTACATTACATTACTATGAGCTATCTGAAGCTATATTTTGCTGTCAGCGACTTGTCAACAAAAGTCTACGCCATCTTCTTCTTATACCCGTCTGCAACTTCTTTCTAAATCCTTCACTTTTTTACGTAACATATTGACAGGACGGGTGAAATTTCTCCATGTTCCTCCGTTGCAAGCCTGTCATCCCGTCAGCTTTACAGTATTTCCATTTATTAAGGCTGCACATTTATCACAGCTGCGTTGACAAACAAACAGATACACAAGAGACATTGTACCAGCAACCGAATTTCCGACAAACAGCCATTTGTTGAGTTACGCGGATGAATGCTGATAGAAAGTGAGGAACATGTAAACACATTCGTTGACAGAAATATTTTGCCCATGTGATCAGTACTTCCTGTTATATCTTTGGGAAATAAGTGAAACATAATGCCAAGATCTAAAAAGAACTTCCTTCAATTCAGAAAATAACTATCTTTCATAAGAAGCATATTCCATGTTAAATAAATGTTTAACATTACCTTATCAACTTCTCTAGCGTTTACAATAACATGAGATATCCATTGCCTTCCATAGCAATCGCGATGGTATAATTTCCAAGGTATGACAAAAATAGACAAAGCCTTCTGCAATTGTTTTGACAACTGAAATGTATTACTCAAAACTGATGCTTCGAAAGCGTAAGAAATGCACGTCTCATTCCCATTTTCACCCATAACCCGCGAATGAAAGCTAAAATTAAAAATGTAGTATGCCAGAAACCTTCGCGGGAATGTACTCAACAACTTCCCGAAGTTTCATGGCGATCGGATGAACGGTGTAGTAATGCATAAAGGACAGACTCGCATACATTCATTTTTATATCTTTGGGAAACAAGTAAAACATAATGCCAAGATCTAAAAAGAACTTCCTTCAATTCAGAAAATATAGAATAGGCCTAGGCTATAACTTCCTTCAATTCAAAAAATGTCGCGAAACTTTAGGACCTTACGTTCCCCGGACATCATCTAACAGCCATTATCATCTTCCCCCTCCATTCGTGCCTTGTGTTTGTGATAAGTGTTTTTATTGTCTCGGAGGTGGCCCCGGCATTGGGCTGATCACTCATCCGGGGAGGCCCTGCATGTTTGGTCAAAAAAATGTGTATGCGATCCATATAAATGACCTCTCCGATAAATACCGGTCAACCGATTACGACCAAAACAAATATGCTTCTTGCCATGGACGTTATAAATGCGTATACCAAGTTTCCTGAAAATCCGATAAAGCGTATTTGAGTTATCGCGCGTACTGAAACACGGACGGACAGACGGCCTTTTTCCCGGTCCCGCACACTATCTTAAAAAGTACCTTTCTGGCACTTAATAAACAATCAAAGAAATAAGATGAGAGGACCATTTCTTTGTAATTGATTTATTACTTGTTGGTATTCTATACCGATACGCAGGTCTAATTGGGGAATAGAACTGTAGGTGCAATTTTCCAAATGGGAATCCGATGCCTCAGAAAAAAAATTCTATTGGGGACAGATCGTTTTACAAAAATATATTAGCTTTTCAGTGGAGCATTCAGTGCAAGGATGAATAGCGTCAGATCATCTTTATACTGGCTTGACAAATTCAGTTAGCCAACATCAGTTGACCGGATTTTCTTTTTCGTTCTGTCTGCACTGAATTGCAAAGCAGGGTTTCAGGATGAAGTGCAATGCTCAAAGGAACGACTGTAGTAAACAAACAGTGATCTGACTTCTCCAGAGAAAATGCAACCCAGTCACACACATATAGCGCTCTCTTTACAGCTCGCATTCTTTTATTTATACATCTGGTTCTTCATTTTTTGAATTTACAAAATGTACACGGAATACCAAAAGCACAAATATACAAGACATATAGTATAGTTTGTTGTGTACGTTCGAAATCGAAATAGCGTTTTACGATAACACGTTTCCGGGTAAAATATAATGTTATCATTGTTTAACAGTAGAGGCGTTACGAACTTCGAATACTTCGAATACTTCAATTATTATTGATCCCATTCTAGTTTGATCCTAGTCAAAACAAAGGGGAGGAGAACTCACAGAGAGTTCGCGGAAAATTCGCATCATGTGAAAAAACGTGATTGGTTAATGTCATTAGCATGCGCCATTAGCAGGGTGTGGCTAACGAGTGTTCGTAAGTTCATGCAACAATTATATCAACATTTACACGTGAAATAACAAACTCTCACTGGCATCGTCATCATTATAGTATATCAATTAGCAAACAAAACAAAGGATTCATTGTTCACGACGACCCTGCGTGTGAGTTGTACTGAGAATAAACAAACTAACATTAAACACGGTGAACACGTGCGTCCTCACGTGCGGGCTATGACAGCCACGCCTCTTTGTTTTGAACAGGATCGTTCTTAAATGGGATAAAGAATAAGAGAGGAAGAGATCAGGAGGTAGAGATGGAGAAGAAAGAAAGAATAAATAAATTTTATTTTAAAATGTTGAGCTAGCGTTCGCATATTGACAGCTGCACAAAGCAATCTCTAGTTCCTAGATACAAGAAACTCTATATGTTGTTAATTATATTCTTAAAGGAGCAAACCACCTGTTCGTAATTATTCACTTACTTACTTACTTACTCAATGGCAATAAACAATTCCTCAGCAAGCTAAAGGAATATTATCTATTTTATGGAACCCGGAGGTTCATTACTGCGCTTACCTGAGCCCGCCATTCAACCCTATTCTGTGCTAACTCCATCCTATCATCCCTTGCAAATCCTACTTCCCTTAAATCTATCCTAATATTGTCCTCCCACCTAGGTCTAAGTCATCCAGGTGGTCTTTTCCCTTCGGGTCTTCCAGTCAATACATTTGAGGTATGTCTCCCCCGTTCGCGCAACATGTCCAGCCCATTTCATCCACCGTGATTTAATTGCCCTTACTATATCCGGTGACCTGTACAGGTTATGAAGCTCGTCGTTATATAGTTTTCTCCAGTCCCCATTTTCTTCTCTCTTAGATCCAAATCTTTTCCTAAGCACCCTATTTTCGAATACTCTCAGATTATGTTCTTCCCGAAGAGAAGATGCCATGTCTCACATCCATATAATACAACCGGCAGGATAATTGTCTTATAAATATTTATCTTTAGATTTATGGACAGAAGACGAGAAGATAAGAGTTTCTGAACTGCATAAAAAAAAGCATTTCCTGATTTAAATTACCCTCATTAAATGTTTTGTTTACTCTTTGTCATGTTCTCAACAACTTAGAAAATTTTAATAATAATAGTGATTTTCATTATTACAATACAAGGAACAAAAATAAACTCCGAGTACAACAGTATAACTATAGTCAGTCACAGAAAAATTGGTACTATGTTTCAGTTAAACTACACAACTTTATCCCTGAACAATTAAAAACATTACCATTGATGCAATTTAAGAAAAGTATTAAACATGTATTAATCTCTGAGTGCCTTTATTGCATTGATGACCTCTATTCTATTATTTAGAAATTGTATTGTTGATTAGGGAATTTATTATAGGCTTAGTTTTGTTATTTTGTATTAAGTCTTGTTCTATAATGTAGATATAACTTATTATGTATTATACTTACTGTACTGTCGGTCAAATAAAAAACGTCGGGCGGTATTTGATTAAGTATCACGAACGAGCATATGCGCATGTACAGGAAGACTTAAGGTTAGGTTCACACACGCCTCTTGTCTATCCATGTATTTTCTTGATTATTTAGTCAGTTTTGTTCCAAAACAAACATGTATAGAAGGCTGTGGCTATATGCCTCAAATCCGCCATATTCTTGGTTGCAAATTTTTATAATATTAATAATTAATAGATTCGCGAGGAATATGTTTATTCAAGGAGAATTCTTTAAAGAATTTATTTTATAATACCGGTACTAGTGCAAAATCAATAACTTACGCTCAACTTCTGCAACCAATCTAGCATCGAAATCGTTTCCTATGAAAACTTCCGGTCGCATTATAGTGAAGTTCCCACTCTGAGCTGCTCTTTCATAAATATGGAACCTTCTCGCTGCTTCAGAGGCCGAAAAATGCAGGTCGATTACAGCCCTAACTACACTTTTTCTCACTTTAGCATTCGTATGTGGCGATGACACAAAGCAAAATGAATTATGACAATACATTAAGTTGAATATCGTGTGTTGCGCTTTCCGCGTTCTTCATTTTTTCCCTCGTTGTTCATTTTTTCCCCTCCTGTCGCATGGCCTCATATGTTCCGAGAATGGCCTGTATTTTATGTTTTTTATAGGAAACTTGTGAACTAATGCGCTAAAACTTTAATTTTAACTGCATACGAGTCCCGACGTTTTTTATTTATGTAAATACTTAATGAAGAATAAATTCTATTGTCTATTCTATTGTCTATTGTCTTAACTTCTGCCTTAATATTATTTGTGTCTGTAATTATTGCTCCCAGATATTTGAATTTTTCCACTTGTTCGAACGATTTATTCACTAATTTGTTAAAACTGGACTGTGCTAGAAGTCTGTTGTTCCTTCTCGAGCTGCAAACAAACGTACATCAAACAGCCGCGCCCATCATTTCCTATTCTGTGTCCATAATTATTCAGTAGCTTACTACGTTCAGTAATTAAATCTAAATATAGATTTGCAGTTATTATTTCTTATCATTGATTGGCGTGCTCAGGAACAACAAAATGAAAAAAAAAAATTCCTTTAGGCATGCCTACAGGCTGAGGTAGATTACGAAGTGTTTTGGTTTAATTTATTGCCACTGCGCAGCACTCTTCTTCTTTAGCCTTGGCATGACAAACCCGCAATAAAAGAGGAAAGAGCACTCTTTCAAACATTCAAATCTCGCCTTATATGAGAGCTATTGAGAAACTAGTTATTGATTTGTAGAGTACTCATCAAGAGCTTTTCAACGATACTCCACAAGACGTGGTTTCAAAAATTTGGAATTTCCATCCCCCCCACTTCCCACCCCCACTCGTACCCCACAAAACTCCTGAATCGTTGGTGTCACTGTGAACCTAAATTTATTCAAACAAAGTTTCCCTCTATACTTCATAGGGGCCGAGATATAAATTTTTCAAGATTTCAACCCCCTCCCCCGACCTCCCCTTGGGCCAATTTTGCTCATTAACGAACTTGTCCGAACTATTGGGCCTAGAAATAACATAATGAAATTTGGTTTAAATATCTTTAAAATTACGGCCGCTAGCGTGTAAAGATATATATATGAACAAAATGAACGGGCGGTGGTTTCGTACTTAGGGAGGCATGAAACGTAAAGATATTAAATAATTTTTCGAAAGTCATGACATGGTACCGATCGCAATAGGTAGATTCTTCTTCGAAATCTACCTAAAAAGTGTATTAATTTTTATAGTCATAGCTTGAGTGCCTGTATAATAATAAAGATAAGACGAGAATTACTGACTAAGAGCTGCTGTCCGCAAGTCATGTGCTTCATCAATTAAGAGGTATTCTAAAAACCCAAAACATTTAATTAAGACAGAACAAAACGTGCGTACGAATTAAGGTGATTATATGATTAATGCCCGGTTTCTATAAACTCGTGAAATACCTATGGGTAAATTATCCATGGACAAAAATTAGTTCCCAATCACCCACAATGATATTATGAGGAAGGCCTTGGAGTTGTACAGTTAATTTAATTCAGAAGGCTTTGATTCTCATTGTTTAAATTATTATTGATCCTATGAGAGGTTAAATTTTAATCCAGCCATCCATGAAAGGATAAATTAACCCGACGATTTACCCTTGGAAAGATCTAGCCCGAGTTTGTAGGAACATTTTTTCTGTCATTTTCATATTTACCCATAGGACATTTATCTAGAAACTCGCCACAAGTGTATGTGATTATCTTTAAATTATTTGCGTTTGTAAAAGTAATTCTGGTGTAAATTCTGTCCGTTGGATAATTTACCCATAGATATTTCGCGAGTTTATAGAAACCGGGCATAAGACACTCGTATGAAAATTATAAAAACACATTCATGTCTTATTAAATGCTACTACAGGCTCGTTGTTCGTTCCTTCTGTAAACAATAATGTGTTCAGGGAGAAATTTTTCCAGAATAAAAGTGTCATTTCATAAATACCATAGCAACTCTCAAGACTACCCCAAAATTTTTATGAACGTTCAAAACCTGATTACGATTAGAGCACCATAGAGAGGACTAAACCGATGAGCAACACTGTTTAGATTTTAATAAAAGCACAGAAACTTGTTCGTGTGTTTGCCTGGAAATAGGGACATTATAATATCGATTCTAGAAGTAAAACCTCAGAATATCTGAAAATTCCACTCCCTATTCTAAACACGGATCCTACATGCCAGTACCAATTATAACAACGATTACAATAACACTAAGCTTTGTGCCTCAATTCCTGTAAGTTAATTTTTTCCTCGTATAATTAACATGTTTTCTAAACTATAAGAACTAGAGACTTCAAATTGTTAATATTTGTAAAATATAGCATTCTACACTTTATAACATGTAGTTATTTTCGTATTTCATTAGTTGAAAGTGCAACAATGCAATATACAGCCTATATGAACAGAGAAAATTAAAGAAAAAGGAAATAAAATACTTCACTTAAAAATAACCTTATGTAAAATATAAGTACATTAAATCCCAATGGTACAAGGAGTCAAAAACATGCAATAAAACAATAAAAAAAACTCTACTTCTAATAATTTAAGGAAAATGTAGAGGATTCCACTAAAAATGAAGTTTACTTTTTGCTGTATAACGAGCATTTTCTTCTAAACTATGAGCTGGAGACTTAAATTTTCAGGGCTTCTACATAACACCAAGCAGACTTTCTACCATATCTTTTTTCTTATAACATAGTGGATTGAACAACACAGTGAAAAAATGGTAAAATATAATTTCAGTTAAAAAATGAATATCTTTAAGAAAAATAAAAGCACACAAAAAGCCCCAAGGCACGATTTGTTAAAATATGTAATAACAGACACTAAACCATTCAGCTCCTTAGTGCTAATAGTGTAGGAGGAAACGTTAGGTATAAGGCACTTCGGGTGCCCTTAATAAAGCACAGCCGTCATCAGTATGCAAGTTCTAGGGAGCCGACTTTACCTGCTCCACTCTTGTTAGGAAAGCTGAGCAGCAGGCCGGTTTATACACTCAGTGGCGGCTCCTATAGCTGTACGGGAGTAATTTTGCAATACAAATTGATTTACAGTACTTAATCTGACCCACCACTGCGCTGAGGGAGGGTATGAATGATATAAACATTTTCCCTTTTGCTCCTCTTTCCGTTGCTCCCATTATGCTTATGGACTCAGCAGACAAGCTCCAAAATGGACTGCCGAGTATTTGACGATAGCTGAATAAGCATACAACAGAACCAAAATAGTCTATTTCAAAAATGTTCTTAAGCAATTAACTGTGCAATTCGTTTACACTAAAGTATGCTGTGCGTTTGTTCTCATTCTGTCTACTGTGTGTAACATATACATATGCAATTGGTTAGTGTCTCACTACCTCTCTGGGGAAATAACTCGATTATACAGCTCAGGGAATTAGTTCCTATATGTACACCAGATCCAACAATTACGTTAATTGAAATGCCTTAATGGGACTATCGGGAAACCAATCTGTTTCGTATATTATTTCGGAATTGATGGTTATCTCATTTGAAAATGCAGGTAAAGTTCTCAATAAAGATTTCTTCCAGAATAGGCCCTACTATGTTCCTCTCGGGAAATAACTCGATTATAAACATAAGTATTTATAAACATTCTTGAACAGGTTGAATAACTTAATTCAAAGTTTAAAGTTATATTTCATAACGATTTTTGTAACTACAAATTATTCATTATTATTTATAATTTTAAAAGCTGTCTGACAAAAAGAATAGACTGGTTAGGCTGTGTCATATGGCACTTTGTGTAAAACAAGCAACTTAGTTTTAATAGAAACTATTTATATTCTAAAAGAAACACAGAGCTAAACAACACAATAAATTACGTTTTCTTGATGCAAAATATCCAACGACTAAAAAATAAACAGAAAATGAACTACTAATAGGCTATAATTTGTATACATTATACAATGCATACAAGTCAACTAGCTTTGGCAATACACCGCATAGAGTTCATATCGGTTCAAGTTTATGAATTTTCGTTAATATTCTATTATATCTTGTGGTTGATGTGCTGGAATACAACAAAGCTTTGAGAACTCAGAATAAAAAAAAAGCTAACTGTCAATAGTCAAACATGGTTTTGACAATCTAAAGTTCGTTAGGTGTAACGCCATATCAAAGAGCTTTGTGTATCATTCAATATTATTTCAAAAAATGAACCCTCATGTCATCGATACTTCAACATTGTAGCGTTTTCTGGTATGTAAACCTGACAAATGGAAAACATGATGAGAATGGATTAAAGAACAAAAGCACCAATCAAATATCCAAGGTTAGTTTAATGAACCTGTGAAAGTGTTGTAATATTGGTAAGTTAGATACAAGCAAATGGACTATGGATATCGTTGTATATAATACTATACCAGTAGATTTAATACGTTTGATCTTACACTGTACACCGTATTCGGGAAAATATCTAATAATCACACTCAACAATTTTGTTGCTCTTTTGAGAGGGAATACAGAAATAGTGATTTGATCGACTTAGCAAAAATCTCTTGATGAGAAATACACCTTTCTCATGCCACACAGGGCTTGCCAAACTACGACTCGGGGGCCGAATCCGGCCCGCATACAAACTTAAACAAGTATGAATAAATAACAATAGGTGCGTATGCGATTAGATTAATTTATTCATGAATACTGAACGAACAAATAAAATTAAACACTCAGCATTTTAAACAAATGGTTCAGAATATACTATGGAGACTTTTTAACTATTGGTATTACAATGGAAAAACACACAAATTGATTGAGCATTGAGCTGATGTTTTAACCTGATGCAAAGCTTCATTGTTCTGCAGACAAGACAGAGTTTCTACATACAGAGGGGTGGTTTATAACTACCCTTCAGAGAACTTTTTTGCCAAAAAAACTGTTTCGTTAGAGTCGTTTTCAAGAAAACCGGTAAAAATAAATTGTCTTCATGTAAAGTGGCATTACGATTAAGAGAAAGTTGTCGCTAGTCTTCTTGTCACATTCCTACAAGGTACCTAATCCAAATAGCCTCCATTATGTTTTCATACGAATTTTCGTTCTGGAGCTAGGCTGCTCACGGGCTCATACAAACACACATAAATATATATGTTTCTGAAAATAGTATTTTTGGATTCAAGGGACATCAAAACATGTAGTTGTGATAAAACCCAACTTCAAATACACGAGCACCTTTATTCGAGTGTATTCGAGCACGATCAGTTTGCTCATTCGGGTGTATTTCTAAATAAATATTTGGTTCTTTTCTTTCTTTTTCTTTTCTTAAAAAGTATTGTACTTTAATTTTGAAATTTGTAAATGTTTTTTGTTTATTTGTGTATTTTTGTATTTGTATTTGTATTTGATTTGATTAACAATAGGCAGAAATAAAATAAAATAAATATGTCTGAAGTCTCCATCTTTAAAAAAAAAAAATCGTGGTCCAACACAATACGTTCTCTACCTACGGTACCTATGACAAGGATAGAGGAAATAAAAATCTGATGTGAAAGTCACATAACTTCCTCTGCCCAAATAAAAGTTAGCAGTATTTACATATCCTTTTACAGAATCGCAAGACACAATTTTACGCTAATTATCCTATAAATAACTCTTCTTTCAATGATGCGACTATATAACAAACTTAAAAAAAAAAAGTGACTGCAGACGTTTATTGAACTTTCCACCGTAAAGAATAATTTCCGAAATGTATCGAATATTTCCCTCAGATACTTATTTACTGTATACCTGGCCAACAATACATATTTCTCACTTCACATTCTTATATAGAATAAGAGGCCATGAAAGAGCTAGTATTCAGTTGTTCATCACGCAAGACAAAAATTCTACAAACAGTGGGTGAACAGTGGGTGGCTTGTAACTACCCTCAGAGAATTTTTTCGAAAAAATGTTTCAAATAAAAGTTTTAGCTCTTAGTATAAGCAACCCATGTGAAAAATTTAAAGAAAATCGTTAGAGCAGTTTTCGAGAAAATCGCGAAAAACGAAAATTTCTTCATGTAAAGTCCCCTTAAAAATAAGAGAAATTTGTCGCCAATCTTCGAATCACATCTTCAGAAGGTACCTGACCCAAATACGAAATTTTGTTTTCATACGATTCTCCGTTTCGGAGCTAGCCTGTTCAAAAACTTCCACACAGACAGACACACAGACACACACACAGACATGTTTCCAAAAATAGTATTTTTGGATTCAGGGGGCCTTGAAACGTGTATATATGCTAAAAACTCAACTTCGAATTTTAGGGTCGAAAACAATACTTCCTCTACCTATAGTACCTATGGTACGGGCAGAGGAAGTAAAAAGGAGTTCGAGATCTCAGCAAGATAACGATTGAAACTTCATTTCAGTCTATTCTGTACACATTGTGGATTATAGACGGTTATAATCAAATAATATTACCTCAGCACTGGAATTGCAATTGAGTATAACCTCCTCAGATGTGGTTTGGTGGTCTGTTCCAACAAAACATCCTGGCAAACCACACCAAACTCAAATCACGTCTAATGAACTTGCCTTAGTAAGAAGTTTGACGTAATGTAAATAACTGACCGAATGAAGCGACCTCCTGTCTTAGCTCTACCGTTCGGCATTTCATCATAAATTGTGTGTTGTGCAGTTATGACAAAATGCGTAGTTCGATCATTGTTTTGTTGATTTTTCTCATCAGAAGCAGTTGTTAATATATTAGTTATTTGTTAAAAATATTATTCGTCAGTCGGGTCTCTTACTTACTTACTCAAGTCAGTAGACAATTCCAAAGAACGTTAAATAAATAATATCTGTGGATGTATTCCTTAAAGTCCGCTTCAAGGATTCAAGTATTTATTTTCTTGAACTCTGGTAGTAATCCACTAAAACAACTGAACTGTATCCATAATTCGTCGACTACTTTTACACACTCTGAGAGGAGGACCACCATTGAAATCAATGGAAAATGTTTATTATAATTTATTTTAATTGCAATTCTGCTGAAGACACTTATATTATATTATATGAACACAATGATCTGACACACATGGCTTGCATCACCTTGACACCTTATTTGTAATATAATCCATATTACTAACTTGAATTCTCTGGTACAGAACTAATTGTGTCTGACCAGCATGAGCGCCGAACCGCAACTGACTATTAAGCACGGGAATAATACCCGCCTTGCCTAGATGATGCAAACAATGTTGCCAAATATCTATACACAAATTCAAAGAAATAAACAATTTACACCAAAGATAATAGTTCATCAACAATATCTATATGTATTTTATGGATCCTGGAGGTTCATTGCCACGCTAACCTGAGCCCGCCATTCAACCCATCACCCTCACAAATCCTACTTCCCTTAAATGTTGTCTTCCCCCTAATATTTTTACCTGCAGATTGTACAGCGCGCGCCAATAAAATGTACCTGTTTTTCTCGTTTAATATTTCGTGAAGTTGGTAATATATCTTTCTGTTCTTGTTCATAACACATTGTTATGCAAGCCTGGGAGAAAATTCCACAATGGTTTTCACTACGCCAGAGAGAATTATAATAGTCAAATTTTATTTGGAAACGAAATGTATTATAGAGACACAGAGGAGATTCCGCAATTACTTCCATGTTCGAGAAGCTCCAACACCAAAGACAATTCGCAGATTTCCTCTTGTGGGGCTACACAAAAGTCAATGTGTATGCACGACACCCGAACACAATCTGCCAGCTCAAGAGAAGAATCGAAGAATTTATTCATGCAATTCCGGTGGAAATGTGTGCTAGAGAGATACACAATTTTGGGTTTCGTTTGAATCGTTGTATGGGCTTGCAGGTGGACATATTGAACATGTTGTTCTTAACAGATGATTCTCCCATCTTTTTTCTCCATGTCTGTATTTTTACAATTGATTTATGTAATTTATTCTCGAACTTATGTGCATTTAAAAACAGGTACATTTTATTGGCGCGCCCTGTATGTAACGACCAGTGACCATACAAAACATAGTACGGGCAAAATTTATTTAACACACTATTACGGATATATGGGAGATGAAATAATTCACCACAGAAATTCACTAATTTTCTGTGTGTATTTACAAAACCACGAAATTAACCACACCATAACCATAACTAAAATAACTTCACGTAATATAACAAGCAAAAACGCAATGTCCAATACGTGTATACATTTTGTAGCATTCCCTTCTGCATTCACTGTGCTTTATATAGGGCTTAACAAAAAGGTTGACTAAAACTTTGGGGAAATATTAATTGCATACAATGGGTGAAATTATGCTATATGAAGATGAGTCCGAAAGTGCTTTATTTCCTGGTTACAGCCCTTCGTCTAGAACTCTGGGCGGCATTATTGGTGGCTGTTTCATGGGACCGTATGCACTTTAACAACGACTCAATGGACAAGGTAGGCCTCTAAAGCGTTAACAAAATAAAAAAGTGTGCGTGGAACGCCACGCGACAGAAGTGAAACTTGTTTTAATTTTTGGATTTTTTCAATTTTGGATTATTGGATTTTTTGAATTTCGAATGTTGAATTTTTTAATATTGGGTTTTTTAGATGTTTTTAAATTTTGGAATATTGGGTTTTTTAATTTTCGGTTTTTTAAATTTTAGATCTTTGAAATCTTTATTTTTTTATTTTCAATTTTTTATTTTTGGATTTTCTATTTTTAAATTTTGGATTTTGGTTGTTTTAATTTTGGATTTGTGTTTTTTCAATTTTGGATTTTTTAATTTTTTAAATTTTGGATTACCCCTACCGCGGCAAAAGAAGTTATACTTAAAAAATCCAAATACCTGACCTGTTGGAACATGGGTCATTACAAATACGACGAGACATGTACTTCATGCAAGATGGAGTTCCTGTTCATTTCAGCCTCTCTGTTGGTCAGTTTCTGAATAGACGGTTCCTTGTTAAATAGATAGGAAGAGGTGGAGAAATTTCTTGGCCTCCACGCTCGCCTGACCTGAATCCAATAGATTTTTGTTTGTGGGGACATTTAAAAACTCTTGTGTAAGCAACACCGGTGCTAGATGTATTCTGGAAGGATATCAGATAATCCGAATACTCCAGGGATTTATACGCGTATCAGGGAGTCCATACGATGGCGGGTTGACGGATGTATCCGTGCTAACGGGGGATATTTTGAACATTTATTTTTATGTTCTGTTGTTCACAGTTCGTTTTTTGGTACCACTTCATATTATCTTCTGTTTTCCACAGTTCTGTTTTCGAGTATTCTGCTAATTATGCAGGCGTAGAGAAAGGGCTCTAACAAGGAAATAAAGAATTTTCGGACGCATGTTCATAATACCAAATACAAGGATAATCTAGATGTTCCCTTTTGTAGACTGTCAAAGACAAATATAAATTTTTATGTATATGGACCAATACTATACAACAAGCTGCCGAAAGATTTAAGAAGGCTCCACATAAATGTTTTTTAAAATTAAATTGGAAACATGGTTGCTCAATAACCCATATTATAATGTGAATGAATTTTTAATTGTACTTGTGGATTTTTAAAATTTTACTTTTTAATTATATTTTAACCTTATAATTTACTTGACTCGACACAATTGGGTATTTAATGACGTAAGAAAAACTTGTAATTTGTAATTTGTATAACATAATTTTACCTTCTATGTGTTAGGAATGTTTCCCCAAAAATGTGGCCTACCTTAATGTTACATTCTATCCCCATAATATAAAGCCACACGGCTGACGCACTCACTCACTGACATTAATATTTGCCCTCTTCCAGATGAGCTATAAACTTGAAATTTTGTACACACCTAGCTTTTAGGCTGTAACCCCCAGGAAAATCCCAAAAAGCAATTTAAAAAAATAGCCCTAAAAACCCCCGAAAAGGGGCTCACTCACTGACATTAATGTTTGCCCACTTCCAGATGAGCTAGAAACTTGAAATTTGGTACACATATAGCTTTTAGGCTGTAAACCCCTGGAAAATTCAAAAAACCTTTCCCGAGAACCTCAGCGGGGGTTTGGGGGCGGAGCCCCCAATGAGCGAAACGAGAATGCTCTATAAAACATTTTGTAAGAAAGAATTGTTAATTGATTTTTCCTTGACACCAAAATTAAAAATAAACAAAATAGTCTATCAGTAATAACTGTTCGTTATATTTTCAGACAAAAATTCTGTAAGAAAGAATTGTTAATTGATTTTCCATTTGATACCAAAATTAAAAACAAACAAAATAGCCTATCAGAAATAAATGAAGCGGCAAACAGAATAAATGGGTAGCTTATGGAGTGCTTGGTATTCCATTTAGTTTACTCAGTAGTGAGGCAGTCCAACTATTGTCAAACTATTTTGAAGTGGATCACACTACAATATTGACAAACTTGGGTCAGTGCGTCAGGACAAATGTTTACCGAACAATATAGCCCCATGGCTAAATGCACTACGCTCATATTGCATTGCATATGTATGAAATTCTGTAGCTTACAAAAGATGTTGCTACATAAATGTTTTCTCGGTGTATTATTCTTGAGGCTTCGTCTTGCCAACTCGCACCGTGACATCTTTATAGTACTTATAATACTTAATAACAAAATAGATGATGCTAACATTAATGAAAAAAAATTATTCAGCAGAAGGCAAAGAAGCACTTTTAATGGTAGTTGATATTAATGAAAAGAGAAAATTATGCCACTCGGTATAAAATTATAACCCACCAGGGATACCAACTATGGTTCTGTCTCATGGAAAATCAGCTTACGGCATTAATTTACTTAAAATATGCAGGAGACCAAATCACTACAGAAAATAATTAGAAATACATAATTTCTATTCCGAAAAGAGAATATAAATAGAAAAAGTAAGGCAGTTTATGACACAATTAAATCCACAATGCCAGATTAATGTTCGAACAGGAAATGTTGTTCATACTGAATTCGTGTCAGAGCATTCCAAGGATAATCGTAAATCTAAGCTAAGCATTTAAGCAGACTGTACGCTCAATTTGAGGAATATAATTATTCTAATGGGGTTAACAAGGATGACGAAGTGGAGGTCTTATTCACGAAGACTTTAATTGTTCATAAAGTAGAGCTAGGAATCGAGTGAGCATTCACAAAGAAGGTAAGTCTTTCTGAACGCTCTCTGCCAACCCTTTGTTTCATGGCACTAATTTCTTCTATATTAAACTGTTTAAGGATTAAAATAGTTTCCAAGGATATGCTGAAGACTACTTAGCTCATATAGCAATCTGCCAATAGAGTGTTAACAACATATAAATTTCATCCAATCACAGCCATCTATCAGTGACTATTCCGTATACAAATAATTGAAATTGGAATGAACAATCTCATTCACACGTAATAATAATAATAATAATAATAATTAGAATGGGTTTATTTTACCTGGTGGAATTAAGGCCATTAGGCCTTCTGTTCCATTCAACCAGGAAATAATAGTAATAATAGTAATAATAATAATAATAATAATAATAATTAGAATTGTTTTATTTTACCTGGTGGAATTAAGGCCATTAGGCCTTCTCTTCCATTCAACCAGGATATAATAATAATAATAATAATAATAATAATAATAATAATGTTTTAATTTTCCTGGCAGAGTGAAGGCCATAGGGCCATTTCTTCCACTCAACTAGGATAAATACAAAATACTTTAAAGAAATACCTAGAAAAAAAAACAATAGATACCATAATAATACAACAGTATGTAATAAAAGTATACAATATATTATATTACAATGTATATATTTATATTGTTGTAATATTCGCTTTAGAAGACTCTATAACAATGAAGTAAAATATTATATAAATTCTCTTTTTATTTTCATCAAGATTTTTATCGAGGAAATTATCCTTCGTGTAGAATGTCGTCTCCAGATGAAGAGATCCTCGAAGTCTCTCAGACAACACGATTCATCATTTCAAGAGTACAGGTTATATTACACAAATCAAATGCTCTACAGGATAACTACGTCTTCTCTGCGCTCTGATTTTGCGATAAAAAAACTGTATAAAACGGATTTCATTGAAGCTCGGCTTTACAGTCCTTCCAACACCGATTAAAATATATTCTTTATAATAATAAAATCAGGTAACCTGATATAACAAAGAGCCAGAATGCTTTTGTTTAATCAGAGATAATTGCAATTAGGATATGCAGAAAATAATTTTTTTTCTTAATTGATCTCCGAGTTAATCTCCAGAAAAAATCAGGGCTTGCGAAAGAACAAAGGTATAGTTTGATCCTTAACCTCAATTCATACTCGTATACACCGATATGGGTGATTCTACAATTAGGTGTACCTTTCGAACTTCAAAAAATGAAAAAAATAATAGTAATTTTTGCCAAAAATTTTACACGTAGGCCAACCTGACATGTAGTAGAAGACAGCCTATTATCCAGCAGAGCTGAAATTATGGTTTTAATTATTTTTTGTTTTCTTTTTATTGTTCACCTCCACACTAATGACGTTACAATCCATACTAATGACTTTGTATCCACACTAACAACAATTTTCTGAAAGCAATAATAGCAAAATTAATATCAAACTGAATCTGTATAAAAATGTATTAATAAAGTAACTGAATACAAGGTTACAATTTTTTCTTAAACAAATTTAAGGAAATTATAATTTTGGTTGGGAAGATACACAGTGAAGTGATTTCAAACTTAAATATTGAGATCGGGACTTGCACATGGACTTCACTTAATACGTATATTTACCTAAGAATACATTTCGATGGACATTTTCCACCATCACCAGCTGATCCGACTGTTTGGACATCACCCTGTGTCCATGCTAATGACCAATATGATGTCCATGCTAATGACAAAACAAGTCAAAATAGCATCCATCCAATTTGAGTTTCGACGTAGATAACTGAAACTATGGTGACAGTTTTGTGATAATTTAACATGTTTCATCACATGATTAATAAAATTTTAATTCCTTTTTGTGCTATTTTACACAGTCCATGCTAATGACAATCAATTAATGTACTCGCCAGTGTCTGAGAGTTGAAATATCCAGCATTCATAAAACAAAGCACCTGATAGCCAAAATCACACTCAGGTTCACTGAAGAAGAGAACAGTGTTGCCACATGTATTAATACATACTTTAAAAAAATTCTCTGCCACTCCATCTTCAAGTTGAAAAGTGGCCACTCTAATGACAAAAAAGTGTAGGGACAAAGTTTTGGGCTTGTTCCTATGTTCTAATGAAAGTAATTTTTTCTTTGATTTGGTACATGTGCTTTTAGTAGTTATATGTTAATGACAATACTGTTAAGTTTAACAAAATATTTATAATTTTCCATGTTTTTCGATATTTATTCTCAAAACTATGACTGGGGACATCCATGCTAATGACATTTCATAAGAAAATATAAATTTATCTTAGCTAAATATAGAAGGAAATTAAGTTTAACACACATTTATTTAATCTTTCTCATCAGGAAAAAGAGGGAAACATTTTACCAGTGAATTGCAATTTCAAATAGAAACCTAATTGTAGAATCACCCATATAAGAAATTCTTAAAATAAGTCAACATTTCACAAAATGCACTGGGAAAGAACTCCGCTTAATGTATGTAGCAATCATTATTTCTCAGTAATACGAACAGACATCTGACTAGTTTGATAATAATCATACGTGAAGGAATATGTCATAGCTAACTGTATTGCAACTTCCAAAGCCGTATATGAACAGTGTAAAAACAATATGTTTTCATGAGAACTGATTTGCATTTGATAAATTCTTTCTTATATATTACCATAAAATAGGCCCTAAATTGGGAATTACTCTGGTACCGGTCAACCGATTTGGTCCAATATCAATAGGCTTCTTTCCATGGACATTATAAATGCGTATACCAAGTTTCATGAAAATCCGATGAAGCGTATTTGAGTTATCGCGCCTGCAGACACACGGACGGACAGACAGACGGTCAGACATTTTCCCGCCCCCCACACAATTTTATAGCCAGAGACTGTACTGATATCTGAACGAAAACGTACGTATTTTAAACTTCCCAAGATCATATCTTGAGAATATGACCCGGTAAGGGCCAAAATATACAGTACTGGATTTCGCACAGCTCTCACGCGCATGTACATTCGTCGGCGTATTTTTGCATCTACATTGTGTGTTCATAGCAGTTATTTATAAGGAAAATAAAACAGCATAATACGCAAGCCAATAAGCACGAAAAACAACAAATTATAAGAAAAAATATTGCTCCAGTACAGTATATCTTGGCTCAAATTGTACAAGCTTTCAAATATATTTATTTTAAAGAGCAGGTGTCATTTAAAAATTATTGTGCTCTTAAATGCAACACACGAACTTTATTTTGCTCCATTATTAATAGTGTTTATTCCATCCATATGACGCGTAGCCTATTTGATAATGCCCAATAAAGTTTAGCAATGCCTCGGTATGGCCGTTTCACGTATAATATGCTTGCTAGGAACACAAAGATGCGATTTTATCCGATAAACATCAGCTCATTGCTCAATATTCAGTGATTAATACTTCTCATGCCCACAGCGAACAGAATAAAATCACATTAGGCTATATAACTTAATTAGTTTGGAAATTGAAATAATATATAGATCCACATTATAGATCTTATAAATTGCATAATCTTTGTTTCATCCCAAAAGCAAAAAATGACTCTCATAATAATTCTCCTGTTTATAATGTACTCCGACTATACAATCAATTGAACAAAATGGACAATATAAATATTTTTAATACTAACAATAAGCGGTTTAAAAATATATGTGAAAAAATTTGAAAATTTTAAAATAATAATTATTAAAATATGCTCCATGTCAATTTCTTTATTTGAATCTTTCTGATGTAATATTTTTTTCCAAAACTATTATATTATTATTTCTTTTTCATATTATGTTCCCTTGTGTAATTGTCATATTGTTTGTGTTTCTGTTTTTTTCTTTTCTGTGTGTTTGTTTATAGTTATAGCATAATGAATAGAGGAGAAAGTGTGATGACTGAGGTAGTTCACTGGTTCCGCCGCTAGGTAGCAGTTACTCTGCTTGAGATTCGCGGGAGCAAGATTACTACGGGCGGTATAGGAAAAATTGCAAACACTCTTAAACAAAATAATACATTAATCTATTTCAAAGTGACTCACCTTATCTAAATTGAATTGTTAGATACTTTTGACAATTTTCGGGCTGCTTTACACGTCTTGGAAGATCTCATCTCCATAAATAAACATGGCCGTGTGTAACAGTAATTTCTCAGATTGCAAGAAGCTTGACCATAACATTTCGTTCCACATCTTTCCAAAAATCGAAGATGTTCACAAGCAGTGAACAATTATATAATATAGGTATGAAACAGCTAAAGGATGATTTGATCTAATATTTTGTTGCCTAGAAAATAGGGTAGAGGGTATGTTAGTATAATATGATGAGAATTTTTTAAAGAATGTACATTTGTATAGAAATAACAACGTATAATTAGGGTAGAAAACAGCTAAGGGATATTTTATAAATTAATATTAATAATACATTGTATAGAATATTACTGAGTAGGCTATTAATTTGTATTAATATTGTATTAATAGTAATATTATTTATATTAATATTAATTTTCTCCTGGCTGTATGGGGTAAGTTATGTAGGTGAAACACGGTCAAAAGTGTAGATCTGTGTACAAATTATGTGAACAGAGATAATATAAACTAAGGGATCGTTTGTGAATTGCAGGGCATGGAAAATTTCATAAGCAGCACTACAAAAATAGGGCGCGTGATCTTTAAAATTGGCGTCTCAACATCCGATAAAGACGCACATACGCAAAAATTGTTTTGCAATGCATTCTACATATATCACACAATATTTCAAAGCATTTTCCCTGATTTTTTCATAAAAAAATTAAATCCTCTTGCCTTAACTACAGCCCGCTATTTGCTCAAACCCTCGACCATTCGCCGTTCGCTGTAACTGATGTACGTCTTATCTTGTTAAATTATATTATTAAAAAAAGGATCAAGATATTAAACTAATAAGACATTTGCTATAATAATTATACATAAAAATTACTAACATAAGTGAACAGAAAATATGATAAATAATCCAATAAATGCATAAATAAAAGTAGTGCAGATTTACTAAGTTAGAAAAAAGCTTCATTGGCTCCTTTTCCCCAACGGGTCAATCTTGCAGTATGGGTACAAGTAGTCAGTTAATATAGTATTATTATTGAGTCCACGAATAAATTATGTAAACATTTTACGTTATTGCTGGTATTTTATGGAAAAGATGCCTGCCAATACCTCAATACCATTCTGATAGCTTTAGCTTTAGAGTAATTACTATTACTCGTTAACCATTATAAATATATAGGTGGTACTCGATTTATAATAAGATCCAAATATTTCACTAAACCTTACACGCTTGATCTCTTTCTGGACACAAAAATAAAGTAATAAATGTCGCATAGTCAAATTTGCTTCACCCTCAACATTTCACGATCGTCCCACATCATTCAGACAGCTGTGCGCCAGGAATAATTACCACTCAATTACTCGTAAACCATTCAAGATATAAAGGTGGTACTGAATTTAAAATAAAGTTGAAATATTTCACTAAAACTTTCTCGCTTGAAGTTTTTACGGGACACAAAAATGAAAAAAATTGTCGCATAGTCAAATTCCGTTTCACCCTCCATGAATTTTATGTAATTGGTGATGTTTATATAATGAAATAAAAACATTTATGTCCGCATTTTTAAAATCTCTGTTTTAACCATCAGAAGGAATGTGTTGTGTAGATTATTTCTGCACAAATTTCACAGAAATAGGACCAAGGGTTAATTAAAGATTGCGAGTTTAATCATAAGATGCCAAACTATCATGATGCAGCATTGAGAAGTTGAAACGCAAACGAAGGTGCTGCCAGTGTTTCGGTGGACCGCCGCTCTCCCTATACCCACCATTGTATTAGCGGCGAAGTCATCACACTTTCTCATTCTATTCATTATGGTTATAGTATTAGTTTAATTATTTTGAATATCACTTTAGATATTTAATATTAGAATCTGGTGTATTAATATAAGCGAGAATATTGTAATTGGGCGATAGCCTGTAATATTCTTAGTACAATAAATAAATAAATAATTAAATATGAATGTGCATTGATTAAAACATAATTTTGATTCGGTACAAGCAGTTCGCGTGCTTTTATTCTATTCTGATTTTATCTTATGTGAATTTGATTTCATGAAGGAAAATAACTGTTCACACACGTAAGTAGAACCAAACACTGCCGCAATCCTTGGGGGAAATTGCCTGAAGTTCATAAACTTTTCACAGCGTAGGAAAATAAACCAGGTGTCCCCAAAATTGCCGGTTAAAAAATGAAACGAATGCCAGCTGATGAATCCTTCATGTGGGCATCAGTTGTGCTTGCTAAGGGTTACATGCAGTCCACGGGCAGGATATTTGCCTGGGCCTATTTCATAAAACTTGCTAATAATATTAGTTGATAATATTAAAACTCATATGAATTAATAGTTAACTGAATATTTTTTCCATACAGATATAATATGTAAACTACTGCTAAAAACTGTTCACTAATATTATTAGTTCATTAATCAACTGAATGATTTGAAGTTATGTCTGGATTGTTGTTTGAGTTTTGTTTCTTCTTATTCTTCTATCTGTTCTACTTCAAAGCAGCACGGCCTTCATATAGCCTACCTTCAGAAATGTAATAAATCTCAATATTCCGATACTATTTTAATCTACTGCCTTCAAATTGAATGTTTATTCCTATTTCCTTTTTGATAAACAGCTTCTTTTGTAGATTAGAACAGAGTAACCATAGTAACTAGCTCATAAAAAGCACTATCAAGCACTTATTAAAAGATAGGGGTAGGCTTATGTAGGCCTATTAAAATCTAAACTAAAAATTTAAAACCTTATTGTGACTTAAATTCGTTTGATGGCAAATGTAGATTTTCTTAATCGACATTGAATCATATGGATTTATTTTTCACACTTTTAAGATCACGAAATCTGTAGCACATAGAAAAACACCTAATATTATGAGAAGATTTTACTACCATTACAACCTATGAACCGTTTTACTAATAATTACTCAAATTTAGGGCTATGAACTCATAACTAATAATATTAGCTAATATTCTCACGAAACAGGAAACTAATAATAATATTAAGTAAATAATTTTATATATTTGCTAATAACATCAGTGTAGAAGCTCTATGAAACAGGGCCCTGGTCCAGCATAAACATTTGTTGATAAAAACTATTCATGACGAAACCAGGAAGATGAAACTGCATAATTTGAATTCCGAGCGTGCGGTATAAGCACTTGGAAGTATCACGGCGGATGGAAATTTAAAGATGAGAATATAAACCTTTGTTACCGGCACGGCAATGTTCTAGCAATCTGAAATTGTAATGAGACCTGAGACATTATTTGTCTTGGTGTGAAATTAGAGATTCGCCCGCAGCCTACTGACTTCCCCATTAACATCGATTTGGAGTTGATGGAATCGAGGTGCCATCGCCGATGATTGGATGCTGCGACGTGACACGACGTCGGGCCGTGTAATTGCAAAAGCTAGAGAGAGAAGGCGAATTGAAGAGAGTGAAATAGAGGGGATGAAAGGAAGAACAGACAGAGAAATATGAACGTCAGGAATGCGAAGGAGAAAGAAGAACTAAAGCCAAAGAAACGAAACAGAAAAATTGTATAAGAGGTTGCTTTCCCTCAAAAAAATCAGATAAATCAAGGACTTTAAATATGGTCCTATTTATTGAGATTGGTAGGAATGGTTGCAAAAATTTACAGACTAATCGCATGACTGGCCGTCACTGCATTATTATTTTCTTATTTCTAGACCGCGGATTTTTAGGTACTAAAAACTTGAGCTTTAGGCACCTAAATTAGGCGTTTATTATACCTTGTTTAGGTTGTATAGGTTACAAAATAGGCTCTAAAACGACTTTGAAATAGAGTGACAGCGTAAATTTTATTAAAATATGAATAGGCCAATCATATCTAAAATTTAATATAACTCACATTATTGTGTTTTATAATAGCCTACTAACCAAATAATTAAATTCACTTCAAGTTTAATCCACATTTTTCAGTATTTTGATTCACTTAGATTAATTCTCATACACCATAGTTAGCCGCACAATAGACTACAAGTACCTTTTCTATATTTTCCATTGTGAAACTCTGTCGTTTGTCACTTAAAATCAGTTTATAGGCCGAGAATGAACGTTCCACATCCACTGACGTAACAGGAGCAAATTTGAGCCTGGCAGTATGTTGCATTACAAGTGGATGATCTACGTCACTGCCCTTTCCACTGAGTATATCTGCCGCTGCATAGAGAATTTGCAGACCTGTGTTTTTTTTAAGCACATTGTCTATTTTTGTCCTGACTTTCTCCCCAACTTCACCTGGTGCATTCTTAATGTTGTCTTTAACTTCTTGAATTAAATCAATGTTTTCATATAAGGGGGTCCCTCTTCTTTCCAATTTTGAAATAATCTCCACAAGGAATGTGAAGTGAGCCCTGATATATGCCAAGTCATGCGGAATAGATGAATCTTCCAACAGCTTCTTTGCTGTTGTAATGTAGGTCGATGCACCATCTTCTAGCTGCATTACAACACTTTTTATCTCGTGAAGATGACAATTGTAGTATTCAGCAGCTTTCAGCCACGTACCCCAACGAGTAAGTACAGGTTCAGGGGGTAAAGAGACATCAGGTAGTTGTTTCTGGAAGGCCTGAACTCTAGTTGGAGCTTTTAGAAATACCTTCTTTATGGTGGAAATCAATTTGTTGACCATTGGAAATTGTGACCTGACTTCCTCTGCTATGCGGTTGATACCATGCGCAAGGCAAGTCACGTGTACTAGTGCAGGATAAAAAACTTTCAGGAGCTGCATAGCTGCTACCATGTAAGCTGCCGCATCTGTGTATGCAAGAAGTACCCTGTTTTCGTCTATGCTATTTGGATACAACACTTTCAGACCATTGTTCACGAAGTTCGCTACAGTTTGTTTGTTAGTTTTCTCAAGTTGCTTCGTGCAGATGAGATATGCCCTAGAGGATGAATTTGGGTCTAATTTTCCAACAATCAGGTTTGCTACGTATCGACCACGAACATCGGTGGTTTCGTCGACTGAGATCCAAACATACGATTCCCCTATATCCTCCCGTATCTTACTCATTGCGTCATCGTAAGATTGCTGCACGTAATTTTTCCTTATTGTTGATTCGGAAGGAACTGATCGATTGCAATACTTCTCCAAGAACTTCCTAAATGCTTCATTTTCAATTGTTCTGAATGGAATATTGGCCGCTATCATTGCATGACACAATTCTGCATAGAAGTTGTTTTTGTTGCTCGTCTTCTCCAAGGATTGACTTAAGAGTAACTGTTTAGATTTTGATTTGCGCTCCTCATTGGCCTTGTGTAATGCCCCCTGGACATGCTGTGATAGATGGGACTTTTTGTCACTTGAAACCTAAAACAAAATATAAAATTTGTAAGGTGGTTTTTTACTTCTACTTTAATGTAATATTTTATATTAATATTAATGTATGATAAACTTCAGGCGATTTTCATTGTTTCCATAAAATGCACAACAACAAAAACAGCTAAATGCAATTTAGACTGGGTTCGAAGAGTTCTATACACGTCAGTTTACCGGTAACTCTGATTTACGGAGCAAAGAAATGTCTAACCCTAGCACTATGGACAAAGAGATTTGATTTATTTAAATATGCCACCAGACTAAATTAATTTGAAAGTTAAAAAAGGGAAGAAAGTAAGTTCACTTCTAGCAGTGTGACGTTCATTGTAGGCCTACTGAATTTAATAAAAATAATACAAAGTTGTTAAATATTTAGACTACATACCTCTTTATTACAAGCTTGACAGAAAATTACTTTCCCATCCGATGTAAAACACGGAAACTCGTTCAACCACTGACGAATCAAACTTGACTTTGAAGTCACGATTTTCGGCATTTTTCTTCACTTCACAGTTCACACATTCACACCTTGGAATCTTCCACCAAACTGGTGTAGAACAAGCGAAAACCATTTTTGGAGGCTCGTGGTCAGGAAGTACCGTTAGGCATTGGTTCGTCACCCTTTAAACAATAAGACTTGTCCTTGACAGCTGCAACTGTAGGGAGAGTGCAACGTGCTTGGACCACTGTGTGTCCCTAAAATCGAAATACAGTATATTGATCTAAAATGTCTTCGTTTATAATTTTCCATACAATTATAGCACAAATTATATTTACGTTCCATTTAATATGAAATAAAAAAACTAAGGTTTTCGGGATTTTGTGTTAATTAGGTCAAAATAGTCCGTAACGTTGAAATAGGCATTTTTAGGTGCTATAAAATTGTGTTTAATAGACGTAGATAAGTCTGAAACATAAATAAACTTAATTATTTTCAGATATCTGTCAAGGAATAAAATAGGTAAAAACCTAAAGATCCGCGGTCTATTATAACTACTGACTACAGTGTTAACAACGAAGTTCCTTTGTTTTGGATTTTGTATCATGTTAGAAGTCAGTGGCGGCCATGCCCTGGGAGATTTTATGCTGTAACAGGTAAAATTAAATCTATAGAGCAAAAATCTCTAATAGAAGTTGCTTATCTATGTCCCCTCTATTCATTAACACTCTGTATATGCATCCATGAACCACAGATTGCTGTCTGTGTTGGATATTACATGAGAAAAATTCCTCTGATCCCAGAGTAAGAGGAATTTTTTCTCCTATAATATTCCCATACATATATTGTGTGTATATGTGTGCCTGTGGGTATATCTTAAGCTATAGCTGTCCCAACCAGGGACACTGACAGAATCAACCAACTAATAAATTTGCTATCGAACATCATTGTTTAAATTATTATTTCTAATGACATTTTTATGTTTTATGTTATATTTTAATTATAATAATTTATTTTATTTAAGAATAATTACGGATTTTTTTAGTTAACATACCAATATTTATGGTTCTTGAATTCATTCATTTTATTATTAAGCAAAAATGGCAATTAATTTACATAAAAACAAATCCCCTACGTCGAGACATAAAATAATAAAAAGTGAATATTAAACAATTTTAAATTATGACGGTATGATCACAATATGACACACTCGAATGCCTGAGTTTCGCCTAAGGCTTCAATGTGAACTACTATGGTATACATTCAAAACCGCTTTACGTATTAATCCTAGACTTTTCCTTGTCATCTCCAGGTAGAATTTCTCGCGACATGTATGGCATAGAAGCAGGCTGTGATCGACTGGCAGGTGCCAGAGTTGTTACCAAGGCAACTGAGCACCGCCGCGACGTTACGGCGTCCTTTACCATCAAGCGGGAGTCAATTTTCACCCTAGTGACCCACTTCAGCGCAATATTCTACCTGTAAAGTCATACTTCACAGTTAAGTGCTCCTCATAATATATTTCTCTGAAACAACTACGATATGGGAATGAAGATGGTATATTGCAATCTATAACAATATACCAGCGAAATGGGCTCAAGTATGTGGCAAGCGGATCAATCGTAAGACTTTGTGATGCATATAAGTTTTTGCACGACTTATGGCCGGTTTCTATAAACTCGCGAATTACCTATGGGTAAATTACCCAATGAACAGAATTTACACAAGAATAACACCACACAAACACAAATAATTTAAAGATAGCAATCACATTAAGTAATTTTTGTTTCACTCCTTTTATGTATTTATGTTTTTATGTTTTAATGTTTTTGTTTTACTTTCTTTTTTAGTTAAGCACATTATACACTCTATTTCTTTGTCTCTCCTCTTTCTTCACTTTGATATTTTTGAAACGGCACCCGAGCACGAGCAGTCTTGCTCATTCGGGTGTATTACTAAATGTAATACCTCTTGTAATATCTCTTGTAATAAATAAATAAATAAATAAATAAATAACACTTGTGACGAGTTTCTAGATAAATGTCCTCTGAGTAAATATGAAAATGTCAGAAGAAATGTTCATACAAACTCAGGCTAGATCTTCCCAAGGGTAAATCGTCGGGTTAATTTATCCTTTCATGGATGGCTGGATAAAATTTAACCTCTTTGTAGGATCAGTAACAATGATAACCAAAGCCTTCTGAATTAAATTAGCTGTACAACTCCAAGGCCTTGCTCATTATATCATTGTGGTTGAAATGGGACTAATTTATCCATGGATAATTTACCCATAGGTAATTCACAAGTTTGTAGAAACCGGGCATTAACTAATTAGTGGACAAATATTCGGTTCCCTTAACAACAAACACATGCGAATCACTTTCTGAAATAAACATCTCTCTTCAAGAATGTATACACATAATATTTTCAGGTAATATCTCAATTAATATAAATAAATTGATATAAATAATCATCGTGCAAAAAATAGCATACAATACTCGTGCCGTAAGCGCATAACGGATCTCGGAAATTGAAAAAACTCGGCGCGAGCGCCTCGTTTTTTCAAACTCTTTCCTCGATCCGTATGCATCGCTTACGGCACTTGTCTCGCAATATACTATTACGTTTTACTCAATTACAGTTTAATTAAAATTTAAAATCTTTTCATCAAGATACCACCCAAACTACCACATGCTCGTAGTCAGGGGCAGTCCAGAAATAGAAATAATAATAATAATAATAATAATAATAATAATAATAATAATAATAATAATAATAATAACAATAATTTTAAGGAATTGAATTATTTTTAATCATTGGCTTTCAGTCAGATCCAAAATTCATTTTAGACCGGTTGATAGAACCAGCTCAATTTCTTCTGGTTACTGTGAAGGAACGGAAAATAACTCTTGAAAAAATTTATAACAGAAGTAAAATTTACAGAATAAGGCATCAGAAATAAACTATGAGCCTAATCATTGTGTTAACCGTTTTCTAGGCAGGTCGGCACGGATTTATGATTTGCCTGAGAAAATGAATCCCCCGCATTCATGTTGTGAAGATGTATTTTAAATATCATATAGTAATCGTTTAATTCCGAATTTGTAAGCCCATATGGCAGCATAAGATTAGGTTTGATCGTTTAATTATTTATATTTTTAATGTAAAACAATTTAATTAAGAATAACATTATGTAATGTTTTAATTATTTTTCCATTAAATAATAGTATATTGCGATACAAGTGCCGTAAGGCATGCATACGGATCGAGGAAATAGTTTGAAAAAACGAGGCGCTCGCGCAGAGTTTTTTCAATTTTCCGAGATCCGTTATGCGCTTACGGCACGAGTATTGCATGCTGTTTTTTGCACGATGATTATTTATATCAATTTAATTATATTAATTGTGATATTACCTGAAAATATTATGTATATACATTCTTGAAGATAGATGTTTATTTCAGAAAGTGATTCGCATTTGTTGTTGTTTATGGGAACCGAATATTTGTGCTGGGGGGCCTTGTCCATAAAGGCTTGTATTATGATGTGCCGTAAGCAAATTCATAACCGCACGGAAACACTTACCGCACATAGCAACAAGATTGCGTGTGGGAATGTCAACTTAGATCCACGACAACAACATTCGTAAGTACCACTAATTAGTTAAGTCGTGCAAAAAATTATTTAAACAAAACATCTAGCACGAATGTAACTACGATGAAGTGAACAAGGCTTACGATTTCTCTGTTCGCAAATAAAAGCAAAAGCAAACCATAAATAGATAATTAATAACAAAGGAACTCTTAGAACAATGTCTATCCTGAAAGAGATTTTTAAAGTGACAAATATTTTTTAAACGGAAGTTTACAGTATACTCGGTTTCGAAGTTCTATCCAGAGTTTCTTTCGGATCGACATGCAAATAAAGATAGACTGTTCTAATATAGCGGAGAGAAAAAATAAACAACACACTGACGACAGCCGATATGCAATATCTGAGGCAGTTTTCTTTCATATGCAGTTGCCAGGGCAACCTACAAGGCAGTGAACACAAGAAATGAACAGGAATGTAACATCAGAGGCATTTATTTCCAAGCCACGATTCAGAATATCAAGTTCCACAGATATCTGCACACAAATGAATGCAGAAACCAAAGTAATTCAGCCTTCCTCGAGTGGATGGAATATTTTAGTTGCAATAAGATCTAAAAGGATATCAAATAACACAATTAATATGCAGAATTATTACTTAGATATATAAGTGAATAGCAGCAAGGACGTACAGTGAAATTTTATTCGGGAGGGGTTCAATGCAAAGTCGTCTCAGCTCCATGTCCTTACGCACATTGTGATTTTTTTAAATCACTAAACAGTTTATTGTGATAATTAATACACTGTTATAAATTAATATTGAAACTGTTTTCTTGAGATTTCTATCCATTTCTCGTTTAAGCTACAGTCTATAAATAAAAACTTTCTTTTGAAAATTATCATAATACCGTATGGTGTATAGGGCACGTTTTAAAAGTCATCTGAAATCCACCGGTGGAAAAGACCGATTAATGCCGATTATTTCATGACAATTTTGTGATGAGCTCGTTATTACTATTGGCTTTACAAACAGGTTGATGGATTTCGGCGGGAGTATTCGAGTTGTCGTTTGAAAGTTTCCAAAGGGATTTTTATTTACTAGTAATATATTACTGTTATTAAGCTGAAAACTATCAACACCAAGATGTTTTGAAATTTGTATCTTAAATAAATTACGATAAATCTTGAATAATGCTTTGATATGTACGAAATTGTAAAATATGTAACAACCGAACCAGAGCTTTTTTGTATTTCGTTCCATGATTTATATTCTTCAAAATATTGCAGATATTTCGGGAGGGGTTTCAACCCCCTGAACCCCCCCTTACCGTACGCCCATGAATAGCAGCAATACTGCACAATTTCTTTGACTTTTAAATTCGAACAATAAACCTATGCAATCATTTCATTTCTTTGCCCTAATAAACTGATGCTTCGATAGCGAAAAAATTCAAGTTTTCTGCCAGTTTTTCACTCATAGCTCGCGAACGAAAGCAAAAATTAAAAATCCAGCTTCGAGGTGTATTCGGCCACCCTAAATTTCATCCATGTTTAAAATTACAGATCTCTGCGTGCAGTAGATTTTGCTAGGCATCGCGCACAGACAGAAAAAAACACTTCCTTCTATTATTATACAGATATTTATTTAATTTAACTTTATAAAATTTGTAAATAAATCAATGTAGGCCTAATTTATAACACCTTTATCTTGTATTATTTATAATATGTATAGTTTTACTGGTGAAGTGGAAGAGAAGTCCTTATGGCCTTATAAATAAATAAATCAATTGTATTATCTAAAAATTTTCCATGAGTGTAATCAGCTCACGAACACTCATTAATTTATGTTTAGTTGTTTGATGGACACGAAATCTAAAATTTCAGAAATGGTGTTCTGTCTCTCAAATGGCCGGTTTCCATAAACTCGCGAATTACCTATGGGTAAATTATCCAATAGACAGAATTTACACAAGAATAACACCACACAAACACAAATAATTTAAAGATTGCAATGACATACACTTGTGGCGAGTGTCTAGATAATTGTCCTCTGGGTAAATATGAAATTGACAGACAAAATGTTCCTACAAACTCGGACTATTTCTTTCCAAGGATAAATCGTCGGGTTAATTTATCTTTTCATGGATGGCTGGATAAAATTTAACCTCTTGTAGGATCAATAATAATTTAAACAATGAGAATCAAAGCCCTCTGAATTAAATTAACTGTACAACTCCAAGGCATTCCTCATTATATCATTGTGGATGATTCTGGAACTAATTTTCCCATGAATAATTTACCCATAGATATTTCGCGAGTTTATAGAAACCGAGCATTAAACGAATATATATAAAAAAAAAAACTTTGAAAAGGTGAATTACAGACGCGCGACCCTTGACGATTTGATTTCTAAAGATTAAACTTGCTCTGGAGAATTGAATGCTGTTGTGAAGAAGCTGTAAAGAAATGTTTTACCACCGTGTACTGGTTTGGATTTAGAGTCCTGCTGATCAGATTACTCGAAGTCTGCCACTCACAAGGAATCCTCTCACGGGTCATTTGTAATCTCCTGAGAAACCGCTCCTGTTGTTCTTCCACTTGGGTCAGCTTAAGACGTTGATGTAAAAACAGATCATGACCGAACTTTTCTCCAGGGGTTTGCAGGATTGTAAATAAAGAGGGCTGGGGAAACAGAATACTCGGTAGGAACATTATCGGAACCACAAGTCTAGGCCTATAATTAGACCTGGGATATTAAGGCAAATGACTATTTTGTTCCTAATGAAATAACATGAAATTTTTAAAAATATGTTGACGTTTCATGATAAATCACTTACATTTATAGAGTTTTATAATGCCCTAAAATGCCTATTTGGACCTTTAGAGCTTATTTCACCTATTTTAGTGCCTAAAATGCCTATTTTGTACATTTAAAATAACATTAAAATTCTGTAATCTTTACAGTCTCATAATGGACATCCCTCAATGAAAAGCAGAACAGCAGAGGTGGGTTTTTCACAGAAACTTGATTATTCCAAAAAATTGTCGCTGAAGGAATGCTGACTGCCCTTGGAGGGGAAGGATTAAGGAGGAAGGACTACTGTATCAAGTCACCAGTGAAAGAACATCAGTTTAACTTAATATAGTTCCTGATGCCTAATTTTGCAGTTAATTCTGTTAAGAATACTGTTGGTATACCACGTTATTTGCAGTAAAAAAAGGCCATGTTATAGTTTAAGTGTACAAGTTATTGTAAGTCTATTTTCTATCTACTTACACATTTTTAAAGCATATTTTAAGTGCCTATTTTCTCTTTTAAAAGCCTATTTTAGGTGCATAAAACTAATTTTTTTAGAGCCTAAAATCCCAGGTCTACCTATAATACATTCACACGTGTCTATATGACTATTCGATTCATACGCCGCGTGTTTGAAATTGGCCAGTAACGTTGAGAAATTCCTCGGGTATTTATTATTTATTTTGTTATTTATTATTTATTTTGTTTAGAATATAACAGGCTCACTGCCCAATTACAATATTCTCTTATTCTAATTGCACCAGTTTTACAGCAGTAATATTATATGTTTAGTGTAATACTAAAAATATTTAAACTAATACTACAACTAAAAAAAGTACAGGAAAAAGAAACAAGAAACACATACAATATGAAAATAACACAATAACTTAAGTTATATAAAATTTTTGGAGCAAACGAAAGACTTAAATAAAGAAAATGGTATGGAGCATATACAGTACAGCTACAATATACACTATACAGCTGTAATCATATTATGTGGAAATCAGACTTGCCTATAATAGAACTGAACTTTGCAACAATAACCTAACCTAACGTAAGTTTGTAAAAATGTAGCATGTTTATAATATTGTGGTATTAAAGTACTAGCAGATCACCGCGGCTTCGCCTACCATAATTAATTGGAAGATTAAACATTAAGGGCAAAATAATTAAAACCCTATATTTATAATTGCACGCGAAACTTTCAAAAGCCTAAACTAAATGATTAATAAATTAATGAAACAGCTAAAAATCCGGCTTAGGAGTGAATTCCAGGACTAGAGAGAGTAGCATGGGGAAAAAACAACCTCAGATTCGAGTACCCTGGCCCAGAAAACCCCTGCATAGTGAGTTTCGTCCATATCGAAAATGTTTGCCTATTTAGGCCTACATTCATTATCCCTCTTCCGCCTAGGTTGAAAATTTCAGATGGTTGCGTGCCTTGGCATTATAAACATATGAATCGACCAGAATGAGCTTACAAAATTCAAGCGATACTTTTATTTTCAAGGTATGACAAAAATAGGCCAAGCCACCTGCAATTGATTTCAAAATTGAAAAGTATTACTGAAAACTGTTGCTCAAAAGCGAAACAACAAAAAATACATATTTTTCACTCATAACTCGCGAACGAAAGCGAAAATTAAAAATCCTGCTTCGAGGTGAATTTGCTTACCCTTCATTTAAACGGTAATGTAGTACATTGAAATGTATCACGTTAACAAAATTACAATAATTACATGTGTATGTATAATGAAAAACATTGTACTATGTAAGCATATAAACTTACATTTTTTAAAGAAAATGTTTAAAAAATAGATGAGTGAAGAAAATTTACCTAAAAATCTGCGTTTAAAAATGTTGCATGGAAATTTCAGTTAGCATGGACCGAAGAAATAAATTGGAAGCATTTAAGCTTAAACGATGAATACTTATGAAGTAATTCTTTTATTACGGAAGATAGATTGCTCTTACTACAAGTATTGAGGTTTTCATAAAACTGTATTTTGAAGTGAATTGCAAAGGATAGAACTGAATTCGTACTGCATTGAGGACTTCTTTTTCCATTCAGAGTCTATTAACGAAAGAAAAAATAAATGATTTCTGCAATAATTGAGAGATGAGCCACAGGAGAACCAAGTTTCCATTTGCATGTATATTAGATCACTTTCAAATGTCATATCTATTGTATGATGGCTGAACATGCCACGAAACCAATCTGATTTCAATTTGTCTCCAGTAAATTAATTCATGAATATTTTAAAATTCTGTAGGCCTAGAGAATTGTTGTTCAGTGGAGATGCCATTCATAAGTATAAAAAATATGATGTGAAAGTCACATAACTTCCTCTGCCCAAATAAAAGTTAGCAGTATTCACATATCCTTTTACAGAATCGCAAGACACAATTTTACGCTAATTATCCTATAAATATCTCTTCTTTCAATGATGCGACTAAAAGCGAAGGCTATATAACAGACAGACACACAGACATGTTTCCAAAAATAGTATTTTTGGATTCAGGGGGCCTTGAAACGTGTATATATGCTAAAAATTCAACTTCGAATTTTGGGGTCGAAAACAATACTTCCTCTACCTATAGTACCTATGGTACGGGCAGAGGAAGTAAAAAATCTGATGTAATACATTCTCGTAAACTTTCTCACCATAAACATGCGCAATACAACTTCTTCAAATACTTAAAGTAAGAGGCTGTACTGCAGGGAGTGCGTATTTAGTTGATTCAACCTCATGCATTGTTCGCCAGGGAAGCGTGAGTTTGTGCGAATCATGGCTTCCCTTATAATTACCCTTCATAGGATTTCTACGAAAATATGTTTCAAACAAGAGCTTCAAGAGAATTTCTTGAACAAAATTTAAACAAAAACGTTAGAGCTGTTTACGAAGAAAATAGTTAAAAATTATATTTTATTTATTTATTTATTTATTATTTTATATTTATTTACTTTTATTTATTATATTTAGTTTTTAGATGTATTTGTTTACTCTTTCATCTTTTTTCATTTCTTTATTTTAGTCATTTGTATTATATATTATTCAAGTACTTAAGGTTTGAATTTTTCTTTCCATTTAATGTACGTTTCTTGTATTCAGGTATATCATTTCTTGTATTAATTTATTATTATTATTATTATTACGTATTTCATGTTTTTGCCCTGGCTGGGTGGTAGAGAAGGCCTTATGGCTTATGGCCTTAACTCCGCCAGGTTAAATAAATAAATATTTTCTTCACGTAAAAAGGTAGTAAAAGTAAGAGAAAGTCGTCTTCAATCTTCGAGTCACATGGCCATAATATAAAATTTGGGGTTTCTACTTTTTTGTGTATTTTTGGCTACAGGAGACTGAGTTTCAGAGTACAGAATATATCTCCCTCTAACTATGGTGCAGACAGAGGAAGTCAAAACTACACGTCTTTCACTTATCACCACATAATACTTGAAGTCTTTAAAAGGAGTGAGATGTTATGTTTTTCCTTCCCCCAGTGGGGCAGAAATAAACAATGTTTTACATGCAGTATTTTTGTATGGCTGTGAGAGTTGGACAATGAGAGTTGCGGAAAAAAGAAAAGTAGACTCATTTGAAATGTGGGTGTGGAGAAAAATATTGAATGTAAAGTGGACAGATAGAAAAACAAATGAAGAAATTTTGGGAAGAATAAAGCCTAGCAGTTCCCTGGAAGCTAAAGCCACAAAACTGAAGCTGGAATATTTCGGGCAAATTATGAGAAAACATGACTCTTTGGAGAAGGATAACTTATAATGCTGGGAATGGTAGAAGGGGCCAGAAAACAAGGAAGAAAGAAGATGAGATGGCATGATGAGATAACCAGGGCTACCAATCTTACATGGAAAGAGATTCTTGATCGGGTACAGGATAAAAATCAATGGAAGAGACTGACACATCAAATTACAAAAGCAAGAAAGAGACAATTTGAATAATACGGCTGGCAACCCACTGCTGTGTATATCCGACTGGATCACAAAGGATCGCATGCGATCTGTGTACTACTAGTCCTAGTATATTAGTTTTTACCCATCAAAAGTCTTAAAAACCACAATTAAGTTACAATAAAATTAACGAAAATTTATGTTCTTATATTAAATAATACGGTAGTTCACAATGTTTCAACGTTTATCCAAAGTTTATGAAATCATGCAATAATTATAACATTTTTAAAGTACTGAAAACATATTTAATTTCAATTGTAGTTACTTAAGGTTCATGTTAAATCCTCAGATTCAGGTTCAATAATTTTGACTGGTGAATTAACAATAATATATTTGAAGCTATAATTTAAGCCCTTGTTGTCAAGTTGATAAATATCACATACACGCTTCAGTGGAGAGAAACGCAGACCACAAAATGCACTAAAAATAAAGTAGGTGCATTTTATGATGTTGAGTTGGCAATGCGTAAATCCCCGCATTGATGTAACATTCATGAACGCGGAAGAAACTGCGGCGCTCGGGGATTAAATGAGAATTAAACGAAATATGAACCAATGTGCTGACATGTTCGCGTCCATCCCTTACTTTATTTATTGACGAAGTGAGGTTTACTTTTAAATAATATATTGCGATACCAGTGCCGTAAGCGGTGCATACGGATCGAGGAAAGAGTTTGAAAAAACGAGGCACTTGCGTAGAGTTTTTTTCTCCGAGATCCGTTATGCGCTTACGGAACAAGTATTGCATGCTATTTTTCTGCACAATGATTATTTATATCAATTTATTTATATTAATTGATATATTAGCTGAAAATATTATGTTTATACACTATTGAAGATAGATGTTATATTTCAGAAAGTGATTCGCATATGTTGGTTGTTATGGGGACCGAATATTTGTCCCGTTCAAGTCGCCACAAACTGGGGGGGGGGGGGCCTTGGTTCCGGTCTTCCATAAAGGTTGTATTATGATGGTTTTACTTACGGCACTTTTGCTTTATGTAATTTTTACCACACGGAGATTTATTTTGATTTCATAGCAACCAGATTGCGTGCGGGAATGTCAAGTTACGATCCACGGCAACAATATTCGTAAGTACCACTAATTAGTTACGTCGTGCAAAAAATTGTTTATATGTGTTTTGTGCATGCCAGTAGAAAATGATTGGCATTTGTTTTCAAAATGTGTTGCTTTGTGCATTAATAGCTTCTCTGATAACTTTTTCACGAGAAAACTTATCACGGATAACGAGAAGTCCGGAGTTTATACAGGTAATCCCACGAGAGATTACGAGTTTATATTTCCGAGAATGAAATTCGAGCACATATAAACTCGTAGTCATCTCGTGTAGGATTTATTAAGACAATTCCACGAATAAAATGTAACGGATTTTGTAAATAATAATTCTAGGGCGATAGGGAAAAAGCGAATAAGTAAAAAAAAAAAAAAGAAATTTCCAGGAGAGTCAAAAAGCAATTTATTTCCACAGCATTATTACAATATCTAGTTCAGCCCACTCATATATTTTTACACACTATTTTATACTATGTAAAAATATCTGGGTGGGTTGAACTAAATATAGTAACATTGCTGTTATTACAATATGTAGTTCAGCCCACACAGATATTTTTACACACTATTTTATACTATGTAAAAATATATGGGTGGGTTGAACTAGATATAGTAACAATGCTGTTACTACAATATCTAGTTCAGCCCACCGAGATATTTTTACACACTATCTTATACTATGTAAAAATAAGTGGGTGGGTTGAACTAAATATAGTAACAATGCTGTTATTACAATATGTAGTTCAGCCCACCCAGATACTTTTACATACTATCTTATACTATGTTAAAATATTTGGGTGGGTTGAACTAAATATCGTAACAATGCTGTGGAAATAACTTTTTTTTGTCTCTCCTGAAACTTTGGTTTTATGAATTATTCGCTTTTTCCCTATCACTCTAGAATTATTTTCTAACTTTGTTGTCTATATTCTGTCAGCCGTAAGATCATGGCATACTAGATGAATGAACAACCCACGAATCGATTCCATGAATCGATCCGAGTTCCCAATGCTACCAATAGTGCGCATGACAAGATTGAGGGCGTCAAGGTAGTCGATTACATCAAAATGCTACAAATGCACAAGAACTGGCTTGCACCGAATCGAAATTGTGTTTTTAATCAATGGACATTTATATTAATTAAATTTCCAAACAAGTTATGTTGTATTAAATAATGTTGTTTTCATTCTGCTCAACTGCAGCATGTGATTTATTATTCAGCGCACATTGATGCCTTTCGTGTCCAGTAAGCAGCTGACATTTTGTCAGATAAAATTGCATCCTTGCAATCAAAGAAACGATACTATAAGATAAACGATCGTGATTGGTCTAGATCCGAGGATTTGCTGAACGTTATTGGTAAGTATCAAACATGCGGCGTATAAGTGGAATAATCTTAAGAATATCCTGACTTCGAGTTATTGCGGCTATTTAGCCAATACTTACATAATTAAACATGTCATGAATAACTAAAACCACAAAAATTAATAAAACACATAGTTATTTGTGTCATTGTAAGCGAGTTAGCCGATGGCGAGACATATATATATATATATACATACATTATAACGATGGTTGTGCTGCTTGCGGTTATCAAAACACTTTTTCGTTAAGACCACCTGTTTTATTTTTTAGATGAAACTCTTTGGCACTGCTAATAATACTAATATTGCATTTATTATTATTCGAGATTTATAATGTTTTACCACCCCCTAAACTCTTTAAAATCGGCGCTTATTAAACAATTATAGCCCACTGAACAGAACTAGCTCTTTGTAGTCACTCCATCTCATTGTACATAGCATTACTTAATCTTCTTATAACTGCCTACAACTTTATTTCACAAACTTAAAGTATCATTATAATTTAATTTGACATTTTCCTTGCTTTGGTTATAATAATATATTTTTTAACTTTTAGTTTTGACGAAACCTGTGCTTTATATGAAACTTAGGCCTATACTTGTTAATTAATTAATTATGATGATCAGCCTTAACCTTACTATTAGTATTAGTCACTTATCCATTACTTTGTTTTTAATGTAAATCTACATTGTATATATTTTTAACCTGGTTGATTGGAAGAGAAGGCCTTATGGCCTTAATTCTGTCAGGCAAAATAAATCATTTACTAGTACTACTACTACTACTACTACTAAAAGTGTACATTATGTTCATATGCAGTTTATATACCGCTGTGACTATTCCACTCTTACACCACGTGATTGATATTGACCAATAACGTTTAGCAATTCCTCGGATAAAGACCAATCACGACCATTTATCTTATAAAATGCTTGCTATTAATAGGCCTACGTCTTAATGTGTAAACTACTTGTTGACCGGTAATGAGGCCTGACCGGCATCGGGGCAATTTTCCCTATGTATGACCTTATTTTGTGTGTCGAACCTTATAGCCTTGTGATCTAAAGAATTATTTTCTAAATAAATAATAAAATATGTAATGAAAAACTATACTATAACAATAAACGCATAACGGGTATTAGTATTAGAAATACTCAATATTTTGCATTTCTCTGCCTGAACAGTAAACAAAACAGAGAGAGGTTGTCATTTCGCGGTTGGCGGCCACAAAGGACGGAATAAGTCATTTCGCTAACTGGAACCAAATTCAAATTTTGTTTACGTCATCACCGTAAAGAGGTAAAACCACACTGGCATAATAAACAGCAGACTTTTCTTTTTTGTGAATGTAAAACTCAATTACAATACAATACAATAATTGTCTCCTACCCCACGTCATGTAGCTGGAAACTGGAAAAACATGTGAAAATGCGGTCGCCTGAAACATGCGGCGAGGACTGTTGTGTAAGGGTGAGGTCGCGAGTTCAATTCTCTGCGGGGTTCCCTGGAATTCTTCCAACGAACCCGGTTCATAAATCCGATACAGAGGCGTTTCCACAACATACCAAATGCAGACTAATAACGCTACTAATGAATGAAGTTTATAAACAATAGTTATTACCACTAAACTGGTGTGAATATTGCTCACATTGAACCTTCCCTGCCCAAAGCGATGTCTTTTGTTGGGTGGTTGAAAATGAAATGAAATATTCAGCGAAGAAAATCTATTAATGTGAAGGTATTTACAATACTTTTTCTGTAGAACATCTGATGTCAGATTGCAACTATCTTGAGTTTATTTTCCATAATTGATTAAAAAATAATATTTCCAAGTGCACTACAAAAAATAAAATCTCATATATACAAGGGTGGATCGAAAAGTAACGCACAATGTATGTTTTTTTTTACAAAAAGTTTAATAGGTTACAAACAAATGCATACATGAAGGGGCATATTTTGTCTAATATTCTACAGTGAGTCCCACGCAAGAGTTGGCCAATGACGCGGGTTTCTGCGTCGCGGCTGGCACAGCTCCAACTCCCGAGCGATCGGGTGAAATATCTACGCAAATAAGGCCGCGGTCGTTGTAATTATTCAGGTTATCACATTTACAGTTAAAATTACAATGAAAATAACCACGTACCTCATCATAAGAGATGTTGGAAATGTTCTCCTCATGCATCCAGACAATACTGGCACCTTTTTAGGAAATTTTCTTTCACGCGCGTAAGTTCAGCTTCAGAGACAGAGTTACTTTCTCTTTTGATAGGCCTATGTGATATTGTCATTAAGTTCTTCTAACAGTATGTAAATATATTATTTATGGGGAAACTTGAAAAATAAAGTGTATAGATCAATTTCCCATACATAAGAAGAACTTAAGAGAAGTTAACTCTATCTCGGAAGCTGAACTTACGCGCGTGAAAGAAAATTCCCTAAATAAGGTCCCAATGTTGCGCGTATGCAAGAGGAGAACATTTCCAACATATCTTGTGATGAGGTATGTGGTTATTTTCGTTGTAATTTTAACTGTAAATGTGAGAATCTGAATCATTACAACGACCGCGGCATTATTTGCGTAGATATTTCACCCGATCGCTCGGGAGTTGGAGATGTGCCAGCCGCGACGCAGAAACCCGCGTCATTGGCCAACTCTTGCGTGGGACTCACTGTATATGTAGTCGCCAAGTTCCTCAGCACATTTCTCCCATCGTGATACTAGTTTCAAAATACCCTGTTCATAGAAGTCCATAGAAGACTGTATAGAAAAAGACAAAATATCTCCCTTAATGCATGCATTTGTTTGTAATTGTAGCATTAAAACTTATTCTAAGAAAATTATTGTGCATTACTTTTCGATCTACCCTCATAAAAATTCAATGTAGGCCTATTAGATCTTATCAATTTATAAACAGGATGATGTGTTTTGGAATTGCATGAATCGTGACGTTCAATTTGTTAACTTGGCAACTCCGAATGTATTGGATGCAAATTTAAATTTGAGCTTGTGATAAATAAAATATATTTATATAAGTGTTTTCGTAATTCTTTAAGAAATATTGTGTAAAGAGTTCCGGACTAGAAGAAAGTGGAATTCGGTTTCACAAGTAAGTTATTTTCGTACCCGACAAACCGATGAAATTGGCCGATATCAGACTTAACTTCAAGCGATATTGAATTTAGCCCTAAATTATATTTTTTCCCTTTGATGGATGATTTCAATTCAAATAACAAGATAAACAACCAAATTTAATGGTAATTAAAAAAATGCTTCTGACCACATAAGAAGATCTAGACACGTTAAGAAAGACAATGATTCTAATGACATGTCATCTTTTTATTGATGCTACATAAACATTGCCAACTTGTAGATAAGTCATAATCGTGGCCTCTAGATTGTAGCCTCATTTTTGTCATTTTATGCCATTTTAAATTTTTAGGGCATTTATTTCAATTTTAGGTCATTATTTTGTCATTTTCGTGTCATTTTCTTCCTTATTAAGTCATTTTCATGTATTTACACTGAGTGCATTAACGTTTTTCGTCGCTAGCGGTGCTGTCTTTGAAGTGTTGTTTGTTTAATGCAAGAAGGAAAAATTCGGCGTTAAGTGTTGTCATGTCTCAGTCGGAAATGAGAATAAAAGAAACGCCAAAATTTTTTATTATATTACTATTGTTATTAGATTGACTTGGCACCAGAGTCTGCCTCCTGCTTGGATTTGAGAGTGCAAATTACTGTTTACCCTCAATAAACAACAATATAATCCGGCAGACCCCAAAAGGAAATGCCGATTTTTGACTCGCCAGTGCCTCAGTGCCAGTATAAATTTCCGTGAGAACAGAACATTTACAACATTAAAGTTATTTACAGTTTTTACAATTATGTACAAATTAGTCTATAACCTCGTGTGTAGAATAATAATTTATTTATGGAGAAAATTCCAGTTTTTAGGTCATTTTTTTATGATTATTAAGTCATTTTCTTTAAAATTCAGGGTAATTTTATAGGTCATTTTTCAAACAATTTTAGGTCATCAGAATCCGGGCCCTGATCATTACCATGGTAAACTACCATCATGCAGTGATGTATTAAGAGCCAATGGTTCTATTTGATCATACATGTATTCTTTTTCAATCGGATTCTAACCACACTATTCCAGATACAGGATGCAGGCTTTGATATTTAATTAATTTCGATAGATGCTTTGACTTTCAAGTAACGCCATTTCTATAAACATAAGTTTATAATGAAAAATAAAGTTTTCACTATGTTCCTTTCATAGAAAACATTAATTAATCTCAATGTTTACCTATTTGGATCCAGCTATATTCGGACGTCGAAACAAAGCAGAGGAAAGTAAATATATTTTACTAATGTGTGTGGATAAGGGAATTATTTTCGTAGAAACGCTGGAGGTAATCGCATTTTACGAGATTAAAACAAAACACACGTAAAATAAACTCGCGGGAATAAAGGCAAGTGAAGGTAGAACTGCGTATTCACATAAATCCTCTCTACTAGTAATTACCTAGTTTTCCATTCAGACAGTCCATTTTGTATGACTTCTGAAAATTCTAATTGATCATTAGTAGGGGCCGTATTTTTTGGTAACAACGATAAGCGCGAAATTTTATAAAACAACCTCCCTTAGCTATATTCAGCTTTTATATGCTTAAAATACCAATATGAACCAAATTGAATCCACGAAATATCGCGAAATTCACTCGGTTCCACGAAATGTGTCTATAAGCGCGAAATATGCCCCATATGTCCGTAAAGTGAGAAATTAGCACGAAAATGTGCTTTAAAATCACAATATTGTGTTTTGGTGTAATGTATTTTCTATTTCTTAGCAGCATGCTTTTTTTCTGCTGTTTCTATGGCTGTCGAAGATTTACCGATATATCGATATTTGTGATCGATTACAAAGATTGCAGAATTTACGCAAAGATTGTCTGCGACCTGGTTTGTACTGTTCAGTACACTCCTATCCTGCTATGTCTTTGCCAAGTTAGCGATGCCTATGATCGATTACAGTAGAAAAGTGTAGAATGTTTGTTACTTGTATTCAACAGATTTCGTGTTTTATCCACAGTGGTATGGTTGGCTATCTGATGGTGTTTAGTAGAAATTACGATAATATTTCTCGTCATTATATTTGAACATTAACTCTAATCATGCCTAAATCGAAAGTTACTTCAGTTCATACAAGGACGGAAGAATATAGAAATGGGGGGGGGGGGTGTTAGTTCATGTAAATAAACAAGCAAAGTTTATCATTGCGCAATGTTCCCAATGGAGTATAAGTAGGCTAATTTATTTCACGAAATACCCACCGAAATAGAAGGAAGTTAACACCGAAATCAGCCATTTTATTTCACCAATAAATCAGGGCCCTAATCATTAGTCATTGCGAACAATCCCTGAACTCCTACAAATGTCACCATTCAGAGTGTAGGCCTACGTCTATAGGTTGTAACTGAAACGTTATTCATTATTGCCGTGCATTAGGTCTCATCTGGTGGTCCAAGTGGTTCACTTTTAATGTTTTGCGGTAACATCCGGGTTCTTCCTTGCCGATATTAGGTTATGGCCAAACTTAATAGATTGTTCTTTGTTTTTCTATAAACAAAACAAAAGAGCCAGAAATCGACTTAGTGATGACCATAAAATAGTGAAAAATACAATATAAAAAATTAATTTCCGACCTAAATATAGTGAAAAACACACAAAATTAAAAAAAAATGACCAAATACATTTACTATTATTACGTCTTATTAGTAGCTTTTTAAGTAATGAATTGCTAAAAGCAATTTAATGGATGACAGTGCGTTACTATTTATATCTACAATATAAAACACACTTATTTTGTTCATGCATCTGTCTTTCATACTTTTAAATAGTACTACCATCCTTCAGTACTAAGACATTTATAGTTTGCTTAAAAAAATAAAAGGCATATACAAATAGACGAAAATATGACTTTAATTCATAAAAAAAGATAAGAAATGTTCAGTTTTTCGAAAGAAAGTTTAAAGCAGAATCATTAAGAAATTACATTTTTTGGAAAATATATTTAAACTAGCAAATCCTAGCAAAAGAAACAGAAACCTAATTGTGATTATAATTACATATTTGTAACAGTTACAGTGAATTTGAAATTATCTAAAATAGACGCAGTAGTGAAGCATTGAGCAAGCCAAATTCGAGGGTGAGAGCATGAATAACAACGGCGAAAACATTGGTTTGTGGTATTATATAAGATAGATAGTTACCGCCAATAATATTATGAAAATGTATTCACCCATCTTTGATGATGGCACCATCTCCAAGCTCGTTGCTTTCTGTAAAGGCATGATAATCACTTAGAGTAGGTTTATGCTGATTTATTCATGTCAGAGATAACACGTTACAAAGCACCACATTTCCACGCTTCCCGAATCACAAAGGATCTGGACATTGTTCTTGATAAAGGCCACATAATTGAGGTTACTAGATCGCAACGTGATCCCTTCTTATCATGCTTGACAGACTAGTGACAGCTAAAACTGGAATTATCCGGAAAAAAGTTTATTGGTTAACTGAAAATATCAAATAATCTTTATATGTCATCAAAATTAACATCACAACATTTATCAGGTAACGGGATAGTGACAAGATTTTAACCTGCAATATTGTAAGAGCCTGATTTATTAGTGAAGTCAAGAGGCTCATATGGGTGGATATTTCTGGAAATAAGTAATTTTAAGGACTAAATTTGACACTGAAGAGTTTTACTTCCTCTTTGAAATGGATAATCCAATATAGCGGGGAGAAAAACAACAAAATTATAATAAAACATTATTTGACAATAAAAGTAAAACAATTTAGGTGTTGCAAGATATAACATAATTAAATACAGTAGGCCATGCCTTATCTGGTTATTTTTTTCGTGGACTTTCGCAAGGCTTTCGACACTGTGGATAGAAATGCACTCTGGTATAAATTATGGATATTTCAATTCTAATTTTAACCTACGGTATATTAGAATATTATAGGAGAAAAATTCCTCCGACACTGGGACTTGAACCCAGGACCTTTGGCTATTCGCGCCAATGCTCTACCAACTGAGCTAAGCCGGAGTTCAATTCACAGCGCCAGATGGAATCTCTCTCCTATGACTGATTGCCCCAATGGTCTACCTCACAGACAGACATGTTATGTCATAAGCAGTACTGTGAGGCACACTAATTAGTGATTTATGTGACCGGGCTCCCACTGTTATTGTACAGTTGACATTCAAGATAGATATATAAGCTTTCATGAACCACAGATTATTGTCTCTGTTGGACATTACATGAGAATATTATAGGAGAAAAATTCCTCCGACACTGGGACTTGAACCCAGGACCTTGGGGCAATCAGTCATAGGAGAGAGGTTCCATCCGGCGCTATGAATTGAACTCCGGCTTAGCTCAGTTGGTAGAGCATTGGCGCGAATAGCCAAAGGTCCTGGGTTCAAGTCCCAGTGTCGGAGGAATTTTTCTCCTATAATATTCTCATGTAATGTCCAACAGAGACAATAATCTGTGGTTCATGAAAGCTTATATATCTACGGTATATTGCTTGTATGAAATTATCCATGTGGCAGACAGTAATACGGATTATTTTTAAATAATGAAAATAGCCATTTGAAAACAGAAGTGCCAAACACATTCCACGAAATATGGAATCTATTAAATACCGCATTGCTATAATTACCTATATTTTCTTCAGGTAAGACGAGGGTTGAATTTTTGTCAAAGTTTTATAGTTTTAGCATATATCTGTCCTACAAGACAACCACCAAACTATCAACCCCCTATGAGTTTATGTTTATGAAATAACTTTAAAAAGTTTCGTTTTTGCTTTCTGGTTGGTCGCAAAAATGTTGCCAACCATAGCACTATTAAAATCCATAGGGTGGGTAGAAGAAGTTAGGGCAAAATAACTGCAGTCAGTTAAAAAGACTGTTGGCTACCCTTACCGGAACAAAGCTTCTTCGATCTTCTTTTCTTCAAAATGGTGTCACTGAGCACAGTCGCACAACAATGGAACTTTGTGGTTTTATTTATGAAATTCGTGTTATTTCGGGGCTTACATTTGCCCGCAAAAGGTACCTAACATCTTAATATATCAAGATAATACAATATTGACACCAGAATATATAATTTTATAATGGTTTTAATTTATACAAATTTTGGTTTAATTTTTTTTTTTGCATCTATCTTTTAAGACGATCCTGGATTTTCGGGGCCTCTTCGATGATTGAACTACCGTATTATCTGCGGATATAAGCTTATACGGTAATCGCAAGTATCTAAGCTCCTCGTCATAGGGACAACATGAATGGAAAATAGGCTACTAGGAGAATAAAAATAAATTACACACTCAAACAATTACGAGTGTAAATATTTTAGCACACATTTCTCAATATCCGTCCTTGATATATTTCGTGAATTGCAACAAATTTCGCAATATTTCGTGGCAGGGGCGGATCCACGGGGGGGGGGGGGGAAATGGGGGAAATATCCCCCCCAAAATTTGTAACATTAAGCACAAATTAATGAAAATTTATTAGAACATAACCCAAATACTTAAATTAAAGCAACGACATTCATTATTTTGAAATACCTTTGTAAGAAAATGCTGAAATTTTCATTTTGTTTTCAATTGTGTACTGGATATAATTAATTTTTATGAGTAAAAACTTCCCTCTCTACTTTAGTTCCCCCCCCCCCAAAATGTCTCTCTGGATCCGCCACTGTTTCGTGGACATATAATTGCTTAGTAGTGATATTTCAAGTATTCATAAAGCTTTAATACTATTTCCTAAGGAAAGCTGCTTTTGTAAAATTTCGCGCTTATTGCTATTACAACAAATACTATATATCCCAATAATTCAATTATTTGCAGTTATCCACTTAAGAGAGCTTAATACAGCCTAAATCATCGGTATCATGCAGGGACAATGTTGAAAATTTGTCATGTTTTAGAGTGCACGGACAATTATATGACTGTTTCTGCCGATGTTGACTGTTTATGAATACACCGCACGACAAATACACAGAAGCATATTTACAGTATAAGAATTAATTGTACGACAGTTATTGATGGCTTACTGAACCGGAGCCGCTCCTTCTTTATGAATTAGCTCTTTTGTTGGTGTCAAGAGGCTGAATGCACCCCGTTCCAGATCACCCTACCTCAGAAAAATCCGAGGAGGTACCGGTGATCGAACCCAGACTTGAGGGTCCGTAGTCAGGAACCACTAGACCATTAAGACGGTCTGTTATAACATCAAGGGCAATAATAAAAATACTTAACAGCTGCATGCTATTGTGTATTGCATAAATGCTGAGATGAAATAACATTACACAGGAAGTCTTAGTTTACAACTCTTCGTTGAAATAATACCACTGTTGAGAGATATATGAATACCACCCTTTTATATTTGACTTGCACAGTTAATAATAATAAACATGCAGAATGCTGTGACAGCAAAACAGCTTTTCCATGCAAGTCTTAAGCAAGCAATCGCGGGTTAAAGTACTGTTCGAAATTGTACCTAAAATTTGTTCGAATTTGTACCTCGAGCTAGTTTTTGTAAATTACTACATTGTTGAAATTCCGCTCACGAATGCCCATTGTTGTGCCAATGACTTACGTATTAAAGACTACGCTATTTGTTGGTATGAGTTAAAAATTGGTCCTCAAAATTATATTCCAGTAACACAACGTGGAATTATAAGCAATTTTATAACGTGCCATTTTTCAAGCATGGCGTTCTTACCTTCGGTTGGAAAATAATTTTTTATGGCCGAATGAGACAACTCGGAACATCATTCTCGCGGATACAGATCAACAAAACAATCAGTATGGACGCTATATTTTTAAAAAGAGGTTGGCTAACATTTGAAACCCCAAAATGGATAAAAATCTTAGTCCGTTCAGAATTGTACCATGTTCGAAAATGTACCACCTTACCCTAGGTTTTATAAAGAAATCGGGCTGAGTAGTAGTAAAAGATCAGTAACGAAATTATCATTCTATTACAGCAGCCGAATCAAGAACTACTTAAAAAATTATATTTAAAAAATAAAACTTACAGCTGTCAGAAGATCGTGCCAATGTTAGAAGTAGTTACATCTCAGCTTACCTGTAAAGAATGAAAATATACTTATTATTCAAACTATATATAGTAAATACGAGGGTAGTCCAGAAAGTAAAGAACGACTGCGCATCACGCATGCGCGCTAGTTAACTCCTTACTCCACCTTAGTGTGAGTTGTGTTTCGTTGGTGGTAGGCCACGCCTGTTTGTTCTTACAACGTATCCAAACGGCGGCGCCGATTGAAAATCCAGCCAAATATGAAGTGCGTAGTGTTTTTTGAAAGCACAAAATGTTCGGCCAATCGAAATATAAGGCAAGTAACCAAATGGATGGTGATAATGCAATGAACGGATCTTCAGTGAGAAAATGATGCATATTGTTCATTCAATGAATAACCAGTGTGCACGATGAAGACCGGAGTGGGAAGGCATCACTTGTTACGGATGAGTTGAAAGCAAATGTTTATGCATTTCACTTAGGGACACCTTACATACATTTCCAAAACTGAAGGACTTCTTGGGTTTATCCAACCGGTGAAGACCACAAAGCGGCAGTGACATTCTGGCTCAGGTCTTTGGCGGTAGAAAATTTAACACTGGCATTGGAAAATTGGTACCAGATTACAATAAATGCCTTGACAGCAATGGCGACTACGTTGAGTAATAGAGTAAGGTACTGTATCTTTGTAAATAAAGTTTTGTGTTGATATCTTTCGTTATTATTTAGTTATGTCAAATCGTTCTTTACTTTCTGGACGATCCTCTTATACATAAGTATATATAACTATACATTATAAGTAATTTGTAATTGAAAATCAATAATATACCATAATGCACGTCATATTGTATAGAGTCCCTTGAGGTGAGCTTTGCTCGTTGGTACTTTCAATGTATATCAATATATATATATATATATATATATATATATATGTATATAGAACAAGCAAGAATATATATATATATATATATATATATATATATATATATATATATATATATATATATATATATATATAAATGTAAATTTTTAACAAACTGAGTATATTTAATAATCATACGTAAATAGTTTAAACTAAATTTGTATTTTCCATGTGACAGATACCGAAGTTGGTACCAATGGAGTGGCATAATGACTTTATAGCGCTAGTGTAATAATGTCTAAAAATATATTACAGTAGGCCTATAGGCTAAAAACAACTAAAAGTAATTTTGCATAGCAAACAACATATCTTTGTATTGAGACTGAAACAACTTCTTTTATTCTATGTCACAGATTTGAAGCGAGAATCTTCGTTGAATGGGAAGTTCGTAACAATGAAACAAATGATAAATGCTAGCGATGGTGGTCAATCTTGAAGTAAAAATTATCGTTAAAACTACACTAAACTTTATTGTGAGTAGCATGCAGGCCTATTTCATTTTAAACACTCCTCACTTATTTATATCCCTGTAATATTGTATACGCTGGCCTTGAAGGTGGTTTTTGTGTGCTGCCTTATAAACTGTACGGCCGTGCTAAAGCTGCGGTATAACTTACATGTTCAGTTCATGATGGTTCTGTGAACCATATACAAACATCATTAACTGCCAGTGCATTCTCTGAATTCGGCAAATATTTTTTAAGCATTTGTATGTGATTAAAAACGACTCTGTAATGATGTGGCCTACTTGTTATGGTACAAGGAGTAAACTATGGGTTTAATGTTTGTGTTAACTGCTTTCTTTGCAGTCCGACTAGGGTTTATAAATAGTGGTATAATTTGAGTCTCGTCTAAATGCGTTCTTTAAACTGTTTTCAGCATTTTTTACTGGTGCATAAAATAAATACCATTTCTAAATAAACTGCTTGACTAAAATTCGTCCCCACGGTAATCGTATTCTGTCGCTACGGGTCAGACGTGTTACAGCCTGGATCAAAGGGTGACAGTTTAAAAACAATCATAATTATCTTTAATTAAACATATGCTTAAGTCTATAGTTCTTGGGTTACACAGTACATTACAGTACAGTTGCCCAGTTAATAAAATTATTTTTCATAGACTTTTAGTCTAACTGTATACCATCCTAACTTCATTCCACAGTATCATAGCAAAACCAGCGCCAGCACTGCAAATTTCTTTGCAACATATGAACTTAAAGCAACATAAATTCAGAGCTCTCAGATCCACAATAACCCTTTTTTCTCTTGCCGACATAGCAAACAGAATTTAAGTTCGTAAACTTCTCAGAAAACCTTGATGTTAATGTCAGCTGTTTACTCCAGTAAGGAGGAAAATTTAATGCAGCTGCTTATGAAAAACTCAGTTCTCTAACTCTAAACTGTTTTGTTCTCCGCGTATTGTTCTCAGTATGTCGCTTTGATGTAATATTCCTTATTGCATTCTCTGTCTTTATCTGAGCGAAGTTAAACGCTTCAGATATTTCTCGGAAAAATGATACGTGCTCGGATTTCATTACGCCGTACTGCTATATGAAAGTGTACGACAAGAAACGAGAAAAAATCTGCAGTAACTTTTTACTATGTCATCTTAAATGTTACGATAGCAGTATACACAGCTTCATTTAAACGTCTGCCATGTGATATAAAATGATAAAGTTTAAGAATTCGTAGATATGAACTAATCACAAGGTGGTACGAGGAAGAGTGAACGATTTGTGTAGTATAGTAAACAGTAGAAGAGATCTTACGATAATTTGTATTATTTTCTTAACTCGGAACCTCAGGGTTGTGCAAATATTTACAATAATATAATTATTTAGGTGCAGAGTTTAGTGTTGTGTAATTATGGAATGCATACAGCCTACTCTTGGGATGATGGTATAGATTGCATAGGCCTACAGCGTATTCTAACGGCGGTGTTGCTAAGTTGTAGCTTCGTGAGCCCATCGATCATTTCTGTTGCGAAAGCTCAGTATAGGGCATTATTTACACACACAGTGAGAACATTTACATGCAGAGCTAAGTGATGTGTTGTTATTTTCATTTAATGGTAAAATTCACTTAAAGTTAATAATTTTATACCCCAGTCCGTATAACAGGCTTAATTATCTTCTTGTATTATATGCTTTTCCTAAGGAAATTTGCTCTAGTAACATAAAACGTGTACGATTATATACAAACTTAATAATATTTTATTCAACCCCGTAAATAGTTATTTATCTAGACCATGTCTTATTTAGTAATTAAACAAACTCCCTACTCTACATTAATAATAACAATAATAATAGCAACAATTTATTTCCAATAAGAGCCTTTGGCTACGGAAAACGTCAGTATACATTAGATGGTGATACAAAAGGCACATAACAAACAAACTAAAAAATTACATGCCACACAATATTAAATGTTATTGTGTTCACTAAATTCCGTTGTCTATATTAGCTTTTACTTTTTGTTTTTTAGCTTTTACTTTTTTTTTGGTAACACTCGATTTTTCCCCACGGACTTCCATATTGAAAGAGAAAAATTAAAGGCATTCATTAATGAGTAAGTCAGAATTCATTTCGATGACAAAAACCCTATGCCTGAATGACATTCTTCTTCTTATGGTGAGGAATGATATGTACTGTAAATAGATTATTGGGCAACACTCACCAATGTTTGTTGATCCCTTTGTGAAGCCGTTGTCAATAGTTGCTTAATCTTGCGTGAAGCCTTCGTCTTCTTAATAAAATAATAAAAAACACACATTATATAAAACGTAAACACTAAAAATTGCAACTTCACAACAGGAATCACATCACAACGTTTCACGAGACCAGAAAAACGACTCGTCTCACGATCACAAAGACTTCGCGACCGAACATCTCGTCGCTAATATTCACTTGAAAACGCGAGTCGTTTTTCTGGTCTCGTGAAACGTTGTGATGTGATTCCTGTTGTGAAGTTGCAATTTTTAGTGTTTACGTTTTATATAATGTGTGTGTTTTATTATTTTATTAAGAAGACGAAGGCTTCACGCAAGATTAAGCAACTATTGACAACGGCTTCACAAAGGGATCAACAAACATTGGTGAGTGTTGCCCAATAATCTATTTACAGTAAAAACCCTATGAGCGTCAGCTAAAAAAAAAGAAGTGTGTTTCCCAGAATTCCAATACCAATGTCCATTTTAACACGAACACAAGTCTGTGACGAGCGAGCAGATGAGAATATTGGAAGCAAGGTTGGTGGTACAGAGGCGAGGAAAGCGGCCGATCAAGTGATCATTAAACCAATGGACCGTGGAGTTGTTTGCAGGGCTAGAACAAGCCTCAAGTTAGTGTGTGCCTGTTTACTTTTAATTGAGGGTAATGTTGCGACCTATTGAACATCCATCGGCAAAATATTAGGAGCAAGGGGGTAGGAGGCGAGGGGGCGTGGTCTTGCAGTATTGATTCTCTCCGCAGCATCCCTAGCAGGAGCAGATCTCCACGTGGTGACATACCAACACCACTTTCAACGTTATGCACTGTACCACATCCTTACTCAGAACATAGGATACGAAGGCATATGAAGGGGATTTGTATTTCCTACTTCCTAGATAATCTTCTAATATAAATAGGTCTTGATCGTGCAACCAGCACAGAAAATTCTGCAAGGAAAAGTAAGAATAGCTAAATTGACAAAAAGTAAAAAATGAAGGGTTAGTATACTATAAGTAAAATGCTAGAAAATACTACTTCCTTACTCGGAAATTTATGAAAGGGCTTTTTACTACTATATAAAACTACATAACTTGTACAAATTCGGAATTAAGAAAATTTACGAAAATTTTGGAAGTTAATTAGAAAGTTACTATCTAGAAGCCTTCGTCTGTAGCATATCGCTTGAATTTAACACCCTCAAGATATAAACAGGGCGGAAAATTTCTCGACGACTGGTTTACAAAATTACGGACGGATTTCTTATCCGGTTTATACTAATTAAAAAAACTGATGTAAATTCACATAACTTTCTTTGCCTAAATAAAAGTTAGCCTCTTAGTATAATATGATTATTATGTATAATTATGTATAATTCATGTAACTTGGTTGTAAAAATGAAGAAAATGTCGTTACCACATCACATCGTATCCCCGAAGGATACATAATCCAAATATAATCTGAGTAATGTACTCTCCTAACTGTCTTTACTTTAACCAAGGCCAATACATTTTTCTCACTTCACATTCTGATATAGAACAAGAGGCCATATTGCAAAGAGCACATATACAGAGTGGGTGTCTTAAAAAAGTTTTTCGAAAAAATGTTTCAAATAAAAGTTTTAGCTCTTAGTATAGGCAATCCATGTGCAAAATTTAAAGAAAAGTTTTAGAGCCGTTTTCGAGAAAAATCAGTAAAAACAAATTTCTTCATGTTAAGTCCCTTTAAAAATAAGAGAAAACTGTCGCCAATCTAATAAAATGATAATAACTTCCTAAATCTAATAAAAACGATAACAATTAACTCCATAATCTTCGTATCACATCTTCAGAAGGTACATGACCTAAATATAAAATCTGGTTTTCATTAGATTTTCCGTTCTGGAGATAGGCTGTTCACACACATCCACACAGGCACACAGACGTGTTTCCGAAAATAGTATTTTTGGATTCAGGGGACCCCAAAGCGTGTATTTATGTTAAAAACTCAACTTCGTATTTGGGGGTCGAAAACAATACTTCCTCTACCTATAGTACCTATGGTATGGGCAGAGGAAGTAAAAATATTTTAAATAGGAAAATGAAAATAAAAAAGTATGGCGATGCTAAATTATTTTTAAGTAAATAAGCTCTATATAAAAATTTTGTAAGTAATTTTGTTGCACACTCACATTGTGAAAATATTTCAGAACCGTAACACTGTTTTTCTTTTTTTTGGGGGTGGGGGTGGGGTGGGGTGGGTAGAAAGCAGATGTTGAATTTGAAAAACATCAAAACTGATACTAAGAAAACAAGCTATGGAAGTTTGCGTGCACTGGCAGTTGCAAGCGCATCTTTAGAAATGGCGTCATCAACAACCTTTGCATGCGCTGAAACTGCATAAAATTTTAGAGTCACACTAAATAGCTAAACCAACATTTCTGTCATACTTTAAAGGTGGTGGAAACGACATCGACCTAGACCTCAAATCCTCTGCTGCACTAGAATTAGTTTATTAGCTGGAAACGAAGGAAGTGATTCTGAAATGTTATCCATCTCAACGTTAGGTTAGGTTAGGTTAAGCTTAGTGATAATTACACAGAATTGAAGACCTAAGAGACTCTGTGCAAGTACTAATACGACCATTTTATATTAAGTTTTAATTTTACAACTGCAGGTCTTAATTTTAAAAGATAATAATATTACTTGTAATAATAAGTAATTTTTACTGTCTATGACTAGTTGATATTCAACTGTATTTTAATTAATTTTACTAATATTATGTTATTAATTTTAATGACAACGTGACAAATGGTAAAGTCCGCCGGCTGACTACAGATCCGTCGGCCCGGGTTCGATTCCCGGTACTTCCTCGGATTTTTCTGAGGTAGGGAGGTCTGGCAGGGGTGCACTCAGCCTCGTGATTCAAAATTGAGGAGCTACTTGATAGAGAAGTAGCGGCTCCGGTCAAGGAAACCACCATTAACGGCCGTGGGTGCCGGCATGCTGACCACATGCCCCCCAATCCTGCCATCTGCCTACGGGAGATGACGCAGCGGTCGGGTGGTAGGCCAAGTTTCTTCGGGGATGTAGCGCCACGGAGTTTTTAGTTTAGACAAATGGTAAAAAGATAGCTTCACTAGAAAATTAATATATGTATAATTTCAATTATATAATATAGGCCTACCTACACATGTACTGTATATGTAAACAAGGATTCTGTTAATATATGATTAACACATTAATCTTCTGAAGATGTGACACAAAGACTGGCGACAATTTTCTCTTATTTTTAAGAGAAGAAATTTTTGTTTTTCGCGATTTTCTCGAAAACTGCTCTAAAAATTTTCATTTAAATTTTGCACATGGATTGCTTATACCAATTGCCCAATTTGAGACATTTATTTCAAAAAATTTATCTGAAGGGTGGTTATAAGCCACCCACTCTGAATACGTGCTCTTTGCAATATGGCTTGGTGTTTTTTTTTTTATCAGAATGTGAAGTGAGAAAAATTTATTGGCCATGGTTGAAGTAAAGACAGTTATGAGAGTACATTACTCAGAGTTTATTTGGGTTATGTATCCTTCGGGGATACGATGTGATGTGGTAACGACATTTTCTTCATTTTTACAACCAATTAACATGAAGAGAGTGTCATACATAATAATTATAAAGTACACATACCGTACTGTGATCTTGCCAATAAAATTTCAAGTAAACCTGTAATTTCTACGTCACCAGCACTTAGATTTCGTGATAGATTCTGTTAGGTTTTATTCTAGTGCTTATAGGATGAATACTTTCTCCACTTTAGTTTATTGTTTATCTTCTCTAACACACACGAAACTTCTACTTTGAATAGGCACCATTACAACTGAACAATACAATAATTTGTAAGGAACAGACTACATTAATCCGATAGTGGCCGGTGTATTTGACGTGTTATTGATCAAAGGAGCATAAAAATGCCTATGAGGCAGAAACTATTTTATGATACTATTAAGCCACGTCACATATCAAAGCGCGTCATATGGTCGCAATGTTGCCAGTCATCCGATATGCAATTTCATTCTCTCCCAGTCCCCTTACTCCTTTTCATCGTGGAGATAATGTGAAAGCCAGGAAGCCTTTAGGCTACTATTTTTTCAGGAAAGCAGTGAAGGGAAAATTAAGGGAGGAGATAAATTAACAAACCAGTAAAAATGGGAAGAAGCCTATTGATATTAGACCAAATCGGTTGACCGGTGCCGGAATAATGCCCAATTTAATGCCTATTTTCTGTAATATATTAGAGAGAATTTATCAAATTCAAATCAGCTCCCATGATGACATATTGTTTTACAGTGTTCATATACGGCTTTGGAAGTTGCCATACGGGTAGCTTTGACAAATAACACTACCCACATAGTCCTTTACATATTCTTATCAAACTAGACCTTTGTTCTTCTGTAAGCCCTGCTTAATAAATCGATCTGGAGCTTACCTCGGAAATCGATTAAAAATAACTTATTTTTTGCATATAATTGAAATTACCACTGATTAAACAAAAGCAATCTGGAACTTTGTGACGTCAGTTTACCTGATTTCATTTTAACTTATGGTACCGCTAGTAACCGGACGAAAATTTCAATGCATGCTCATTCCGTAAAATGACGCCAGTATGCAGTCTTCCGTAAAGCATTAGAGCCAGAAATTACTAATAGCCCGACATAAAATCGTAGTAATGATATAATCATCCGAATGGGGTACACGTGCCTCTAGTTAATAACCTCCGCTGATTCATTAATTTAAAGTCGCTCCACTTAGTTAATTTAAGACTGCTCAAAGACAAAGGAGGATGAGGGATTCTTATAGAAGCCAAGCAACCAGCAAGGAGTCGTGATATTTATATTCCCCGAGAGATACCGTCTATGAAAATTGAGATTTATAAAAATACACCTCCCTCTTCGCTACCAAGACATTCTACTTCACTATAGCTACCTCCATCTCTCTCACGAGTTTCCCATTTGTCGATGTTAACTATAGAAGAAGCTCTGAGTGAAAGATCAAGGTAGAAATAGATTCAAAGTACGGGAGAAAAGGGCAAAGGTAAATTTTATGAAACTCAAGAAAACACAGGTCATGCAACGCGAAATAATTCTAATGTCTATATAAACAAATGTAAGTATGCTTTAACGCAGAATAGTCTCGAATTTACTTAATTGAAGTTTATTTACCAAAATTTGGTTTGACCGGAGGTGATAAGCTTCATTGCTTGGCACTCCGGGGGTAAAGGAGGGCACACACAAAAAAAAAAGTATCTCAGTGTCAGAAACCTATCGTATGAAATATTTAAGAGGAAGATCAGGTCAGCATTGGTAAACAACCCCATATACAAAGTGTTAATGAATAACACCGAAATATTTTACCTCTGTGTATAGAGGGGGCATAGACAAGCAACTTTTATTAGGAGATTTTTGCTCTGTGGAGGATAAAATCTCTCAGGGCATGGCCACCACTGACTTCTAACATTTGAAAAAATGCAAAACAAAGGAACTTCGTTGTTAACACTTGAGTTTTGAATAAATAAAAGAAACCAATGGCGACCAGTCACGTGATTAGTCTGTAAATATTACAGATTATTGAATTATGATATAGCTGTTGACGAATGATTAAGAGTAAGGTTTTTATCGATCACTAGGAAGGCATGAAGTCAATTTAATGAACATTTTAACCCTATTCCGCTGCAATATTGAGTTATGAGCACCAAATTGTAATGATTTTAATACCCTGTAGCATACACATTTTACGTCATAGAGCAAAAATCTCCTAATAAAAGTTGCTTGTCTAAGTCCCCTCTATATACAGGTAAAATATTTCGGTGTTATTTATTACCACACTGTATAACATTCAGGAATTTAATAATGCTATTATATGAATTTATTCTATTTGACGATGCCATACATTATTGGGATGTGAAAGGGTGAAATAATTATCTATCTATCTATGTAGAGGCACTATTATAGAGGATAACGCAAGCCATAGAAGTGGGTAAATTTGAATGCAGTATCGTAAAAAATTGCCTTACTATGTATGCATTTAAGGTACGTATACTATTTTCGTAATATTTTTCTGGTGAAAGATTTCTGCCTGTATTCTGAAATGAATTATTATAAAATCATACGGCTGTTGGTAGAAGTAGAATGAAAATAAAATCCGGCACTTTGCATGGGGCTAAAACATCTGAATACAATTCTTGTAATACGGCCTCTTAGTATATAAGATTTGCTTGAAACGAGAAAAGTTGTATTGCCCATGCTTCATGGTAGAGGAAACTATGTGAGTTAGATCTGATGACGAAGATACTATTTTTTAACATGCATAGCAGTGTGATTATAAAATAAATAGATAAATCCTGCTCTAGTTAATCTTATTTAAGTAACTGATTAAAAACTGTTTCTTTCTAAGCTGTTATCGATGAGTTAGGCATGCAGTTAAATAGCCTTAGGTAAAATTAAGTACAGTAAGCCTACTGGAGGTAGAAATATGGAAAAATATGAACAGCAAGTCATCACTTATCACTACGGTCAGGGTCGTATTTCTAAATAGGCTAAGTAGGCTGCAGCCTACAGCGGCAAATTTTCAGGGGCGGCAGTTTGGCAATTTATTCAAAAGTTAAAATGAAGTATTTCAGACGTTAATAATATTTTCCGTACGAATTTAAGAATACATGTTCCTTAAAAATGTGTTTTAGTCCTTCTACATAGCCTACTATCTAAAACTATAACACAATAAAAATTCACAGCACGTAATCTCGTGTAATTTTATTTCACCGTGTAGGACAACTTAATTCAAATTGAACACAGTTCTTCAATTACGCAAAAGATAGTCATTAGCATTAAAATATAAAAATATGTTTAAAATAGTGAACACTGATCACCAAAAACAAATTAACTAATTATTTTCGAAACTCATTTCATTTTTTAACAAATCTTAAAATAAGTAAGTAAAAAAAGAAAACAAGTAGATAACTAATTTGATTGTATAATTTATTACGTAAACCATTAAAATTGTAGTTTTATCTAAACTAAATGAACTTTATGTTTAAAAAATATGAAAACACCAATGAACTCTATCCTTTTGTTGTATAAAACAAATGTATTAAGCAAATATGAACTATAGAGGGGGCGGCAAATGGACTTAAGCCTATAGGCGGCATACTCTTAAATCTGGCCCTGACTATTGTTCGGATGTTTATGACCTAAAATAGTGGAAAATATGACTGCAAATAGGACCTTAAACATTTAGTGTTCTTCACGAGTGTAAAACGACAATATTTCGGCGTAGGGGTATCTGAAAAGAAAAAGGTCAACTTTATTTTTTTAATAACCACAATCATGAATCCCTCACTCACGAAAGCTAGGTAGGCTATCTCTACACATACAGTATGCGCATAATAAATCCAATTCTACGTATTAATAACTTATGGACACAGGATAGCATCAGAGTGAATGCTCTTTTTCTACAGCCCAGCATGTTGAACTGCAGCCAAAACATCTGTTACAGCCATTCTGCTTTTTTGCTGTCATCTTGCATTCAAACAGATTTTCGCGTATTGTTCGCTCCGTCTCCTCCCACAAACAATCACATGATTACACACTCTATCCCTCCCAGCATTTGCAACTGTTCCTTTTTTTTTATATCAATTGCTGCAGGAGACAGTATGAAGGATTCGAGCATCAGACAACTATTTTCTGACTTTCAGACCATCATTACACGATGAAAGAATTTGTGATTCTCGTGTACAGTCTATTAGAATACTTTAATTATACTTTTTTCTATAATAATACGAGGCGCGTCCATAAAGTAAGTTTCCCTAGGGTCGTTTACAGAAACAAAACACAATTTCAAGGAAATATTTATTGCAACAGACACGGCCAGTGTTCAGCCTTTTTTCATCATATTCGCCACCGGAATTGAAACATTTGTCTTACCATGGCACCAACTTTTAAACACCTGTATCACAGAAGTCTGCCCCCAGGTATTTGAACCATTGTGTGACAAACATATCCGCCTCTCTGTCATTCTTTGTCATTTCTGTAGGAGTAGGAAAAGGTGGAAATCACTGGGAACGATTTCCGGGCTTTAGAGCAAATGTTTAAACACCTCCCAGCCGAACTTCTGCAGGAGACTTACTAGGAGGTGTTTAAACATCCACCCTTCAGCCCGGACTTCGCTCCCAGTGATTTTCATTTTTTCCTACACCTAAAGAAATAAAAAAAAAATGACAGAGAATGATAGAGAGACGGAAATGTTTGTCACACAGTGGTTCAAATACCTGGCGGCAGACTTCTACGACACAGGTGTCCAAAAGTTGGTGCCATGGTAAGAAAAATGCTTCAATTCCTGTGGAGAATATGTTGAAAAATAACTGAACACTGGTTCTGTCTGTTGCAATAAGTATTTCCTTGAAATTGTAGTTTGTTTCTGTAAATGGCCCCAGGGAAACGTATTTTATGGACGCGCCTCGTATTTTTCATCCACGTCTCGTTATTGCTATTACGGTGGATACTAGAACTTCCTATACCCACTGCTTGTATCGAAATCTATCTGCTTCATTTTACCTTCTTGCAGCACATAATATGCGTCATTGTGTCAAAGGTTGTAACTTTTGATACATCTATTGTAACAAAGATGGAATATAATAAAGTTGGCTATTTGAAGTTTACAATTTCAATTTTACCTGTGTCTTGACTTCCTTTTGATTCTTAATAATGAATTAACAAATTGTTCATTTACACTTCTCCCATCAATTAAGTGATTTAGCCTTGGAAGTCCCGGCTGTGTGCATTATTACAGCTAACATTGTTCTTGTCATTACATTAAAGTTTAATGAGTTCAGAACAGGGCTTACAAGGGCATGAAAACCAGTACAATAGATTCTTTCGTACGAAACGAATGTCATTTTTTGCAAGTCGTTAGTTTCCGGAATTTAAAGCTTCACGATTCCCATAAAATAAAAAAATCCTTGGATGAAATTAATGGCCATTTAACATTTCGACTATTTACATCCATTTCTTGCTGATGAGGAAAAGTTGCAGGTATTGGGTCAAGTCAACACGTGTTAGTGATCTATAAAGTACAGTATTTAATCGGTAACCAATATAAAAGGGAATATGAAATCAGTTGGAAGTGAAATATAAATTATTCAAAAAGTTAATCACAGACCACATGAGTTAAATGAAAATACAGGCCTACGTGTTGGTTTTAGTTCAGTGCTTTTTGTTCCGCAACAAAGTACTGTGCACTCAATGCCACGGGCTTCATTTCTATACACAACGTTTATAGTTCAACAGTGAATATATATTATGTTTGGTAAATTGAATAATTTTTTATTCAAAAATGGATATCCTGAGCATTGCTATTTTTCAATTCGTCTTATTTGCCTTTAAAAATAAACATTTGTTTCAATTTAATGGTGATTTTAATCAGTACGGAACGAGAAACAAGACTTAAAATATGAGGGGTCTATTAGCAAAACCGGCAATCTCCATTTTGAAGAAAGATAGTGATACTAACTTCAAATGAAAGTTAAAAATCCGACTTCCTAAATAAGGGAGAAACTGACATTTACAACATATACACCAGGAAATGCACCAAACTTACAATAGAAGTTAGCGTCTCTATCTTTTATAAAAATGGAGATTGCCGGGTTTGCTATTAGACCCCTAAAATGTAAGTAAACATAGCTTTCAACTTAATGAAAAATATCATATAATATTATAACCATCTTCCAGAAGAAATAACAGATAAAAAATGGACCGTTCTTTTAAAAATATTTTAAACTATTCCTATTCCTATTCCTATTCTCGTAACTGTTATTTCAATAGTCGCGTAGATAACAAGTGACACTCCTCTTCTAACAGGTAAGGTATTGATATAGAATATTGCGATACAAGTGCCGTAAGCCGTGCATACGGATCGAGGAAATAGTTTGAAAAACGAGGCGCTTGCGCCGAGTTTTTTCAATTTTTCGAGATTCGTTATGCGCTTACGGCACGAGTATTGCATGCTATTTTTTGCACGATGATTATATCAATTTAATTATATTAATTGAGATATTACTTGAAAATATTATGTATATACATTATTGAAGATAGATGTTTATTTCAGAAAGTAATTCGCATGTGTTTGTTGTTATGGAAACCGAATATTTGTCCTGGGGGGCCTTGTCCATAAAGGCTTGTATTATGATGTGTGGCGTAAGTAAATTCTTACCGCACGGAAATTTGTTTTGTTTCCATAGCAACAAGATTGCGTGCGGGAATGCCAACTTACGATCCACGGCAACAACATTCGTAAGTACCATTAATTAGTTAAGTCGTGCAAAAATGAACTATTTTACCTGCGTCAAACTCACCCATGAGTTCAGTTACTCCATTTCACATTCTGGGAGCTGAGAACCCGCTATTTATATGCCCAACATTAATTATTGTTAAAATTAGAACTTTTCGTATCATGTACAATCATGATACTTACCTAAACAATGAATTAATTAAAAATAGTTACATATTGGTTTCTATGCAAATGTCAGAATTGTCAGAATGTTTTAAGTCAGTGTAGTCCAACTGGTTTCGAGTGCTTTTATAATTTTCGAGTGCTTCTATAAAAACTTTTAGAAATTTCAATTTTATAAATGTGCCAAGATGTACAATGCGGTTTTGGTTTTATTTATTGAGGCATCCAAAACAGCAAAATAAGCTGCCCTGAAGATGGCGGAAATATGTGGAAAGGCCTAGGCAAATATTAAAATAAAATATTGTTGAATTGTTGGCATTAAGTCTATTTTATTTAATTGATCGAGCTCAACGGTATATAACATGTATTTTTTAATACCTTTGTAATTTTTAGGTAAGGACGTGCAGAAATTACTTTATAGATGAGACAATTTGAGCATAGTTATTAATTTGTTGGTATATGTTATTCGTAGATGCAGTTCTGAAAACCTTATGTAAATTTTACGTCGAGCTGGGAAACAAATCTACCAACTTGGATGACTTTTTCTTGCTCACTGTGTAGGGAAGTAATCAAAGTGGCGGAGATGAAGACGCTATGACGTCACGTGAGGGCGGCTAATAGAAAACAGAAACAGTCCATCAACCCGAAGCACACAGAACAAGTTTGTGGGCAAGCACTGGAAGAATTTAACGAGATTTCAACCTCCTTCTTCTCCACCCGTACAGTCTCGGAAATAGTTTCACTTTGGTTTCTGTTACAATGGGACGGGGTTTGATTTGTGAGGCACAGGTTTAAATGGGACCTGGGCCAAATTACACGAAGGGACAAAAGAGGCTTTTGTTATCACTGTGAGGTGAAGTCTGGAACTTGCCTTACCTCCTTCTATTTCATTGTGCAGTTTTAGGTTTCGCTCAGGGTGTTTTGGGTGGATTACCCTATTTTCAGAATTTAATGTCTTAAATATTGAACAAATATACAAACTCAAATTACCGACTTACTTCCATAAGAATAGACATATTTTCAAAAACAACAATACTCATCACCAGAGGCGTAACGAGGGGGGGGTACAATTTTTTTTAAATCCGCTTTTAAATTACTTAATACCCGTTATTGTGCATCTTAATTTTTTAAATTTTCCGGGGGAGGACCCCCGAACCCCCCTCCATACCCAGACCCCGTGGATGTTATAACCCCCCCCATATGGTCGGCCTGGTTACGCCTATGCTCATCACTACCTTACCAGAATGAATCAAAATTCTATTCTATATGAACCCAAATGTATTACCTCTGCTGGATTAAATCACAGTATAAATTTCGGATCAAGATTATACAACTCGCTAATAAGAGCTCATCCTGAATTATATGAACTAAATTTACGCAGATTCAAAAAAATAAACCTATAAGATTTATTCAACCGAATGCATGACTCATTTTACATTATCCTAATTTTTTGCTTTTCATTTTGGCTATTCGTGCTTGTCACTCTCAGATACATAATGTTTAATATGTTTGTTTTGCTCTTGGTTTATATTATTTACTATTTGCCTTGTTTGTGCGTATATTTGTGTGAGCCATGTGTGTGTGTGTTTGTGCTCATTGTATGTAGAGTGGCTTTGCCCTGAATTTTTGGTTTTGTAAATTCAATGGTCACTGCTGAGCTGTGCCCGAGCACGAGCTTTTGCTCACTTAGGCATCAGTAATGTATGTATTTATTATGTTTTACAAAGATGGAATAAAATAAAATATATTAAAAAATTTCCGAGTTAAAAAGGCAGAATGACTATGCAGGTGGCCCGACAATAAATTATAGAACAAAGTAACGTGTATTGTCCTCCATGTGTATATTCCAAATGGTTGCTGAAATTTAAAAAAAATACAAGTATAAACCTCCATCACTTGGCACATTTTAGGCAACGAAAAATGCATAAAAGTTTTCCGATAAAAACTAAAATAAGTCAACAGTACGATATTTTTTGAGCGTTTAAGGGCATTGCAGAAGCAAGAAGATTTTGCTTGGCATAACAGGAAATTTTTAAATATCGAAAGAAATCAGGGTTTTCCCATAATTTCAGTAGCGAATTACCTTCCAAAGGAGATCTAATTTCCTATATAAACATGCAAAAGACCAAAAATTTTAACCTGTTAGTAAGATATCGGTTTGACAAAGAGAGAAATGAAAGTAAAAGTTCTCGTAACAGCCTGGAATCCTTTTTCAGATGGGTTATCTATGTAGCTTTATCAGCAGTAGGTTTTCAATTTACGGAATTGATCGTGATAAAATTCTAGAAGCACTTAATCCTGACTGGTATGTGATGTGCATGTAACGTATGTGGTGTGATTCAGATATCATCAGGTTTCTGACTAGCTGATAATTTCATTTCGTTTGGAATTCAATTTCACTCGCAGTCAATTATTTTTACTTTGCTGAAACAAAAGATCGTGCCAATGTTGCGATAACGCAGTTATCTTCAGAAATGACATGGCGTGGCGAACATGCGATGGAAACTAACCACATCATGCCACAGTAATGGATGACACTCCTCGTTGCTGGCCACGATGACACCCGATTTTATTGAATTAATAAGTAGGTTATGAAATTTATAATCCGATTTGAAAGTTACGAGACTTCCAATGCATATGTTATCGGCGATGTTTAAAAACCGGTGCTTAGTGAATGCCTAGCAGTAGTACAGAATGCCACAGAATCAAACAAAGACACACAAAATGAAAAAAAAAATCAGGTAAACTGATATAAGAAAGTGAAAGAATGCTTTTGTTTAATCAGTAATAATTGCAATTATGATATGCGGAAAATAAGGTATTTTCGTAATCGATAGATAGATAGATAGATGTTTATTGTCAGAGGCTGTAAAATTATACAGATAGACTCGTCAAGAACATCATAAAAAAATAATACACATTATTTCATACAAAAACCACAGTTGATTCGAAAAACTCATTAAGATTATAAAAAGGTTTCTGATTTAACAATTTTTTCAATCGTACCTTAAGCACAGGTAACTTATGCATTAAAATATCTTTTGGCATCTTATTTACAATTCTACTAGTGAGACAAATAGGACTTCTGGTATATCTGGTTGTGTTGTAATTATTTATATGTACATTATTTCTCAGTCGTGTGAAATGATTATGAACATCGCTATTTGTCCTGAATAAATGCATGTAGTTTTTATAAAATATTACAGCATTTAAAATTAAAAGATCCGTCACAGTTAGTATATTACTTTCTTAGAAATATTTCTGACAGAATCCCTTGGTTTCATATTAAAAATTATTCTTAGAACTTTTTTTTGAATAATAAACACTCTTTGTACATCAGTGGAACTGCCCCAGATTAAAATGTTGTAAGATAAAACTGATTGAACCGTAGCATAATATATTGTAAGTAAATTCTTAAAATCAAGACAATTTTTTAGACATCTAATAGCAAAACAAGCTCTATTTAATTTATTGCATACCTGGTCTATCTGCTGTTTCCAATTTAAGTTACAGTCTAAAATAATACCCAAAAACTTGGTAGTAGCCAAAGGCTTTAAAATAGCATCATTAGATTTAAAACATATTTCATGTGAAGTAGTAGTAGTGCTAAAATACAGGCAAGCTGTTTTATCAACATTTACAATTAAATTATTTGCCGAACACCAAGATGTAAAGTCGCACACTGCTTTAGTTACTCTAGACTCAAGGGAAAGAAAGTTAATTGCACAAATGGCTACCGATGTGTCGTCAGCATACAAAGTGAGGCAGTCAACATCAACATGATGTTCTAAATCATTGACGTATAATATAAATAGCAGTGGGCCAAGGATAGATCCCTGGGGAACGCCATAATCCACTGAAAATTTACTTGATAAGTTATTATTAAGTTTAACCATAAATTCCCTAGATTTTACAAACGATAAAATTAAGTCATTAACTAAACCCCTAATCCCTAATTGGTCTAATTTCCACTTTAAAAAATTGTGATTAATGGAGTCAAATGCGTTACTTAGATCAAAAAATAGACCAACAACAAGAAGATTATTATCTATACACCTATTTACAAATTCAATAAAATTAACACAGGCACTATTTGTAGACTGACCAGAAATAAAACCAAATTGCCTCTTGGACAATAAATCATACTTATTTAAAAAATTTAAAATCCTAATAAGCAATAACTTTTCGAATATTTTAGATATCGAGCTCAGCAATGAAATAGCTCTGTAATTATTAACATTACATGAGTCACCTTTCTTAAACACAGGTACAATAATACTAACTTTTAAACTATCTGGAAAGCATCCACTAATAAAACACATGTTGAACAAGTGTGTTAGTGGTGTTATGATACTGTGTAAAACGGATTTTAGAACATGAACACTGATTCCATCATATCCCGTTGTGTTAGAATTTTTTACCAGATTGATGACACTAACAACTTCAGACTCATCAATAGGATAAAGTACCATAGATTGAGGATTTTTTGGCCCTAAAGTACACTGCGTAGATACATTTTTGAAATGATTCTTTAGTTTGTTTACAATCAGTGAATTGAAATGTTTAGCAAAGGCATCAGCAATTAATGCTGGATCTTCAACAGTGATGGCGTCAATAATTAATTTATGAATTTGACTTTTGACATTCCTACCAAGTTATTCGAGTTAAACTCCAAACCGATTCATTACGCAGGGCTTAAGGAAGAACAAAGGTCTAATTTGATAAGCATGTGTGAAGGAATATGTGGGTAGTGTTATTTGTCAAAGCTAACTGTATTGCAACTTCCAAAGCTGGATACGCGTATGAATACTGTAAAAAATATGTTGTCATGAGAGCTGATTTGCATTTGATAAATCCTTTCCAAAGTATTACCATAAAATAGCCACTAAATTGGGCATTACTCCGGTATCGGTCAACAGATTTGGTCCAATATGAATAGACTTCTTTCCATGGAAGTTATAAATGCGTATACCAAGTTTCATGAAAATCCGATAAAGAATATTTGAGTTATCGCGCTTACAAACACACGGACGGACAAGCTGACAGACGGACAAGCTGACAGACGGACAGACATTTTACCGTCCCCCGCACAATCTCATAAAGCACCAATATGAAACTTAATAAAGGAATATTAAAGAATGGTTCAATAAACGCAAATAAAGTGCGATGAAAGTGTTTTCTTAAGCGGCCCTTACACGATCAATAATATTGACAATACAGTATGATATTGACAATAATATTGATCATGTAAGGTGAAAAAAAGAGTATTGACGGTCGATATTGAAGCGATATTGATTAAATCCAGATTGTCTGATCTCGGGGCGTCAATATTTAAAAGTGGAGGAGATATTGTCAATATTATGGAGCGTCTTGGGGTGGACGTCAATAATATTGTCAATACTCAGTTATTGCCGTGCTTTCGTAGGGAACGGAAGTGATCTTTGTTCGGAGTATTATGGATTATACAAGTGACCTTGAGAAAATATCTGAAGATCTTGAAATAAAATAAAATAAAAAAGCCAGAACGCAAGGTCCGATTGCTAAACAAAATGACCTTCTATGAAAGGTATGTTCATATTTAGAAAACTCGAAGAACCCTGACAGCATCATACCGACTATCTAAAAAGCTTGGGGAGAAAAACTGCTCACTTTGAATGCCAAGCAGAGACAGTCTGCTGAGAAAGCAATAAATGACATGCTTTTTGAAGCAAGTTTGGGCACTCTCCATTGGAACTCCGTAATTAAGTATGTCAATGTCCAAGCCCTCTAAGTACCACACAACCGGGAACAAGTCGTGGCAGCACTTCATCCTTCTCCACATTTAATTGCTCTTCTCCTACTCACAGTGATAATCCACCACAACTAATCAACAACCAACATCGGGATTTATCAGCGGCGACTTTTTTCAACACCTTCTCAGATTGAGGATTTTGAATTTTGATTGCCTTATTTCTTGTTGTATTTTTCTTTGCTGTTTAATCAATACATAATTACTATAATCTTTTGCTGTAAATTATTCAATATGCGTTTCCCTGCTCCTACTGTCATGCTAACTACTTTCATATAGGTAGTGAAGAGGTTCTGTGCAATGAGAGACTGATTTACTTAGGTAAGTAGGAAGGTATCTGGAAAATATATTTAAAACACTTACTTTCATGTAGTCTAGGACATGAACAAGAGTTTTACACTTTTCAATTGTAGCTTCGCTGATAGTTGCAGGCGACATGATGACAGAGAACTTCAAATCTTCAAAACTTCTTCCTGTAGCTAAGTGATTCAGGGTTGAGGCTAATTTCTCATTACAGGGATGCATTCCCTCATGTTTGTGTTCTGCCTTATGAAGAGTGGTTCCACCATCTGTAATAATTTTATGAACGTCCTTTCTTCATTCTGAAATAATCTTCCGCATCTGTCAATCTGATTTCCCTCAGCAGCCTCATATGAGAATATTCTTCACGTTTTTTCAACCACTCTCTCATCCATCGATTTCGCTGAACTCGACGAATACTTCCGATAGCCCTAATTATGGCTACACAACCTTTTTTTACGATTGTCCATGTTTTCAAAACACAAAACGCCACGAAAATCCACTTGAAAAGACATAATTTCACTTGTCCGAATGGTGGAAACAAACATACTGAGCACATTTATTGATAAAATTATTGACAATAATATTGACCGTGTAGGGTTTGGCTATATTGACGGTGGTACCCTCAAGAAGTTAACGACTGTATTGACAATACTGGTATTGTCAATAATATTGATCGTGTAAGGACCCCTTTAAATGTCAAACTATCAATATATCTTTCGAATACATCTTCGCTTTAACATTATATATGCCTGAGAATATTATAGGAGAAAAATTCCTCCGACACTGGGACTTGAACCCAGGACCTTTGGCTATTCGCGCCAATGCTCTACCAACTGAGCTAAGCCGGAGCCCAATTCACAGCGCCGGATGGAACCTCCCTCCTATGACTGATTGCCCTAATGGTCTACCTCACAGACAGACAAGTTATGTCATATGCAGTACTGTGAGGCACACTAATTAGTGATTTTTGTGACCGGGCTCCCACTGTTATTGTACAGTTGACATTCAAGATAGATATATAAGCTTTCATGAACCACAGAATATTGTCTCTGTTGGACATTACATGAGAATATTATAGGAGAAAAATTCCTCCGACACTGGGACTTGAACCCAGGACCTTTGGCTATTCGCGCCAATGCTCTACCAACTGAGCTAAGCCGGAGCCCAATTCACAGCGCCGGATGGAACCTCCCTCCTATGACTGAATGCCCTAATGGTCTACCTCACAGACAGACAAGTTATGTCATATGCAGTACTGTGAGGCACACTAATTAGTGATTTTTGTGACCGGGCTCCCACTGTTATTGTACAGTTGACATTCAAGATAGATATATAAGCTTTCATGAACCACAGAATATTGTCTCTGTTGGACATTACATGACATAACTTGTCTGTCTGTGAGGTAGACCATTAGGGCAATCAGTCATAGGAGGGAGGTTCCATCCGGCGCTGTGAATTGGGCTCCGGCTTAGCTCAGTTGGTAGAGCATTGGCGCGAATAGCCAAAGGTCCTGGGTTCAAGTCCCAGTGTCGGAGGAATTTTTCTCCTATAATATTCTCATGTAATGTCCAACAGAGACAATATTCTGTGGTTCATGAAAGCTTATATATCTATCTTGAATGTCAACTGTACAATAACAGTGGGAGCCCGGTCACAAAAATCACTAATTAGTGTGCCTCACAGTACTGCATATGACATAACTTGTCTGTCTGTGAGGTAGACCATTAGGGCAATCAGTCATAGGAGGGAGGTTCCATCCGGCGCTGTGAATTGGGCTCCGGCTTAGCTCAGTTGGTAGAGCATTGGCGCGAATAGCCAAAGGTCCTGGGTTCAAGTCCCAGTGTCGGAGGAATTTTTCTCCTATAATATTCTCATGTAATGTCCAACAGAGACAATATTCTGTGGTTCATGAAAGCTTATATATCTATTATATATGCCTTTTCATTGCCGCAATGTTACCATAACAGATTTTGAAACTTTAGTATTCTTGGCAACGACTTGATCGTGGATTATCTTAAGCCTGAACAAGACTCAAATTAATTAGGAAGATGGTCCCAAAACACTTGTACAGATTCCTGAGACCATTTAAGAAGTGTCCTTATCAGTCATAACTATCATAGTGGCAAAAAAAGTGAGCTACGAGGTATAATTGCGTTATAACTGTGAATAAGGCGTAATCGCGCAAGTATGAAATCATATACAATGGCTATGAAAATTGCAAAAATTAGTAGGTTTAAAGTATCAAGTAGATTGTGCAGGATAAATATTTAAACATATTTATAGTCATGGGTTCCGTACACTGTGGGTTTAAGCACATAAATCATTGAAGCCGTGTATTGGAATTTAAAAGAGTTGGGATGAAAGAAAAAACACTTGTTTCTGGGAGGCAGTAAATATAGATTAACCGAGGAGATAAAAGCAAAGTTCACACTGCAAGAGAGCGAAAGTGAAAATAAATTGCAGTGAGAGTCGGATGAAAAGAAAATCACAAACATAGCTTGAAATAAAACTTAAATGGGAAAAAGGATACGGTTGATGTCAACATAGAAAGCTAAAAATTTGTAATACAGAGTGCTTCAGAAAAATGTATACACACTTTGAAGTGTCATAGAAAATCTATTTTCCGTTCTACAAGGTTAAATTTCTGGAAATGGAAAGCCTAAAGTTCAATTTGAAAAATAAATGACTTTCTGATGAAAGTGTGATTAATGTTCAAATGTTCAGAACGGTAGCCTTCAGCATCAATACATTTCTGAGTACGAGTCACCACTGACTCCGTACATCGTACCAAAGTGTCCAAAGAGATTTCTGCGCACACCGCTTGAATCTCATTCCAAAGTGTGTCTAGGTTACGTGGTTTACGTTTGTACACATCTTTTACTGTGCCCCATAAGAAGAAATCCAGCGGCGTTAGGTCTGGAGAGCGTACAGGAAACTCTATTCGCTCCCTGCATCCTATCCACTGCCTTGGCAAATTTCGGTCCAGGTATGCTCGTACGTCCTTATGACAGTGCGGCGGAGTGCCATCTTGTTGGTAATAAAACCGTATAATGCACAAATGGCAGGGGATATGGAATGAGCAAGCATTGTTTAGTAGTTTTCATTGTTGGATGATTGTTGAATCTATTCTGCTGCCATCTGTTGAAGAAATATAACGTTACTTTCTCCCAGAAATTTAACCTTGTAGAACGGGAAATAAATGTTCTATAACAGTTCAAAGTGTGTATACATTTTTCTGAAACACTCTGTACTATGGGGAACGAACGAATCGGGAAGTTCAACTACTGGAAAAGAAATTAACTTGCAGCAGAAGGTCTATTAAGCTCATATAAGGTAGGCTACTGTATAATGTAAGATATTACGATATAAAGTCTGCAAGTGCCGACGCCAGATTAGAAAAGTATTTTATATTTCCGAGAGTCTTTACTGTAGGTGTAGGCCCACTTATCGACTGTGTCTTATAATCAGGGCTCGGATCTTGATGACCTAAAATACTTTTAAAATGAACACAAAAACTCCACAAATGACCTAAAAACTAAACAAGAAACCCCAAAATTTGTACGAAAGTACTAGTTAATTCCTCAGAATTGTGCCTAGTCTACATTTCTGTTGTTGACCCAATTACAGGCCTGTAATTAGTTTTTTTACATACGGTTAAATGAAAACAGCAAACACAGTAATTCAGTATCCAAATTAAAATTATAACAAGACCTATTTATTAATGCTTATTTAGATATCCAATAATATTCAATGTAAGTAAATGCACAAAAATTATATAATTACAATGCGAGAAACTACACAAAATAAGAAAATAATGACTTTAAATAAAAAAATTCCCTAAAAGTATGAAATGAAGGAAAATCTATCGAAAATGGCCAAAAAATTACCAGATAATGACATAAACTTTAAAATATAACATAAAAATAACAAATGGGAGAAAAGTACCATAAACTGCCCCTGAAAATTAATTTTTTTATAATATAAGAATCATGATCAGAATATTTGCACTAGTGGGCAACGTCCATGATGTAGCATTTAAAAGATGACATGTCATCAAAATCCAGGCCCTGGATATAATCAATAATCCGAACGACTTCCTTCTTTTATATATCTTTATTTATTTTTGAATTCAAGGGACCGCAGAAAATTTATTTGTGCTGAGCACTCGACATAGAATATCGTCAATCGCAATACTTATCTGCATATAGTAGCTACGGTGCAAGTATATAATAATAATAATAATAATAATAATAATAATAATAATAATAATAGAATTGACATTTCTGACATTTCTAATGAGTTAAGTTAGAAACGAGAGATCCACAGCTTCTATTAACTGATAGAAAGAAGATATTCATGAAATTGGATAAGGGCTCTAAGGAAACAAGATGGAGTCCCGTGAATAGAAACACGCCCCTTCGGTTTCTTAAGGTGGTTCAGTAGAGTCTCAGAGGACTTAGGAAATCTTCAGATTTGCATTTAAATAGTCTGCGCCTTCACAGCCATCCAGGATTTCAAGTAACTCTACTCAACTAGTTCTCCCTCGATACTGTGGTGAAATCACTGTCCTCAAACTTCCTTCTCTAGTTTATAGCAAAATTATATTGGGTATCCTGCCTGTTATGCAAAATACAGAAGATATCCATGTAAGTTTCACTTCGGAACATAGGTCCTTAAACTCGAGTATTTTATGGGAACGAAGCATGAGAGTTTATTCTGGTATGTTGTTAGGAGAGAACGTCTCCTTCTAAACAATGTATTCAACTTCGGGAGTAAATTCCAAGGCGAAGTGTGTACAAGCATAAACCGCTTGCTATGAGGATTAGTAACATTTAATCTCAAAGTAATCTTTTCCACCTTAATGTATGACTTCTGGTGAAATACATACAAATACATACAATACATACATTTGTTCATACATATGAAAAAATTAAAAATACGATTTTCTACACGAATACTCAGTAACCTTATATCGCAAGTCAGAGGTAGCAAACGATAGGTGAATTTTCAAAGAGAAATCAATAAATTAATTCGAGATAATGTAATTTAGTTGGTCTTTTTCTAATCTTAATAACCAGCCACTGAAGGGCTATAAAATGTATTGAAATCTAAACTAATGTGCACTAATTGTAAATCTAATTTACCTCTTAGATTTTCTTTTTAGTATTTTAGAGACATCATAAAGTGTTTAGAGTTTTCCTCAGAGGTGTACATATTCTGATTTTAGCTTGCCTGCCCCTTTGAAATTCTGCAACCAGTCACAGCTTTTAACTTGCTTGACTTGAAAGCAAGCCAGATTACAACGATGATAAGAAATGCTGTCGCTATGAGTCACAAGCTCTTCATAACCTGATGGGTTGCACAGGACCTAAGGAAACTGCAAGGCCTGGCGGAAAGAATATGAAACTGGGTATAGCAGTGCACTGGTAAGACGTGCAGTTACGTAGTTGAGGAACTTCAGATGTGTTTAGAGAATTTTACCCTGAAGGAAGCCGAGGAGAAACTAAAATGTGGACAGTTTGAATTATCAATGAACAAAGGTAGTACTAGTCCTGCACGGGAAAAATTTTCAAACATTTTCGAGAAGACATCATAAAATCATTAATAACAATAACAAAAATCCCTTTAGGCAAGCCTACAAGCTGAGGTAGATTTCGAAGTGCTTTTGTTTTAATTTACTGTCGCTGCGTAGCATTCTTCTTCTTTAGCCTTGGCATGACAAACCCGCAATAATAACTGCAAAAAAGAGGAAAGAGAACTTTTTCAAACATTCAAATCTCGCCTTATATGAGAACTATCAAGAAACTAGTTATTGATTTGTAGAGTACTCATCAAGAGCTTTTCAACGATACCCCACAAGACATAGTTTCGAAAATTTCGAATTTCCATCCCCATACCCCCACCCCCACTCGTACTCCCAAAACCCCCGAATCGTTGGTGTCACTGTGAACTCCATAAGGAGTACTCTAATTTATTCAATCAAAGTTTCCCTCTATACTTCATAGGGGCCGAGATATAAATGTTTTAAAATTTCAACCCCCTCCCCCGACCACCCTCTTGCGCCAATTTTGCTCATTAACGAACTTGTCTGAACTATTGGGCCTAGAAATAACATAATAAAATTTGATTCAAATATCTTGAAAATTACGGCCGCTAGCGTGTAAAGATATATATATATATATATGTATATATATAAATATAAATATCTCAATTTTTTTAACAGGCGGTGGTTTCGTACTTAGGGAGGCATGAAACGTAAAGATATGAACGAATTTTTTGAAAGTCATTAGGTAGATTAGGTACATTAGATTTTTCTTCGAAACCTACCTAATAATAAAAATGATAATTGTGTTAAGACGCTGAAAGGATTTTAATACTTTATCCACCTTTTATTTATCTGCATGGTGAATTTCTTCTACCAGCATGTAGAAAAGCAAGAAAGTATTACCTACACTAGCAACTACAGTTGTTTAGCTGATAGGAATGTCGCAAGCTTATTCTGACTTGTCTAGGCTGGGTTTGACCTGACCCATCAAGTTTAAAGAAACCTGCCTGCTTCCTAGCTATGACGCTGGCAACTTGCTTGCCTGGCGTTCAAGCGGGTATGGGCAAGCTAAAATCGAGATTTGTACACCTCTCACTTTTCCTACAGTAATTTAGAGATAATATTCTTTAACTTACGTAGTTTTCCAATGTGTTTGTAGTGTAATATTAAATTTATATTAGCAATCTGAGCGTCCCAGTTATACAAACTTATGGCAATAAATTTCTTTGAGGCCAAATATCTCTCAAGTAGTTTCCATGGACGTACATCCCTTGCATTCTGAGTGCCTAATTTGTATGCAACATTTCAAGTCAATTGAACGAACAATCCATGGATGGTACCATGGAGGTTTAAAGAAATCATGTAGATGGTTTCATATTAAAATATATAGTTGTCTAGGCAACTCAGAAATGCACGTATCATGAATTTTTCAGAATTTTATTGTTCAAAATATCTTCCCTGCCAACTAAAAATGTAATCGGAATACAGAAAACTTTATCTTATGAAGGAGATTCTAGCGCTCCAACAGAGCATATTTTACAGCACCACATGTGAGTGATACGTTATTTCGAGGTAATAAATTACTGCTTTTGACAATCCTGCATATGATCTCGGTAAGTGATTTATGAATGCGATAATTATCGAGCTCCACAAGAGGCAAAACCGCAGTTTAATATATGGATATGACAACAATAAATAAATATGAACACACCGATAAGGGATGACCTGTCTAATGGTGGAACAGAGAACTTGTTATGATGACCAACAGTTCTGAGATACATTTCCCAAAGTAGTGGAACGAAGGATTTAAAGGTATATGTACGTGAATTATTTTGAAATTGATGTTTTTTTGTTTATGGCACTAAAAATTGTGCTGAATTTTCTGCATCCATTGATATATATATATATAGAGTTTATATAGGTACGCTCTGAGCCACGTCCTTAGAAAGGTCAGATGAGAAATTCACTATTAACTTAAAATTGAATTTCCCAGTAACTCTTATTTTACACACACATTGTTAGGTAGCTCCACAACCATTAGAGATAGAAGGCTGAAAATTTTTACACTAATTTTACATGCATATATGCATAAAGTATACTACAATGATGCCCATAGGTATAAAATTAAAGAAAATGTGTCTTGAAATATTGATCAAATTTCAAGATATTTTATATGCGATATATAAAAATTAATTGCATTAAAAATAATAACTTTAGCTGTATAAAAGTAGTCTACTTTGTAGAAAACTATGTTCATTATATGCATTAAAAAATAGAAGGTGTCAGAGAAAACAGAAAAATGTTATGCATATAGGAAATGATAAGTGCATTTGAATTAATTTTTTTCATGCTCCTATAAAACGTGTAATTTAAAATTAACTTGGTCAATATTTTACACTTTTATCTGCTAGTTATGTTATAGTAAGCCTTGTTATAGGATCGTGTAATTTTTGTTCACTTATGAGTTCATTTTCTTGTAAAATTTTAACATTCTAGAACCTGCATTTTTTAAATCTTTTCGTGGTTGTTCACTTACATATACCCTTAAGCCGAATGACGAGCATAAACAGAAGGTTTTGTTAGATGCATTATAATAATCTTTCCTAATATTGTCCTCCCACCTTCGTATATAGTACATTTATAGTGTATGAACACAATAGGACGTATACGACTCTTCGTGCTAACATATCTATACCGCAACATTTCATTGCAAAACTTAGGTTATAAAATTTTAAAACATGACTTACACCACTTTGGCTTTAACGCCCTCATATAAACTTAAAGCCCCCGGATTCACTGGTGTGACTATAAATACTATAAAGAAAACCCATGCCATTTTCGGGATTTGAGTTTGCTACTTCTCGAATCTGGGTCCCCCACATTATTGCCTTGGTTCATCATTTAGTGCTCTGAGAAAATGAAGGGTGTTAATTTTTTAACCTAGCCTAACAGATCTATGCAAGATAGTTATCCAAGTAAAACCTCCAAAACTATTTTTGGTCGACCATACTATATTATGCTAATTATATGTGACTTAATAGTATCTTCATACGGTACTGAAGGATTATAACATGTATTAAAAACTAAACTAAAGTGCACTGATTGTAAACTAATAATAATTTCTTTAGTTTAACCAATGACCAATGATAAATGTACAATTCATTTATACAATTATATTATGGTGATTAGAACAAGGAGGAATAATATACGGGAAGGGAATTTCATTTTTTCAGATTACCTCTACACGAATGACGTCTACACTATATGGGCATAAAAGCATACACAAAAGGCAAGAAGAATGAATAAAACACAGTTTTAAAAAATCTAGAGAAAGCAGGCTGACAAGATCTGAATTTTTACAATATTAAATTTCCAATTAACGTAATCCTTCTAACATATTCCTTTACATGCTTCATGATTTAATAATGTTCGTTAGATGTGTTGTTATTATTATTGTTATTATTATTATTATTATTATTATTATTATTATTATTATTATTATTATTACTACTATTATATTCATACATTTACGAGATACCAGTTTACTGGCTTTACGCTGATGAATCAAGTTACTATTACTGATAATAAACTACCCCTTTCTATTCTTGATTTAATTTAGTTTTATTTTTACTTTACTTCTATTTTACAGCATAATTTACAAAGTTTCAAAGTTCATAAAAAACCTCAATTTTAGAGCTAGAAGTTTTTAATGCTCAGAATTTTTTAAAATTCAGCTGTGTTTATACTCCTTTTAGATTCGAGGCCATATCAGGAGTTCGGGATGTGTGTCAATAGCTTACAGTAGGGTAGGCCATGGAACTATTATCAATTGTTTCTATGATTGGTGTAGTCCTATTTTTATAGAGTAAATTTCAACTGATACTAATTTAAATGGATATGATACAGGATGAAATGGTGAGGATGATTCATGGTATGTAAATATCCAATTTGACATTTTCCTTTACGACTGGAGAAACCATGGTTAAATAGGCCGGCCTTGGGATTTGAACCGGGACCTCCCGAATGCGAGTCCAAGACGTTACTATCTCGGCCACCTGCTCAGAATTTGGTGCTGAAGTTGAATTAATTCAAATCAGAAAATTTATTTTTCCGACTAATGGCTGGGTTTCCCTAGAGGATCACATAATCCATATTCGGTTACTAATTCGTATTAGAGTAATTTTAATTAGCGAATTTAATTACGGGATCTGCTTATGAATACAGAAAGTTATCTCCCGATTATAACACTACAAGTTATATTAATTAAAACTTATATACTTTGTTGTGAAACTGGAATTAAGTTAACAAGAGACGAACACAACTCTGGGAATTACATTTTTCAACACTTTGATACCCGGCTTATTCTCCAGGGATTTAGAGATTAAAAAAGCTGCACCATGCTCCAGCTCACCCGGTGAAATGAACTCACCACCCCCAGGAAAGCAAATAATTTATTCCGAAGCTGGAATCTATTTTAAAACTTATGCTGTTTGTCGCAATTAAGAGGATTTGCTTGAGATCTCGCTTTTGGTCAGCTTGATACTGTTGTGAACATTTGCTACTGAAATAATTCAATTGATTATCCTCGTGTAAGTTTCAAAGGATTTAAAACTATAAACAAAGATGGATCAAAGGAACTGGCGGTCTTATGGAGGCTATTTACGTACTAATTGGAAAGCTTAGATCTTTTCAATACACTAAGTCACAAGGCAGAGATAATTTTCGATAGTGTCCAGGAAATGAGAAGTTATGAGAGATTAATTCTGAGAATTCTAAGCCTCCTTGGTCAGATTATAAATCACTGTGGCGATATTGAAGACAATTTAGAATAATTCTAAACATATACTCATGACTAGCTTAAAAGGCTAGTATTTTGTAATTCGAAATTAACTTATGAAGGACTTTCGATTTTCAAATGTTAGGTCCTTGTATAGGTAAGCGGGGGTAATGCTTTAGCTTGCTTAGGAATTGTCTATTGCCATTGAGTAAGTAATTAATTAAGAAATGTTAACATAACTGTTCTAAAAGCTAAGAAGTAGAAAATTAATTTCATGACAAAGTACCAGGAGAGAAAGGCAAACGCTGAGAGTACTGGTATTAAGACGATCTTAAAGATACAATGAAGAAACATCTCGATTTTAAGAGAAAAACTTTCGTGCCAGACTGTAATAATAGAGAGTTACTCAGTGTGCTGATAGTAACTTGTCATAGGAGGAGCAATTACAGCTATGCCATGAATCTGGGAGCTATGGTCAAACCATATTCTGTTGTAACAATACCCCAGGGGGTCGTTACTAGACCTTTACGTGACAAACAGCTCAAGTTTCGGGGCCAAGATGTTTGAAACCTTGCCAAACTTCCCTAGCATAAAACCAAGATCATGAATCAAGAGATAAACGTTATTAACGCAAAATCTGTACTGTTAACTCTACTTGACTTATATTTTGTGTAGCTCCATTTCATTTGCGATAACATTAACTTATAAGAACTAAGAAGACGAGATAGGTTCCTGTGATATGTACCTATGTGACTGCATCACATTGTGCATTATTATCGTGGATTTCATTCTTCATTACCAATGTATCAGAATTTGTTAAAACCCAGTATCTTGTATCTCCCAAAGCTCTATGTGAACACTGTAAATAATACACTGTTGTCATGAGAACTGAATTGCATTTGATAAATATTCAGTGTAATATTTTCAGAAATTATATAGTTTTCACAAGGGAAGGAGTAGAGAAAGTAAAATTAAATGTATTTTTTACTAGACGTATGTATAGAGAGAGTGTGTTTTTGCATTGCATTCACTGCTTGCTGGATCGTTACACACTAATTACATGTTCCACGAAATTATTGCTATTCTGATTAAAGGTTTGCCAGGTGTGGCCATTAGCCTACGTAATATGAATCGATTTAAAACTCACTAATGCCATAGAGCTAATGAAAATTCCACTCGAAAATAAATATCATTCTGCGTGTTTGTTAATGCATTTCTGGGGAAAATTATTAGTTTTATAATTTCGTCTCCTGAAAATACCACAATGTTTACACTTGCCAATGAGCAAAATATATTTCCTTGTCTTAAACTAAAAATCTGACATGATACACTCACTTATCTTTCTCTACCCTAAACATTGGAATACAATTTTTGTTTTCACTTTAAATTTTTATAATAGAAAAAGACGTCCAGACGTCCGTAATACAGGGAGTGATTATTCGTTTTAGCCTCTTGCAAAGGTGCAGCGCGAGATATACAGCCTGAGTTTGTGCAGATGAACAAACCAAAAACAAGGAATTTTTAGGTACTGTCATTTTGTAAAGTAATTGTAAATGTAATTGTAATTTTACTGATTACTTTTTGAAAAAAAGCAATTTGTAATTGTAATTAAGTAAAATGTCTCTCAGGTAATTGTAATTCAGCCCAATTACTTTCTTACTTTCTTTTTGAACTTTACCCTTTAATTGTGTTGAGACGTTGGCAAGCTTAATACGGCAATATACAAGGATAACATTTTATTAATACCAGCTACATGGGGACAAAAACGAATGTCTAAGGTAAATTTCTCCCCCAGTAAAGTCACAGTATTAGAAATAAAAGTTACAGATGTTTGAAGCTTCGAGCATACATCTATTAACTTCACTTTATCCATTTGTTCGTTCTTCGTATGGCGGAGAATAAACTCTGCAGAGTTCTAGTGGACTATATAATACAGTAAAGAATTTTATTAAAATTACAATAATTATTCTTTGTAATCATTTCAAATAGTAGGCTTCTTACGCCTGGAGATCATGCAATATTTCTTTCAAATCTGAAAACTATGGTCTAAAAGTAAGTTGTGAGAAATAAAGAAGGTACATTATTAGCTCCCTTTAGAGAAAATTTTAAAGTCGAGGAAGTTCACACCTCATGGAGCCCTCTGGTTTGGAATGGATGAAGCTCACGCTATGCGCTTTTGTTATTGAATGCAGAATAGGAATTTCCTCTGCTTCAGAATTTTCTTTGAAACACAAAGGGGTCTTTTTAGAGCCTTCAAATTCTCAAAGAGAATGTGAACAACGCTCATACCACCAAGCCCTGCGGTGAGAAAGATACCTAATCGAGGTGATCTAGCTTGCACACAGGTATAGCCGAATAACAAAACACTAATATTGTCTATACGCTATTGAATTTATTTTGGATTATAAGTTTACTCCAGGGCCCTGTTTCATAGAACTTTTACACTAATTTTATCAGCAAATACATAATAATATTATTAGTTATTATTATTAGTCTTCTGTTTCATAAGAATGTTTACTAACAACGTCAGTTATGAGTTCATGGCTCTAAATTATTAGTAAATACTGCTAATATCATTAGGAAACTGTTTCATGGACTGCAGAACTAATAAAATTTACTGATAATATTAGGGGTTTTTCTACAAGTGTTTTTGATCCCATAACTTATTCTCAAACCCATGTAATCCAGATTTCGTGATCTTAAATTTGTGGAAAATGAATAGCATAGTTTCCCGAAACATCGCTTTTTTTATCGATAGTTTATATGGAAATATTTCAGTTCATTTATGAATTTTGCCTTAAATTTCTGAAACCATTACGTTTTTAAAAAATATACATACAAAATACATCGATATTTTCAGATCGATATTATCGTTACATCGATGGTCCGATTAGAACATCGATGGTGAACATCGATGTTTTAACTATCGATGCTCATCTCTAGTTTACACTGGCTTTATCTTATGTTTACTATTCATTTTAACTGATATTCTATGTTAGCGATTATGAGTTAAAATTGATTTTCGAAGTGGGAAACCATGAAAACACCGAAGTCAGATTGGCTAGCCATGGGATTTGGAATGCTAATAAAACAATACTTACAAAATAACTTAACAATGTGAAATAAGATAAAGATCTGACAATGTGTCTTTTAATCATATTATTCATAGAAAAACAACTTACTATCATAAAAACAACTTGACTAATTTATTAAACAGAATGTGGATAAAGAATTACAGAAAATTTCCGTATAATAGACCAAGAGTAATATAAATAAGTCAACAATAAAATTAATAATGCACTTAAATATAAGATTTAAATGGGCTTCGTGATCGTTTAAGACAATTAACCTAAATTTTGCGTTTTGAAATCATTTATCATAATGTTAAGGAAAGTTTCTCACGATAATAAATTGTGAAATATCTGGGACAGGAATCTTAAAACTGTGTTGCTTTAATTAAAGTTAGCACAAGTTCAAGACATGCCGCAATTAATTAACTTGTAGGAAATTGCTCTGATAAGACGTTCTGGCATATTCCTTCTCAACCAGAAACCATCTCAATGCGGGCATCTCTTCAAAATACGAACATACTTAAACAGCGATGCTCTGGGTATAAAATCCCAAAAGGTATCAATTACCTGCACCAATAAGTTTAATCCAATAGCTGTCCTTGTAATACAAACATTATACGAACTATTTATTGATTTTAAGCTTTAAACGAACTAAATTTCCGTTTGTTTTCCACAAGGCTCTATATTGGGACCAGCCTTTGGCTTATATTTATACGCTACTTGTCATTTTTTATTTAAATCTTTTTTACACGTATTTTACAGCTATTAGCCTATAATGTGTATGTTGTATGTAAAGATCTATTCCTCTCACTACGAACTTTTTTGTGTTTGGTACCTGTTTTAGTATTGATAGGCAATTTAGTATTAGTATTAATATTTAGTATTAGCATTGTAAGAATAATATGGCAGAATATTGTAATTTGGTAATGTGCCTGTTATGTTTTCAAGATAGACAAATATACAAATAAATAACAGATAGCCTACTTCACTGACAAGATTCCGGTCTTTACTGACTGAAGAGATTTGTATACTACATCGCTAGGAGTCTTGGAAATATCTTGGAAGCCTATTTATCTATATAACAATCCACCTCGCTGAAACTCGGGTTCGATTCCCACTAAGAAAAAAAAAGAGTGTGTGGAACGCCACGCGACAGAAGTAAAACTTTATTTTATTTTTTTATTTTTTCAATTTTTGATTATTGTATTTTTTCAATTTTGCATTATTGGACTTTTTTATATTGGGCTTTTGGACTTTTTTAATTTTGGATTTTGAACTTTTTAATTTTGGATCTTTGAGTTTTTAATTTTGGATTTTTTAAATTTTCAATCTTTGAATTGTTTATTTTTTAATTTTTTTTAATTTTTAATTTTATTATTTATTAAATTTTGGATTTTTGGATGTTATAATTTTTAATTTTGTTTTTTTAAATTTTGGAAATTTGTATTTTTTAATTTTGGATTTGCGCGGTAATGAACCTCCGGGTTCCATAAAATAGATAATATACCTTTAGATTGCTTAGGAATTGTCTATTGCCATTGAGGAAGTAAGGTCTGAAAAATTTCCTTTGATTACTCCTAATCATTGAGTTGATTGTTTTCTGTGCAGTCCGCACCGAAACAAGTAAGAGTGTGACTGATTTCGTGACTGATTTCGTGACGGTTTTAGTGTGACTGATTTTCCAGATTTATCCTCTAACGCCACTAAAGAAGTTTTACTTCAAAAATGCACCTACTCTAATACTAAAATTTGTTAGCAACTATGAAATCAGTGCAGCCTCTAGAATAGAGATGTAAAGTATCTGAAAAGTTTAGAGCGTTAAAATCAGCATATAATGGCCATTATCCGGAATAAAAGTGGAAGAAATATGACGCATTTGCACGTTTCCATGAATCAGGATTACCGTGACGGGCCTGGCCTCTAGTCAGCCGTGACAGATGTATTTATGAGACTCACGTTTGCAAATCATCCAGACGGCAGTGGATAAAAGTGCATCTACACAATGCAGTGGCCATTTCCATATCAACTTTCTGCTGGATGTGCTGCCATTTCATTGTGTAGTAATTTTTATTTGAATGGGGTCATTTTTATTAAATTATTGCATTGCAACTCCAATTACAATATTATACAGTGCCCTGTGCCCGTATCTTCCCTAAGTATATTTATATATTTTTTTAAATATATTATTTTATCATATTTATACAAATATAAATACAAATACATATTTATACAAGTAAAATAGAACAATTTTCAAATTTCAAAAGTAACTACAACTACTATTTAAAAAGAGGAAAAGAAATATAGAAATATATCTTCACAAGACGTATTAACATTTAGTAATACACCCGAATGAGCAAGACTGCTCGTGCTCGGGTGCAGTTTCAAAAATATCAAAGTGAAGAAAGTGGAGAGACAAAGAAATAGAGTGTATAATGTGATTAACTAAAAAAGAAAGTAAAAAAAATATTGAACATAAATACATAAAAGGAGTGAAACAAAAATTACTTAAAAGCTAAAAAATTACAAAAAATTCTTTACATATCTATTAAATTTAACAGTGGAGTATGCTGAGAGATCAGGATATTTTCTGATAAATGAGTTAGCCTATAGAAGCGTGGTCCAAAATTAATGCCTATGCTTTAGGCTAATCCTGCCGATGTGAGACATTTGGGTTCTAATAGGAGTAAATTAGTATTTCGTCTAGTTTTGTAGATATGATCACTGGAAGAGTATTTTATATGATGTTTGTGAAAATAGTTTAATACAGAAAATTTGTAGATTTGGTCCAAATTCTTGAGTATTAATAAAAAACCCTGATAAGCCAAAGTTACCAAATTTCTGTATTCAATGTGATAGGAAAGTTCGGCGAATGTAGTTTTGTAATGGTACAACTGAACAACGTAATAGTCTGTTAACACCAGACAGACGTAAATGTTTTAAAATATATTATACACACCACGCCTTCTATACATGCGCGAGATATAGGGAAGCACGTATTAGCCTAAGGGAGGTAGCCAAACAAGAAGGCGAAGTATGGCCACCAGAACTTTTTTTCTGGACTACAAAGGGAGCTAACACTGCTTTCGGAACATTCACACGCCGCGTGATAGAAAGCAGGAAAGAATAAGAACAAGATGATGTCTAAGACACACCGAATCCCCCATGGGGGAATGCTCAGATCCCCTGGGGCCCTACCAAGCAAGATGGATATGGCAGATTGCCCAAGACTTGCCTCGGAAGCTGCGGGATAGCCTCGCAGCAACCGATTTGAGTGAAGTTTTCCGCTGTGTTTCCTTCACTCTATAAGATGTATACCAGATCGGGGACACGCCCCCCGCGACGACAGGCGAACAAGAATAAAATTAATTTAATAAAATAACAAAGTCAATTCATCAAACATTTTACCTGTCTTCTATGATCAAGAGAAGGCGACGCGACGATCTTAGCAAAATGCGAAATCGGTTGTTGGACCGGAGATATAGCCCATGGCTCAAGTACTCCAGGGGTGGAAGGCGGGGCCAAAAAAGAAAAGTCCAGGGATTAGTATGGACTATTTACATATGTCTATAGTTCCCGCACGATATCTGTGCCGATTGCCTAAGTCATTGCATTACGTTTTCGTGGGGATTGTTGCGTCGATTGGCCTGCTAAATATGTCTCTCGCACAACAGTACCCCCCTTTCTATTTGTAAAGGCCAAGCTACCTCTCTCTCTCGCACAATAGCATGTCTCTCTCTAGAGAGTAACGGTCTCATCGGCACAGATTTCGTGCGAGATCTTTACACGTGTACATAGTAAATTTCCTTCAAAATAACTACTGTTGAGATATGACGGAAAAACACATTCTTAGAGATAAACTAATACGTTTGAATTTTTAATGTGAACACACTTTCACAATTTAAACAAATTAATAAGACGTCCAAAATCAAATAAAATAATTTTTTCTCCTGTAAAAATAGTAAACTGTGGCATACCAGGTTTTTCCTCTGGATTCTTAAAATATTGTCTTACAAGTTAGATAAATTTTCTTAGAACCTTGGAACAAAAGTCTAACGGTGTCACATAATACCAAGTGGTAAGAAGATTTGTCGTAGTTAAAGTTAAACGATTATAAAACACATTATGTACTCGTACTGAGATGTCTATTAAAATTCTCCATTTTTTTTTTGACATACACAAATTTATTATACTAGGCAAGTCGATATTTATGCTTCACTTCGGATTTTTAACAGAGAAGTTGTTGCAAGTTAATGAAAATTCACGATTATTTTATGATACATAAAAATCTTGCTATAATACTTTTGAAATGTTAATTCAAGTTATTGTGGCCTCCTTTCTTAATTTTGTATTTTAAGTTATATTTCATTCATTTATAATGGTTTGGTGATTTGTCGACATCTTTTACTGAACGGGGAGAGAAAGGAAGTATCGAATCACGTAAATGAAATAAAACTGACATATTTTTACGCAAATTTGAATTATATTTCCACCCTCATAAGACAGATTATTTCTGCTATCACATGCAATGAATACGATGGGAACGATATTTAAGGTTATCGAGATAAATACTTATATTATTTCAGTGTACTGAAAGAAGATGTTTACATAATTAAAAATGTAACATCAATAAAACTAGCTTGGGAGACTTCAATTTAGACTTTGCTCAAAGCGAAAGGAGTTTGTGGAAATGTAGTTTCTTCATAACATAAGAAGCTTTCAGACTACTTACATTAAGTGGTCATACATTCTCTTGAGCAAAAGCACTTACCTGGAACAAACAAAAGACGATATAAGTAAACACAAAGTAAAGTAAACGTACATTTATGCATCTACAAATATTTATGCAGAATAGACATTACAGGTTTAATAATGCAGATTAATTTCACCTATACCTTTAAGCCTATACAGATCTGATAATGATCACAGAACTTTGTTATATGCATTGACGTCATGTTATATGCGTTTCTTATTTGCATGGTTAGGTGGAGAGTCGATTCACTTGTAATTGATATCAAACATGATTTAGCTTTAATTCAAAACTGGCTAAATTACAATAAATTGTCTTTAAACCTAAGCAAAAGCCAATATATCATATTTCACATATGATCGATTAAACTGCAGAATAAAATTGAGAAAAATATGGCAATAGTCTTTTAAAAAACCGTCGTATATAAAAAAAAATTAGGTTTAATTCTAGGTGAATGTTTATTATGGGGAAAACACATAGAATATATTGCAAATAAAATTTCACCAGTTGCTAAAATAGTGTATCACTTTAAAGATATACTGTATTATCATTTGACTACAAAAATAGCTTATATTATTCATTAATACATTCCTATCTATCATATATGGCTCCTATTTGGGACATGAAAAAAGAAAATCTCGAAACCATTCAACTAATTAAAAATATAGCAATTCGTCATTTATTTCTTTATTCGTTACACTCCAACTAAAGAACTCTACATTAATAAGGAAATAATGCCTATAAAATGCAAGTAAAATATCACTCACTTTTATATAAATTAAAAATTTTACACAATCTGAATTTTGATAATATGGAAGTAGTATTTAATCGTGATTATCATAGTAATTTCACAAGGAAACATGATCATATACACAGTCAGAAAATTAAGTCTACTAGTTACGGAATAGAAAGAGTTAATTATAATTTGTTTAATAGTTTTAGTGAGTTCCCTCTCGAAGTTCAACATTTAACCACTATTAAATCATATAAAAACAAAATTTTTCGCATGCTTTGGAACAAATATAAATAATAATATTGCAATTTAATGGTCTCTTTAAATATGTGGAAATTTATTTGTGCAATGTTAACGAATTAGAGTAATTACTGTGTCAACAGTCTGTATATATTTGTAAACATGACCAAAATGTGTTTGTATGGGCTTTACTAACGAGGAATACCCAAACGATGAATTGATAGATGTGTGTAAATGCGCAAGACTCAATTTCTCCCACACTATAAAACCCTTGCCGGACTGAGAAGAAAACAGTTAACGTAATAATTAAAATATCTCATTTCCATCAGATAAGGGTTAATATTAATTTTTTTTACAAAGTTCCGCCTTAACCCTAACACACAACTTATCTTGATCCACTCAAAAACAGCATTTAAAGATGTAGATGAACGCTGGATTCTTCTGTGTGGAACCAAGATGCGTCATTATTTAAATAGAAAATGCATTTCGGCGTATTTGCTGCACCATCTTCAGTTCTGATGAGTTGTAATGAACACCACAATTCGTCTGAAATAATGTTTATATGCTTGTTAATTGGTAACCTAGGTCACAGTTGTAGTTAAGTCAAATAAATGAGGAAGTGCATCAATATCACGCGGCGTATGAATAGAATGGACAAATATAAAAGTTATATTACTTTTTTTAGATTTTCTACATTGAAATAAATCAATTCCGATATGTAGTTGTTTAACTCTATGAACGCCCGTTATAAAAATCTGAGATAACCTCTAAACAGCTAAACAGTTATCGGAACTGAACAACAAACACTCACAAACACTCACTCTCTCTCTCTCTCTCTCTCTCTCTCTCTCTCTCTCTCTCTCTCTCTCTCACTCTCTCACATACATACACACACACACACACAGACACACACAGACACACACACACACAGACACACATATATTGCTCGTATCGAATCACCAGTTTTCTTGGACAGTTGAATTGGCTGAAAGAAACTTGACAAGCCAGTGACTGATTTCATTTCATCCCTTTGATACAAAGACATTGACATGTGATATATCGCAGTAAGAAATAAAAAAAAAAAGACAGAAAGAAAGAGACAGATTAATGTGAAGAAGAATGAACGACCGTATACCTATCATGTATGCCTGGCCTTTTTCAGAGATGAAAATGTCTGTGGGATTAAGGGGCTTCAAATATTTTTCACTCTAATTACAAAAATAGAAATGTTAGGCCAAAGAGTACTGCTCATCTTGTTCATGGGTAAAAAGTTCCATGCAACATTTCAATGCTGAATCTTGAAAACTTACTGATTTATGAAGACAACGGTTTTAAAAATATACGTTACGAGAAAAGTGGCAAACAAACGGCTGTGGAAACTATTACCGTATTTTACGGACTATAAGACGCTCCGGAGCATAAGACGCACCTTAATTCTAGAATAAAAATTTAAATAAAAAGAAATCTAATGCGATTCTAAACGACAAATTTTAAAGGGAATAATGTACTTCATTGCATAAACAAATTATAACCTTGTACAATGGAATCAGTATAAATCACTTTTAACTTTAAACCTGCGTTGTACGAAAATCTCTTTTGTACAGGTGGCATCGCGTAAATATTAACTACCGAACTGATTTCTCATGAAAGACTGAAAATACTATTACATCCCTCACCATACGGTAAGTGTAACGGTACAAGGCTGTTTAGAGGTCATTGCCTTCATTTAAAACACCCGACGGAGACAACTCCTTTTGTATAAAAGAACTCAACACTCCTCTCTTTTCGCATTGTATGCCTGATTTCTAGCTACCCTCATTTTACGATCGTGACAATGCACTAATGTACAGTCTGTGCCAAAATTTGTAACTATCGTATCGTTTGTAACACCTTGTTTATAACTACGGTATCGCGGCAATATTTACCATTATTTTAATCTTTTTTAGTGTACTTCGGACCATTAGACGCACCCAACTTTCAAGACTCTGTTTTCAAGGAAAAAAGTGCGTCTTATGCTCCGTAAAATACGGTAATATTTTCTTGAAGAATATACTGGCTTTTTTGTATTCCTCTTCCTGTACAGAAATGTAAGTATAACGAAGACAAATACACCAATAAACACCAGGAATACCAGGTCTTAAATAAAATGCACTAAATTTTCAGAGCAAAATAAGCGCACTCTCTCACATTTATGGTCGCAAGACCCTAAATAATGTAAAGTGCCCCTATACAGACCCTGGAGGCCCTTAGGATTCCAGGATGTTGAGGCTCTTAGATTTTTTAGACATTAGCCGTAAGCATCGGCCGCTATTACCCCCATTATCGCTCCTGGTACTCATTTCTGTTAGAGCTGAGTCGATCCAATAGCCATAGTGCCACTAGAAGAATTAAGCCAACTGGAAAATTGCAATGATCTCATCGGGGATCGAACCCGCTACCTTACCGTTTATAGCGCAATGCCTCAACAAACTTCGCCACGACTTAGGCCAACATAATGTGTATATATGTGTATATATATATATATATATATATATATATACACGCGTAGTTAAAGTTAATAATAAAAATAAATTGGAAAATTGCCTTCTTTTTTACCCTTAGACCTTTATGTGACTGGTGCGTCTCATCCTAAAGGCTAGTTTACACGACGAAATTAGGTTTCGTAACCGAGTTTCGCAACTGTTTTTTACTTGAATGCGCAAGTGCTAGATGTACTGGCGACAATGAGTTACGACACTACGCAGTTTCGGCTGATTCCAACTTATCACGAAACTATAACAGAAAATTTTGAGATTATACGCTTATTTAGCTTGTTCGCATTTCGTGGGGAAGTGAGGAAGTGAGGAAATTGTGAAATGCCTGTATTAATACGTGTTTCAAATGTTTGTAAGGGATTTTAACAACTTAAACTTCAGAAATAACATGAAATATGCGGTTGCATTGGAAAGAAAATGTGTATAATTAGTTTCACGAAATCACTTTCATGAAAGTGGTTACGAAACCTTGTGTCATCGTGTAAACTAGCCTTATGTGTTCGCGTTGTCTCGGAGGTGGCTCCGGCATTGGGTTCATCACTTAACCGAGTAATTATAGGCCTATGTTCTTATCTGATCAAGACGGAAGGATTATCCAAGAAAATCCCTCCCTGACAGGTCGCTGTCCTGTAAGGCTCGGGCGGCGCGGATCACATATACGGCCTTACAACGGGAGAGGTAAAATTCAGGGAATGAAGAAGAAAATGAAACCTGTATGTTCCCCCTAGGATGTATGCTAAGGTACGTATGAGAGGACCATTTAATGTACTCATTCATCGTGTTGTGAGCTAAAAATCTTGTACAGCTTCCTGATTACATAAACATAAAGGATAACTTGACAGTTCAAGCTGTCATTTCAGGTGTAGTTGTACTTGACTATAGCATTAAGTGAATTGTGCCAAGTAAATAAGGTGAATGAACGTGGCCGGATCTGGAAATAGGTGAGTGGCACAGTTAATGAGCTGGCATTCAGCGCTTCACAGCGGTTGTCAGCACGGAAACGGCACCTCAACAACCGGCAATAATTTCTGCGTCCTCGTGTGTACCACGATAGTTACCAATAAGATCATGACTGCGAAAAAAATTCCCTAAGGAGGATCTGATTAGTTTCAAACAAGGTGCTAAGGGACAGTGGCGTACCAAGGCTACTTGGCGCCCAGGGCTAATTAGATGGTAGTCGCACCCAACACTAAAGGGTTCAATGGGATTAATTTAAACACAGTTTAATGTTCACAAGTATGTATTTTTAATAAGTAGTATGTTACTTTAACACATTATAAAGAGAAAAAATATGAATGAAATAAAACTGTAAGTATTATAAGGTTAGTTTGTTTGAAAAAAAAAATAAAGAGAAGAGAAGTTTCAAATTCATAACAAACATTTAAAAATGTGCCTTCCTAGCCTTGATGGATGCAAACTTATTTATAATACAGTTGAAGTCTATAGTAGTAGCCACATCACGTTCAATTGATACAATTTCTAAATTACACCGTAAACGTTTCCTGTGTGCTCGACGCTCACGACCTATTTCGTATTGGTTATAAATAGTTTAAAACGAAATTTTTATTTCATTTCTAAATAATATTACTACAGTATTTAACAAAGTAATACAGAAAATTTGACCAATAAAACCTTATATTTTGCCTGAAAAAATTATTTTTTCTTCATCTAAAAAAAGGCGTTTTTCAATTTTGGCGTCCCCTCTTTACGGCGCCCGGTGCGGCCGCCCCGTTCGCACCCCCCTTGGTACGCCACTGCTAAGGGATAGATTCCATCATTCAGTCGGAGTGACAATTACATAATTATATCCGCCCATTCCAGACCCCACTCTGCCGAGCGCTTCAATTAATCGCGACTCTCTTACATAAGTTACAGATACCTAGATTGCGAAGGATTGAGTTACAGGATCGACCGATGTAGGCTAGATCTGACATTTTGAAAAGGTGTCAAAATAATTTAAAGACCATAGGTAATCCCACATCTCATACCTCAATAAATGTAAGATGCAAATTTAAAAGAAAAATTGTATTTAATTTCAATATAGGTTACTAGGTTTAACGTTTTCACGTTAACACTGCGGCAGTGTCTGACACAGCCTAAGTATATATATTTTTTTCTCGACCCGGCTGTGTCCCAACAGCTCGGGTCTGGGACCGACTGTGTCACCCGACAGCTTAGATACCATTGCGGCGTCGCTGGTTCGACCCAGCATAACTGACGCCGCATTGCTGCAGCTGCCCTTACTGTGTCAACGACAGCCCTTGGACGCTGAGCGTTAAGTTGTTCTTAAATTCCCTCATGTATAAGCACCAATGCTGGACCGCACAGTAAACATTATCCCAAATGGTTTCAGTGCCCTTGACAACTAACGCATTGTTTGGCTAAGTGCATAACCTGATGATAATAATAAGTTGACAAATATATTCATCTTATACCCTCAATTTTACTAATAAATGAAATGCATAAGCCACTTGGGATACTCTGAAGTTAAATAACACTGCGTACTAGTAATATATAAAATCAACATGCAGCAGTTGCAGCACTAGTTCCCAATAGTTGTATGTAGAAGGTCAACAGCCGTAATATATATAAAAATATTACAATAACAGCAGTTGCACAATTGTTATTTATGGGAAGTCACTATGTAGCAGTTGTATTGTGTATATGTTAAAATTATATTACGCACTAATTAACACACTTTTGTGAATTTCACCAGATGTTCAATGTAGTCCCAGGGCGTTATCCATTCAAAGTAGCCGATAACGAAAATAACTTCTTTTCTGCAGAGGCCTATTACAATTGCAATTATCACTGATTTAACAAAAGCATTTTTGCACTTTGTTCCATCAGTTTACCTGATTTTATTTAATAATACATTTTGTATAACTTACTCAAATAAAATACCTTACCTCAACATGAAAGTATGTATAACCTGAAGTGCTGTCAGATTCGAGAAACCAACCTTAATTAGTGGATTTTTTTACGTGGTATTTTCTTTTATCTAGTCTTGAAACAAAATCAATTCATCACTATCATTTTCGAAAGACTTATACTCTGATGAAGGAGTTCATTCATTAGCTTTCGCACGAAAACAATAAGGGGTGCGCGGGCAAAGAGAGTTAAGTCCACTTTCTTGTTACTGAGAATTAGAGTGACTTAACACACTATACCAGCCCAACATAGCTTTAGCGATGGATAAACCCATGAAGCACATATCCATAACTACCGTACAATTTTGAATATGACTTACTGGACTTAACACAAATGTAGATAACATTTTTATCTATAACTCTATGGACATATCTCAATTTTTTTTAGGATGGTGGACTTAACTCTCTTTGCCCGCGCACCCCGGTATGCTAGTGGCAACTATCGTCTGCTTCTTGCTCCTCCATGTCTGACATCTAAGAAGAATCGTACACAAAGTTTGATGAGTTTAACGGTAATCGATGACTTTCATGACACTAAAACCGGTGAGTTTAAAAACAGCCTGATGCTTCACCGCTGAATTGTCCGAGGACTTGACAAACAGGCTGATGATGGGGATCGAAAGGAATTAATCGATGGTTTTAAAAACGTCCTGTTTTGTGACCAATCGGAACATACAGGAACAATACATTTTTATAATTATATGACATGATAATCTGTGTACATAGTTTGAGACAACCTAAGCAGACATCGCATTACTCGGTAAGTATTCCTTTGTTGGGGATGAAGGAATTGGTAACTAGTTATCTCCTATCCGTGGACATAGATGGCTGTTGTTGTTCAAACAAGGCCACCTGATAGCCACTAATCCAGCCTAGCTATTTACTCAACGCTTGCTCAAATGCTCACCAAGTCCCAAAGGACTCTCAAACCCCGTTACTGGGCATTTCTCACTGCACGTGTACGTTATAAACACCTACCCGGCCATTCGCTGTTCCACTAAATGAACAGGTTAAGTTTAACAACCAGACATCTCTTTCCATGGACTATCGGATCTTTAAAATGCATGCATCTATGCATTATCAAATTACCAAACATGCAGAGTTGATGAAAAACAAATATACACTATCAAAATTCAAACTTACATTTTATTTTCGAATGGCACAATGTAACCCTGCTACCAGCAGCCTTTCCGATTTTTCAATAGTAAAGTTGATGCGTTTGACTGGAAAATACTTTTTTTTACACAGAAAATAACCTTTCTACGTCATAAGAAATGACAGGTGAAAACTGAAATGAAATCTGAGAGAAAGTTAGACAAAACTTCAAGACTTCCATTAATAACTTTGTCGACTTCATATTCAGTTAAAATACACAAATCCCACACGCAGAAACTAAATGCAGTATTGTGAGATTGGATTAAAATATGCAAGATAAACTTCAAAATATATATATGCTTTATTAAACCCAAACCTTAAAAATATGCATTATGGATGAAACTGTCCATAAAACGGCCAGAACATGCAAATATTCGCGGAAAAAGTATACTTATTTGAAATCAGTAAGCAACGAAATGGATATTTAGCAAGTTTGACAACTGTAAGAAGCTTATATAAAAACATACAATTGCATCTCTCTTTATTTACAACTAGCGTGTGCCCGCGGCTTCGCACACGATAATTATTTCAAAAATTAAAAATTAAGAGCGTATTAGCTAAATCATTATATTTATTAACACCTAAATCACGTGGCCTACATACGACGATTAGATAGCGTCGCCTGGTAAAAGCGACCTCAGTTTGGAGTTCCCTGGCCCAGAAAACCCCTGCATAGTGAGTTTCGTCCAAATCGAACGTTTTAAAAAATTAAAAATTAAGAGCATAATAGTTAAATCATTATATTTATTAACACCTAAATCACGTGAATTACATACCACGATTAGATAGCGTCGCCTGGTAAAATCGACCTCAGATTCGAGATCCTTGGCCCAGAAAACCCCTGTAGGCTATAGTGAGTTTCGTCCAAATCGAACAACGTTTGACAATATTTAGGCCTATATTGATTATCCCTCTTATAATAATAATAATAATAATAATAATAATAATAATAATAATAATAATAATAATAATAATAATAATAATAATAATAATAATCCTCTTCGGTGTAGGTTGAAAATTTCATATGTCTGTGTGCCTTGACATATTAAACAAATGAATCGACCAGCGTGAGCTACAACATTCAAGCGATCGCGATGGTTTTATTCCAAGGTATGACAAAATTAGCCAAAGCCTACTGTAATTGATTTGGCATTGAAATGTATTATTGAAAACTGATGCTTCGAAAACGCAAAAAATACACGTTTTCTGCCCGTTTTTCACTCATAACTCACGAACGAAAGAAAAAATTAAAAATGTAATATGCCAGAAACCTTCCCGGGAATGTACTCAACAACTTCCCAAAGTTTCATGGCGATCGGATGAATGGTGTAGTAATGCATAAAGGACACACACACACACACATACACACATACATTCATTTTTATACATATAGATGTTCTAAATGCAGCATACTTGGATAAGTTTAGAATGGGTGCTGCAATAAATTACATATTGTATTAATTTATAAAACGCTGAATACGAAATAAGAGAAGTTCAATTTGAAAATACTCGTAGCTGAAGTGAAAGTATAAATAAATTAAATTAAATTAAATAGAAAGGTTAACAATACTCAGAATGTCCTAATTTATCTAAACTCTATATGAAGCAACAATTAACTTTAAAAATAAATACACCTTACTTCTTGATCATATTTCAAAATTTGTGAAGAAGCAGGTTACACAGCGGGCTAGAAAAAGGTAACGGAAAATAAATTTATTTTGTTATCTGAACCTTTCACAGCTGTGGCGATGGATGGAATGCTGGACCGTCATCGAAAATTGTGATGGATCTGAAGAGGAATGTCAAAAACTACCACCACCGAAAAGATCCACACAATTTTTAACGACGGTCCAGTATTTCTTCCATCACCATAGCTGCGAAATTAAAGATCTACAGCCCAGGAAAGCTCTGATATGACGCACTGGGGCATAGTTTACTGACTTATCTGTTTCTATAATAAAATAAGATTCAAATAACAAAATCACTCACATTTTCAGTTAGGTTTTTGGGCCATCCTGTTCTAGTATATAGCCTACAATCTACTCTTATACAATTCAACGGCCCTAAATAGCGTGCTCACTCGCTCGCCCGCTTCGTGAAACATCGGGTATACTCGACGATGTTCGTCTCTGGCAGTGTAAACTTTCACGAAGAGTACAAAATTAGGAAAACCGTTTCTGTATTATATAAAGCCTAAGTGAAATGAATACAATGAACAAATATTCTAATTTTACTTTTATTTACAATTTTCATAGTTCAGAACCACAAACATTTTTAATAAACTACCAGTGTAAATTTCTTAAAAATCCTGGAGTCAAATAATAATGGCCGGCGAAGCCGGGGGCAACAGCTGTAAAATATTGATGGTTTAACCCTTGAAATATCGCTGATAATAAAAATCCAAACAAACCATTCCTTCCCTTGAAACATTATATAATCTCTGACAATTACACTGAATTGATCAAATAAAATTCACATCATATTCATCTGTCAACAAACAGTTGAGAAACAATACGTATTATGTGTTCACAGTTAGCTTTGGAACTGCATAATCGAATCTGAGATCGTTTTCTTCAGGCGGCGCTTTCTAATCGTGGAATGTACTCTGAAACCGGAATTTTAGCTGTTTCATTAATTATTAATGGCTTAGTTTATGAATGATTCACGTGCAAGTGTTAATAAATATAATGCTTTAATAGTTGTTATACTCTTGATTTTTAATTTTTTAATTAATTATCGTGGGCGAAGCCACGGGCACCTGCTAGTTGTTTACACATTAAGCAAGTTTACGTTATTGTGAAACATTATGTGTTAATTAGTTCAGAGTTCACCAAGAGCATACAGACTGGAACATATAAACAAAGCAGTGATATATCTGCAATATACTTTTCGTTACAATGCTACCCTGGAAGTGAAATATCGAGGCAATTTCCGATAACATATTTGCTCGGTTTTTCGATACCACCTGTTCAATTTCAACTTGCGCAGTTTAATTAATGGTTCCGGCAACTGCTTGACTTTAGACTGGAGCAAGAGACGATAGAGAACGGAGCAGAAATTAGCTGCAATGAAACAGGAATTGGGACAGTACTACTGCCTGAATGTGTGAAATCAAGGTATTTGAGAAGCATAATTTAATTCTGAATAAATATGTTGAGAAATATCCGCCTATATACCACTAATAAGATACAAACGACAATTGAAAACTAGCAAGAAATTCATATACAAGCATAGGCGTAACCAGGCCGACCATATGGGGGGGGGTTATAACATCCGCGGGGTCTGGCGAGTATGGAAGGAGAGGGGGGTCCGGGGGCCCTCCCCCGGAAAATTTAAAAAATTAAGATGCAAAATAACGAGTTTTAAGCTTCCGGGGGTTCTCCCACGGAAAATTTTAAAAATTAAGATGCAAAATAACAAGTTTTAAGCTTCCGGGGGTCCTTCCCCGGAAAATTTTAAAAATTAAGACGCAAAATAACGAGTTTTAAGCTTCCCACGCTTTATACTTGTATTAAGCAATTTATGGGCAGACTTAAAAAAATTATACAATTTTCCTTTTTTTAATCAATGGGGGGGGGGGGGGTTCAAACCCCCAAACCCCCCCCCCCTCGCTACGCCTATGTATACAAGAGTATTTAACGATTAAAATAAAAACACGCTTTAGAATTGACTGTCTTATATTTTAGTAACTATTATTTAAGTACATAGTTGTATATGACAAGTTGAAGATATGAGGATAGCAAATTTAATGCCCAATATGGGCTTAGTCAGGTGACAATGAGCTCAATGTACCTCGGATGAATAAAAGATCAATTGAGGGGGTCAGCGCAACAGTGGTCTATCCCACCTTTTTATAGTTTAGAGAAAAAAACAAGTTCAAGTTCTACATTGTAGTTTTTCGTACAATTTGAAAAATGCAGTTTTATTGGTAGTGGAGTGTTCTATGATGCTTGGTCAACTTAACTGCAATGTTACATAGTCTACTGTTCAGAGTGTTCAGAGATATTATCAATTTTATGAGACGCTGCAACACTGTTTTCTTGGTTAGACCACTGTTGCACTGACATTTATTTCAACTTGACAGAGGAGAAAATAATTATTTCAATAAATATTGGATTTTTACATGCATTAAAACATTATTTTAAGAGGAAAGGAGTTGTATTAATTTTATTTATAAAATTAAATGATTATTAATTTCTAGACACGATGAAATAAATGAAAAAGCTCACTACCATTCTCCCCATTTTCTTCAACACTTACCTCATTTACAGAAATCATATTTCATGAAATTAATTATAAATGAACGGTACATATTTCTGAAGACCGTTAATAGTCTAGTTATTTTGGATATATTTATCTTGGTTTCAAAGTTTTTGGTTGCCCTTACACAAGAGGAATTCTGTTTCAGGGAACAGATTATTGACTTCAAAACTACCTACAACAAACTTAATTTGTCCAACCTCTATATAAGAATAAAGTTTACCTCCAAGCCATGCAAATAACATCACTAACTAATTTTCCATGTCGGAGGAGTTAGACCATTGTTGCGCTGACCCCCTCAATTGTATGAGCAGTATTAAAATGTAGCAGAACAGTCAGAGTATATAAATTAAAATTAACATCAACATAAAGCTAATTATAATTTGATTGATTATAATAAGATACAATTATTATGTCAGTTCATATATCAGTTCATCTGGAGCTAGGTGTTAGCATATTTTATGTGTGTCTAAGTTTATGCTTGAGGTAAATACAAAAAGACTGTGATATCTTCTTGTTTGTTGTGCAGTTTTTTCTTTTTTGTCGATAAAAGCGTTTTGATTAAAGTTGGTCAGAGTTAATAATAATGTTGGCGATCTTCTCTTCTTCTTAGAATGGCAGCAGTTGGTGAAATTTTCGAATTATACCACTTGAAACATGAAATTGATTAATTATTAATTTTGAATACATCAACAAATATACTATCAGATAACTACGAAGAAGAATGGGATTTGTTCCCAATATTAAACCTATAATTTTTTCTAAATATCTCGAATGTTAAAGAAAGAGTAAAACCAAATAATCATCCAAATACAATTATAGCTGGAATGATAATCCTTTCCCACTGGCCGTGCGTAGGCTAAGGTGAAAAGATGAAGTCAGCACTTTAATTTACCACTGTGACCTACTAATGGTTTACTATGAAACCCGGGCCTTAAAGCACTTACGAGTTAAGTCGCCACTGGGTTCGTATCTCATATTGAGAACGCCTGGTGGTAGACCGGGATATGTTGGAGAATTTAATGTTGTACCGGCATGTTGCCATGATATAGTCCAGTTATTCATTGCATGGCCAGGCGACCGATAGCTCAACCAATGTTCTTTGTTTTTACCGCACCAATCAGCTAGTTACCCCAGCCAATCAAAATCTAAGAATGTCCTGTGGCGATTTTGACAGCTACTCGTCTACTCCTCGTGGAGTGAAATGCGCGGTTTCAAGATCAAGTTACAGTAAACAATAACACGTGTGAATTAATTAAAGCGAAGGAAGAACTGAAGTCAGTGGTAACAATGAGAGAATATTGCAACGTTGCTTTTGTTTTGGAAAGCGGAAGCCCAAGACCGATTTAGTCAGATCAATTAACATAAAGAAACACCGAAACCTTTGAAGCCGACTGGCCATGCAATGAATAACTGCACTATAGCTCAATTGGTAAGAGAGGCACGGAGAGGCGAAGAACCTGGTTCAAATCCAGGCTGAGATTGAATTTTTCACACATTTTCCACATTTTTCCACATTTATAGCCACCTATCTAGATTCTACAGCATTCTCAAGGCTCAAACAATTAGAAATATAAGCCGACGTATAGGCCTACTTCTTTCCCTGACAGGAACGTGATACGTAGAGTAAATGCTAGTTACTCAAGTCAATGCCCTGATATATAAACAGGTAAATATTAGATGTACTCACGGTTTATGATTTAAATAAGAAATTTAAAAATTCACCTACCGGTGTGATATTAGTTAATATTTCTAGCTGGTTTCCATTTGAGAATAAAAAACTAAATCAAAGTACGAAAAAATATCATCTTATTGCTAGTAAATAATACCAACGTCAGTTTAATTACGTTAAATCTATTACCGGAATGTCTTTCTTCATAGGTAATGCATGATTCTTGATACTAGCGAAAACCAACCATAATTTACAGTGTGTAACGTATCAGTCTTTTCTGTAGAAAGTAGGGATGGGTCCTCGATACTTTCGATACCTCGATACTCTCGATACTTGCATAGTATCGGCATCGAGCGAAACTTCAGAAAACTCGCTCGATACTTTTTCGATACTTTGGTAATTCTGCAATTTAAGGTTTCTCTTTTTAGTAGTCTACAAAATATAGTAAATCCTTCTATTTCTCCTTGAAATGGAGAAAACCATTCTGTGACTTTTGTCTAGTCATAAATAAAGACTTTCCTACTTATAAAAATCCAAACAGAAGAGATTCTTAATTGTTTCGTTTCCTGTCAAACGTTTCAATAACAACCAACAAGCAAGCTGACTGTCCAAACCCCATAGCAATTTTTGAACAAAAACTTGTAAGTGGACTGTTTCAAAAACTAATTTTAGTTTTAATGCAGACTTTAAAACTAATTTAGGCTACTGATGATATTAAATTTTGTCTCATTAAATATGCACACTTAATTTAGTTCTCTCAACTTTTAATTTTTAATGTAGCTATTTATTGAAACTGGAAATGTTGACGGTATCCAGTATTGAGGAAAAAATCATGTATCGGTATCGAGTATCGAGTATCGAGAAAATCTGGTATCGACCCATCCCTAGTAGAAAGTTTTCTAATGCATTTCGAATTCAATAGATAAATTACTTGTAAACTGGCTCTAGTTTACGATCTTCGCCACCATAAACTTTTTTATTTTCTCACACGAAGGAAATAATTTAGCATTTTTCTATTAACTACCACCTCACAGAGTCTGTTAACCTGGAGATTTATTACTAACCCTGTATTTGCTCACACCATTACTTCCAAAAACCACACAAGAGTGCTCAAAGTTCACACAAATGTGCAAAGTTTACGGAAGTTGGGTCGTAATTTCCCTTTTATTTTCGAATAGAATTCTCAGATTCTTTGCGAAGCTTTAAAAATGGTTCAATGAATTTCTCTGCACAAAGAAATGAATTCGCCTATTCTTCGTTCTGAATCGCCATCAGTAGATCCGAACTTCATTTATTCTCTATCCCATTTAAGAATGATCCTGTTCAAAACAAAGAGGCGTGGCTGTCATAGCCCGCACGTAAGAACGCATGTCATCACCGTGTTATTGATATTTTGTTTATTCTCAGTACAACTCACCCGAAGGGTCGTCGTGAACAATGAATCCTTTTTTTTTTTGCTACTTGATATACTATAATGATGACGATGCCAGTGAGAGTTTGTTATTTCACGTGTAAGTCCAGTCCCAACTTCCTAAGTACGTCAGCAACCGAACGGTATACAGTACCTCTGGCTCCAAATAAAAGTCCATGGACAGTAGATCACCAAAACTATTCCTATATTTCTCTTTAAAGAAAGGAATACAGCTTTCATATTATATCCTTTTATTCACGGTCTACATTGTTTGCTTGGTCGGCAGCATTATTTTCATACCTTATTGAGGGGTTAAGGAAGTAAGCTTCATGCAATCCTTTCTTGTAAGCCACGATGTTGGCAAAGCGATTACATCCTGTCCCGTCAATAGCATGGACTTCCTCAAATCATTAGCAAGGTGTTTAGTGCATACTTCAAGTTGTGGTGCCTCTGGTTAATTAGGAGAGAATAGAAGGGACAAGATCCGAGAGCATGACCTGGTATTTCAGTCTCCTTTGCACATCTGCTATAAAGGGATGTCCCGTTCGATTCACTACGATTTCCAGGAACTCCTCTCAAGGGGAAAAGGTAATCTGCGCTACTTCTACATTTTCCCCCAACCTACACGATGTAAACTGCGCCACCGACATATGTAAACTGCGCCACCGATATTTAAATGGCGTCACCGTCATATTAATGCACTAATATTTTCGTTCCCACTTCTCCAGACTTAGGACTGGCTATGGAATCGCGACCACTAAAAGATAATGTACACAATGACTCTGAGACACAAGTGAATGACTCGTTAGTGAGATTTTGTTCTGATGTGCTTCGCTAGAGAAGAGTTGTCACCAACCTAAATATAGAGCAGATAAAGCACTCGTTACCTACATAAGCCTACACAAATACAATCTAGACCAATACAGGACACTTTGCGATATATCGGGGGACAATATTTTGAGCACCATCTAGCGGCCCAACCTGCTACTACTGAATACAATTGCAGTATCTAAATACATATATGTTAAACAGTTTTTAATAGAAGAGCCGAAATAGCCAGACTCGGCATGTTATGTATAAGGGGTATCTACCTAATGGCTCAGAATAGCATATTACAGTTTATATATGTTTTGAATATATTAATTTTGCCCCAAGTTTCTAGGTTGTGCCACCAGGAGTGCTGCAAAATCTGTCCCCCATTTCTCTACCAGTAAGTGTCCGGTATTGTCTCTATAGTATTTGGCCTACATAGAACGGTACCAACCTACAGACAAGTACGCTCCCATCACCTCATGTGCAAAAAACTTGTTACTGAATACAAACGAACATTTACATATTAGGTCTTAATTTCGTTTGCCTATGACTACTGCCGCAACTTACTTATCTCCGTGGCGCAGTTTACACATCTCATTTTTATTCCATTTCAAATTAGGTGTCAACCGTGGCGCAGATTATATACACCCTTCTCAAGTTGGCATAATTGATGTTTTATTTCAAGAGGGCCGTCCATTCTGAAGAAGTGAGTTTAACTTTCTCCACAATGAAGTTGTTAGTGGCTGTATACTCCTTGGTATTAATAGTAAAAATTATTGAAAGTTAACGAAATTAATGAAATTTTGCTGTACATAATAGCAGCCTTACTAATAAAAGCTGCTTATACCTGCGTTGAACGGTTGTTTGGTTGTTCACCGTGTAAGTTCTGCATTAGCCGCATTACCAATAATCGGTGTGTAACTGCCGAGTTTACACAGAGTTTGTACGTCCAACGTCATCAAATACGTCACGCTTTTCATGACGTTACTAGCCTCAGGCTATGAAGGGACTGCTGAACGCCATCTATCGGTGTAGCGGGCAAACAACGATGGATCGTCTGCAGACTAATTGTAGTTTCAGTATTTCATTATATTGTTTTCAGAAAGCTGTAATCATGGGTACAAGTATGGAAATATGTCCCGCAAACAAGGAACAATGTTTATAATTCCGCAAAAGTAGCCCAGAATGTTTCATAACAAGTTACCTTAAGAATGGATGCATAACCTCAAAATTCAATGTCAGACATCTACGGAACGACCGGCTGTTACGGATACCGGCCATCTTGATTATTTACGTCAAGTTTATACAAGGGGGCCAGGCTGTGTAAAGGTTGCACACATTCAGCCTTATGCACCGATTATTAGTACACTTTTTCTCCTCAGCTGTGTATATTCCTGGTATAAATGTTACAACTGGATTATTAGTAAGACTGTAAGAGTATAGAAACGAAGTTATAACATTTTAAATTTAAACCAATTAAAAACAATTTTCAATATTATAATCCTGGGGATTGTATTGAGGAGACCTGAAAACGTGTTTGCTAAAATCTTAACAGAAGCAATCCTGTCGTAAAAGATATCACGTGCATAAATCTGACAATGTCGAATCCCTAAAAAAATCCGGAAGCCTCGGTCTACAGGATCCCTATGGGCCTGCACGTCTGTATAATAACCAGTACTTTAATGCACCATAGTGTTGATAACTGTAATGCATAGGCGTAGCCAGGCCGACCATATGGGGGGGGTTATAACATCCGCGGGGTCTGGCGAGTATGGAAGGAGAGGGGGGTCCGGGGGCCCTCCCCCGGAAAATTTTAAAAATTAAGATGCAAAATAACGAGTTTTAAGCTTCCGGGGGTTCTCCCACGGAAAATTTTAAAAATTAAGATGCAAAATAACAAGTTTTAAGCTTCCGGGGGTTCTCCCACGGAAAATTTTAAAAATTAAGATGCAAAATAACAAGTTTTAAGCTTCCGGGGGTCCTTCCCCGGAAAATTTTAAAAATTAAGACGCAAAATAACGAGTTTTAAGCTTCCCACGCTTTATACTTGTATTAAGCAATTTATGGGCAGACTTTAAAAAATTATACAATTTTCCTTTTTTTAATCAATGGGGGGGGTTCAAACCCCCAAACCCCCCCCCTCGCTACGCCTATGCTGTAATGCACACAATAAACGTGATGGCGTGAATGAAGCTTATTCTATGAAGAGGATAATTAGGATTCAGTGTTACCAACATATGGGGAAAGCAGAGGTTCAGTTTCATGCTGTGACAGCTGGTACCTGATTGATGAACAGCTGTCTCCCAGATCCAATTATCAAATGCATTTTAATTTCAACTAACAACACAGCCAGCTTGCTGGTAGCTGAAGGGAAGGGGTGATGAACGGGCCCACAATGGAGATGAGGAACAACAAAGAGTTCTGAAGTTCAAAGAGACTTCCAAAGAGATAAGGTGGATGGATGAATATCGGATAAAGAAGGATCGATTGAATGAAAACAGAGAAGAAAAAATATTTGAACAGAATAAAGACTGAATTAGATATTTAAATTGCCTTAGCGATCGGAAAATGTGTTAAACTGATGATGAAAAACTTTTTTGAGGATAAAATGTTGAATACAGTTATTCTTTAATATTTTCATAAATATTTTATTCATTATCATCGTTAAGACCCAGAAGTTATCGCTCTATCAGAAGATGAAATATGCTTGCAAATATGTTATAAAATGTGTAAAATAGGCTCCGGAACCAATGAAGTACGTCCTATCATTTAAGTAATTTTAGTACTTTACGCTCTGTTGTTAGATGAACTACATTATAAATTACAAAAATTAGTAGAAGTTGCATAAAGTACCGGTACAATACAGAACTTTATGTACAGAAGTTAATGCAACAAATTTTATTAAATTAAAAATTGATGAAGTGAAATGTCGCTTTAATTATTATACGATCAGTTCCGAAAACATGAGAATATGTATTGTCAATTATTTACAGTACAGTTGGTTCTAAAAACTTTCGCTTGGCCAAAAGTTATAATTTCCAAATTATAACAAGATCTATTTATTTATGCTTATTTAGAGTTCCAATAGTAGGCTACTGAACGTAATTTTTAAATTCACACACACTCTATTATGTAAGAAACAACATAAAATGAGAAGATAATAACTTTACATTAAACAAAATACCTAAAAATGTGAAAAGGAGGGAAAAAAGACAGTAAAAGGGCCAAAACATGACCAGATAATGACATTAAATTTTAAAAATAACCTAAAATTAAAAATGGGGAAAATGACCAAAAATGACCCTAAAATTACTATTTTATAACTTAGGAGTCATGAGCAGAATATCTGCACTAGTGGACAACGTTCATGAAGTTCCAGTTAAAAGATGACATGTCATCAAAATCCGGGCCTTGGTTATTATTAACTTTTGTTATTGTTATTATTTGTATATTGTATATTTTACTTATATTAAAATATGATAGGACTCGCCCTATGTGGGAAACAAACCTCAGCGCCTAGAACTCTCTTGGTCATTAAATCAGTAAACAAGTATTCTGTGTTTACTATTAACCTCCTTGCCTTCCAGTGTTGATGGGTAGCACACGGTGTTTGTAATTAAACTTAATAGTGTACGTGTGAGAGTAGTGAATAGGTTAGGGGCACCTGAAAGCATTGCTTGGGAGTTGTATGCATTAATCAACAGACACCTACAGAGACATCTCTGGCTGTATGTCACCCTGCACGACCAAAGCCATTGTTACAAAATCAGTCACTTGTCCCGGCTACAAGAGTCACAGCCGCAACCGACATCACTTGCAGAAGTTAGGTGATTAATCCATCTTTTAGCTTTTTTACTTCATCTGGAGATGGATTGTGTTTGACCATGAAATTCGAAGACGAGTTTTTAACAAAAATACACGATCTGAGGTCCTCTGAATCCAAAACTACTATTTTCAGAAATGTGTCTCTTTGTCTGTGAACATCCTAGCACCTAAATGAAAAATAGTGTAACTAGTATGACTACTGCGGTTAGCAGTAAAAATAAGTACTACAATCTAAAATAATTTTATATTCGATAATGACTTCTGTTTTTAACAAGTTACATACATGTATCCATGTATGTCTAAATACTACTATTAGTAATTGCAGTATACATCAACATGAAAAAGTGTATGTTTTTAAAATTTGCTCACAAACAATGTAAATAGATATTTCACGAATTTGTAAAATATTTGATTCTAAGACAATATAAATTTTTATTGATTATGTAAATATGTGTATTTTTAGCAATTTAATTATGTCATTAGGATTTAAAAATATTGTTTTCAAATATTTTAGACGAATCGCAACTCAGAATTGGTTATAGGCTACTATATTAACAATAAATATCAGAGGCTACTTTCTGATCTTGGTATATCGATATTATTTTGAGGGTATAAGGTGAAATATTGCCCACTAACTCCTTAAACTACTACATCCCTCAAAGAAGAAAAAATGAAGTTTATCAATAGTATAACTAGGCCTATAGTTACTTTTTTCCAGTTTTAATCCGATATATACGAACATTTCTGAACATAGCCATCGTGCCCTCCCCCCTTTATCGCCATTCACGAAATTTCCCCTTTTCCCAGAATTATTAAAGTACCACCGAACAAAAGGAAAGCGTATTGATCATAGATACCCTGCAGCAAAAATTCGGAAGGCTATTTAACAGCCAAGAGTTTGAAAATCAGAAGTAGATTACTCCATAAGTTTACTTCAAATCACAAGGAAAATACAAAATCCCGGGTAATGCCGGGTCTTTCAAGCAAGCATTTATATAATCTTGGATATAAACATCCCTATCTGAAAAGACATACAAATTAATACTTCATCTTGAAGGTATTTCGACATAAAGACATTTCGAGTATGAAGACTCTGTTAATGATAAACTTGCTAACAAAAGGTCCTTATTTCATTAAATTGTGAACATGATAGCAACCCATTCACTGCATAAACTGTTTCGCAATTTACATGTTAAGAGGGTATAATATACACCAAAAGTGACTGTGAGAGGAATTCGCTTTAATAATTCAAAGTGCTGGGAAAAGCTAAGTAGCTTATATGTTTAAGCGAGTTATTTATTACAAAGGCAGAAGACGACGCTGCTACCTGCTTTAACGAAAACGAGTAGTCTAAGGTGAGACGTGGAATTACGTCGTCCTCAAAGCAATGCCTACAGCATTGCTTTAAATATATTTCAGGTTAACACTTGCTGTTATTTAAAAATGCCTTAAATATAACATACTTAAAAAAGCTAATTCAAATTTTAAAATTCCCTTTATTACATGAACGATTATCTGAGAAAAGGTTTCGCCCAACCAAGGTAATCCTGTGGTTGAGTTGCGAATGAATTAAACCTTTCTACTAAAGGAAATAATCCCGTGCATTATAAAACACCGTTTTGCTCTTCAGAGATGGAACATAAAGTTTTATAAAATGAAAGACTTTTTACACGTTATAGGCAATGTCAAAATTTAGATTTGAAAGTTTAGTTCATTCTCTACGGTATTTTTTTTACAAAATAAACATGGACATATCGGCACTCGAAAAACAGGATAACAGCCATTTCATAATTACGGGTGGGACATTCTAGCAAATTATAACAAATATTTTTGTTTATTACATATCTTAAATAATAAACTAGAATTGGTTCTTCACATTCTGTAAAATTTACAATGCCTTCTCCTCCACACTACATGCAAAGCATTATTTAAAATTTATTTTAAATATTTTGAATTTGTTTTTCAAAATCAGTTACGGGTGGGACATGATTTGGACACTGATTTTAATGATTCAAAACAAAAGCTCATTTTCTGTTCTGTTATTATTGTTAGGGTCTTAATGTTGTTATTAATGAAGGTATGAGGGATTTAGTACAAATTATAAACTGTTTCCAGGTTGTCAGAACATTTATTTAACTCATCAATAATAATTTTACAAAACTATCGCCATTAAGTTACGGGTGGGACAAAAATTCCCTTGTTTGTTATTTTACACAGTAATTAACCATATATATTTTTTGAAGTTAATCTTATACCAAATTGTACCTTAAGATGAATATTTTCTCAAATGAAAATGGACATAGCTGATTACTCTTGAATGCTTGGTATTAAAGAGTGTTAAAATCATGCTAAAATGGAAAAAAAAGTAACTCAACGCAATAAATAAGTAAATCGACAGATTTTACACATGAAACCACTTCAGATACACCTAAGTCCTTAATATTCTGAGAATTTGATGTTTTAAACTTATTTTTGACCACCCAATTACAATAATTTTATAACTTCTCTCTTTGAAGGGAAAATTCCCATATTTTATGAAATGGCTGATAAACAATCGAGATTTTTAACCTTTAATCATACAATTATTCAATACACCAATCAATTCACTTCCGATCTACAAAAATATATAGACTCGAGTGTCACGAATTTGTTTCTTTAATATACTTCTCTCTCGTTGGTCGCAATTTAATTTAAAGTTGAAACGACAATGGATTAGCTGCAGATTTCAAAGTACTGCAGATGACTCAAGTTTCATTTCCTGCGACGGCGAAGCGTCACATATACATTGTTAATTTCAGTGCGTTTTATAAATTTATTTTTATTATGTATTTTCTTAAAATGCACTAATTCACATTTATTTTTCTTTGCAGTAATTGGAAAAGGTATTTAAAAATCGTGTTTTTTTTTTCTGCGAAAGTCCTCTTTAGCCTATTTCAGGCCGATTTAGCCCTTTTTAGGGGTGCACTCAGCCTCGTGATTCAAAATTGAGGAGCTACTTGTTAAGAGAAGTAGCAGCTCCGGTTAAGAAAACCATTAACGGCCGTGGGTGTCGGCCTGCTGACCACATGCCCCCCAATCCTGCCATCTGCCTACGGGAGATGACGCAGCGGTCGGGTGGTAGGCCAAGTCCCTCCAGGGATGTAGCGCCACGGAGTTTAGTTTAGTTTTTTAGCCCTTTTTAGGTTCTATAAGATTCATATATTCGGAAGCAAGGGGCATGAAACGGAAAAGTACGTTAAAATGTTCTAATTAGATAGCTGGGGAAAAAATAGGCTAAAACCTTCTAATCCGGGGCCAAATAATTACATATATATATACGTCTAGGCTTCTTTGTCATGTAACTGCAGTATGTAGAGTCTATTCATTTAAGCTAGCCGTATTCCTTCAAACAGTCCAAAACTTTCCACGTTAACGGACTTGCTTATCTTCATTACTTTGCAAAATATGGTTTATAGCGATTACTAGCATGTGCCCGCGGCTTCGCACGCGATAATTATTTCAAAAATTAAAAATTAAGAGCATAATAGTTAAATCATTATATTTATTAACACCTAAATCACGTGGACTACATACCACGATTAGATACCATCGCCTGGTAAAAGCGACCTCAGATTCGAGTTCCTTGGTCAGAAATCCCCTGTATAGTGAGTTTCGTCCAAATAAAACAATGTTTGACCATATTAGGGCTTACAACATTCAAGCGATCGCGAAAGTTTTATTTCAAGGTATGACAAAAATAGACAAAGCCAACTGTAATTGTCAAACTTCCATTTAATTTAATTCCAAACCCATCTGAAACCCACTGGCAACAATATGTTTTAATGCCAAATGTGATTCGGATTCGATAATTTTGTGTAAGAAGGGATTAAGTATTCTCAAAAACATTTGATTTTTGGCATTTAAATCAAAATTTTTCAAAATCCTTTCTTAGTGAGCACCTACACTATGAAACGAAGGTACTGTCAAAATTCCAAGTCTCTACCTGTTATAGTTTAGGCTCTACGTTGATTCCTGTCAGTCAGGACAAAGCCTTTTATATATATATATAGATGTTCACATCTCATACTTACGTAATGAAGATACTTAACACTAAGTGTACTATCCAGGATATAGTGATATTAATTTCCTTTGTCTCGGATACACACGCAGGGCAATGAAACCTCAGTGCAGGCACTTGAGCGAGTTCATTCGCTCTCGATAAACATATTACCTGTCTTCGCTTTGACCTGTTATCCCATTCGCTATTATCTAATATTCCGAGCCAAGTTGCACAGCTAACAGCCTAGTAAGCTGACCACAGTTCTATGTGAGAATCGAATTAAACTGTCAGGATATTATTGTCTGGCCAGTTACTCACTCCAGTCATGAAAATACAATAATAATAATAATAATAATAATAATAATAATAATAATAATAATAATAATAATAATAATAATAATAATAATAATAATAATAATAATAAGAATAAGAATAAGAATAAGAATAAGAATAAGAATAAGAATAGGTATAAATTCTAAGGCACCGAAATGGTTGTTGGTCTGTGTTACATTGCCATATCTTCTTCAATCTTAAGAGAAAGAAAAAGGAAACCAATTATAGGACAAGTTAAAAAATTTACTTCAGTTATTAAAATTAGAAGATACTCTCAATAGACCCAATGAAGGAGCTTTTCAATTCTTTGCAAATTAACCGTAACATAGGGCTTTGGAGTGGAGTTAGACCAACTTGTACACAGGTAGCGAAGAAGAAAACTTTCTCTGTATTATAAATAAAAAAAAGATACACTCCGCATCATGGTAATTGGGGAAATATAAGGAGCATGACTTTTTCTTTTTCCTCCCACAAGAATGAACAAGAAAAAGTTTCTTCCTTGAAGATGGAGTCAAGTCAAACTGGTAACTTCTTGAGGCGGAGTTTTTAAACTTTCACGTCATTGAAGATGCAGACATGGCTTCAGGGTCCTGGAACTTTGTGTTCGTGCCTAATTAATAGGCTCACGGGACCTGAAGCATGTTGGACGATGTTGCAGGCCTGAATTGGTTGTTATAAAGTTAATGTGATGCTGTTTTCTGTTATTTCTTTCTTTGCGAAGAAGTTTCACTACGCCTAATGAACCGGAAGAGGTTTTGTATTCGTGGTCTGTTACAGAATTTTACTCAAGGGAAGCGCTGGGCGAATAATTTACTTGTATTATCGTACGTTACTTTTTTCTTTAAATTTCATTTTCCTTTATATAATACTAGCAGAACCCCGCGGCTTCGCCCACGATAATTAATTTTAAGATTAAAAATTAAGAGTAAATAGTTAAAACAATATATTTATTAACACTTGCACGCGAAACATTCATAAGCCAAAACTAAGCGATTAATAATTAATGAAACAGCTAAAAATCTGGCTTTGAAGTGAATTCCTCGATTATAAAGCGCAGAATGGGGAAAACAACCTCAGATTCAAGTTCCCTGGCCCAGAAAACCCCTGCATAGTAAGTTTCGTTCAAATCGAACTATGTTTGCCCATTTAGGCCTATAGACTATCCATTATCCCTCTTCCGCCTATGTTGAAAATTTCAGATGTCTGCGTGCGTTAACATTATAAACAAATGAATCGACCAGCGTGGGCTTACAAAATTCAAGCGATCGCGGTTCTTTTATTTCCAAGGTATTACAAAAATAGGCAAAGCCATCTGCAACTGATTTCACAAATGAAATGTATTACAGAAAACTGATGCTTGGATAGCGAAAAAGTACGTTTTCTGACAGTTTTTTTAGTTATAACTCGCGAACAAAAGCGAAAATAAAAATTCCGGCTTCGAGGTGTATTCGCCCAACTTTTGTCCATCTATGGTCTAAATTTCAGATCTCTGCGTTTAGTTCATTTCGCTGGGCATCGCGGACAGACAGACAAACACTTCCTTTTATTATAAACTTAAAAATAAGAGAAACTTGTCGCCGATCTTCATCTCACATCTTCAGAAAGTACCTGACCCAAATACGAAATTTTGTTTTCATACGATTTTCCGTTTTTAAGCTAGCCTGTTCACAGATATTCCACACAGACACACAGACACACAGACACACTGACACACAGGCACACTGACACACAGACATGTTTCCAAAAATAGTATTTTTTGGATCCAGGGGGCCTTGAAACGTGTATACCCATATGCTAAACACTCAACTTCGAATTTTGGGGTCGAAAACAATACTTCCTCTACCTATAGTACCTATGGTACGGGCAGAGGAAGTAAAAAGAAAAAAAGTATAGTTAAGAAAAAATCCATCAGTATTTTAGTAAAGCAAGCATAATATTATTTTTACATAAAATTCAGGCTCTTATTTTAATATTTTATCGGAGGAGATAGAATTCAGTTAATACTAAATTACATTAGGTAATATCTCATAAACAAATTCAGATATTAAACTGAAATTTAAAATTGTCATTTCAGTTCATGTAGTAGTTAAGTGTGCTAAGTATATAATATAAATATTGTAACAATATTTTCAATAACGAATAGCCATCACTATTGTCACGAAGACAACTAAGTAAATTTCGCGAAGTAAACAGTCCATGGTCTACAAATTAAACAATGAAAAATAATATTATATTAGTGTTAGACGACAATAGTTTAAAACGTCGAATTTTGGTCTTATGACGGAGTCTTACCAACAAAGTTAACGGTTGTGTTTTACTAACTTAAATATAGGGCCTAATACATCCTACGTGTATTTCGAAGCCAGGAAAACAATTTCTGTAGCAATACTAATGTGGTAAGAGCATTTATTGGAGAAATGAGGAAGAGTTTGAGAAGAAGAGCCGACGGCAAACTTTTAAAATTTTCGATATACTTAACGCATGTGTTATGCATACTACTTTTTCTACGATAGTCATTTTACGTGTAATAAAGATGTTACGTCAAAATAGTTAACCACTTACAACAGCTGTTGTCAGATTACAATGGCAACAACTTTAAAAAGTGGTAGTATTTTAATCTTGGTGGTGATCGCAGAGATTGAATAGCCGCATCGGACCAATATTTTCTACATTCCAGGCATTCCATGGAATGTAGAAGGTCTTTCATCATAATTCTTTCCTGATTAATTATTATAAGTCACTATTAAGAAATAATAAAGTCAATACTGGTGATTGTAAAATTCAATGTATGCAAAAATAATTATACGAAAAGATAAAGGCTCTGATATACTGACGCATATCTCTCTCTCTCTCTCTCTCTCTCTCTCTCTCTCTCTATATATATATATATATATATATATATATATATATATATATATATATACAAAAGAGGCTTTGTCCTGACTGACTGACTGACTGAATGAATGACTGACTGACTGACTGACTGACTGACTGACTGACAGAGAATCAACGTAGAGCCTAAACTATAATAGGTAGAGACTTTGAATTTTGACAGTACCTTCGTTTCATAATGTAGGTGCTCACTAAGAAAGGATTTTGAAAAATTTTGACTTTAAATGCCAAAAATTAAATGTTTTTGAGAATACTTAATCCCTTTTTACACAGAATTATCAAATCCAAATCACAGTTGACATGAAAACACATTGCTGTCAGTGGGTCTCAGATGGGTTTGGAAATAAATTAAACTAGAATTTGACAAATGAGAGAACTATCAATATAATCCATGTTATAAATAAATACTAAAGAATGAAATCCACGAAAATAATGCATTCAAATAACTTTCTACACCCTGGACATAGAGAAAGCAATACGAGGTATGGTAATGTGTATATTATTATATCGCAGGTTTTTGGAGAGAGAAGTATTAAAGTGATATTACATTTCTGTTTAATTTCATCCCCAAAACGGTTTTATGGTAACATGAGGGTGAGAAATAAAATATTCCGCAAAGACCTTAAAATTTTATGTTCAGGAATTTACGTTTCTTCTTATTTGAACCCTTGCCAGGCTTGCTGTGTACAAGCGATGCGATGCAGAATTCTACATCCTCTATGAGCCATAAAAAAAACTATATCAAGCGTTTTCTGAGGGAATAGTTTGAGTGTGATAAATCGTTCTTCCTATTTCAAATTCTATATACCTATATAATGGCCTATCAATTAAAAATCGAAAGTCCTTCATAAGTTAATTTCCAATTACAAAATAAAAAACCGGGCGACGCCGGGCCTTTTAAGCTAGTATAATATAAGTAGGAAACAAGACGTACGTAGGTTAGGTTACCTACACTGGATGCATGAAACTCGAGTTTCCACCATGATCGCATGAACGAGACATGGGTGAACAGACACTGGCATAAAAATTATAAAGTTTAGTCATTAGAGGTATTAGTTCTCAACAGTGTTCCACAAATCACAAATATTTACAGAGTTCGCTCGTTCACCTCAACTCCAACTTGTTCTACTAGAGTTTGCGCAGACCTGCGTCTCACCACACGCCTGAAAAAACATTTTCGTTTTACAACTCTGTTCTAGAAGCTCATTCAATTTGCCAGAACGGGAATAAAATTACTTTTCAGGTAAAACTCGCCATCAGCAGAATGAAAAAGCCGCAGTTGTTTGTGAAATAAAACACGTACGTCCTCCACTGTTGTCATATTATTATTATTATTATTATTATTATTATTATTATTATTATTATTATTATTATTATTATTCTCTTTGCTAGGTGAAGTATGATGCTCATAAAATACTACAATTGAACCACACTAGAATTCGTGTGCTTTGAGATACTCAGAATAAAAGAAAAGTTCCATCAAAATAACTGAAGCTTTTCGGTAGAGCAGAATAACGTCCTGTCGTATCTGTCTCTCGCTTTGTTTTTACTTCTTACTTTCTCGCATGTACAGGTAGGGGGGAGGGAAGCGGACCGACTTAGGCAGCGTTCACACTGAGGCGATAAGCGATAAGCGATTTATCGGAAGGAATTTGTTGCGACGATATATTACTAGGAAGGTTCACACAGCGAGCGATAAATCGGCGCGACCTGGGCGATAAAAATTCCCTTTAGGCAGGCCTACAGGCTGAGGTAGATTTCGATGTGCTAAATATCGCCTTATATGAGAGCTATCGAGAAACCAGTTACTGATTTGTAGAGTACTCATCAAGCGCTTTTCAACGATACCCCATAAGACGTGGTTTCAAAAATTTTGAACTTCCATCCCCCAACCAACCACCCCAACTCGTACCACCAAAACTCCCGAATCGTTGGTGTCACTGTGAACTCCATAGGGAGTTCTCTAATTTATTCAAACAAAGTTTCCCTCTATACTTCATAGGAGCCCAGATATACATATTTCAAAATTTCTACCCCTCCCCGACCCTCCCCTGGGGCCAAATTTGGTCATTAACGAACTTGTCCGAACTATTGGGCCTAGAAATAACATAATAAAATTTGGTTCAAATATCTTCAAAATTATGGCTGCTAGCGTGTAAAGATATATATATATATATATATATATATATATATATAAATATCACAACATTTTTTTTTGAACGGGCGGTGGTTTGGTACTTAGGGGAGCATGAAACGTAAAGATATGAAAGAATTTTTCGAAAGTCATGACATGGTATCGATTGCAATAGGTAGATTTTTCTTCGAAATCTACCTAAAATGGGGTGGGAACACAATCTTCACTACAAAAGTTACAATATCGTAAGCAACAAATCGCTCAGGCGACCAGCATGCTGCACTTCGAGCGATATAGCACTTGCGATATGTTGCGCTATCGCGTGAGTGTGAACCTTTTTTATCGCCTCCCTTTAGATTTCAAGTATCTGTCCGTGCGTGTCGCGTATCGTATATCGCTCGCGATATATCGCTTATCGCTTATCGCCTGAGTGTGAACCCTGCCTAAAATATCTAAGTTGCCGATATGACCCACTGCGCAAGCCTAGCAGCATTTACAGGATAGCAGGGAATGTATTGAAATTTGTTCTAGTGTAGACTGTTGACTTAGCCCAGCGTTTCTCAACCTTTTTGAACCTGAGGACCTCTACAATTTCTAAAAAAAAATTACGAACCCCTTAATAATATTTGGGGTATTAATTATAGATCATTATAACGAAATATGTGAAAAAATTTTACTACTTCACTTTCCACTTGCTTTAGGATATTTTTAAATTATGTCTTGTCTAAGAACCATCTGCACCATCTTCGCGGACCACCAGTGATCCGCGGACCACCAGTGATCCGCGGACTATAGGTTGAGAAACGCTGACTTAGCCCATTTCGAAACCCAGAATATGGTTTCTAATCGTATAGTTTTCTTAACTGAATATATTAATTATTAATTTTATTATCAGGGACCGGATTCTGATTACCTAAAATTGTTTGAAAAATGACCTATAAAATGACCCTGAATTTTAAAGAAAATGACTTAATAATAATTACAGAGAATGACCTAAAAAACTGATATTTTATTTATAAAAATTATCACTGTGCACAAAAAAATATAGTCTAATTTGTACATAATTGTAAAAACTGTAAATATAGGAAGGATGTTGTAGGTCTAAAAACTTTGTTCTTGATTGAAACATTTGAGAAGAAAAGTAAGAAAATTGTTTTTAAAGTAGATTCTGCAAAAATGTTGCATTATAGTAATCTAGTCATTTATTTAAAGTAAATGCATGGAACTGACAAAATAAGGAAGCAAATGACACGAAAATGACAAAATAATGACGTAAAATTGAAATAAATGCCCTAAAATATAAAACTGCATAAAATGAAAAAATGATCTAATAAAAATGCATTTCTATAATCTAGAGGCCATGATTAGAATTTATCTACAAGTTGGCAATGTCTGGGCAGCATCAATAAAAACATGACATGTCATTAGAATCCGGGCCCTGATTATTATAAAATACTAACAAAAATCGTATATTCAGCTACAAGAGTCGGTCCGCTTTTTCCCACCCTACCTGTACGTTGTGTAGACAAAATATTGTGGTCGCGACAAAAATAGAAACCGATATAACCTATGTCTAACGATTCCAAGAAAGCGAAAAAAAGCGTTTTTGGTATGACATCTGTCTGTGGAAATCCGTAGCGGATAAACGGTTAACTGTATTTACTTTTTTTATTTATGGAAGTGCTTGAATTTTTAACTTGCGGTCTTCATAATTCACATAGGTAAACGCCAGACGTGAAGAACTTATTTACTTTCCAGAACTTATCGCCGGTGTGTCACCCAACTTCATAATCGTTTAAATTGAAAATCAGTCAAGAATACATTACCGAACAATAGAAACAGATGCACACAAATGAATCAATAAAAGAGGTTGCTGGTACACCCAAACATTCATACACGTGATATATATGCACTTAAAGCATGCAATAATATAAACGAAGCAATGGCAATAATATAAACGAAGCAATGGCAATAAAAATAATAATAATAATCTATTAGTGATATCAATAGTAAATAAAATAGTAGGCTTCAGTATATAGATTACTATACATGTAGGCCTATATATATATACTATTTCAGCTGTGTTAATACTCCTTTTAGCTTCGAGGCTATATCAGGAGTTCGGGATCTGTGTCTGTACAGTAGGGTTGAACTATTGATTGTCAATTGTTTCTATTTTTGTGTATTTAATGGATTAAATTTCAACTGATATTAATTTAAATGGATATGATACAGGATGAAATGGTGAGGATGATTCATGGTATGTAAATATCCAAATCGGCATTTGCCTTTACGGCTGGGGAAACCATGAAACAACCCATGTCAAATTGTCCGGGTTACGGGATTTGAACCTGGGACCTCCCGAATGCGAGTCCAAGACGTTACCATCTCGGCCACCTCGTTCGGTAGATTACTAGATACTATTTTCTTGAAAAAAAAGCTAAATTTAATACAATGAAAAGTATTCAGATATTGTAGTACGTTGGTCCATAAAAATATCCAGACGTATATACAGCAATAATTAGGGCAGGCCTCAGTCACATCACAGTATAAGTATTAATACTTATACTGTGGTCACATATTATATTGACTTTGTTTAATTTTCACTCTTTTATTAATTATTTTCTTGACCTAGGAAATCTAAATGATTGGATGTTGGGAGCAATTATTTATCAGTTAACATGTGTGATGCTGTGAGGAGATAATTATTTGAAAAATTTTGTTGCAGCCATCTACATGGTCTACACGGAAACACCAGCTGAAATGTTATATTAGGTACTAGCATGTGCCCGCGGCTTCGCACGCGATAATGATTTCAAGAATTAAAAATTAAGAGCATAATAGTTAAATCATTATATTTATTAACACCTAAATCGCGTGGACTGCATACCACGATTAGGAGGCCGTGTATTGATACCTTCTCTAATTTGTCAAACTTCCATTTCATTTAATCCAAACCCATCTGATAAAACTGGCAACAATATGTTCTGTGATTTTGTTTCGATAATTCTGTGTAAAAAGGGGTTAAGTATGCTCAAAAACATTTAATTTTTGGCATTTAGAATAAGAATTTTTCAAAATCCTTTCTTAGTGAGCACCTACATTATGAAGCGAAGGTACTGTCAAAATTCCAAGTCTCTACCTATTATAGTTTAGGCTCTACATTGATTCCTGTCATTCATTCAGTCAGTCAGTCAGTCAGTCAGTCAGGACAAAGCCTTTTATATATAGAGAGATTAAAAAACGCATTTAGAAAGTCATCATGACTGATAACTGATTGATAGGCTGAATCATAATGATCAGCATTAGATATAGGCTGCCACATTTTGGGATTTACATGTAAAAATCAAATCACTAAGGTGCAAGAAATTATTTAGAAGTATCCGAATCGTTTAATTTTCATACGGCTAAATAAATGGTTTGGAACGGTCAGAAAAACTGAGGAATTTACATTCCTATACGGATTAAACCACGTCTGATTTCGACATTACCATGAGAGTGATGCTGATATTTATCACCGCATAGTGTGCATACAGCAGGTAATTTATTACATTCCAATATCCAGTCTGTACTCTGTTTGCCCGTTCTCTCATCACAGACTACGCCTGACGTGGATCGATTATGCCATCCACTGAACACATGTGCTCGGGAAGTTGCCGCAGCCACACGGGGTAGTGTAACAACGCCCACTTGACAGCGCTGAGAGCTGTGTCTGCAATTAAATGCAAATGCATTCGCTGTCTGGCGTCAAATATCAGAGAACATTAGTACTTGCCACGTCAATATTATAGTTCTCATTCTAGTAGTACAGACTTCACCTGTTAAACAGTGCTTTAGTTGGAAAATATTTTTTGGGGGTACTCACCTTACTTCAAAATTTTCCATATCGCCTCATACTGAATGTAATCCTTCGGTTGACATTTTCTGCATGCAGTTTCTTCTGCTGACCTATTGCCTCCTTGTAGTCATGACCTGACGTATGGAGCAGGATCAAAAACGTCTAGTGGTGGTCCCACACATTTTATGAAAACAAGGTGGCTAGCCAACATGTGATCTAAGGAGAAAGTAACTGTAGAAATGCGCACGAAGGTGAAGATTAGAACGCATATCTGTGGCGAATTTAATAGTGCTTGTCATTTTTGGTATTTAATTAGACATTTAATAAGTATTTTAGGACAATATCGTTCCTGTACTGCCAGTACGACGTACCGGAGCACATGTTTTTCCCGGTATGGTAGAAGGAAAATAATTTTATACCGGTACGCAGTACCGGTGCGTACCGGCCCAACTAAAGCACTGCTGTTAAATCAACCAAGCATGTAATATACAGTAATTGTGCATGTAATGTTTTCAACTCTTTCATGCATTATGGAATTTAGGATGTAATATGTGATGAAAAGTTGACTTGAGTTGGAAATTTGAATTGGATCCTTCCTCTTTGCATACAGACGCTTTACTACTAAGCTACTCCCAGGATATATGACGTTCATCAGAAGCTTCCTCTAGGCCTATATTTCATTTAAAGGGGGACATACAGCTTTCGGTGAAATATGTGAATTTCATTATTATTATCCTTTGCAATGAAATACTCCACAATCTTGCAATCTGACATACTCCTTATTCAATACTTCTACAACTCCCATAGGCGTAACCAGGCCGACCATATGGGGGGGGGGTTATAACATCCGCGGGGTCTGGCGAGTATGGAAGGAGAGGGGGGCCGGGGGCCCTCCCCCGGAAAATTTAAAAAATTAAGATGCAAAATAACGAGTTTTAAGCTTCCGGGGGTTCTCCCACGGAAAATTTAAAAAATTAAGATGCAAAATAACAATTTTTAAGCTTCCGGGATCTTTCCCCGGAAAATTTTAAAAATTAAGACGCAAAATAACGAGTTTTAAGCTTCCCACGCTTTATACTTGTATTAAGCAATTTATGGGCAGACTTAAAAAAATTATACAATTTTCCTTTTTTTAATCAATGGGGGGGGGGGGGTTCAAACCCCCAAACCCCCCCCTCGCTACGCCTATGACAACTCCATACTATTTTCAAAATTAATCAAACTGTTACAGTTACGGGTGATTATCGTTTCAAAATGCCAGGCACGTTTCATGCACTCAAATACTGTTTCCTTGATAACTTCCACAAATATTAATATTTCTGAATGATTATTTTTCTGTGTATTAGTTATTATCATATTAAAAATATTAGTTACAATAATTCACTTACCATTAATACTTTCTTTTTTAAAATATATTTTTATGAACAAGAAAATTAAAAAAATAATTAAAAAAGACTTATACTGTAGATATTCCCAAAATTGTAGATGATGTTGCTCATATAATGTTTGCAAACAGATAGAAAAAGAATCACTAAAAAAATATTGCCAATTGTGGAAATTATTACGGAAACGGCATTTCAGTGCATGAAACGGGGCAGCCATTTTGTAACGATAATTACTCATCGTTTGGTTTGGTTAATTTTGAAAATAGTACGCAATTTAAGAAGTAGTCAATAAAGAGTATGTCAGATTGCAAGATTGTAGAGCAATTCATTGCTGAGGGGAAAAACATGAAATTCATCTATTTCTCACATTTGAATTTCACCAAAACTGTATGTGCCCCTTAAAATAAACTGAGAGCATGGCCTAAACAAATAAAAAATACTCGTAAAAGTAAGTTAAAGAAGAAATTCCTGAATGACAAGTTTAAAAAAGAAACATGGGTCATTCGACTCTAAATTTAAAAGGTTATGACGGTTAGGTCTCATATTTTTGAAGATTCTAAGTATTTGATTATTTAAGTTGAGGAAAGTGAGACGGCCATGATTGAAAATAATAGGATTGGTGGTTTAACTGTAGTGATTGGTGAAATATTAGGGGCGTTAAGATAGAGGTGTTAATTTAAAATATTCTGAATAGCATATGCTTCATGACGTAAACGAGGGTGTGATAAAAATATATACGTCAAAACAGGCTACGGTGATTTGTCAACGAATCACGAGCTAAATAATCATAGGTAATGCCACGAGTGGAAATCGCCCTACCTCACTCGGGAATATATATATATACAGGGTGTTAATAAATAACACCGAAATATTTTACCTGTGTATAGAGGGGACATAGACAAGCAACTTTTATTAGGTGATTTTTGCTCTATGGATTCAATTTTTCCTGTTAGAGCATAAAATCTCCCAGGGCATGGCCGCCACTGACTTCTAACATTAGACAAAAATGCAAAACAAAGGAAGTTCGCTGTTAACACTGTAGTCAGTACTTATGAATAAAAAAAAAAGACTAATGCAGTGGCGACCAGTCATGTGATTAGTCTATAAATTTTGCAGATTATGGAAACACTAAATTATGATATAGCTATTGACGAATGATTAAGAGTCAGGTTTTTATCGATCACTAGGAAGGCATTAAGTCAACTTAATGAACATTTTAACTCTATTTCGCGTAATTATTGATTTATGAGTACCTAATTATAATGACTTTAATGCCCTGTAGCATACACATTTTACGTCATAGAGCAAAAATCTCCTAATAAAATTTTCTTGTCTAAGTCCCCTCTATATACAGGTAAAATATTTCGGTGTTATTCATTAACACCCTGTATATATATGCCCTGAAACCCCCCCATAAATCGATTGTGTAAGAATAAAGCTTTGTAAATTAAACATTTAGGAATCAAAATGTTTGGCTGATAACTAATATTCACATTTCGTAACTTTTATCATGGGTAATCCCACGAGAGTTGACGAGTTTATCGATAGATTCGCGACTGCGCAGCAGGAGGGAATTTATCTTATGCAACTCGTCAACTCAAGATGGATTTATTAAGACTATTCCATGAATAAAATGTAACGGATTATATAAATAATAATTACTTTCGCGCTTTGTTGTAAAAAAAAAACAAAACTAACAGTTGTGATATATATATATATACACAGGAGCGCTTTGGAGTGCATTCCACGATTAGAAGGCGCCTCTATTGTATTTTACAAACGATCGACCAGGGTGAGCTCACAGAATCGAAACGTTCGATAATTCCATGCGATATACTGAAAAAATCGCGATGCTTTTATTTCCAACTTATTACAAAAAAGGCAAAGCCAGGTGCAATTGATTTGACAATTTAAACGTATTACTCAAAACCGATGCTTCGATACAGCAAAAAAAAATCATGTTTTCTGCCAGTTTTACACTCATAACTCGTAAACGAAAGCTAAAATTAAAAAATCCGGCGTCGAGGTGCAATCGGCCACCCTTCAGTCCATCTGTTTAAAATTTCAGATCTCTGCATGCAGTAGATTTCGCTGGGCAACGCGCGCAGACAGACAGACAAACAGACAGAGAAAAAGACAAACAAACAAACAGACAAATACTTCCTCTTATTATTATTGATTGGTCCTAACCACAGTAAATATATTCTGATGGTTACCGAAATAAAAAGGAATATTAGAAATAATTCTTACTTCCGAAACGAAAGAAAATGAACCTGATGGCACGAAAGGGACCGGCGATATTTTACACAAAACCAGGAGAGCTATTAGAATGGCCGCGTGGCACTAAAAGAGTTAAATTTAATACCACATTTGATACACGCGTACCGCAGTTTCGAAAACCCTGGTGTATATCTTCAGCTTAAAAATAATAAACACTGAATCCATGTCTGTAGGCGTAGAGAACCATAAATACGGCAGTATAGAGTCGTTTCACTAAACGGTGGAAACTGTCCCTTTCCCTTTGCAATCCGATGTTGTTCTTTCCAAACGTATTGTCTCTCGTCTCTTTTTCTGTTAACAAAAGGTTTAGGTAGAAATCTGTAATGAAATTTCTACACGTACTTTATTTTTAGATCCACAGGAATTTCGTTTGATTCCGACCACAAAAGGATTCTTCCCGATGACTTTAATCTTGAAGACGGAAAGAAAAGCGAAATCTCTTTTGAAAGATAGAAAGGCCAAGAATCTATTACTTTCGAAGGACTGAAAGACCTCAGAAATGGTGAGATATCGACTTTTATGTATTATAAATTGCTAGCTCATTTTCTCTGCTGTAACTTTCTATTCTTTCTATATAGATTTTTCTGACAGGGAATAAAATTACTTTTGCGGAGGCTACAATATTCTGAATTCTAAAGTTTCCAATCCTCCCTCAACTTCCCAGACTATCCCGATTTCACAAAGTGATAAATCCACAACATAAACCGGTATTTGTATACGAAATCTTTATAGTCTAAGTAAGGGAAAAAAGTCAAGCTTGTCAATGCAAAATATATGATAAATATAGCAACCAAGACTGGAAAACCAGATTCATTAAATTTCGACGTGGAACAACACAGTATGACATTTTCTATTTTAAGCATGGAATTAGCAGAACTTTATTATTCTGACAAGTGGCTACATTGTATAAGAATTTAGCATTCAGATGACTAACTTCAACACAAAGCTCAGTTGTAACAGGAAATAACTGACACAGATAATTAGACTTCGGACTTTTAGGTCGCTAAAAATGCTGTTTTAGGTACCTAAAATAGGCTCTAAAAATTGGAAAATAGGTGCTAAAAATCGTAAAATAGTCTCTTATAATTTCGTTAAGATGCTAATTTTCTGATATATCTCAATTGCAATGCAGAATATTATATTTATTGAAGTAACCTTTAATCAATTATCATGATAAAACACAGATATAGACCTATGATACACAGAATTATATAGACCGATTAGGCTACTAGGGTCTGTATTACTAAAATAACAGTGAAAACCTAATCCCTGCGCCCAGAAGCTACGCACGTTAGCATATTCAACCCCTTGTATCCCTCAGTGATTCAGAGAACTATTTTTGTTTGTTTGTTTGCTTGTTTTTTTGTTTTGTTTTTGTTTGTTTTTTTAACTGGATGTGGGAGTCGGGAGAAAAACACTACATGTTGTTGGGAATTCCAAGGAATTTTTCTACTGAAGACGAAACATTCCTTACTATTTAACCAAGTCGATGTGTCACGTACTGCATATTCCGAGCTAAAAATTTAGTACGAACTGAAAATAAATGCTAGAATTTATAACAAAAAAGTAACTTATTAATAATTTTTAAGTGACTTGCATTCGTTTAGAGATTTCTGTCCTCAAAAAATATCCAGTTATGCTCTCTCTCTCTCTCTCTCTCTCTCTCTCTCGTTTGTTAATTTCCTTAACCGTTTATCTTAACTTAGTTTTTATGTTTAAATCTCGAAATAACATCGATGCAATGCAACATTTATTCAATCTGACCTCGGTGAGTTTATTTCGAATGAGTATGAGTCAATATTATTTTATATTATTATTTTAGTATAATTTTTTTAATTAAAATATATTCTTGCCTTATACTGAAGAGTATGGTGTCGTCATCTAACTTCAGTGAACTATTCGGTATAATAATAAATATATAAATCTATCCATAGGCTATTAATCACAGTTCAGTGGTTCAAAATTTGGAGTCAAACCACTTCAAATGTCCCACCACTCAAGCAGAATCTTACTCCGAATATAAAACAAGTAAAGGTTTTGCAGAATTTGGTGAAAATGGACGGCGTTCTGCTCTACTACAATTGTGGTCAGGTCGTTCAGTTCAAAGGAAATGAAGAAGTTGATGGCAAATCAGTGTGGATATCCAGAACCCCCGAAAAACTTAGGCTTTTCTAGAAGTAATTACTAAACATCTTACAACTTATTCGTATATCCGGGGAGCAAATATATTGTATTCAGGTCGAAATAACTAGTTTAAAATAAAAATATTGAAATACGAAAATTATAGAAAATATAGAATCTGTGTTGCTGAGCAATGTCACGATTTTTATTGAAACCATAGAAACAAAACTGAAAAAGATTCAACGTAACTTTTAAAAAGTATTTTCATTAAATATTTTAAAATATTAAGCCATAATTTTAAAATAACTAATATTAAAAATAAATTCCAGCAATATAATACCTCCTGAATGTCAAATATTGTTTAGCACAAAGCTAAATTTGAAAGTTTTAAAACACATTTTGAATTCGGAAAAATCTGTTTCTATAGATATACACCTGTTCGCTGTGAAGTCTGTCAGGAAGGTATAAATATGGCACACGACTGGGATTGTCAACATTACTCATGGAACAAGCTATGAAGCAGCATCGGAGAACGTCAACGGCGAACTACCCGACCGGAGACGCAGAGTTCATCGACCTCAGTACCGAAACGGCGTCTCAGCGAAGGTCATGGGCCCTGGAGTTTTATGGAGGGGGTCCATGGCGAGAAAGGTCATGGGCCCCGAAGATTTATGGAGGGGGGTCCATGGCAAGAAAGGCAAAGCGACGCTGGAGTAGGGAAGCCCTGCATAACATCTATACTTGTAAGTTGCATTGCTCTGAAGCCTTATGTTCGTCTTTTGTAACTGAATAGTCCAGTGGAGAGATTCATGGCCTTATACTGAAGAGTATGGTGTCGTGATCTTTCTCCATTGAACTATTCAGATTGTGAACTGGTATTTATTTCATGTTGCAGTTGCCGGCCGAAGACGAGGATTTCTACAAGGCCTGTACCAAAATAGCGTCCGGCGTAGTACTGGTTTTGTCAACATTAAGAAGGAAGCAAGCTACCAAGCGGCATCGGCGAACTACCCGACCGAAGACGCAGAGTTCATCGATGTCAGTACCGAAACGGCGTCTCAGCGAAGGTCATGGGCCCTGAAGATTTATGGAGGGGGTCCATGGCGAGAAAGGTCATGGACCCTGAAGATTTATGGAGGGGGGTCCATGGCGAGAAAGGCAGAGCGACGCTGGAGTAGGGAAGCCTTGTATAACTTCAATACTGGTGAGTTGCATTTCTTTGGAGTTTTTCGTTCCTCTTTTATAACTGAACTAGGTTAAAAGACCCGGCGTCGCCCGGGTTTTGTATTTTGTAATTGGAAATTAACTTATGAAGGATTTTCAATTTTAAATTCTAGGTCCTTATATAGACATTTATAATTTGAAATAGGAAGAACGACTTATTACACTCAAACTATTCCCTCATAAAACGCTTGATATAGTTTTTTATGGCTCATAGAGGATCTAGAATTTTGCATCCCATCGCTTGTACAGTGCACAGCAAGCCTGGTAGAGGTTTAAATAAGAAGAAACAGAAATTCCTGTAACATAAAATTGTAATATCGAGGCGGGAAATTTCCCACTCTTATGTTACCATAAAGTCGTTTTGGGGATGAAATTAAACAGAAAGCATTATCACTTTCATACTTTTCTCTCCAAAAACCTGCGATATAATATGGTATGGTATGGTATGGTAAGGTGCATCTTTATTCTTATATACATGTTAGATACATTATCCATAGAATAAATCCAGCGCACGGGCCTAGACGGCCGTTGTGCTTTTGCTATGCACAAGACAAAAACAAACAAAAGAAGAGAAAAGTAACATTAATAATACAAAACAATATAATACTATAACTTACATAATAATGCTATATAAAGATGAAGAAAAGAAAGAAGACAAAAAGTTGTATATGACAATAATAATACAATAGTAATTATTGTAAAGTTATATATGAAAGAATCAGGGGATGGGTTAATCAGCACGGGAGAATTTCGCAATTTCAAATGGGGTTTATGGAGGGTCGCAGCACAGTCGATAATATATTCATTCTGGATTCAATGAAGCAGAAACAATTATCACAAAAAGGGGGAAACTTCATTGTGCCTTCGTGGACTTTCGCAAGGCTTTCGACACTGTGGATAGAAATGCACTCTGGTATAAATTATGGATGAAAGGATTGTCGGGTAAAATGCGATATAATATAATAATATACACATTACCATACCTCGTTTTGTTTTCTCTATGTCCAGGGTAGAGAAAGTTATGTGATTCCATTATTTTAGTGGATTTCATTCTGTAATATTTATTCATAACATGAATTATTTTGATAACTTCTCTTATTTGTCAAAAGTGCATTTCAATTGTTTTTTCCAAGCCCATCATATATAATTTGGCAACAATATATTCTGTGATTTGGAATTGATAATTCTATGTAAAAAGGGATTAAGTATTTTCAAAAACATTTAATTTTTGGCATTTATAATCAGAATTTTTCAAAATCCTTTCTTAGTGAGCACCTACATTATGAAACGAAGGTACTGTCAAAATTCCAAGTCTCTACCTGTTATAGTTTAGGCTGTACGTTGATTCCTGTCATTCAGTCAGTCATTCATTCAGTCAGTCAGGACAAAGCCTTTTATATATATAGAGAAGAGAAGAGATAGTTCAGTGGAGAGATTCATGGCCTTTTATTGAAGAGAATGGTGTCGTGATATTTGTCCTGTGAACTATTCAGATTGTGAACTATTCAGATTGTGAACGGGTTTTTATTTCATTGTTATATTATATACGTTGCAGTTGCCGGCCGAAGACGAGGATATCTACAAGGCCTGTACAGAAGCAGCGTCCCGGCGTAATAGTGGTTTTGTCAACATTAAGAAGGAAACAAGCTAGCTACCAAGGAGCATCGGCGAACGTCATCGGCGAAGTACCCAACCGAAGACGCAGTATTCATCGATGCCAGTACCGAAACGGCGTCTCAGCGAAGGTCATGGGCCCTGAATATTTATGGAGGGGGTCCATGGCGAGAAGGGTCATGGGCCCCGAAGATTTATGGAGAGGGTCCATGGCGAGAAAGGCAAAGCGACGCTGGAGTAGGGAAGCCCTGCATAACATCTATACTTGTAAGTTGCATTGCTCTGAAGCCTTATGCTCCTCTCTTATAACTGAATAGTTCAGGTGAAGGATTCATGGCCTTATGCTGAAGAGTATGGTGTCGTGGTCTTTCTCCATTGAACTATTCGGATTGTGAACTGGTTTTAATTTAATTTTATTATGTTGCAGTTCGACACCGAAACTGAATCCACAACATCCAGAATGGGAGGAAGCTATGGGCTGATATTTTTGTCATCTTGCTTCAATTGATGCGGCTGGTCTGGCGGAAGTAATCAACACCATCGCAACACTGAGTTCCATCACCGAGGCCTAACCACTTTCTTACTAACTCGATGGCAATGGACAATTTCTAAGCAAGCTAAAGGAATATGATCTACTTTATGGAACTCGAAGGTTCATTTCCGCGCTTACCTGAGCCCGCCATTCAACCCTATTCTGTGCTAACTCCATCCGAACATTCCTTTCAAATCCCACTTCTTTTAAATCAACCAATCAAACAGTTGTACTACCTAGAAGCACGTTGATACAATAAGGTTATTTTCAAAATCATGATGAACAATACTGTTTCCAAGTTAAACAGCACAGGCGACTTCAATTTTGAAGGGAGTATAAATAAAGCTGAATGATAATAATAACAAAACTTGAATGCATATGTTTTTATTCCTTCTAACTTTATTTCAGATCAAGATAAATAGAAGTGAAGAAAACAGTAATTTAATCCATATACGAGTATTATGTTCATTTCTTTTAACTAAATGATACCAATGTACGTATATAGCCTACCCATATCTTAAAATCTTCAAGTAAAAGTGATAGTTACCATTGAAGAGGATAAAATTGTGAGGTAAAAGTCCCTGGTGTTGCCTGGACTGAGGTTTATGTAGCTAATATCCTATATTTAATTTAAACTTAAAAATTCTTAGAGAGAGAGGGAGAGAGAGAGAGAGAGGGAGGGAGAGAGACTGGCAGAGATAGAGAGTATAATTGTATTATAAGTATTTCTAATATATAACTGAACCACCCCCGAACACAAGCTCTGCTTCTTCGGGGGGTGTATCAACTTTTGTATATATTTTTCGTGTACTTTGGAGTAATAAATTGTAATTGTAATTATCGGATCTCTGTGATGGGTGACAGGCGACAAGCTTCAGACTTCTGTTTAATGAACGGCTACTAGCCTTCTCCAGTGCCTAACTGAACAAGTTACAAAGAAGAAACAAGAATTGAAAATACTTGTGTTTCAAGAGCAGTTTCAGTTCTAGTATTTTTAAATTATAATAATGCCAGTGATTAAAGCAGTTTCATTCTTACTGAATGTAACTCTAAAAAAACGATTCCCTGAAGATGGTTCAAAATAACCGAAAGGCCTAGGAAAAATAAAGAAGTTGATAAGATAGGTATTATATAATTATTTTAATAGAAATAAGCTATTTCACTTGATATCTAGGCCCAAAATTTAATGGGAAGGCTGTCTGGATTTATACGTTCTCATCACCGGGAAAGCCGCAAGAAACACATAAGTTATTTTTTGTCCAGTATCTTCTTAATATCATTGCGTTAGACATTTTTGGTAAACTAATTTCATAATACAGACTCAATGAACTGTATGGCTATTGAATATTTATCAGTTGTAAAACCTTAAGACGTATTTGTTTATTTTTTATTCTGTTTCCGGTTGCCAGATTAAATTAATTATTAGTCCTATTATCATGAATATTATTACTATCATAATCATTATTATAATTTCATTAGATTAGGTAGTGTTGGTATTAAATGCCAATTTTACCTCCTCTGAAAAATCGCGAGCAATATTTGTATGGTAGGTTATAAGCCTAGGCGCATATTGGGGCGCGTATGACACGTGTGAGATGACAATGACCCGTCTCGTTGGGGAACGCATATTTCAACTCAGTTCTCTAGCCCAGTAGATGAGTGTATTTCATTTAAAATAATTGTTTGTTATCGAAATGAATTATTCACGAATAAAAATATGCGTAGTAGATCTAAGTTCAAAGTCTGATTCAGATTGTGCTGCTGAAGAAGAGCTTTTACAGTATTCACTGACATCTAAGAAACTGAAACTCCCTAACAACTTCTTTCATGGACAATTTAAAATGAGGTCAGAATTACCTGGTTCTGTTTTTACTAATTACTTCCGGAAGAACCTAAACCATTCACAGAAGTGCGTGGGATGACACAACAATCTATTTACTCTGATGGATGCAATGCGCAAGAGCCGATTGGGACCGAAGAAAAACTTGGAGTGTTCTTGATGTAAGTAATATTATGTTATTAAGTGCCAGAATGATGCTTTATAAGGTAGTGTGGGGGACGGGAAAATGTCTGTCCGTCCGTGTGTCTGTACGCGCTATAACAATAAGCTTTATCGGATGTTCTTCAAATTTGGTAGGCCTATACGCATTTATAACGTCTATGGGAAGAAGCCTATTGATAATGGACTAAATGGGTTGACCGCTACTGGAGTAATACCCAATTTAGTGCCTATTTTATGGTAATATAATATTAGAAAGAATTTATCAAATGCAAATGCATATCATGACGAAATATTGTTTTACACTATTCATATATCTTATACGGGTTTGGAAGTTGCAATACAGTTAGCTATGGCATATTCCTTCACATATGATTATCCAACTTGTCAGATGTTTTTTTATTTCGTTGATCAAGTTGAAATGAATACTACATGAATAGTGTTATATACAGAAGGTTTATTACTCTGAAATAATTATGCCTATGTACTTTAAGATCAGTTATTTGCCAATCCATTTTGTGAAATGGCATATTTTAAGAATTTCTTATATCAGTGTGTAGATTGAATTAAGGTAAGTATCAAACTTGAGACTTTTGTTTTCCGTAAGCCCTGCTTAATGACTCGATCTGGAGCTTAACTCGGAGAAAGATTATAAAAATAACTCATTTTCTGCATATCATAATTGCAAATATCACTGATTAAACAAAAGCATTCTGGCAATTTGTTACAGCAGTTTACCGGATATTAATTCTATGTACAGGCATACAACCAGACACCAAAACCTTAAACGCATTTATAACATCCATGGGAAGAAGCTTATTGATAATGGACTAAATGGGTTGACCGGTACCGGAGTAATACCCAATTTAGTGCCTATTTTATGGTAATATATTAGAAAGAATTTATCAAATACAAATCAGTTAGCATGACAACATATTGTTTTACAGTGTTCATATACGGCTTTGGAAGTTGCAATACAGTTAGCTATGAGCAGGGCCCACATTCTGACGACCTAAAATTTGTATATAATTGTAAAAACTGTAAATGCAAAAAGGATGTTGTAGGTCTAATAACTTTGTTCTTTGTTCTGGGTAGGAGCACTTGAGAAGAAAAGTAAGAAAATTGTTTTTAAACTAGCCTACCGGTAGAGCTCTATTACACATGAACCCAGCACAAGACGAAAAAAAAAACTAGTGCTTTAGTAGAACCCAAATGCTTCACTTCTGCTAGTATGTGACACAGCTCTAGTTTCGATCCTCGTCTGTATAATTTTAAAATCAAATTAAATCCAGGTTTAGTAAAATGTAGTTATGGAGTCTTTTATCTAGAGTTAAACATTTCATATAAACTAACCATTTTCATTCCTTTTAAATTAGTTTTTGTTTGTTTGTTTGTTTGTTTGTTTGCTCCATCTTCTGTTACTACTATCATGATAATTATGACTTATTCTTCTTTATCATAATTAATATTACTTTCACCACTCTGCTTTCGCCTTTCTCCCCTTGTACTTTTTCATAATATTTTGCCTACTTCTTAGTATTAAGATAAGTTAACATTAAACTTCAATTGTAAAACTTAGGCCTAAGTAACTGTAACATTGGAACTGTTTCCGAGCACGAGCTCTTGGGATTTCAGGGCCAACCTACGTATAATTATTTATGTATTTATTTAATTATGAAACACATTTTAAAAAATTGTCTGAAAAGATGAAGACACGCGTTACATTTGATGTAGCCTACTTAGGAAGGATTATAATAACAGTTTTATTTAACCTGGTGAAAGTTAAGACCGTAAGGTCTTTTCTTCCACTTCACCAAAGACTAAAGTACATTACTTGTTCCAATATAACACAATATATATCACAAAATACACTAAATGACACAACAAAACACATGAAATGATTTAAGATACATTAAATGACACACTAAATGATATGAAAGAAATTAAATGATACAAATACAATTAAATTACACAATAGCATTAAATGATATAAACTTCATTAACATAGGACATGAAAAACACTGAAGTACTATGTATATGTGCTGTTAACTGCGATTTGAAGGTTGGCAGTGACCGGCAATCCTTGATGTGAGACAGTAAAGAATTCCACATTCGGATGACTGAAATAGTAAACGATGATGTATGATGTTTAGGTATAGCGAGAATATGATAGTGCCTAGAACGGGTGTTTGTTTCGATGAGAAGAAAGAGTTTGAAAGCGTGATGATAGATAATGAGGAGAGGAAGTGTGAAGAATTCGATAGAGAGGCAGAGAGAGTGCAGTTTTCTTCTGTCGTCCAATTGAAGCCATGTTAATGTTTCAAATGCTGGCGTAATATCAAATACTTTCGTAATATCAAATGCTGGGGTAATATTGTCATAGTTAATAACATTTATGACATTAAATATAACTGTAACCTCCATTATCTCTTTTTGAATATCAATTTGACACACTATGGTTCTCAGCTCACTAAATAAACGTTCCAAATAAAGCTACATTTTTGTTTTAAAATTTATCAATTTTTGGTATTGGAGAAATGCGTTTGATCTCTCTATGTTGAATCATCTCACTTAGATGGGCTCGTAGAAGTTTGCAGAGAACACGGGTCCCTACTTCCCCAGAGAATTAAAACTAGAACTCGCAAGTGTATAAGCTTATAGTGCAAAGTGACAGACAGCACAAAAAACTCACTATTCCGCTTCGTCTCCAGTAATTTCTTCAGAAACAGCCATTTCAACTGTTATTAGAAACGTCCTTCTTGAGCAGTAATGTTCACTGAGACGGAATCGTTCCCAGTATTACTTTGTTACTTATTAAGACTAGTCGAAAGAACTCCCGACGAAAGTGACTGTCTGATGATTTATTGTTTTCATTTACCCTTCAGGCTAGGAACATCATGTTCTTACGAAAAAAACAAGTTACAGAAGGAAAAATGGGTATATACAGTATATGTCAAAATCCTAGAAATTACAATATAATATTCACCCCATTCTACAGTCCCGTTTGTTTTAAGTGCAACTATCCTCTGTAGTGATCCTCTTCTAAGCATAAACCGCACACTAGCGGATTTCTTTCATTATTAAGTGCCAAAATGATACTTTCAGAGATTGTGTGGTGGACGGGAAAATGTCTTTCCGCCCGTCTGTGTGTCTGTCCGTGTTTCTTTACGCACGATATCTCAAATATGCCTTATCGGATTTTCATGAAACTTGGCATACGCATTTATAACGTCCATGGAAAGAAACCTTTTGATTTTGGACCAAATACGTTGACCGGTACCGGAGTAATGCCTAATTTGGTGGATATTTTATGGTAATATGTTAGAAAGAATTTATCAAAGTTGCAATACAGTTAGCTTTGACAAATAACACTAGGCCTATCCACATATTCCCTCACATATGCTTATGAAACTAGACCTTTGTGCTTCCGTAAGCCCTGCTTAATGAATCGATCTGGAGCTTAACTCTGAGATCGATTACAAAAATAACTTATTTTCTGCATATCATAACTGTAATTATCACTGATTAAACAAAAGCATTCTGACACTTTTTACTTCCTCTGCCTTTTACCATAAGTACTATAGGTAGACGAAGTATTGTTTTCGACCCCCCAGTGAATATTTTAAAGATCATACAGAAAATATTAATTTTCAAAATGGCTTGATGGAAATACAGTCTGTCCAGAAATTAAGTACCTATTTTACATAAATAATGTTCTTAGGTGTAAGTGTATATATCAGCTCATTGCAAGCATGTTGTATATGTTTGCTGTGTGATTTCTGCTGAGTTATGATAAAAGTTAAACAAATAATTTTTAGGATTAATAGATTTCATTTTTCTTCTTTGAGGGATGTAGTAATTAAGGAGTTAATGGTAATATTTCGCCTTTTACCCTCAAAATTATATCGATAAACCAAGATCAGCAGTAGCCTCAGATATTTATTGTTAATATATTATAACCAATTCTGAGTTGTGAATCATACTAAAAAATACACATATTTACATAATCAATAAAAAATACCTATTTACATTGTCATAAAATCAACTATTTTACAAATTCATTAAAATGTCTATTTACATTCAAAACATACACTTTTTATCTTGTTGATGTGTGCTGCAATTACTAATAGTATTATTTAGTCATACATGTATGTAATCTAAAAACAGAAGTTATTATTGAATATAAAATTATTTTAGATTGTAGTATTTATTTTAACTGCTAACTGCAGTAGTCACGTTGGTAAAATTCAGGTTGTTAATGTAGAAGTACTATTGTTCTAGTAGTATGATTACAGTATATACAGATGTATTATACAATTTACAGAAACTTCTTTTTTACTTCTTCTGTGTTCATTCATGGAGAGTCCTGTATGAGAGTCGTGGATCAGAATTGCAGGCTTACTGCTTCCTCGGTTTATCATTTAGATAATGAAATGCCTTTCGGTGTATGTATGCACCATCTTCAGTCGCTACAGAATAAAATAAAATAAAGATATAAAGAAAAAGAAAAAATAATTTTTTGTTTTGTTACTCCTAAGCGAATCTGTGTAATGTTCAGCCTCCTAGAGAGAGTAGCTATTGTAATATGGAAGCTGCAGGAGTCACCGTGTGATGATATTCGGATGAAATTTAATTCCGATTCCATCAAGATTGACTCACAGACAAAACAATTTGCATGTTAGATGCAAAGACCCCAGAAGTGGATGGCGCTTTCCCTGGTCCTCACGCATAGGGACTGTTTTATGTGGGATTAAAAAAAAAGTGTTATCACACAGTGAAAGCTTCGAAACAGATGTCGCTGCCATGACAACCGCAATGTTTCAGGACTGCTTTAGATTCACTATCGAAAGATGAGAAGTGAATACGATGTAAAATGGTGAACATGTTGGAAGTAATATGTAACAAACGTATAGACCTAACATAAAAAATGTTGCCAATAAATTCACTCTTTCAACAAAATAGATACTTAATTTATGGATACACTGAACAAAACACTACACTATTATGCGGAATTAGTGACTTTGCGTATAGTATACTAGATAGGCCTACAGTATACTGAACGTGATATTCTCATGTAGAAAGTCAATTACATATTCTCAGCATGATTAATCAAACTGTAATACACTCCAGAGTAATTAAAGGAAGGTATGGGGACATTACGACATTCCTCTCTGAGCTATTATCATGTAATGTGAATGACCTTACAATACCAAGCGCTCCTGAGATCACTTAAGAGTCATTACAGCGAAATTCGCCATCACATTGGCATCTGTCTACTCTAGTCAACCCTATGTGCAAAAAATAGGCAAATCTTATGCGATAATAAAACTCCAGAGAAAATGAAACGTCTGTAATTTTAGGTATAGCTGCGCCGACTCTTAATACTTAGGCGACCGTATGTTATTGGGAAGAGCGACAAGTTCGAAATCTTACAAAACACCTTTCCTTAGCTATGTTTATCTTTACAGATGGTTAGAATATCACGTTAAGCAAATTATCTAGCTATCTTTATCTTAGTTTTACCTCTCCCTTTTAGGGACATTTATGCGATCCATGCCACCGGAGCCTTACAGGACCGCGATCTTCCGGGAGAGGGATTACTTTTTTGACCGGACAAGGACATGGAGAGCCTCCCCACGACTAGACAACACGAACATATAGGAAGAGACACACCATTCACACACACACACACTCGCTCTGAACAAGGCGCAGATGGGCTGAAGATGATAATGATGGCCAGATGATATCCGGGGACCACCGACTTCGCAACGCGCGCGAGCACACACCACAAACATTCCCATTTATTATTACATAGATGTTAAAATAAAAGGGCAAAGAAAATATAATCCTCCACCTCTCTCTCTTTTTTTCGAGAAAAATTATGTTTAAAATATAAAATTGGGCATCAATGAAATATTAATGAGTAGGCCTAAATAACTAGGGTCCGGATTCTTAGGTTTTAAACTATTTTGTTCCTTGCTAGCTAACTGTGATATTTTAACATAATTATCCATTTCATAGTCATGAGAGTCACATAGTCCAATCTTATAAAAACTAAAAATGACTAAATAAGACGCAAGAATCTAAAAATGGCTAAAACTATTTTCAAGCGAAATACTGTACGATAGAATAACTAGTTATTATTGTTCTACTAAAAATTACTTTTTAAATATCTGCCTAAATTTTGTATTTTGCTCATTGTTACATTTAAGATAACATAAGCTTAAACCATTGCATTTTGTATTTTTTATTTTATTTTGTAAACTCATTGTCCCGGTAAAGGAAATCTTAAGTGAACCGAAATCTCCGGTTTCTTTAGAAACAAATGAAAGACATTCTTAAGAAGCTTACACTAGCAGTAAGATGCCGAAAGTAGAGTATTCTAAAAGTTGATTAATTAATGGAAAAATATTCTTTTTGTGTTTGTGGTGGAGTTGGAAATGACAGGGGTAGTTCTAAAACTAAGAAAAAGAATTCCTAAAGTTTTCTGGTTTGAGCCATGGAAATTTAAGTAAAATAAAATAAATTAATAAATTAATTTCACTGTGTTTACTGTGCTTATTAAAGTGAATTTAAAAAATCGACTTAGAAAGGTAAAAAACTAAAATAAAACACGTTTAATATGTTTAAAAACTAGAACAGGGTTTATAACAACCTAAAAATCAGAGTCCTATAAATAACTTACGGTATTATAAATAGTATGTGAGTACACATAGTATAATAACATATTCAAAGTAGACTACATGCATATTCTTCTCTGTCCTTCATGCATACACATAGAAGATACCTTAGGAGCACTTAAGCCTTGAAGGATACTGAGCTTGGTCACTACAATGATCGATCCATCAACGTCATCATTAGTAACGCGTGCTTTTAAATCTAATTGCACACTCTACAAGTTGAGAGACCAACTTCGTATAAAAGTGAAAGTGGAAACCACTTAGGCCTACATGAGTAATGAGCATTTGCTTTGTGCAGTTAAATTTTATAGTGCTTATTCTACTTGCTGGGATCGGAATAGTATAATAATGAGCTTAATATAATAATAATAATAATAATAATATTTTTTTATTAAGGAATATTCCACAATACAATGGTTTTCCTTCATCCCACAACAATCTTTTGCCTCCATAAGTCCCTGTCCATAGCATCTTCTTCACTTAATCCTTTTCTCGCCATACTCCATTTCACCCCATCTATCCAGCACACTTTGGGCTTCCCTCTTCTTCTTTTTCCTTCTACTTTCCAATCCAAAATGTTCTTGGGTATAGGCCTACTATCCTCTGTCATTCTGAGTACATGTCCATACCATTTCAAGCATTAGTTCCTTTATTCTATTATTACGAAATTTTTCTTTCCTGTATTTTCTTGCTGAATGCCTCCAAAAATCCATTTCTAATACCATTAATTTGTTTGCTTGTTGTCTACTTATGGTCCAAGTTTCAGCGCCTAGTATTAGCAGTAAGATTAAATAGAGGAAGAACTCGCTTAGATAAGAGACACCTCACTGATAAAAACTAACAAAAAGTCTAATGTGAAACACATGACTTCCTCTTCTTCCATCATACGATTATTCCAACGTAGAGTAAACACTGTATTGCAGTAATGCGCGTTTAGTTCTTTAAGCTCCATTCAAAGTCGTTTGTTCGAGAGGCAAAATTCATAATTCAAGTTCATGGATGAGATGAGATGAGTGGCTTATAACTACCCTTCAGAGACTTTATTGTAATCAATTTAAAAATAAAAGTTTAAGCTTTAGTACGTAAAATTTGAAGAAAATCGTTGGAGCTTCTTTCAACAGATTCGCGCAAAATGAAATTATGTTTATATGAAACAGTAGCAACATGAAAAAAAAAGTTGTTGCCACGTCTCGTTTGACATCTCCGAAGGAAAAAAAAAACCTTATGTCACACACTCATATAACTTTCTTAACCCCAAGAAAGAGCAATATAATTTTCTCTCTTCAGATTCTGACATTAGAATAAGATACCGCAATGCAGTGCGTTTTTCAGTTGTTTTAGTCTCAAGCAAACGTGTCTTCGTCACAACGCAAGACCTGATGTATAAACTGACGGCTTTCGGTTACTGTGAAGTAATTCGTAGTGATAGAAGGCTCCAATTTGCTCTGAAGTATACTGGGTATCCAAGCATTATCTGACAAAAGGGATTCAAACTTCCTGTAATTCACCGTGATTTTATAGATATGTTGCTACCATTAAATATCCAAATCTCGTATACTGGAAATGGGAGTGGCATTAAGCACGTGTGTAACTCATATGAACATGCGTTTGATTATATAGGCCTAGGCAATTACTATAATTCACAGAGCTATGGAGTGGTGTCCAAAAGCTATTGTAAGAGAGATTTATAGGATCCGATAAACATTTTTAACAGTCCGGTAATAGATACGGAGATACGAGGCATAGTAATTCGCATGAAATCCTCCAGAGAGAAACACATATGCTGCATCACATAGAGGAAACAGGCTTACGCCATTCGAAACCAATTAATTACCAGCAAATTGACAATTACCTATAAACAATTAGTATCATGATTTGTGGTTAGTTTCCAAATAATGTCTACAATGCAGAACAGCTACCACCCACCTTTGGAAGTGGTTTGCCCAGGATATCCCCTTGTAATCAGTTTGTCATCTCGATTTACAGTAGCTTCCTGTTAATCATGTTCGATCACTTTATCAGGGTGCAATGATCTGGGTCCTGTTGCCACAGAACTTTTAGACTCATACTACTAGCGAATGCATAATGATAAGTTATTAGTTAATATTATAAGTAGGGATGGGTCTTCGATACTTTCGATACCTCGATACTCTCGAAACTTGCATGGTATCAGCATTGAGCGATACTTCAGAAAACTAGCTCGGTACTTTTTCGATACTTCGATAAATTCTGAAATTTAAGGAAATGCGGTATCTCTTTCTGCTTTTAGTAGTCTACTAAATATAGTAAATACTTCTATTTCTCCTTGAAATGGAGAAAACCACTCTGTGACTTTTGTCTAGTCATAAATAAATTCTTTCCTACTTTTAAAGTCCAAACAGAAGAGATTCTTAATTGTTTCGTTTCCTGTCAAACGTTTCAATAACAAGCAAGCTGACTGTCCAAACCTCATTGTAATTTTTGAACAAAAACTTGTAAGTGGACTGTTTCAAAAACTAATTTTAGTTTTAGTGTAGAGTTTAAAAATAATTATAGGCTTCTGAAGAACTTAAATTTTGTGTAATTAAATATGCACATTTAATTTAGTTGGTATTACACAGTTCTCTCAACTTTTAATTTTTAATGTACCGGTACCTATTTATTGAAACTGGAAATGTTGACGATATCGAGTATCGATGAAAAAATCATGTATAGGTACCGAGGAAAAATCATGTATAGGTATCGAGTATCGAGAAAATCTGGTATTGACCTATCCCTAGTTATTAGTAATCTGCTTCATAAAAATATTGGCAAATATTACACACCCTAACGAAAAATAACTTTTTGTTTGGTATCTCAGATGTTTTACCGGATTTTGGCTATACTTAGTATACTTATTCTAAATATGTAAACAGTTTTTCTCTACAAGTTCTACTTTTATATAGATTTTATTCGTGAACTCTTAGTCTAGCGAAACAAAATCTTGCTTGATGATATAGCTAGTGAAGGTTCTTGACCATACTTCGGACACGTAGGACGAAAACTGTACGAAGTACAGAAAAACTAAAAGCTGAATTATTTTTTGGCCCTCAAATTGACAGCTCACAAGTCATAAACGAACGTAAAATATGTGATATCAATTTTTTGAAAGACCCCACGTTATATTGTCACTGTACTGTTAATGTAATGTTGTGTGTTGCTTTTTTCTTCACACTATTTAAAAGCTAAAAATAGGCACTGTTTTTTTTATATCAAACCTAACATGGGATAATATGCATAATGATAATACCATATCTCCCAAACTAAAGCTGATAGGGCAAAACTAATGGCACATTTGGCATCACCAACCGAAATATACCCAATAATAGGTATAAATTCTAAGTCACCAAAATGGCTGTTGCTCTGTGTTATTACTTATGCCTGCGAGTTCATGGATTTAAATTATTACATATGTCAAAGGGACTATTTTGCATACTTCCCAAGTATTTTACAATATATCCTTCTGATTTGGGGCAATTGCTGTCATTCTAAAAATGCATTTATTATACAAAAGAAAGCTTTGATAACATTAACAAATTCATCACCCAGAACTCATTCCAGACCATTATTTATAGACCAGAAAATAATGACGTTGACTAGCCTATATATCTTAGATGCTGTTTTTTCGTAAAGGATAATTTGGCTGCAATTCCGTCAGAACTCTCACTCATACTTATGAACTTAATCATCCAATTCACTTTGAGGCACCCAGACGCAGGCTAAATAAAACACTAAGCAATTTCTCAGCAATGGCCACAAAAAAGGTTAACATGTGTCCAAACTACATCTATCAATGGGATAGAAAAATATTAAAAAGTCGTATTTCCGATTGGCTAATTCAGAGGGCCTTCTATAATGTTGATTAATTATGTATAGGTAGACATACAAACCTAATTTAACACTATGATAATGTCAATAGCAATTTTTTTGCTCGAAGACATGCTGTTGTTGTTATTATCATTATTATTATTATTATTAGTAGTAGTAGTAGTAGTAGTAGTAGTAGTAGTAGTAGTAGTAGTAGTAGTAGTAGCAGCAGTAGTAAATATTACTGTGAACAGTTCCATAGACCGAAAGTATAATTTACTCATACTATTAGGTGTTTTTCTGTAAGTGAACTGACCAGTTATTCTAAATCCATGTTATACAGATTTTGTAATCTTAAAATTGTTTAAAAACGCACTAATTCAGTAAGTGATTAAGAAAAAGTTTGCATTTGTCATCAAACAAATTTACTCATAAGATTATTTCAGAATTTAAGGTTAGAATTTAATACATAAGCTTACCACTATTTTGAAAAGTGCTTGATAGGTTTATTAAGTGCCAGTATGGTACTTTATGAGATTGTGTGGGGGACGAAAAAATGTCTGTCCGTCTGTCTGTCTGTCTGTCTGTCCGTCTGTACGCACCATAACTCAAGTACGCTTTTTCGGATTTTCATGAAACTTGGTATAAACATTCATAATGTCGATGGGAAGAACCCTATTGATATTGAACCAAATCGGTTTACCGGTACCGGAGTAATGCCCAATTTAGTGCCTATTTTAATAGATTATGGCGCCTTTCTCATAGAAAGGCGCCATCACTCAAATACACTGTAACGGATTTTCATGAAACTTGGTACACCCATTTATGACGTCCATGAGAAGTGCCCTATTGAATTTGAACCTAATCTGTTGACCGGTACCGGAGTAAAACCCAATTTAGTGTATATTTTAAAGACGCGGTAACTCAAATACGCTTTACCGGATTTTTATGAATCTTGGTATACACATTTACAATGTCCATGGGAAGACGTTTATTCATAATGGATAAAATCGGTTGATCTGTTTCGGAGTAATGCTCAATTTAGTGCCTCTTTTATGGCAATATACGTATTCGAAAGAATTTATTAAAAAAATGAAAATCAGTTATCTTGACAACATAGCCTATTGTTTTACTGTGATCTTATAAGGCCTTGGAAATTAAAATACAGGTAGCTATGACAAAAAATACTATTGTTTTACATGCGGTTATCCAACTAGACCGTTAAAATGACCCAGGTGGCCGAGATGGTAGACCTTTCTTCTTCCGTAAGCCCTGCTTAATGAATAAATCTGGAGCTTAACTTGGAAATCAATTTAAAAAAACATATTCTGCATATCATAATTGCAGTCATAACTGATTAAACAAAAACATACTGGCACTTTTTTACATCAGTTTACCTGATTTTATTGTTTACTCGTAGCTGGTTAATATAGTAAAAAAACGTTTTGTAAAAAATAAAATAAAAGAGACATGATGTTAAGCAATAGATGAAGTAGGTGGTATTAAAAATCAACATCTATTCTCTATCCCATTTAATTACGATCCTGTTCAAAACAAAGAGGCGTGGCCCGCAGGGTCGTCGTGAACAATGAATCCTTTCTTTTGTTTGCTAATTGATATACTATAATGATGACGATGCCAGCGAGAGTTTGTTATTTCACGTGTAAATGTTGATATTATTGTTGCATGAACTTACGAACACTCCTTAGTCACTCCCCGCTAATGGCGCATGCTAATGTCATTAACCAATCACGTTTTGTCAAATGAATGCGAATTTTCCGCGAACTCCCTGTGAGTTCTCCTCCCCTTTGTTTTGACTAGGATCAAACTAGAATGGGATCAATTATAGTATATTAAGTGTAAATAAGATTACAATGCTAGAAATTAAAGGAAATGAAGTCAGGCAGAAAATGAAATACTATGCTAAACAGAGGAGTTGAAATGTGCAAGTATCGATAATCGAATTGAAAACTCCAGCGAACTGTTTTATAAAACCCATATAAGAATGATATATTACGACTCCGCAGACAGACTTGCCGTCTCCTCTTGAGGGAGAGAACTTATGTAAATAATGATGTCAACACGAATAACTCGACCGAGAAGCTGGGGAGATTAGACTGAAAAATGAGCTAAACTTCATTCTAATGTACAACGATCGTAAATTATTTAAAAATTGCATTCTCGTAGTTGGTTATGTATAGGGCACGGATTCTTAGGTTTTAAACTATTTTGTTTCTTGCAGCTAACTGTGGTATTGTAATAAAACTAGGAGGTGCCCGTGGCTTCGCCCACGATAATTCATTTAAAAATTAAAAATTAAGAGTATAATAATTATTAAAGCATTATATTTATTAACACTTGCATGCGAATCATTCATAAACTAAGCCATTAATAACCGGCTTCAGAGTACATTCTACGATTAGAAAGCGCCCCCTGGGAAAACTATATCAGAATCGATTATGCAGTTCCAAAGGAACCTGTGAACACATAATACGTATTGTTTCTCAACTGTTTATTGACATGAATATGATGTGAATTTTATTTGATCAATTCAGTGTAATTTTCAGAAATTATAAAATGTTTCAAGGGAAGGAATGGTTTGTTTGGATTATTACTATCAGCGATATTTCAAGGGTTAAACCATCAATATTTTACTGCTGGTGCCCCCGGCTTCGCCCGCCATTATTCATTGACTCTAGGATTTTTAAGAAATTTACACTGGTAGATTATTAAAAATGTTTGTGGTTCAGAGCTATGAAAATTGTAAGTAAAAATAAAATTAGAATATTTGTTCATTGTGTTCATTTCACTTAGGCCTTATATAATAAAGAAACGATTTTCCTAATTTTGTAGTCGTCATGAAAGTTTACACTGCGAGAGACGAACATCGCCGAGTATACCAGATGTCTCACGAAGCGGGCGAGCGAGCAAGCACGCTATTTAGGGCCGTTGAATTGTATAAGAGTAGATTATCCATTTCATTGTCATGGTAGTTATACAGTCCAATGTTATAAAACCTAAAAATGGCTAATTAAGATTTTAAAAACTAAAAATTCAATTAAAATACGATCAAATAACAATAACAATTAGAGTATTAATCCAATTATTATTGGTCTATTAAAATTAGTTTTTTTAAATATCTGCCTACATTTTGCATCTTGCTCATTGTTGCCAGTATATTATTTTGTAAGATAAAATATAATATTGACTTTTGTAATTTTGTCAATTTGTACCCCCATTGCCCCGGTAAAGGAAATCGTTAAGTGAACCGAAATCCCCGGTTTCTTCAGAAGCAAATTAAAGGTATTCTCAAGAAGCTTACACTTGCAGTTTATTCACAGGTTATTCATAATCCAGCAAGACACCGAAAGTTAAGTATTCTAAAAATTGATTGATTAGGCTAATTTTAGAAACGTTCTTTTTGTGTTTGTGGAAATTTGGAAATAGCAGGGGCAATTGTAAAACTAAGAAAAAACATTCCTATAGTTTTGTGGTTCAAAGCCTTGGAAATTTAAGTAAAAATAAAATGAATATATTAAATTATAACTTTTTTCAGTGTGTTTATTATGCTTACTAAAGTGAAACTAAAAAAGTCGTCTGAAAATGCTAAAAAAACTAAAATAAAAAACTGAAATAAAATTATTTTAATACGTTTAAAAAACTAAGGTTTTATAAAAACCTAAAAATCCAGACCCTAGTTATGTACAAGTAGGCCTTAAGTAGGCCATACTCAGTCCTCTATCACTTGGGTCTATCCTGGCTTAGATGCACATTATACGAGCACTAATTGTGTACAGGACTGAGGATCCGTTTTAACACCAGTGAAGACCCAATACAGATTCCCAAAATTTTCTCATTTTAATTATCTAATAGAATTTTGTAACTTTTAAAAACAATTTTTTTACGAGTATATTGTACCATTTTTAAGAGGTAAGCTATTTTACATTACCTGACGTTACATCATAAAGATTTTAAAGAATTTGGTTATAACTAGACTTCGGACTTTTAGGTCGCTAAAAATGCTGTTTTAGGTACCTAAAATAGGCTCTAAAAATTGGAAAATAGGTTCTAAAAATCGTAAAATAGTCTCTTATAAAATCGTTAAGTTGCCAATTTTCTGAAATACCTCAATTACAATGTAGAATATTATATTTATTGAAGTCACCATTAATGAATAATGCCGTGCCGGACTGCAACGAAAACATTTAACAAAATTATTAGGCTCGTAGTTTAGCCTTTGTAACTTAGTCTGCATTTTATATTAATTTTTAAATTTTCTTCAGAGTTATTCCATTAAGCTATTACACATTTAAGGCAAAATATTGTAAGCTATCGGATGCATTATGTATTTCATTTAAGGGTTGAGGCATGCTATGGCCGCAACACAATAACACACATTGTTAAATAGAGGAGTCGAAGAAGAAAAGGATGGTGGAGAAAGAACCTCAAACACAAATGGAATTAAAGGTACAGAAATGCTGACTGGAAAGAAATAGGGGAGAAGGTTAGTAAGTAATTCTCTAAGTGCACTCCATGAATTTCCGTAACCATGGAAACGCGGAACAGTGTCAAGCAATCTCACATAATTAATTCCAAGGCTGCCAACCAACATCCCGGTGGGAGAAGGTGTTTGTGATACCAACCAAGCAAACAATGGGATCGCAACTTCATGTAACTTTAATATGACTGTACAGAAGTGTATTAATTTCTTATGGACCATTTCACATGTACTAGATCGTGGACAATTATGGATTATTATTTCATTTGACCGTGTTCATTTCTTACATTTTATAAGATCCTTAAATGCTAAAATTAGTCAAGTAAATATCTAAGAACGTGTACTGCATTGATTTTGTAGACATCCATTTTCTTAAGCTAAATTAGGCACACAGAATACCGAACACATCTGCAGGAAAAGGAATGATGTAAGTTTGAAATTGAAATCATACGAGTATTAACTACCACTAGCATTTCTTATGGTATGTACCATAATACTTTTTTATACATTGCATGATTTTAATTAAATTTCAAAGAATTTGTTCGAATTAACAGACAGCGTAAGTTCGATTTTGTTTTAAAATTTAAAATTTATTCTTGTCAAATACAAGCAACATAAAACCTGCAATTTAAGTTTCGAATGAGGAATGCTCCTGTGTGGATACTTTTTATTATTAATATTATATATATATATATTAGGGATGGGTCGATACCAGATTTTCTCGATACTCGATACCGATACATGATTTTTTCCTCGATACTCGATACTTCGATACTCGATACCTTCAACATTACCACTTTCAATAAATAGGTACATTAAAAATTAAAATTTGAGAGAACTGTGTAATACCAACTAAATTAATTAAGTCTGCATATTTAATGAGACAAAATTTAATATCATCAGTAGCCTATAATTATTTTTAAACTCTACATTAAAACTAAAATTAGTTTTTTAAACAGTCCACTTACAAGCATTCTCACTTAATTGCAGAATTGCAGAGTTACAAGAGTATCGAAAAAGTATCGAGAGAGTTTTCTGAAGTATCGTTCGATGCCGATACCATGCAAGTATCGAGAGTATCGAGGTATCGAAAGTATCGAGGACCCATCCCTAATATATATATATAAATTTGATTAATTAATTAAATTTATTACTTAACGCCTTGCTTAGATGGACAAACACGTACGGTAACTACAGCTATATTCTCGTAGATCTTAGGGTTTCACGACCAGAATCTTCAATAACGAACACCTTTTTTGGGGATTTAGGCGGTGTCGATGAGTGTTTACATCCAAACGTTTCGTGCCCCGTAGCTGGATAGTAAATATAGTTGAAACGGCCTACATCCCAAAAAGGACGTGTTATTATAGCTATGTTAATCTTTAAATATTAACTGAGAGTACTTGTCCATTCTGCGTCTATAAATTTAAGAAACAAACAAATAAAAAAAATGTAGGTTAAATTATAGGTACTGTATATTATATTTAAAACACTAATTAAATAGTAGTCAGGTCATGGAAGCCACCATTAATGGCCGTGGGTGTCGGCATGCTGACCACATGCCCCCCAATCCTGCCGTCTGCCTCGGCAGATGACGCAGCGGTCGGGTGGTAGGCCTTGTCCCTTCTGGGATGTTAGCGCCACGGAGTTAGTTAGTTCGCTAAATAGTAGACTGATGAGAAGCGTGCATGTAATACCTGCCTTTTGTTATGTATTGGAAATATTAAACCAAATTTTACCATACGAAGTACATCATGCCCAGCCCTGATGTTTCAAGTACCTTGAGGCTGCGTCCCCGATACCCGACTTGCTCCGCTGGAAAATCAATTTCATTACAATAACGTGAAAAATTATAATTATTTGCCTAAAAATAATAATCTTTTTTAGCTTTCAAACATGTTTATCAGAAACATAGCCTAAAGGCCTTCTATTTATTTTATTTATGTAGTTTCATTAGCACATAGGACTGTGGGCCTATTAATTTAAGTTATGTAAATTAAATCCGGGGAATATGAATTAAACTGGGCGCCTGGGTGATTTAGTCATCATTTCTGACTACATATACGCAGGTCTGTGTTCGATCCACGGTACCACCTCGGAATTTCCTGAGTTAGATAGTTCTGGAACGGAGCGTACTCAGCCTCTCGAGACAAACAGAGGAACTACTTTATAATGAATCTGTCTCTGATAGATAACGTAGCTGTTGGGTGGTAGGCCTAGTCCAAGGAATTTTATAAAACAGACTAATCTCATATTTCAACAGTACAGTTACCAAAAGCGGATAGTTTTACTGCAGCTATCTCGAGTAGAAATTTAACTCTGGCATAAACTAGATTGGCATTAGTTTAAAACATGACCCATTATCACAACGTAAGCATTGTATATGGCGTACAATCAAATTAAAAGCTGCATGGCCAGTCTCTCCTACGTTCTAATCACGTCTAAACCTAGTGCCCCTTGTTATTGCTGCATTAAACTACACAAAACTCAACTAAAAGCAGATCAGGAGAACGGGAAATTGTGACTTAGCAGCTGTAATAGTTGAAAGTACACTAGCACCATTTTGTGAACATGGAATGAGGTGGAAGTGTGATTAGTTAGGGGCGGATTTCTATGACCTAAAAAATAGGAAATATGCATGCATTTATGACCTAAAAAAACATTAAAATATGACCTATAAAATTTAAAATATGACTTTACCACTTACAAATTATGTATATATTTTTAAGTTTCATTACAATTAACTTTATTAAAATATAATGTTAATTATTTTAAATATCTATAAATTCTAAAAAAGTATCAGTATAATGCAAAATTCACAAAATACGATGTGAAACTTAAAAATGTCTTTAATATGCACACAAATATGCAAAAAAAATATGACCTAAATATGCATATTCATACTAAATATGCTATAATAGTTGAAAATTTCCTAAATATGCACTTATATGCACAATAAAAGCCGTTCCATTTTCACCAGGATGCTTGGAATAGGGTTTAAATTAGTCTGAAACCTGAAATAATGCAAAGGGGAAAAATATGACATGTCATAGAAATCCGCCCCCTAGTGATTAGCAATGCTAGACATGTAGCGATCTTTCTAAGGATACCTATTAGTTGCGTCCTGTGTCCGGACAAATAATACCTTGCAGAGAAGCTGTGTCATTTACAAATTGAAGCAATGAAGGAAGAATGGCCAAAGAACAAACAAAACATGCAAAGACATTCTAAGTGCAGTACACTCGAGTCCAGATAAAAATTCTAAATACTTAACATTCGCTTGCAAAGTACACAGGCCTATATCTAATGTAAAGATCTCGAACGAAATCTGTGCCGATGAGACCGTTACTCTCTAGAGAGAGACATGCTATTGTGCGAGAGAGAGAGGTAGCTTGGCCTTTACAAATAGAAAGAGAGGTACTGTTGTGCGAGAGAGATAGTTAGCAGGCCAATGGACGCTATAGTCCCCACGAAAACGTAATGCAATGACTTAGGCAATCGCCAGAGATTTCGTGCGGGATCTATAACCAATTTTAACAACAATTTTCAATCAGCTTATGGATATTCACACAATTACACAATTTCATGGAAATATTTATTGAAACAGATTCAGAAAGTGTTCAGCTATTTTTCAACATATTCGCTACTGGAATTCAGACATTTGTCATACCATGGGACCAACTTTCGAACACCTTTGTCATAGAAGTGTGTCGCATGGGATTTGAACCACTGTGTGACAACCATCTCCATTTCTCTCTCAATGTCTGTCATCTCTTAAGAGGTTGGATAAAATGAAAATCACTGGGAGCGTGATCCGGGCTGCAAGGCGGATGTTTAAACACTTCACAGCAAGTCTTCTGCAAAAGTTCAGCCGGGAGGTGTTTCAAGATCTACCCTACAGCCCGGACCTCGTTCCCAGTGATTTCCGTCTATTCTTAAATCCCAAGAAAAGACAGAGAAGAGGAGACGGTTATCAGTCCAGGGCTAAGATTTATATGTACTAAAAAATGTCAAAATATGTACATATATATGTACTTAAAAATGTTAAAATATGTATATATATATATATATATATATATATATATATATATATATATGTACTAAAAATGTCAAAATACGTACATATGCAAATATATTTTGTAAAATATGGACATCAAAACAAATGTAACCACTAGACACTACATTTTGTTACTTTTAGAACCTATAAAAATGCTTTACAAATACTGGATTCATAAATTAAATTATTCAATTTTTTTTCAGATCACTTACTTTATTTGTATTCATTCATTGATTATTTCTGCTACCATAACAGTATGCCACAAAATTTTGTTTTAAATTTTCAAAAGTGATTTATATTGGCTGAAGCTTCGTTCTACTGCACATGAAGTGATTGGCGCGTGTTTAAAATTCACTGATTCTAGTTTTACATTTGACGAGCTACTTAAGATTGCACTGATTTTACACATTTCTTCAAAGCCTGGATTTCTTGAAAACACATTGTCCACTTTACATTTGATAAGATCGGCTAAATGTCCACGTATACATTTGAGTTCATGAATCATGTTTTTCATAATGTCAATATTTCCAGGTAATGTCAGATTATTATTTTGTAGTTTCTGAATTATTTTTGTTATATTACAAAAATTTGATTCAATGTAACACAAATCATTTTTCACACATTAATTTCTGTACATAACTGTAAACTTATCCTGTGCTGCCATATTTCCTGTCACTGAAAACGACAATTTTATATAGTTTTACTCTTAAGAATGAAATATGTACGAATATTGTATTATAATCACTAAATATGGACAAATATTTATTTTACATATAAATATGTACTATTGTCAGAAATTTGGAAAAATATGTAAAATAAATTTGTTTAATTTGAATAGAGGAGAACATAATAGATGGAGATAAGTGAATCAAATGTGTCTATATGTGAAATTAAGAAATATGTAATTACTAGAGACGAGACTTTCATGCAAATGCATGTTTTTATGAGAACTTAGGACATAGCTCAAACTGAGTACTGACCCATGTCATTACTTTCTGGTTCCAAATGTGCATACTTTTTCCGTGCATGTTTGCATGTTTTGACCTTTCTGGAGGAAAAAACATGCATAAAGCATATTTAGGGCATTTTTGGCTAAATCATGCATATAATATACATTATATTCAGTTTAAATGCATGTTTTAATGGGTTTTCAAGAAAGTGACATCGTGGCAAAGTTTCCCTATCTTCGATTTTTACTACCGATTTTTACAGACGTTTGTGAAGTGGCGCGAGATATGCGAAAAGGAATTTGACCTTGCCTTTGTCCACCCCCACCTATTTCCGGCCCGCACTTGGGGTGCATTGTACTTTGTCAGGGCTCGGGAAACCTGCAGTATCTTTACAGTGTGTGCAGTGGTTAGTGTGATTGTCTGTTCTGTGATTTTACTATGCCTCCAGCTGAATGTTCCAAAAGCGATCTATTATAATTTCAGATAAAGTGTACTAAAAAAATTCATATTGGGCCATAAATGTTAGTGCATATTTTAGTGTATTTTTCCCTTGATAGTGCATGTTTCATGGTTTGATAATGCATGAATGCATGCATATTTCGCAATTTTATAGTGCATGAAAGTCTCGTCTCTAGTAATTACATATAAATCCTAGCCCTGGTTATCACACAGTGTTTCACATCCCAGGCGGCATACTTCTATGACACAGATGTTCAAACGTTGGTCCCACGGTATGATAAATGTCTCAATTCCGGTGGCGAATATGTTGAAAAAGATGAATACTTGCTTTTCTGTTCCAATAAATATTTCTATGAAATTGTGTTTTTTTCTGTAAACGGCCCCACGGAAACTTACTTTATGGACGGGCCTCGTATATTCACAATAGCAAACCAAATGAATGTCGATCTATCTTTTTAATCTGCACATTCTCCTGAAGCTTCTAACCTATTGGAGTAAATAATAATAACATAGCTTACATTCTAAACGTGTCGAATGTTCATAAAGTGAAAAATTTATTTCGACGTCTCATGAAGTCACAGGCGCGTAGAGAAAATATGGTAGGAAGTCTTCTTTGGCTATCTAGCAAGATAACTTTTGTTCGGCCATACGCTTATGACTATGGACCGGATTTTTAGGTTTTTAAAAACACTGTTTTAGGTTTTCCATTAGGTGAAATAGTTCTTTTTAGGTTTTTTGTCCAAAATATCGTTTTCGGGTAGAATAATTGGTTTAATGAATTTGAATGTGCTCTATAGGATGCAATACATAATACTTGTATAGTTTAACTTAACAAAATTGACTTAAATTTGTGTAGGCTATACTTGCTTTAGGACAATATTATACAAATGAAGAAAGAAATCATAAACAATCAAAAGAAGCAGTGAAAATAAGATTTCCTCGCATTTCCTGGTTACAGTATATCACTAAATATCTTTCAAGATTCTCAACTGTGAAGTTCTTCCTGTTATCCCTAAGAATACATTTGAAGGCAGAAAATGTCCTTTCAACCTCACATAACGCCATAGGTGTGAATTTCATCAAAGCAATTGCGGCAGGTTCCCAAGTAAATTGGACACTAGAATATTTTAAAAGGCATACGCCGGTACTCTTACACTTCCTCTCTAGATACTGTCCATCCTAGACGACAATGGGTTGAACGAAACGCTGGTGGTATTAATTTCAACCCGATAAAAAATATTGTCTTGTCGCAAAATATCGATTTCTCAACTGACAAACAAAAAAGAAAAAAAAGTAGCCTAAATTAGATAGTTTAGGTTTTATATCCCGTTTAGGTATATTTAGGTTTTTATACACCATTTAGGTATTTTTAGGTGTCATAGAATTAATGTGGGTGAATCCTATGGACATGATTCGAAAAAGTGTATGATTGCTTTTTGTTTCGGAAGTAAGGGAAAAAATAGGTAAAAACCTAAGAATCCGGTCCCTACTTATGACATATGACGAAACAGTATCATAATGATATCCATTTTGATACAGATTTTTATTGATATGGTAGATTATTAATCAACAAGGAACGAGCTCGAAACCTTGAGAATAGCAACTGAAACCGAGTAATAATCAACCTGCATTTGAAATGAAATCAATTCTGTTCGTGTTAATTTTATTATTATACTAGACTGAATTCATTTCGTGTTGTTGAAATCCGCTGGTTTCAAGAAAACAGCCAACAGAAGCTTCGACTTGACCGGGTGGTATGAGCTGCAGTCTACCGAGCTATGAGCTATGCACTATGAGCTGCAGTCTAAGAACTACAAGAAGAGTGATCGTTTTGCACCACATTTCATAAACATACTCGTATCTTAATAACCAGGGCCCGGATTGTGATGACCTAAGATTGTTTGAAAAATGACCTATAAAATGACCCTGAATTTTAAAGAAAATTACTTAATAATTATAAAAAATGACCGAAAAACTGATATTTTATTTATAAAAAATTAACATTGTACACACTAAGTTATAGACTAGTTTGTACATAATTGTAAAAACTGTAAATGACTGTAATGTTGTGAATGATCTTTTCTCACGGAAATTTATACTGGCACCGAGGCACTGGTGAGTCAAAATTCGGCATTTCCTTTTGTGGTCTGCCGGATTATATTATTGTTTATTGAAGGTAAACAGTAGTTTGCACTCTCAAATCCAAGCAGGTGGCAGACTCTGGTGCCAAGTCAATCTAATAACAATAGTAATATAATTCTACTTATTACGGTAATATAATACAACATTTTTGCGTTTCTTTGATTCTCATTTCCGACTGAGACATGGCAACACTTAATGCCAAATTTTTCCTTCTTGCCTTAAAGAAACAAAACTCCAAAGACAGCACCGCTAGCGACGAAAAAAGTTAATACACACAATGTAAATACATGAAAATGACCAAATAAGGAAGCAAATGACACGAAAATGACGTAAAATTGAAATGAATGCCCTAAAAATATAAAATTGCATAAAATGACAAAGAATAGCTTAATAAAAATGTATTTCTATAATCTAGAGGCCAGGATTAGGATTTATCCACAAGATGGCAATGTCTATGCCGCATCAAAAAAAAGATGACATGTCATTAGAATCCGGGCCCTGTTAATAACTGTCACTGAGTAATTTTGACTTGTTTTTAAGTTCCCGAAGCATTTGCGAGCTTAACGAGACTTGGAAAACAAAACATACTGAACCATTTTGAAATATTTCTCTTACCTTATAACAATGCTGATTCACTGTAGTACATTAGTATGGATATGTTTGAAGCCATTCTTACCTGTAAAAAAGAAAGAAAACAATGAATCTCTAGACATCTCACTGGTTATTACTAGACTTCGGATTTTAGGTAAAAACCTATTTTAATCCTTAAGTGATAAATTGGACGGAAACTTGTATATGCATGTTTCATAAGTGACTATGCCTAAAACTGATATTTTTATAAGACCAAAAAAAGCCTATTTTTACGTCAGAGCCTAATATTGCCTTTTTGCTTGTTTTCCTCTAAGTTCAAAATAAGTTACTTTATTGTTATACATTCTAGCATTTATTTTCAGTCCGTACTAAATTTTTAGCTCGGAATATGCATTACATGACACATTTGTGACTTGGTTAAATAGTAAGGAATGTTTCGTCTTCAGTAGAAACATTCTTGGGAATTCCCAAGAAAATGTAGTGTTTTTCTCCCGACTCCCACATCCAGTAAAAAAACAAAAAACAAACAAACAAACAAAAGTAGTTCTCTGAATCACTGAGGGATACAAGGGGTTGAATATGCTAGCGTGCGTAGCTTTTGGGCGCAGGGATCAGGTTTTCACTGTTATGGTAGTAACACAGACCCTAGTAATAGGGCTATATAATTCTGTTTACCATAGGCCTATATCTGTGTTTTATCATGATTATTGATTAATGGTGACTTCAGTAAATATAATATTCTGCATTGCAATTGAGATATTTCAGAAAATTGGCAACTTAACGATTTTATAAGAGACTATTTTACGATTTTTAGAACCTATTTTTCAATTTCTAGAGCCTATTTTAGGTACCTAAAATAGCACTTTTAGCGACCTAAAAGTCCGAAGTCTAGTTATTACTAGGTCTTAACAAAGGTAGTGGAAAAATATTTTAGGAACAGCCTGTGAAGTTCAATTAGTGGCTTGGGTGAAATAAAGTCTATGGGGTACGGCAACCTGCCTGGAAAGTCGTTAGCATACATTTTCAAAGAGCTTTCCGAAAGGAGGCGATCAATCATTATTAAACAAACATTGCCGAGACGCGGTCTAATTCCGGTTTCTTGCCACGGTAAGTAGAAGCATTACCTCGGAGTTTGCAATTGTTAAGTCTAGCAAGATGTGTTGATATTAATTCTATTGTTTTGTATCTGTTGAAAAGGTAGGGTGGTATTATAATGATAATATGTATGAATGATAACGAAATCGCTGTTATTAAGTGACAGTATTGTACTTTATCACATTTTGTGCGGTACAGGAAAATATCTTTATCGGATTTTCATGAATCTTGGTATACGCTTTTATAAGGTCCATGGCAAGAAGCCTATTCATTATGGACTAAATAGATTGACCGGTACCGGAGTAAGGACTAATTAAAGGTCACATGCGTTTTAATTGGGAAATCATGACTATACTACAATGCAGCGTTTCTAATCATTGAGGGCCTTGACTCCAATGTCGTCCGATGTTTATTTCGTTGATCAAGTTGAAATGAGTACCACACGAATACAGTTAGCCTATATACAGAAGGTATAATAGTATGAAATAATTAGGCCTACGTACATTAAGCGGAGTTCTTTGCCAGTGCATTTTGTGAAATGTGGACAAATTTTAAGAATTTCTTATATTACTGTATACGAGTATGAATTAAGGTTAAATATCAAACTTTAGACCTTTGTTCTTCCCTGCTTTTAATGAATCGATCTGGAGCTTAACTCGAAGATAGATTACAAAAATTAACTTATTTTCTGCATATCATAACTGCAAATATCATTAATTAAACAAAAGCATTCTGGCACTTTGTTATATACTTGAATTTTATTTTTTCCTGAGAATACAGGCTGCCATCTTGACAAAGAGTAACGCAATATATTTCGTTATTAATGCAATAGATCAGCTAAGGTACAATATATAAATTACTAACTTTTGATTATATTACATACACATTACATTATGTTTAAATATTGCCATTACGCAGTGCTGCTAAATTTGCTGTATATAAATGTTTTTTAATATAACAAGGGAATATTCTGCTATTTGAATACTGACAGATTGTACATTCAAAACCTCTCTTGGTATATCAACATGCAACATAAGATGTTTTAGACAATTTGACTTTTATGATAGAAAAATATTTTCAGCCAAAGTATTTATTAATATACTAAGTAAATTCTTCTAACCAGAGTGGAAGAACCGAATCCTTTCAACGACTCAGTTTATTAAATCGAAGAGAAATATCAATCTTATGGCCGGTTGCAGAAAATCGCTTCTTGATCGCCAATCTGTTGATCTATGATTAGTTTGATTGTCAATCATTTCTGTGTTGAGTTGCAGAATGGCTAATCTTCGATCAAGTCACTACGGTCAACTGATTCTCGATTTGACGGAAAAACATATGTGGCAACAACGCTAAACCAGGTCGCAGGGCACCATTCAGTTGTTTTAGCGGCCATTTTCCCTTTGTTGCGCATATACGTATTGACATTCTGTGCTTTAATTATTTTACTTTCCTTGCGTATGTGAAAATGTCTGACTAAGAAGGATATCAAGGGGCCCAAATTTGAGCGGGAATGAGAAAGCTTTGTTACTGAATATTTAAGAAGGTTACACGAGCATCAATGAAAATAAAAGACCGATGCAGTTGAGGCAAAGCAGAAAGAGAATGCCTGGCAAAACATTGCTTCATATTTCAGTAGATGCAGTCCAGAAAGGCCTAGAACCTAAGAAGTATATGCCTAGAGAAATTTGGATAATATACAGAGTCGTTATGCACAACTGAAATTATGATGGAAAAGTAGGCTATTGTGGTTTTTATCTTTACTTACGTATTGCATTCCATGTTTAGGTAAGGAGTCTTTGCTTACAGTGCTGTGTGTAACATATTCCCCTTGCACATGAATTCTGTATGAATCGCGTGTAGAACACGATCTTTTGGCGAAAGGAATATTATATACCGTAGGCGTATTTTTCTATTCAATTAAGCATAAGCATTGACCTCTAACCTCACATATAAACAGGTTTCATAGGCCTATCTCTGTTTACAAACACATTACCAGCAAAGTTGATTGGAGAATCATTATTTGACCAGCAAAATATGGGTGATCAATTCTGACCAGAGATCTGATCGCCCGTTAACACTGATTGTTTGTGCAACCCGATTGTAACTGATCGCCGATCAAACTCTGGTCAAACTCCCATCAATCTATGATCAAAATTGATTTGCTTTTCTGTAACTGGGCATTAGTATCGTGAGATATGATTCCTTAAGAAAAATGAGCGTGAAAGCGAAAAGTATTTTGATCAAAGCTGTACAAAATGTTGCTATGTCATTACCCCCTCAGCGGTGTTTATAAATTCTGACATTTGGCTGTTGTCCAACAAAGTCAGCTAACACCTGACGGTCTCAATGTCCAACCCAACTTGCCGGAAAAAAAAAAGTTGCACTCTGTGTAAATATAAAATCTCTGAAATACATTTCCTAACTGGATAACAGTTGTGAATATAATATGAGCAACGTAGTCAGTGCCGCTTTCAGCATTCGAAACGTTTACTTTTATAAGGGTCTAAGTGCCGAAATCATGATTTTTCAGCTGATACTGTGGCTTGGTTCTAAAAGGGCCAATGTCAGTTTCTTGAAAAAATGTGATCTATGCATTATTGAACTATTGATCTATTATGTCGGAAGTTCTCAGCAAAAAATGTTACTTTTACAAAGGCTTGAAAGTCAGTTATCTCAAAAGCAAGTTTTATGACATTGGCCCTTTTAGAACCAACCAATAATTTATTTATTTTAAATTGTTCTAGGCCTATGTACCCAGACCAATGCATTTCAGAAGGTCCAAGATCCAGGGAAAGCAATAAATTCCATGTCTCTATCAGGCACGTCTTTCTGTGGCTTTATGTCTCTTTTCTGCGCAATCATGATTGTGGCACTTAGACCCTTATAAAAGTAAATTCTTCATTCATATTATCTCTGGCTTGATAGCACATTATTAAAAGTACGCAGGCGACAAAGAGAATAACTTTGACCATATTATAGAACGTTTAAGTAATTTGATTAGAGGACGCACTGCCTTTATTTTCCCAAAGATATTTCGTTTGTTTTTGTCCTTTCACCCCATCATACGTGTTTCTAAGTAACAGGAACTCCGAAAGACCTACTATCAGACTGGCCAACACTAGTGCTTAAGACCCCCTTCACACGAGGCTACCATGGTTGGTTGCACCATCAGGTATTTTCATTATTTTAAAAATATGGCTTCCAAGGAAGCTGCCAGCACCACGTGTGTAAGGTTACATTTAAAATAATGAAAACATGTGGTGTCGTTGCCACGCTATCCTCATGTGAAGGGGGTCTAATATGCAATCCTATGCTATCTCCGATATTTTAGTATAGAGTATATGACAAGATTTCAATGTTTTGGACTCGTATTCCGGAGGTCCCAGGTTCAAATTCCTTAGACGGCCAATTTAACATGGGTTTTTTCATGGTTTCCCCAGTAGTAAAGGCAAATGCCTTATTGGATAATTACATACCATGAATCATCCTCACCATTTCATCTTGTATCATATATATTTAAATTAATATCAGTTAAATTTACTCCATAAAATACACTAACAGTAGAAATAATTGACGATCAAAAGTTCCATGACCTACCCTTCTGTACAGAGATAGATCCCGAACTCCTGATATGACCTCTTAGCTAAAAGGAGTATAAACACAGCTGAATTAAAAAAAATCAATGACGTCATAAAAGACCCTAAAATTATATTGACCTACTATGTGAAAATACTAAGTTTGGAGTATCTGCTTATTCTACAATTGAAATATAGTATATTATATTCTAAGTGGGTCTAAATACATACAGCTATTCTCAAATTATCTAAAAATGCAAAGTCAAATTCGCACACAGTAAATCCAGCTAAATAAGAACTGGTTTTGCAGATTGCTTCTTACGATCCAAGAAATCTACCTTTTAAGTGATCGAAATGACGTCATTCGTAAATCGTGAAGTCTGGCACTTTTGCAATATAAACCATAGTTTGTACTTAATAGGTTTACTCAATTGTATCCACTGAACGGGGTCATTAAAAACATCTAAGCTTTCAAAAATATCACAATATATTACCCCAGGTCCGTTGGCCAATAAAATTGTTTCATAATTCACAATCACATTTAGTATTATTTGTTACAAAAACAATTATAATGTTAGAGCAACAATGAATTAGGTGGAAGAGGTCAAGAAGAATGCAGAAGAGGTTGGAATTGCGGCAGAGGTCATCCTTAACAGAAGGGAATTCAGAAGAAGAAACCGCCAAAAAGTAACTACAAACAGCAATAGCTATAAGAAAGAGAGAGAGAGATAACATGTGAAAGAAGGAAAACTTTTTGGAAGCAAAGAAAAGATTGGACGAAAGTCTTTAAATTCTTTGCTGATCACAATAGGCCAAAATAGATTAAAATGAATGCTACAGTAGCTGTTTTTCTTCCTGAAACTGGTGAAACGCATGTGAGAGGAAGGGCATTCAGAGGTGGGAGAATCAAGCCAACCTTTCTATCCCGCCAGTCATGACACCCTTAGCCGTATACTTTAGTCAGTGCAATGCGGCTCCCTTGAAGATTGGCGTACGAATTAAACATCACCCCTTCAGATGAAAATATTTCGACAGTAGATCCGTCGAGGCTGCTGCGCATTTTTCTGAGCAGGTTCAGGTAGGGAAAAAATTACTGTACTTCATCAGTTGAAATAAGAATGATGAAAAGATATCTTCGTTTTATTCAAATGAAGATCATTATAATAAACTTCGAGATGAAAGTGTTATGGGATAAAAAGTTTAAAGGTCCTGTTTCATGACTGCTGTGATGTGCATTTCAAGTTGAGATTTGGCATGCTGTAGGGTTCTTGACATTTCCAAGACTGACTACGATCGGCATGCAATGTTATTTTTTCTTAAGTGCAACATCCCATGCACTTAGACTTTAGAGTACTGAACTCATTCTATTGTTAGAGTCAATATATTGTAGACAGTAAAGCTGGCTTTCTCTAAAGAAAGAGAGATTGTGTGGTCTTACGGGATTAAAACAGAGGAACTGTACTGTATATTGATTTACTTAAGATTAATAGAAAGGGTATGCTAAATAAATTTTATTGATTTTTATTATTATTATTACTATTATTATTATTATTATTATTATTATTATTATTATTATTATTATTATTATTATTATTATTATTTACTTCTTTGATCAAATAACAAAATTGTTATAGAGCTCGTCACCACATACAAAATAAAATAAAATAACAACTAGAACGTAATAGCAGAGTGGTCTGATTCATAAAATGCAGTTAAACTATAAAATGGGTTAACAGACAACCACTGATGAACAATTCTTTTAAAACGTTTAAAGTTAGCGTCTATAGCACTGCGAGGCATCAAGTTAAAATATACGTGCAGAAACAGAATTGAAAGACGACACTGTACAACTGAGTCTGTTCTGTTCAGGATAAACAAATATAGCCTATAGACATCCCATAAGGGCAAAGGCCTCCTGTTTACACAGGGAACTGTTCAGTATACAATTGATATTTCCACCTAGTATTGTAGCTATGGACTTGATAACCTGTTATTAAGCTACAATGTCTCTGTTTAACATAAATTAGACAAACATATATACTGATTAATGACTATAAAAATTTTGTTTTTTATGAACAGAGGTTTACAATGATCATTGTAACAACTGAAATTCATAATTCTGATTACCATTTTTCGTAATACAAGTACTGAATTTATGAATGCCGGTAATAAATAATTCCTAATGGCTTTGTCATACGTTAATATTAATTTTATATATCAGAAATCAAAATGCGAGTATAACTGGAAGAGATGACGACTATGAGTAAACCATATTTGACACATAAGTTACGAACGAGGTTGTCCTTGACTCGTAAGTTAGCAAGGGCCAATAAAATTAAAATTACCTCTTAGATTTTGTATTCTGTACACGCTGCGGTTTTTTCTTACTTCTGGCATCATACATAATCAAACTTGGAATATCACTGTAATGAACGGTTCATATAACACTCCTGCTGTAGACCTACATGAACTATAAATCAATAACCATATTACAGATCAATGAATCTCCCTGAGGCATTATCCCAGCCGTGAATCGGATACCATCTGTTCAGTATTTGGAATAGGTAATCCATATCAAAAGTTGAAGACAATAGTGACCCCTTCTCTTGATGCCCTAATCATGAGGTTTTTATTAATACAAGAATAATGAACCATTCGATATAACTACTGAAAACTCTTCTAATTTTCTATCGGAGCTATGTCTTTCAGAAGCAAGTGGTCAACATTTGAAAAAACTAACCTCACTTTATACATCATAAAATACTGTTAATACTTACTTATTTCCCGCGTCCAAATGGACACTTTGAAGCCCGTTAGTTAGCAATAACATACTTCAGTATATTATGTAATACTTTTAAGTCCATTAAAGATATAAAACTGCTAAAATATCAGTTTTTTTCACAATCTACATGAAACCACTCACACAGAAACAAACACGAACTGCGCACGCTGGTTTTCTATTACGACGCAGCGCTACCGTCGGTTGTTTCAACTAAACTCGACACACTGAATGAGCGAATGACTCGTACTTTTGAAGCCAATCACAGCTGTCTATATAGTAAACATTTCAATACAGAAGCCTGAAGCTACTGTTCTGTCAGACGGTTATGGATCTACGTCAGTTGTGTTTTAAAAGAAGAGAAGAGAATAATGAAAATATGTATCTTTCACTGTATGTACAATTTGTGCTGTCGTGAAAATGGATACCAACTAAACGTTCAACTGAAAATGATGTGAAACCTCACATGACTCTCCACCCTTCATGTTCCGGCATAGAATATTCGGCTTCATTGCAAGAGTGCTCATTCAATTGTCTCTGCCTCGGTCAAAACGTATTTTTGGCCGATCAAGACTTAAAACTTGGGTTGTGAATGAGTTTAATATCTTTAAATTCAAGTCTAATTGCTTAAAGAGTCCTTTAGAATTGATTAGTTAATCCCGTTTACGTCTTTAGATTAAATGATTATTGTGGTATTATCTCCATTGCTTTTGAGCAGAAATGCATGAAGCATTGTAAGTACGTTGTCAAAGCATGAACAAGTTTCTCGTAGTATTATGTTTATACAGGGTGTTAATGAATAACTATTTTAACTATGTATTGAGAGGACATAGGCAAGCAACCTTTAATAAGAGATTTTTGCTCTATGGATTAAATTTTTCCTGTGACAGCTTAAAATTTCCCACGGCATGGCCACCACTGACTTCTAAAATTTGAAAAAAAAAAAAAAAAAATCCAAAAACAAAGGAACTTCGTTGTTAACACTGGAGTAATGAAGAAAACACTAATGCAGTGGCAGCCAGTCATGTGATTAGTCGGTAAATTTTGCAGATTGTGGAAACACTAAATTATGATATAGTTGCTGATGAATGATTAAAAATCAGGTTTTTTTCAATCACTAAGAAGGTATGAAGACGAACGACAATTTTAACCCTATTTCGCTTCATTATTGACTTAGGAGCACCAAATTGTAATGACTTTAAGGCCCCGTAGCATACACATTTTACGTCAGTAAGCAAAATTCTCCTAATAAAAATTGCTTGTCTATGTCCCCTCTATGCGCAGGTAAAATATTTCGGTGTTTTTCATTAACACTCTGTATGTGTCAGATAAGGATGATATTATCTAGCACTTCAAACTCTAATATAGAAATATTTCATAATAGTGAAAATGTGACATGAATCGTTATTCTTCCCTAGTCTTCGTATTATAGAGGATGTATGGCAATAAATCAGTCAAACTAAACACTTGCCATACTGTGGTATGTCAGCCAACATCAGCAGATTTTATCGAATTGTAGATGATAGTGTTATGTATACATCATAGGAATTGCATCCCACAGCGAGGAGCTCTCTCTCCATTAGCTGATTAAACATTTCAGGTAGATATGTGGTTGTAATAGAAATTGCTCCCATTACCTCATGCGTCCATCATATGCGAGGTTAAATTCAATAAAATGCTTCCCCAACAAATACTCCCAGTCTACATGTTTTAGTGATATTTTCCAAGAGTTTGAGCTGTTCATATTTAATAAAAGCGATGGTGGTACTTCATCGTTTAAATTGTTTTGAAATTTAAAAATTAAATCTTTCTCGAATCGCAGTGTTGCGAAATATGCATGTATTTTATTCCATTTGATTAATTTGGCGTTTTACTCTCTCAGTAGTTTATCCTACAAAACTAGTCGTATATTAGATAATAGTAAAATACGAAAACAAAATCAGGTAAACTGATATAACAAAGTGCCAGAATTCTTTTGTTTAATCAGTGATAATTGCAATTATGATATTAAGAAAATAAGTTGTTAAGATACAACGTTATTTTTGCAATCGATTTTCGAGTTGAGCTCTACATCGATTCATTGCGGGTAGTGTTATTTGTCAAAGTTCACTGCATTGCAACTTCAAAAAAACAATATATTGTCATGAGAGTTGATTTCCATTTGAAAAATACCAGAAAATATATTACCATGAAACAGGTGCTAAATTGGACTGTAATCCGGCACTATTCAACCGATTTGCACCAAAATCAATAGGCGTCGTCCCGTGGTAATTATAAATGCGTATACCAAGTTTCATGAAAATCCAATAATCCGTATTAGAGTTATCACCACACACGGACGGACATATTACCCGTTCACCGCACAGTCTCATAAAGTACGGTACCGTTATGGTCCTTAGGCCTAATAATGTACCAAAATCAGAAATACCAACTTGAATTTCTTAACGTAGGCTATAAAGTTGTATTGTAATTTTCATAGGTAATGCCATGAGTAACTTAGAAATAACCGATAAACTCCTGAGCAACTTAGACGCAAGAGGATTTACCTAGGGGAGTACTCATATGTATTTTATGTATCGCATTTATTATTTGTATCAAAAGATAAATAAAATTACGCATTTTATCTTATTAGGGCCGTGGATGGCATAACCCTAAGCCGAAATGCATCCCAGAAAGAGTTAGGTCTACAAAAAGAAGTACAAATACTCTGCAAGAATCTTTTGTTGTACTTTTTATATGTTTTAACTCTTTTTAGTTTTATTGTATTATATTGGCTTTGTACAATATTTTACAATATTTTAACAAAGTTGTAAAGTAAGGTATTTAACATCTTGTAAGATAATACTTTGCATAGGGTATAAGGTAGAAAATTTTAATACATTTTAATATCACTTTCCTCTACAGAAATGAAGTTCATTATTGAAAATCAATATAATTTCACATAAAATTTAGGAAAATTGCGGTACTTACTTACCTAAACTATGAGGCTAGATGGAAGATCATGTTACTCGTAAAGAGGCTCATCTCTTGCTGTTCAGGGAATTTTCTTGGAACTAATTGACTTATCTCCCAGGAGTCTTGTTTCTGTTTACACGACCTACTCCACACTTCTGTTTCCTGAACGGAGTGAAAAGTTTAATGAGACTGATAAACGATCCGTAGAAAGGAGAGTCCACTTATTGCAGAGAATCGTATGACACGAAATGGTTCATATTAGCATCACTATTAGTTGCATTTCAATAAAAGCACACTCACGTTTAATAACAAAAGACGTATCATGCGATGTAAATTGTCTGGAGTGTTATAACAGTCTTACAATTTCACACTCTAAACTTTCACTGTTTCATACTTATATTACAAATAGTTAAACGTATATCTCTTGAAGAAGCATTTCTAGAAGTAACCATAGCCTACTGTATGTTGTGAATGTCACAAACATCGCGAACCTTGTTAAACATGATAACTGCAGTTCATTTAGGCTTTGCACTTAACTGAGAACGAGAAGTATGTACTATTAATTTTATACATGATAAATTTTAGTTCGCTGTTATTTTTAAATTACTAGAAGAAGGTACACTACAGAAAACTGGTTCTCCAATGAAATCACTTATATCTGCCGTGTTGCGGTCCAATTTTAATTATTTCTGTGAGGATACAATAAAATAAAATGTGTAAACCCTTTATACTTTACAGCAGAATACAATAGAACCTTTCTTAGATGACATGCTTGTCGTGTGTGTGTATAGAATATATATAGAAACACGCCCATAACTACACACACATATATTAGAGAGAAAGGTAAGGAGAGAAATATTGTTTATAATCGAAAGTCGTGGACGTAACTCATAAAATTATTCTTTTTATTATTGGATCATTCTGTGGTTATTTGATGGAGATGTTTTGCAACTTAGCCCTGTGACTTATGCAGATGTGCCGGATTTTTACCCCCAGTCCCATTATAATATGTCTATAAATATACAGATAATGGGTCTCTCACGCTTATGCACGCATCAAAGCCATCGACCTGGGCCGCGATCGAATAAGCACCAGCAAGCAGTACATCGGAAAGTTTACAATCAAATTTAATTTCATATTATTGTTAGAAATGTTTATGTTTTTCATATAAATTTATATTTTTAACGATATATTATTATTAAGTCCCTACTTGCATAAATTAAATTTTAAATAAATAATATAATAATATTAATAATAATAATAATAATAATAATAATAATAACAAAAGTAATAATAATAAAAATAAAATTTCGAGTTATCACTGAAATCTACTTATTTCCACATTTTAACGTTCTCTTTAGTGTAAGAAAAAATGCCTTTTAATAAAAATGTTTGGACCAGAATTGATATTAAAGTGAAAAGGATAGCATGATAATAGGAGGTAATTTTGTGGAATGACGAAAAGAAGAAGAAATCGGCAAGTCGAGAGAGAAGAAAGGAAGTAGGCTATTTGTATTACCCGCTATACGTAACACATATTGCAAGGGTCTGTAACGGGGCAACCACAATTATGAGTACCCTGGCCACTGCACAATGGAACAGTCTAAAGTACTGCAAAAGGGGGAAAGTATACCACCACTGCATCCAGAGCTGAATTTACCCCATTTTTCCTAAGTACATTAGGGTTATAGAGGATCGTATGATGTAGCATTCATATTGTTAAAGTATTTATTTGAGGTTTTGTATATACCTAGGTACAGTATAATACAGTCTATTATAAAATTCATGAAGGATTTGTGACAACAGTATTTCTTGCAAAGGGGGGTTAAAAGCTAGTATTATAATTACTGTTTAGGTCTATTTCAAGCAAAATCGAACCTTTATCCCGAGAAAAATCTTACTATAGAATCCATATTAATAACACGTGGAACTCTCAATGGATAAGTGGCAGAAATTGCTCCATCATGAAATATTTTTTTTTTTACACGTAGCCGCCTAAAGAGTCAATTATTTTTGTCATATCTTATAATAACACAATTTTCTTCTGATCACGGTATATTTCGTTCGTATTTTACAAGATTTTATATAAATTTAGAAAATGAACGGAAATTATATTTAGAAATTAATAAACTATTGAACTTTTTATTATAAATGATCGTCCAAGATACATTGAAATTCAGCTAAGCGATTGTAATATCTTCTACGTAAAAAAAATCTTGTTCAATATATTTCAGAACAACTGTAGTCACAAATACTTAATGCATTTTATACATTACATATACAAATGCTGTAATGAAACATCGTTCTTATCTGAAGGATGTAATATAGTAATAAACTATAACCCATATATACTTAGGTAGAACAGGGTTAGAATAGGGTTTACTGAGCCCTGGAAGGATAAAAAATGTACAATCTTTAAATAGTAAATTTCGGGAGATTGTACATTTCCACACAATGCATTGTGTCTAACGTTTTAGCGAAATTCCCAGTATGTAGTAATTATTAATGTTTATTTCATGAAATAAAATCACTGAATTAAAAATACTTTAAAAAAACCCACTGTATTTACCTCAGTAAACTTCATATAATATACAGATTATTTCTAATATTGAATGAAATTTTATTAATATTATTCCTAAAAGTTTAAGAATCTGAATTAACCTCTGCAAGGTTGATGGAAATATTTGAAGAGTTAAATATGTTTGTATAGTATTGTATTATGGACAGGGAAAGAATTGTTTACAGAAAAATTATAATTAGTATGAAGCTAATGCGTATGTTTTGTAACATGTGCGTTATCTATGTGTACTTCTATACTAATGAGTAATTATGAAACTGCAATGACATTTTTAGTTCGTTTTCCACATATTAAGTTAGTCCTTTGTAACTGATATAAATAATAAAGGTAGACCATGAAGTTGCGTGTTAAAAATAAAACAAATAATGTTACCATGGATACATTACGTCATTATGTTACAACCATTACAGTTTTATTTTGTACACTATATATTTAAAATGTTCTACTTCTTTATTATTTTCTTGATAGAAGATTAGTTTCATTGCTTTCTGAACGCTTACATCATTTACCAACTATAGTATATCAGTATTAGTTCCCTCCTATTACTATTAGTATTAGCGTATATTATGCAAGTTTAAAGTAATTTACTGATAATAATAACAGAATAGAACTAAGATTTGTAATTGAACAATATTCACAAGTCAGTACTTGTAAGAGGGAAAATATATTGTCTAGTCTTCTAGAGGAAATATATTTCCTAGTCTTCTAGAACAGGTTTAATTGATAGTTGCCTCTAACAGAAATGAGTACCAGCTGCATTCCTGGGGGTAAAGGCGACCGGTGCGTAAGGCTGACAACCTTACCACCTTAGCGTGCCGAATGTCTAATTCTGAGAGCCTCAACTTCCTGGAACCCTCAATGTCTTCCAAGGCGAGCATAGGGAACACTTTACGTTTCCTTTTTGCGTTAAATAGTTAAAACTTGTCCGAATCTGATTTTTACCTGCAGTGGAACCCTGTCAAGGAGTGATTTATTAATAAAACTTAACTAAAATCTCCATGGCGCTACATCCCTGAAGGGATTAGGCTTACAACCTGACCGCTGCGTCATCTACCATAGGCAGATGACAGGATTGGGGTCATGAGGTCAGCATGCCGACAGCCACCCAGGGTAATGCTGGAAGGTAATTCGTGTATTTTCCAGGCTATTACCACAATGAAGTCACTATTAGGCCTACAGAAAGAGCATGACAATTTTAAAGGCAACTTTTGTGTCTTAAATTTTGTTTCCAAGATTTCTCAAGAATTTGTTTCCCTCATATTTCGTTATTCTGCTCCTTGCGTAAAAAATGTTAATCAAATACTTTGAAATTTTCAACAAAGCCCTTAAACATATCAGGAAATAAAAAATTAAACGAATGTTTATTTAAACAACACTTGTGCCCTTAGAACATATTGCTTATGATTTAAAGTGAACTAAATAGAAGTAGTCAAATCTACTACAAAAGAGTGTTTAGACATAAATCTGCAATTTGGTACCGAGAATTTGAAAACTGCATAGCAAGGACCTTTTCCCATGAAAACCATAAAAAAATTTTTCTCATGATCCACCAAAGGAAGCATTAATGAAAAATAACTCCGTGGCGCGACATCCCCGAAGGGACAAGGCCTACCATTCCATAAAAATAAAACGATCGTGTCTGTATTATGCCAACAATAAATGAGTTGTAATAAGCCTGTGATCTTTAAATACAAGTACTCCAAATAAATGTTTATTATTATTATTACTATTATTATTATTTTTATTTTTACACTGAACTCGGTAGTAGCCTATTACATCCCTTGTCAAACAGGACCTACCATCCGACATATGGGATCATCTTCTTTGGAAGGAGGACAGGATTGAGAAGCATATGTGGTCAGCACGCCGATGCCCACAGGCGTTACTGATGAATTTGGTAACCCCAACCTAGCTTCCTTTATAAAATAGCTCCTCAGTTGTCAATAAGAGGCTGAGTGCATCTCTTTCTAAACTACTCCACCTCATAAACTCCAAGAAGGTACCGATCTGTTGTCAACGACACTAAAAAAAAAAAAAAAAAAAAAAAAAAAAAAAAAAAAAAAAAAAAAAAAATCGATGTTCATTATTTAGATCAATTTCTTTTATTTATTTTATGGATTTTAATTTTATTATTATGTATATAACCAGAACCCAGACCATAACATTTTAATTTCACTTACAATAGAACGTAGACCAGGGTTTATGTGCCCCCTTTAGGCCAAATATCGCCAGAATCGTATACCGGATTTCAAACGCATAAATCTGATATAAGACTTGAACAATAAATTTCTAATATGTTTTAGAAATCCTTAAGAATGTCATAAAAAAGCATTAACGAAAAATTTGAATGTTGTCATTATGAAAAAAAATGATAAACGCACTGCACACTGTAATAGTCACGTTGACCCATTTTTTTTATTAAACACGCACGACAATCATAAATTAAAAAAAAACACTTGTCACTATTTTCTTAAGAATAAGAAACTTTAAAAAATACATTTAAACGTTCATGAATGTTGTCAATTTCATTATACGTTCTAACACAAGAAATTATTTTCAAACTGCGCCAATGTTTATATGCTAGAAATTTCTACAACGTTTTTCCAGCACTTGTTGCAGGATGTCTTGTTTTAATTGAGAATAACACTGACGTATTGACGAAACGTCACACTCGGGTCCAGTGGATGCTGCGGATACGAGCGGGCGACTGCATCTCATCTCGTGATTCGCGGGCGGGAGGTTTCGGCCGTCGCGGCGCAAACGCCAACTCACTGGCAATGTTGCCAACGCGTGGTAAACGTTCCATTTATAGGGGTTTTAGGAACGTATTCTTTAAGGTGAGAAGGCACTGCCTATCTCCACAAAGTTATAGACTTTGACTTTCGAAAGGTATCCATCAACCCAAGTTATAAAAAAAGCGTGCGTGGAACACCACGCGACAGAAGTGAAACTTGTTTTAATTTCTGGATTTTGAATTTTGTAATTTTTTTTAAATTTTGGATTTTGGATTTTGGATTTTTTTTTTATTTTTATTTTATTTTTTTTAATTTTGGATTTTTGGGTTTTTTAATTTTGGATGCACCTATTCATTGAGTTGATTGTTTTCTGTGCAGTCCGTTCCCTCACAGCCCCACTAATTTCGTGACGATTTTGTTCGTAACGCAAGTTTGGGTGAGCTCTCGATTTACTCCTAGCACTGCTAAAGAAGTTTCATTTCTAAAATTTGCATATATCCAGAATATATCGAAACGTTTCTTAAGAAAACAAGATACAACTAAACGAAATTTCACATGTTAATAGGGCATTATAGCGTTATTTGTGGTACTTTCAAGCTCACGAGGTTGGCAACACAGTCCCATCGGTTGTCGGAACGCTTCAAAGGAGACCAGCGAATATCACGCTCGTTTCACCCTTTTCCATCCCCCTGTTTACTTTCATTACACTCCCTTCTCGTCTCTCCTCGCTTTTACGCCTCCGCATTTTATCCCTTTATATTTTTAAACTTTATTTTGAAATGACGCTAAACTGATAATTTAAAAATCCTTTTGATAGAAAAGCTCCTTGTATATATACAGCTGAAATTACACTTCAGCCTACACTAAACCCAGTGTATTCTGTATACAGTGTTCAAGGATAGATTTATCTCCAAGAAACTGAATGCTGTAGGCAAAGGAAACAAGTTTTCTGTGTGGGTAGTAAATACGCAGTGGCTCAAAAAGCAGTCTAAAAAAGCTAGTTTTGTTAAATTTACTTTTTAGGATGAAAGATGCATGAACGGAACAAGATAATTTCATTATGAACTCTTCATGCCACTATTTATTTATTTATTTATCGTTATTATTATTATTATTATTATTATTAAGTGAAAGTATGTTACTTTATGAGATTGTGTGCGGGACGGGAAAATGTCTGTCCGCTCCGTCCGTGTGTCTGTACGCGCGATAACTCAAATGCAGTTGATAAGATTTGGTTTACTCATTTATAATGTCCATAAAAAGAAGTCTATTTATTTTGGACCAAATCGGTTGACTGGTACGAGAGTAACGACTAATTAAAGGTCGCATGCTGTTTAAATGGGAAATAATGACTATACTACAATGTCGCTTTGCTAATCATTGAGAGCCTTGATTCCAATGCAGTCAGATGTTTGTTTATTTCGTTGTTCAAGTAGAAATGAGCACTACATGAATACTGTTATATACAGAAGGTATGTTAATGTGAAATAATTAGGCCTAGATCTTTAAGCGGAGTTCTCTGCCAGTGCATTTAGTGAAATGTTGTCAAGAATTTCTTACATCAGTGTATACGAGTTTGAATTAAAGTTAAGTATCAAACTTTAGACCTTTGTTCTTCCGTAAAAAAAATAATAAATAAAATAAGCCTATCGTGTCCCATGTAGGGCAAAGGCCTCCTAAGAAGGGTTTAGCTCCTCTTATCTAGCACGGCGAGCTACTCCGCGCTAGTGAAGTTGTTCGTGATTTTGAGCGTCATGTACACTTGAACTTTAACACTTGGTCTTGAGCACTTAGTCTTGCGTATTGTTCAGGGTTTTCCCCAGTTCTTTCCACTCGTTTCTTCTTTTGGCTACCCTGGTCCATAGTTGGCCCACTTTATCCTTGAAAAGTTCCTCCCATCTCCTTTTTGGTCTTCCGCGCAGCCTTCTTCCTTGTCTGGGGTCCCATATGGTACTCCTGTATGTCCATCTATCGTCCACCAACCTTGAAACATGGCCACCCCATCTCCATTTAGTGCTTTCTGCTAGGTGAGCGATATCTGTCGTTTTTGCTGACTGGATTAGTGTAGTATTGGGGATTCTGTCCCTCAATGTGATGCCTAGGACTTTTCTTAACATTTTCCTCTGGCATACCTGTAGTAATTTTTTCTGTGTCGATGTCAGCGCCCATGTTTGACAGCCATAGAGTATCACCGGGTAGATGCAGGATTGTAGAGCTTAACTCGGAGGTAGATTACAAAAATAACTTATTTTCTGCATATCATAATTGCAATTATCACTGATTGAACAAAAACATTCCGGCATTTTGTTACATCATTTACCTGATTTTATTATTATTATTATTAAAAATTTTAGTGAAGTATGGTACTTTATAAGATTGTGTGAGGGACGGGAAATGTCTGTCAGTCCGTCCGTCTGTCCGTGTGTCTGTAAGCGCGATAACTCAAATACGCTTTATCAGATTTTCATGAAACTTGGTATACGCATTTATAACGTCCATGGGATGAAGTCTATTGATATTGAATCAAATCGGTTGACCGGTATCGAAATAACGAGTATGTCAATATTTTTAATGGATATAAGACGCTCTAATATTGTTGCATGGTCAACAATATAATATTAAACATAACGTAACAAATTACCAATCATTTCTTGATATTGTTAGCCCGCCTTGATTGATTCATTTCTTCATAATGATGTCAGTGTAAATAATAATGTAAATAAAGATTTAAAACACAACTAGCCGTTGAATATTGATATAATATTGTGCATTCTATCGTATATATGACTACCGATATCTACATGATATTTTAATGTATTTTTCTTATTTGATCCTGTGCAAGCTATAGACCTAATTTAATTCATGACAGGTAGCTTTCAGATTGACTTTTTATTCATTCATAACCTATAAGGCTGCTTTAACCTTGAAACAAACATGTCAGAGAATCGTAGGCCTATTCTGTACGAAGTACAGACAAACTAAAAGCTGGATTATTTTTTAGCCCTGAAATTGACAGCTCATAAGTCATAAACGACCGTACAATATGTGATATCAAGTTTTTGAAAGACCCTATGCTATATTGTTATTGTAATGTTAATGTAATGCTAGTGCGTTTTTTTTCTTCACGTGATTTAGAAGCTAAAAATAGGCACAGTTTTATATTTATATCAAACGTAAAATTGGATAAGATGCATAATGGTAATACCGTATCTCACAAAACTAAAGCTGATAGGGCAAAACTCATGGCACATTTGGCCTCAGCGACCTAAATATACCCAAGAATACGTATAAATTCTAAGGCACCAAAAGGCTGTTGGTCTTTGTAATTATGATATAGTTTCAAACATTAAATAAGTAATCGATTATAGTTCATCGTGAATGTATGTTATAAATCTGAAAAAATCTCTAAAACAGCAGATTTTGTTAAATAAATGGAGACATGAGTTCTAAAATTTTTCACACTGAGAAGAATCCAATTCAAGACCAAACCTTCTTCTTTCGAATAACGGACAGTCAAATAAAAAGTGTCTCACAGTTTCTGTTGACAACTGACACCTGTAGACGTAGTTTCTGTCTGTAATAACGTTGAATCTCGTAAAATATCTACCAAACTTCCCATGGTCTGTTAGAAATTGTGTTCAAATAAAATGTGGTGACCTTTTACACACGGTGGGGAAAAACAGTTCATTTGTTAATGCACCATTAGTTCTTGGGACCCATCCGTCATTTCAGCGGCTGATGATGTGATTGCTGATCTGGATTTTGACATACCATGCAGTACTTTTAGAATATGAATAATAATGAATGATGAGAGGCTGCTGCTGATTTTTTCTCGCGAGCTAAATTAACATTTCAGTTTAGAAGAGTTTGAAACAAATTTCCCTTACACAACATAATGACCACAATATTCGCGAACCCGTCCCCCAAGAAAATTACCTGCATTTTAATAGATTAGACGCTTATGCACTATTATATCTGATTGATAAATTTCATGTCTGATTGTGGTATGAATAAAAGAATGCTTACAATGTTCCACCTTATACCACAATCTAAGAGTTACAGAAAGATTTTATATCTAGATACACCGTTTTTATTAGAATAGTTTTCAATTTATTGCTGGAAATAATATTATGATAATATCCTGGTTTTTACATACAAATGTACAGTGTTGGCTAACACTAATTACCAATTTAGTGCTCATAGTGTTCAGAGGTCTAGGTATAGCTACTTGACCGTTCAGGACTGAAGATGGCTTTTTGAAGGCCGAAATGCGTATCTCCTAGATAGAGGTCAGCTAGATCATATCTGATACACGGATATTAAAATTTTGATCATATCTTGCATAACTTCATCTCACAACTACAAAGACAACCTGCGAATATAACCAGGATAGACACTGTTGATAGTTACTTCTGGTTACATACGGATATATTGACATACTTAGTGATAATAATAGAACCACAAAGGATATTTGATATTGGACTATCAGTTAATTTAGACTGTAATCTGTAATATCTTTTAAATATTTATGTGTATCTATATAGTATATTGCGATACAAGTGCCGTAAGGCACGTTTACGGGTCGAGGAAACAGATTGAAAACCCGAGGCGCAGCCGAGGGTTTTTAAGTTCTCGAGACCCGTAAATGCCTTTACGGCCCGTGTGTTGCATGCTATTTTTTGCACGACGGTTACTTATATCAATTTAATGACATTAATTGTGATATTACCTGAAAATATTATGTAAATACATTCTTGAAAATAGATGTTTATTTCAGAAAGTGATTCGCATGTGTTTGTTGTTATGGGAACCGAATATTTGTCCTGGGGGCTTTGGCCATAAAGGCTTGTATTATGAAGTGTATCGTAATGAATTATGACGTATCGCTTGGACCGTAAGTAATTTAACCTCATCGCAACGGCCATAGCAACAAGACTGTGTGGGAAAGTCAACTTACGATCCATGTAAACAACTTTCGTAAGTAACACTTACTAGCTAAGGAGTGCAAAAAATAATTTAAGTGGTTTTAGGTTATAATATGTGTCTTTACATTGTAAATATTTATGTTTTTTAAACTTTTAATTGTCTTAAGAGTTTAATAGTGATGTGCATTTGGAATAACTGTAAAAGAACTTTCAGATTTTAATTCTAGAGTGATAGGGGAAAAAGCGAATAAGTCAAAATACCAGAGTTTCAGAAACACAAAAAACAATTGATTTCCACAACATTGTTACAATATTTAGATCTGCCCACCCAGATATTTTTACACTCTATTTTATACTATGTAGTGGACTGAACTAAATACTGTAAATATTGTAAAAGTGCTGTGGAAATAAATTGTATTTTGTCTCTCCTAAAACTTTGGTATTTTGATTTATTCGCTTTTCCCCTATCACTCTAGAATTCATAATTGGTGTTAGCCAACACTATATATTTGCAAGTAAAAACCAGGATATTATCAAAATATTCTTTCCAGCAATAAATTGAAAACTATTCTAATAAAAACCGTGTATCTAGATATAAAATATTCCTTTAACTCTTAGATTGTAGTATAAGGTGGAACATTGTAAGAATGCTTTTTACTATTATCTCTATATACATAAAAGGCTTTGTCCTGACTGACTGACTGACTGACAGGAATCAACGTAGAGCCTAAACTATAACAGATAGAGACTTGGAATTTTGACAGTACCTTCGTTTCATAATGTAGGTGCTCACTAAGAAAGGATTTTGAAAAATTCTGATTTTAACTGCCAAAAATTACATGTTTTTGAAAATATTTAACCCCTTTTTACACAGAATTATCCAAACAAATTCACAGAACATATTGTTGCCAGTTGTATCAGGTGGGTTTGGAATTAAATTAAATGGAAGTTTGACAATTACAGTTGGGTTTGTCTATTTTTGTCATACCTTGAAATAAAACTTTCGCGATCGCTTGAATGTTGTAAGCTCTAATACGGTCAAACATTGTTTTATTTGGACGAAACTCACTATACAGGGGTTTTCTGGACCAAGGAACTCGAATCAGAGCTCGCTTTTACCAGGCGACGCTATCTAATCGTGGTATGTAGTCCACGTGATTTAGGTGTTAATAAATATAATGATTAAACTATTATGCTCTTAATTTTTAATTTTTGAAATAATTATCGCGGGCGAAGCCGCGGGCACATGCTAGTATCTGTATAAGCAACAGACGTTGATAACCACTAGATAATCCTACTTGGATTACGTGTAGGTATCACATGACGGAGTTCTAAGAAACTGATGTGCTTTACAGAAAGTGCCATGGAAGCATCATATGAAATTCAATGAATATAAAATGAACACAAGGATAAACAGTGTGGCATACTTGACACACGTGAAAAGAAAATCTCCTTTGTAAGATGACGGATCATAAAAATAATATGAAGCTACCTACAGTAAGTTTTCACTCTCATCTTCCCCGTAATATTTTATATCGGAATAAGTAGAAGTTCTAATTTTTTCAATTTAAAATCATGAAAAAGTTGATTTATACTCGAAAAGAGTAATTTAAAATGTTGAAAAAGGAATTCTGTATTCGGAAAAGTAACAATTTTCGGGAAAAATGAATTTATGCACGTTATTTTAAATACAGAATACGCGTAATCGTACAATTAACAGAAGCAAGTAAAAGATTATGAAGAAGGAAATTATTAGCTTCATTTTCGAATTTTATTCAGTATATGTTACAATATTAAGAAAATATATGCTCTTCTATCAAAACAAAGATCGTCCTATCCTACTACATTTTCGACTACTTACTATGTTAATAGAAGAGTACAATTTCAAATTAATTAACATTACTCTTTCAAAATGTATTAATATTAATATCGCTAACAAAAGAGTTATATCGCGACTATAACACTAAAATTTGTATGTTTTACAAAAAGCCAAATATAATTTGTCCCACTCTAGTTTGATCCTGTTCAAAACAAAGGAGAGGAGAACTCACAGAGAGTTCGCGGAAAATTCTCATCATGTGACCAAACGTGATTGGTTAAAGCCATTAGCATGCGCCATTACCAGGGAGTTGCTTGCTTGTACAAAAGTAGTGTTCGTAAGTTCATGCAACAATAATATCAACATTTACACTTGAAATAACAAACTCTCACTGGCATCGTCATCATTATGGTATATCAAGCAGCAAACAGAACGAAGGATTCATTGTTCAAGACGACCCTGGGTATGTGTGCAAAATTTCGTGTAAATTGGTAAAGAAATGTAGATTTGTATAAGGAACAAACATACATACATACATACACTTTTTCGATTTTATATATTAGAAGATACTATTATTATTATAAATAATCGTACGATGTGTGCAAATGGAAATAAACATCTAATTGAGCTTGTCGCACTATCGTGATTTACCAATGAAACGACAGGACACAGTTAGTCAAGGCAAGTCTGTTGTTTACTTTTTCTCCTTACTGATCTTGGATAAAGTATAACTCGACTGAATTCGAAAGATTGAAATCTATTTTTTGCACTCCTTAGCTAGTAAGTGGTAATTACGAACGTTGTTTACATGGATCGTAAGTTGACATTCCCACACAGTCTTGTTGCTAAGGGCGGTTGCGATGAGGTTAAATTACTTACGGTCCAAGCGCTACGTCATAATTCATTACGATACACTTCATAATACAAGCCTTTATGGGCACGGCCCCCAGGACAAATATTCGGTTCCCATAACAACAAACACATGCGAATCACTTTCTGAAATAAACATCTATTTTCAAGAATGTATTTACATAATATTTTCAGGTAATATCACAATTAATATAATTAAATTGATATAAATAATCATCGTGCAAAAAATAGCATGCAACACACGGGCCGTAAAGGCATTTACGGGTCTCGAAAACTTAAAAACCCTCGGCTGCGCCTCGGGTTTTCAATCTGTTTCCTCGACCCGTAAACGTGCCTTACGGCACTTGTATCGCAATATACTATATGGATAAGTGTAGAAAAGGTTCCCAAGCCATATAGACCTAGTTATCATGTTATTGGTTTATAAGAAAGTTTCATTACCAGAAAGAAAAGGCAGAAATCTCAAATTGCATACCGTTTCAATATCCTTCTGTCAACGTATTTTCCAATTTGCTTCTTTATTCCCGAACCGAGAAAATTTCATTTTCATATGGTTATGAGCTTCGCTTCGAGGTAAATATAGGCAACTTGACTTCAAAGAGAAAGAGAAAAATCAACACAAAGGTAAAAATAGAATATACTTAGCGTAAATGTGAAATTCCACCTCACGGTAATATTGAACAGTGTTCTCTGGCTGCACCACATGTAAAGAAATAAGATAAATATTGGATCATATTTCCAAAGCCCCCCCCCCCCCCGAGAGAAACCGTAGTGAATGTAACAGGCAAAATTCAAACAGATACCCGCTGCTATTATCAAAACAGTTGCAGTATTCTTACGTAACATAAAAGTATCTGACAATAAAACACGTAAATCCTTGTATTGCAAACTATATTTTTCGACACTAGTGTATAATACTTACATAAAGAATGCATTGCGATACTCCTGTGGGATTATTTTAACACAACTTTCGAAAGTTGCATTTTTATTAAAATTAATTTTTTAAAATTTGAATCCTGAGAAAAAAATTAATCGTCCAAAGTCCCCTTAATGTTTCAGTTATAGAAACCAAATTCTAGGGGTGAGCATAAAAGTCCAACAAATTCCATAATAAAGAAAAAGACGTAGGCCTAAATACAAAGAACTTTTACGCACGACGGCACTTTGCATCTACAAAGCTTCATGTACAGTCGGTCAAATAAAAAACGTCGGGCGGTATTTGATTAAGTATCACGAACGAGCATATGCGCATGTACAGGAAGACTTAAGGTTAGGTTCACACACGCCTCTTGTCTATCCATGTATTTTCTTGATTATTTAGTCAGTTTTGTTCCAAAACAAACATGTATAGAAGGCTGTGGCTATAGGCCTATGCCTCAAATCCGCCATATTCTTGGTTGCAAATTTTTATAATATTAATAATTAATAGATTCGCGAGGAATATGTTTATTCAAAGAGCATTTTTTAAGATTTTATTTTATAATACCGGTACTTCTAGTGGAAAATCAATAACTTACGCTCAACTTCTGCAACCAATCTTAGCATCGAAATACGCGTCCGGTCAGATCAACGTTTGCTATGAAAACTTCCGGTCGCATTATAGTAAAGTTCCCACCTCTGAGCTGCTCTTTCATAAATATGGAACCTTCTCGCTGCTTCAGAGACCGAAAAATGCAGGTCAATTACAGCCCTAACTACACTTTCTCTCACGTTAGCATTTGTATGTGGCGATGACACAAAGCAAAATGAATTTTGACAATGCATTAAGTTGAATATCGTGTGTTGCGCTTTACGCGTTGTTCATTTTTTCCCTCCTTGTTCATATTTTCCCTCCTGCCGCATGGCCTCATATGTTCCGAAAATGACCTGTATTTTGTGTTTTTTATAGGAAACTTGTGAACTAATGCGTCAAAACTTTAATTTCAACAGCATACGAGTCCCGACGTTTTTTATTTGACCGACTGTACATAGCCAAATTCACTTATGCCCGAACATTAAAAATAATAAGTTGAAACTTTGCTTTGCGCAAAAACAAAGCAACGCAGTGAAGGGTTAAAATACGCCGCCCGGGAAATAAAAGAGGTCAGATTTGAGTTTCCTAGCTCTCCTCCCCCAAACCCGCATAGTGTGTTTTGTCCAAGCTATTTAATGTTTTCCCATTTAGGCTTGCATCCATGATCCCCTTCTGTCCACCTATTGCGTTTCGTAATGCTATAAACAAATTAATCAGTAGAGCCGGTTAATAAAATTGAAGCCATCTACAAATTGATGTGTATATTTTACAAAAATCTATTTCAGTTATGCTCTTCTTTCCCGGTTTCTAAAGAAACTGAGCAATGCCACCTTCAATTAATTTCACAATTGAATACGATCTACACTAGCTCAAATAGGCCTATTATATTGTATATGCGAATAAAGACAGAGGTAAGATTGAAATTGTACAATTCAACTAAGGAATTGCATGTCTGCAATAATAAATGGGTCAAAAGTTAGATGATTTGATATAATGGCGCACATGGACTGCAAAGAAAGTACAAGACGCAGGTAGGTTATTTTAACAGCATTGAATGGAGGAAATTCAAGTTTCCACTAGGCTATGATAATTTGAACGAGAAATGGATGAAAGAACACTATTATAGAACAATTTATTTATATTTTCTTCGGAATGTTATGAGAAATAGTTTGGCAAAATCAATCTTTTATTGGGCCTACAAACCGGAGGCACGTCTTTACAATGATTAATCACCAACAGGGATTTATTTAATCACTGTATAGCAGTAACCATAAAAATCAAATTTTTTACTTAGGCTACCTAAAACAAATATTCAACAACTTTTTAGAGCACCGGTACTAACGGTAACTTAATTAATTTAACAACTTATAAGAAATTCATAACAGGCCCTCTCAAAATAAAATTATTACCTCGACACTATAATCTTATAGGGTTATACTTTCAAAACTCATCATGCATAGGGATTATTAAGTTTTCTTTGAGTTGTTGGATAGCTGATTTTCTATGCACCTTTCTATTCCTTTTATGTTGGTAGGCCTACAATATACGCTAAGTATCAACAGTCTAACTAAATGGAGCAATGGACTAGGTCAGGTAAAACCAACATGAAACTTGTTTTATATATTTCAATAAAAAGAGGAAGAATAAGAGCTACTGTGCCACTGATGTCATACCATAACACGATTCGATGGCTATTTTTTTCACCCATAGCTGTAGTAGCCTATATTGCGATACAAGTGCCGTAAGCTGTGCATACGGATCGAGGAAAGAGTTTGAAAAAACGAGGTACTTAAGCCACGAGTATTGTATCCTATTTTTTGCACGATGATTATTTATATCAATTTATTTATATTAATTGAGATGTTAGCTAAAAATATTATGTAACTTATATACACTATTGAAGATGGATGTTATATTTCAGCAAGTGATTCGCATGTGTTGGTTGTTATGGGGACTGAATAATTGTCCTGTTAAAGTCGCCACAAACTGGCGGGCCTTGGTTCCGGTCTCCCATAAAGGCTTGTATTATGATGGTTTTACTTACGGCACTTGTGCTTTTTGTGATTTTTACCGCACGGAGATTTCTTTTGTTTTCATAGCAACCAGATTGCGTGCGGGAATGTCAAGTTACGATCCACGGCAACAATATTGGTAAGTACCACTAATTAGTTACGTCGTGCAAAAAAAGTATATTCAGCAAGGGTCTATGCGGAAACAATGTCCTATAGGCCTAGGCCTGTACGAATGAAAATTGCATTGCCAATGTGTAACAATCATACACGAAACCAGTTAGTCGCGATTCTGAATTCTGAGAAGAGAAAGAATTTTCAATTAGTGCTTTCAAATTCACAACAAATTCCTATGCGGAATGTTTAATTTCACGATTAATATGTTTCATAGAATTGAACAGTGTAGTCTGCCAGTCAGAAAGTTAAAGCTTCGGGCAATTTACAATATTAGTTAGCTCTGTGGATTTATTTATTGACCATTGACCTTTGACGATTAGGTGGTGAAATACAAAGGACAAACGATGACAAAGAAAACAATATATTGATATTGTGAAATTGCGAATTCTTCTTTGCTATAGAGGCGAAGCTAGTTGGCTGATCAATCTGACTGTTTTACCACAAAATAATTTTTTTTAAAAACAAGGTACAAAATATAAATTTACATAACTGACAAAGAAAAATGGATGGAAAAATGAAACAGAGCAATACAGAAAGGAAAAGAAAATTAATAAAATATGAACATTTAATGTAACTTAGAGTGCAATATATAAGAAAATAGTATAAGTGAAATAATGACTGGAGAAGAAAATAAAAACAAAATTAAAATTAAAAAAACAAAATATGAAATAAAGCGAAGGAATCTCTTCAGATATAAGGTACATGCAATTGCTTTTGACAAATCAAAATAAAGTGGAAGCTATTGTAAAGTCCTTAAAAAGCTATTTTACAAAGGTGTTAAAAAATGTGGACTGCTTAAAATGACTCCATCAATACCGGTATAACTTAGTAAATCAATGTATGTTACTGTCATCCTAAACGCCCGTGTATAAAATGCAGTCGTATAGGTTAATTCTTTTAACATTAAATCTATTTATATGGCTTTGTATATTAGGTAGATTTCGAAGAAAAATCTACCTATTGCAATCGATACCATGTCATGACTTTCGAAAAATTCTTTCATATCTTTACGTTTCATGCCTCCCTAAAACAAAACCACCGCCAGTTAAAAAAAAAGTGATATATATATATATATATATATATATAGGCTATCTTTACACGCTAGCGGCCGTAATTTTGAAGATATTTGAACCAAATTTTATTATGTTATTTCTAGGCCCAATAGTTCGGACAAGTTCGTTAATGAGAAAAATTTGGACAAGGGGGTGGTTGAAATTTTAAAACATGTATATCTCGGCCCCTATGAAGTATAGAGGGAAACTTTGTTTGAATAAATTAGAGTACTCCCTATGTAGTTCAAAGTGACATCAACGATTCGGGGGTTTTGGGGGTACGAGTAGAGTGAGGGTGGGGGCATGGAAATTCGAAATTTTGAAACTACGTCTTGTGGGGTATCGTTGAAAAGCTCTTGATGAGTACTCTACAAATCAATAACTAGTTCTCATTTAAGGCGAGATTTGAAAGTTTTAAAAAGTGATCTTTATCCTCTTTTTTGCAGTTATTATTGCGAGTTTGTCATGCCAAGGCTAAAGAAGAAGAGTGCTACGCAGCGACAGTAAATTAAACCAAAAGCACGTCGAAATCTACCTCAGCCTGTAGGCTTGCCTAAAGGGATTTTTTTAAAATGGAAAGGCTATTAATATTCTTGGAAGATTAGAAAAAGAACTACGATGGAACTAACTCAATAGTTAGCCTATGTGGAAGAAATAATCATATTGCCATATGATGGGATTATGTTTATATATATCTTTCAACTCCTTTAAATCTTCCACTAAGCTCACATGATATATTTTTATTGCCCTACTTTACATTTAGTTAGGGATATGGTCCATAAGTTGAATTTGTTCGCATTTAGCTATAAAATTTTGGTTTTTATCTTAGTATTTTACTGCGGGGTTGGCTGGAGTAAAACTATGTGGGAATTAACATTATTCACAGCTTCATCATAAGACATGGGGTGTTCTAACTTGCGGTAACTTGTTTCAGATAATCACTTTGATAACGAACATAGTCAAGATTTACGTTCATCTAAAAGCAAATATCATCTTAAATGCGAGCTATTTTATGACATCTATAATTAAAGATACATAAAGTTGGGGCCATTAACATGGAAATTCCGGATGGTTTTGAAACGATTCTTACCTTTAATTCAATATCATCGTAAAATATTCCTTGGTTATAAGACATTAAAACAAATATTATTAAAACACATTTATTTTAATTTGATATTTATGTACTGAAATGAACGCAAAGTTATTGTGCATTCTGAATGGCATGCCTTGTTGCCTGTTTGTGTTAGTTTGTGAAAATATATTTTTACAGAAATAAATGTAAAATGGAAAACAATAGGATCAGTTATTTATTTTTACATAAATAAATTTAAAATCAAAGATAATAGCAAGAAAGGGAAAAAGATTTACTGTGACTGCTGTTTGAAGAGAGCCGAAGCTAAAAGAAAATGATGATGGTTAATATTTGTTTAAATTCACAGACAAAAAGAAAAATAAATTCTTGTGGTTGAATACAAAGTTTTGAAAAGTAAATGGTGAAGTGAGCAAGAGATCGTAACATCGAGAAATGTGCACCGACAAATTGTTGCTATAAATTACTAATAATAAAATTTAACTTATTTCTAAAATCAGTTAGGGGAAAGGGGCCCATGTAGAAGTTTAATGCTATCTTTAGCATACATCGGTATTTTCAAGATGCCAGTAAGTTATTTCTTATTTTAAATATATAATAATTAAGGTTCAGATGTTTAAGACATGTCATACTTTTATCCTGACCTCCATTCTCGCTGCAAACACAAATTAAACATGAATTGCACATTTGTTGTTGTAATCGCACCGTTTTTATTTTGCATATAAAGCCATATTTTGGTTATTTTCATGGTCATGGTCATGGTCATATTACGGTCATATTTGTAATTTAACGTCATATTTCAGTTATAAGTTCGGTAAAAGAGCACAATTATGCAGAATGTGCACTAAATTTTCGACTTCAATTTTTTCAGAAAAAGTGAGGAATATTTTGGTTTTACTGTTACTGAAATGTGAAGGGACAGTTACAAGTAATAGCACAATTACCTCTTCCTCTTTGTTGTTAGCAAATTCCAACAGACATGTTTTTAAAATATTTTCAGTTCACATTTGCGGCGGTATCTGGAAACATTTACAGATTAAAAGCTATTTACAAGTAAAACTGTAAATCACCTACAACATTGTTAAAATGTGATTATCTGATTGAATTAATGTGATGTAATAATTTAGTGTCATTATACATGTCAAATTGAAACATTTATTTTTAGAAAATACGTTCTTTTATGATATCATATTTAGGATTTTTGGGTCATATAGCCTATAGTCACTTTTAAGGTCATATTTTCAGTCATATTTTCCACTTTTTGTGGTCATAAACATCCGAACCCTAGTATAATATATTTTTAAAAACCTTCCATGCTATTAAAAATCTTATATACTTGCATTTGAAATAAATATTTTAATGTTTAGATCTTGTAACAATTATTTGACAGCAAATATCGCCTATCTCAAAACGCCACATTGCTCCAATTATATATGTAATTTTCTCGATCCATAATATGTTAACCTAGGTTGCCAAGCAGATGTCTTTATGTTATTAAAGTTATTTGCGTCATGTTTCAATTAAGCTGATTTTATTATAGTAGGCCTAAGCCGAATTATAGGTACTGTACTTTAATTTTGTACAATTTTAACTTTATCCATAATATTGAATCATTGATTAAATGTTCCATGGCAGTTTAATCCCTAATGTGTAAATATTCCAAATTATTCGGTGACAATTCTGGGAATGAAATAGGGAACTCATTTAAAATTAAATAAATGGTGCAAAAATACGTTGCACAAACTTTCTCGCATATACGTGTTAAAGGCTAGCACAGAAAAAATTAAATTAAACAGACAATTAAATTTTACTTACTACATTTTCATAAAACTAACAAGTATCTAGAACGGAAAGCACCAGGGTCGATCTTTATGTTCAATGCTATTTACCGTGAAATAATAATAATAATAATAATAATAATATTAATAACAACAACAACAACAACAATAATAATAATAATAATAATAATCAATGACAGTAAAACTGCATATTATTAGTACTGCTACTACTACGGGAAAATTCAAATATAAGTCGCACCTTGGGTCCCACCCAACCTATCTTCACCGATGCAGTTTCTTTTATACCACGATCTAGCGAATTCTTCTGTCCTAGTATTATGAAGAAACTCGTGATTGGACGTTGGAGGTGTGACGTCTTACCGCTAGACGAGAGGTGGCAGGCTGACAAACCTTGCGGGAGATATAATATGCCACATTTTCGAAACCTACAAACAGTGTATCGTACATTACTCGAAAATGCAAGGGCGCTTCGCTACGACTGCCGCCTCCGCTTCGCGCACTTAACTATGTGGTTAGTGTTATGCATTATTTAGCTATTTGCAACAGTATACAAGGGCAGTTGGTCAGTCTGCTTCGCTCAGAAACATAATACATCACACAGTCTGTGCAAATGTGAATATCGAATGGGGAAGCTTAAGGGGCGACTTATATTTGAATTTCGCCACCACTATACTACTACTTAGGTTATATTGCACGCTTTAACTGCATGTAGGTCATATCACGTGTTTAGTATGTTTGCGTGAAACATTAGTCTATATCAGCGTTTCTTAACCTTTTTGAACCCGAGGACCTCTAAAATGTCTAAAAAACTTTACGGACCCCTAATTTGACATACCATTTTTTAAAGTAGGCTATATGTAGGCCTATATTCTTAATATTTGGGGTATTAAATTATAGGTCGTTATAACGAAATACATTTGTTTTTAATCCGACGGAAACACAGTTATTGAATTGGAATGAAACTATTGACAGTAAAATTATATTTTGAACAGACTTTAATAGGCCTATGTATTACCAATTTGATAATATAATTAGGAATTATGTTATTACCCTATTTTAATGAGACGGTTGAGCTTATCGCCTCTTGCAGAATCCCTGGATTTTGGCTCAATATTAGTCAAATTTAGTCAAGATCAGCAGATACATGGCTTTAGCTCTGCCAGAATAAATAAACAGAACAGAATAATAAGTCGGTTTCTGTATTATGATTTTAGTTAAACGAGCGATGAAAATCCCTTCTCACAAAGATAGGTTGTTGAAAACTGCATGGCGCCTCTAAAAACAAATTCCGACAAAGTCTTATTTTTTAGGGTTTTGAATGAAAGAGGGAACCATAGACGTCAGTGCATCAGGGGTTTGAAACTGTGGTCCGTAACTGCAAAAGTAAGGAAAATTGCAATATGACCTGTATTTTCGAAGATTTTAAAAACTTGGACATCTAGTGTCCATTTTATGTGAAAAATGTCTACTTCTTTACTTCCCACTTGCTTTATGATATTTTTAAATTAATTATGTCTGCGGACCATCTGCACCGTATTCTCGGACCACCAGTGGTCCGCGGACCATAGGTTGAAAAACGCTGGTCTATATTAACAACTCATTCGCGTCATGTTTCTATTGTTTAGTGATGTCTTCTTATGTGATATTCAGTTTAAACGATTATAATATCCAGTGACATAGCGGCGATGAGTTATGGAAAATAAGCAAGTCCTACAAACCCGGCGTTTGCCTTTGCGAACGACGGAACCATGAAAAACCCAAGTCAATTTGGGCGGCCACGAGATTTGATTTGAACTCAGGACCTCTTCCCTGTTAGCCCATAGGCCTACCACCTCGCTGTAATTGGTTTTAGTGTGTTCATTGCGACTGAGCTGATTGCATTTCACAACAATAAGTACATTATAGTCCAGTCAATGAATGCTCAAAAAGAGGTGTAGAGGGAAATGGAAGGAACACAATTTTTGACTTTGGGACTTTGTTTGTACTAGTTAGGAGGTAAACATACTATAAGTCCTCACTCCTAGGAGGTGAGCGGGGGGCAGGGGGGCCCTTAGAAGATCCCATTTTTCGGTTTTTCGCTTATATCTCGGAAACTATGGGTCCTAGCGATAATATTGATCTATATAAAATTAAAGCTGACAAAATGATCCACAAGGTTGATTCTGTTAATGTTTTCGCTATCTCTTCTAGTTTCCGAGATATCCGCGCTCAAAGTTAGCTAATTTTGAAAACAAATAAAATTGCCTCGAGTTTTTTTGCCATATTTCATTAGCTAACTCTTCGGCCCTTCGTCCAACGAAAAGCGTCATAAGAAATAAAGTTGTAGAGAATTAAATTTCCTTTAAGAATATGTGATATTTTGCGTTTTATCTTTAACCGTTCATACGTTAAAGCAATTTTAACTTTATGTGTAAATTCCGGGATTTTGCAGAAAAACTTAACTTTCGTATTTTCCGTTATTCCACTGCTCTAACTCTATATATAAGCCAATATATACATATTTATATGCATAAATAATATGCACTACATATAAGTTGTACATAAAGGAATTAATATGCATATAGCCTATGTATTTTATAATAAATTTTCAAACAACATATATGCCTATGCATAGTCCACTCAATGAATGAATGGAGGGAAATGGAACACAATTTTTTACTTTGAGACTTTGTTTGGACTAGTTAGAAGTTAAACATACTAAAAACCCTCCCTCCTAGGTGGTGAGCGGGGGGCAGGGGGTCCGTAGACGGTACCTTTTTTCGGTTTTTCTTTTATGTCTCAGATACTATGGTTATTTGGCAAAGAGGTTCCACGATATCTGCCATTTGTGATGGGTATGTCAATTTTGTGAACAGTCACTATCGTGGAAGGAGTATCACTGTAGTGTTTGATGGGTACACATCTCATCCTCAAGTACAAAGGTCGCTGAGCAGCAAAGGCGGTACCGTCTCAGCAAGTCAGCCGACATACACTTCAATCAGGAGACAGTCATAACTGTGAAGCAGGAAGACTTCCTGTCAAATGCTCACAATAAAAGTCGGCTGATTAAGATGCTGGAGGTCACACTACAGGCACATGGAGTCAGAACCCTTCAAGCACAGAATGATGCGGATGTCCTCAGTGTAGACACGGCTGTGGAGTTGTCACGTACCACCGCTGTAGGTGTTGTTGGTGAGGATGTCGACCTAACAGTACTGTTGATGGCCAAAACACCTGGTGACCAGGACATAAATTTCGTAAAGCCTGGACGTGGAAACATAAAACCTACCCAGGAGCTTCAGACCCAGGGGCTGCGAGACATACTATTTCTACATGCCTTCACTGGGTGCGATATCGCCTCAACAGCCTTCCGAAAGAGTAAGCTGGGATTTCTCAAACTGTATTTGAAGTCACCAGATGTCCAGGGAGCAGCTGCAGTTTTCTCAGACCCTTCCTCAACAAAGGATGATATAGAGGAAGCTGGGAAAAAGTGTATTTTGAGGTGGTACGGGGCCCCACCTAAAGAGAAATCTCTAAACGCTTACCATTACCAATCCTTCGTAAAATCGGTAGCCAATATCAAACCAGACATCTCATGCCTCCCACCAACTGAGGGGGCAGCGAAACTACATTCTCTGAGGACATATCACCAAGTCCAGATGTGGTTTGGTCATGAGCTGCCTCTCAGATGTATGGGTGGGAGTTAACCACCAATAAATTTCTATCCCCGGTGCACAGTGAGCAGCAGGCTGCACCGGATGAAATATTAAAATCTATTTTTTGTCGGTGCACAAAGGATTGTGCCACCACCAAATGCGGATGCAGAAAAGCATCTCTCAAGTGTTCCCCTACGTGCCAAAACTGCCAGGGGAACTGTCTTAATGGGGGGCCCCTCTTGGACAATGAGGATGAAGAACTCGACATTGATTCTCTGCCGGTTATCCAAGAAGATGTATCTACGGATGTATCTTTCTCTAAGGATAAAGAAGAAACCGACGCAGAACCCACCCCAGAACCAAATTCCCATGACCAGCCAGGACCATCCCGCTCCAAGAGAGTCAGGAATATATAATAATTATTTTACTATAAGGTGTAAATATATTATTAAATTAAACGTAACACAGTTTCAAAGAAACATTTACGAGTTAATGTGTTAATAAAAAAGTTATGTACAAATTGTTCTTGACTCTGGAATTACCCTACCCCAATGCCTTTGCGGAGCGAATGTACAGTTAATATATATTATGTTAACTGTGTATTATATATTATATACATTGAATAAAAGTATTATTGCCTATGAAGGGGGTTATTATGGCTCCAAAATAACAATAAAGATTCAGCGATCCTCGATAAATTGTCAACTTTGAGTACTATCAGAGATTTCGATCATATATATATATATATATATATATATATATATAGTAATTGTATTTATGTAGGGGTAGGAGGTAGAGCTCTCAAAGTGGTTCCATTAGATTCGGGATGTGGAAAATAGTATTAAACTACACCAAACAATATTAATTTTGAAAATATAGTATAAATACTTATATATACATATAATTTCTTTATGTGCCACATATATGGTATATACTATGTATACATATAAATATATACATATAACTATATATAATACGTGTATATTGGATTTTATATAGAGTTTGAGCAGTGGAACAACGAAAAATACACAAGTTAAGGATTTTCTACAAAATCCCGGAATTTATACATAAAGTCAAAATTGCTTTAAGGTTTGAACGGTTGAAGATAAAGCACAAAGTATCATATATTCTTAAAGGACATTTAATTCTCTACACCTTTCTTCCTTATGACTATTTTGTAGGACGAAGGGCCGAAGAGTTACCTAATAATATATGGCATGAAACGCGAGGCAATTTTATTTTTTTTCAAAATTAGCTAACTTTGAGCGCGGATATCTCGGAAACTAGGAGAGATAGCGAAAACATTAATTGAATAAATCGTGTGGGCCATTTTGTCAGCTTTAATTTTGTATAGAGCAATATTATCGCTAGGACCCATAGTTCCCGAGATATAAGCGAAAAACTGAAAAAAGGGATCTTCCGAGGGCCCCCCTGCCCCCCGCTCACCTCCTAGGAGTGAGGACTTTTAGTATGTTTACCTCCTAACTAGTCCAACCAAAGTCCCAAAGTAAAAAATTGTGTTCCTTCCATTTCCCTCTACAACTTTTCATTGACTGGACTATTAGGCCTATAGTTTTCTTGTTACTAGGGGCAACAAAATGTCATTCATATTTTAATTGAAATTTATGTTCTGAAATTCGCATTTAAGCTGTCCTTATTTCGTTGTTATCTTGATATCTATTAAATGTACAAAGAAATGTATTAAACAAAAAATGTTCATTTTAAATTTTTCTACAACTTTACTGTGATAGGTTTTCATATATCGCCTACTGTAATGGATATAATCTAGAAAAATTGAAAATGGATACGAGTAAAGTACCCCTTAAGTCATTTTGCAGAAATACGGATATAGCCATTTTATTAGTCATAGATAAGAGTTTCCAATTTTAAATTTTAATTAAAATCGTTAGAGCCATTTTTTAAAAAATCGAAATTTTTAAAAAGTTTTCATGAAAAGTCCCCTTAATATTTCAGTTGTAAAACTAAATTTCTGGGCGGTCCGACAAAATTTTGAAAAAGTCCTTAATTCAAATAATGAAGTAAATACAATGAACCGTTTACCCGCTGTGCTTGTCCACGGACAGACGGACAGACGGACAGACGTCATTCCAAAAATATTTTTTTCGGTTTCTAGGCTTCATGAAACGTGCTCTCCCGGTGTTATCTCGACTTCGATTTTTTGTCACGATCACAATACTTTCTCTATACTACGTATATGCGAGAAAGTAAAAGGAACTCCATAACCCTTGATTTTGCTCGCATTGGGTGTGTCAGCGATTAATACCAGGGTTGAGGATTGATGGAAAACTACCGATATTTTGGCTACATCGATGTTTCTCCCCGACAAATATGTTTAAAAATATTCACAGTATTTTTTGTATTAATTTTTATAAATTAATGATGAATTGGCATACTGAAGCGGACATTGAGAACATATTGACAGAAAATTCCCAAAACATCGATGGTTCTCATGGAAATATTTCAGGTTATTTAAGAATTTTGCCTTATTTTCTGAAACCATGACTTTTTTTAATATAGTCAAAATACACCGAAGTTTTCAGGTGGATATTATCGTCAGGGATTAAGTATTGATGCTCATAATAATTAAACTCTAATAATTAATACTTTCCAACTTTAATTTGGCGCGTATATAAGCAAGTATCAAGTGAATCCATCAGTGAGCTTTAAGCTTAAAATCAAAAAGAAAATTTTCAGTGGAGCAGTCGATTTCTATAAATGATAGTCGTAACCCACGAATAAAAATTCTCACATTTAGGATAAGCATTCTTCCATTATCTTAAATCCGGGCTTTAAAGACTATTTTTATACGATGCATTTCTACGTCAGTAGCAGTGAAGAGGTTAATCCATCCAAATCCTGCATCAGAGTGGAAATAAATTATTGAAGTTAAGGTTTTAACATTACTGGGTATCATAATGCAATAACTTGAATCAAAAGAGCGAAATAACTTTTGCATAAAGAAGTTAGAAATCAATCCATGTTTCGTAAAATTGTGGTTCTGGATTCAGGGTACCTGAAACCATGAATAAATGCTGAAAATTCGACATCGAATTTCAGGGATGAAAGCAACACTTCCATACTTATAGTAGTCTAGGGCCTATCTTACCTACTTTACGGGTAGAGGACGTAAAAAAGTATGATGTGATTTATGTTGGAAACGTAATATGCTAATTCGATTCGATCTAGAGCTTAACTCGTAGATCGATTACAAAAATTATAATAAAGCAATGTTAATAGTAAGTTACCGGCTGATTAAACAGTTTCGTGTCTTCTAAGGAAACAAGGCAAGGCTTCATCTAAGAGTTATAAACATAAAATATAAATTCGTAGATTTATTTGATCAAGATGAAAAAAGACTTTGTTACTCGTAGACATTAGACATTAATTTAATTTAATTAGCATGCATTTCTTTTACCTTCTTTTCACAACGATTAATGCAAATGAGCAATTATGAAACATATGCACGTATAGATTTCTCCCCAGGTATGTGTATGCATCATATCATAATGGACTGTGCCAATGTAGTTGATAGTCCGGGCAATAAAGGCTAAGAAATACTGATCAGAACACAGAAATCGTGTAGTTTCAAATTTGGCAGAAGTGTCGGAGGGAATGCCCTGAACAGAACTAAGTCACCTTTATTGCCCTATATTTCCTAAACTACTAATCCTACAAAAAATGTTCAAGACTTCTTTGTAGGAAATGCTATGTAGTATAATTTTATACATAAAGTGGTTTTTGCTTGATCCTAGTTTTCGAGATAATATTTAGGGACAACTGAGTAAACGACATTTCAATGTTCCCTTCCGTCCCCCGCTCAACCCCCACCCACGGGGATCATAACTATACTAAATTAAATAAACGTTGCAAAATATGTTTCCATAGGTTTCGAAAGAAATCGGTTGGTACCATCCAAAAATTAATGATAACTTCCAAGCCAAAAAGATTTAAAGATCTCACCGAACATTTCATATAATATTTTCCTTGTAGCATGACACAAATTAATAGAATAATTTTTTGCTCCGACTATTCAATAGATTTAGATTCCCTTGGTCAAGTAAATAAATCATAAAAGAGAATGCAAATAAAACAAAATGAATACAATATATGTCTTCAAAAACGCATCATAAAGATTTGTTTATCTAAGCCTCCTGATTATTCTTCCAAATTATTATTTTCTGAATTTAACGTTTTCACCATAGACCAAATTTACAAGTATATCATACTGAATTATTTTCATAAACATCGTGACAATTACAAGTCAGAATCTCACGTACATAACACGCGAAGGAATCAATTTAATTTATTACTTGAACCGAAAAATGTTACAACTGCTGGAGCTAAGCACTGTTCAAGTTTTGGCCCAAGACTATTCAATTCATTTATTACCAACCATCCTGATCTAAATAGCTTAAACAACAAACAATTTAGGTCTAAAATTAGAAAATTTATATAATTATTACTTCTGTTTTCTACTATTGCTGTTATAACATTTTTCATATTAAAATTTAAAATTTTGATAGAACTTTTTTTTTTTGTTTTTTACTAAAATTTGAACAAATAAATTATGTATTAATATTGTATTACCTCGTACCTTTGTATTGTAAAAAGAACATGTTCTAACCTTTTATACATGTATTCTGTCATACTTCTCTAAATTTTGTATTGTTTTAAGTAATTATTTAGTATAAGTTTTTCTCATATATAGAACTGAACCACCCCCGAACACAAGCTCTGCTTCTTCGGGTGGTGTATCAACTTTTTGTGTATATTTTTCGTGTAATCTGAAACAATAAATTGTAATTGTAATTGTAATTATAATTATAGGTCAACTTTAACTATTGATATTTTTATGGCGAGATGTTTTTGTGGATATATACTTCTTCATTTTTTAAAAATTCAGGGTATTTAAAAAGAAACAGTATTTTACATTTAAGCATACTAATAACTTTATTATATTCTTTATTTCATACTTTCTTAATACTAATCTTATTAATCTTACTGGGGATTATTATTATTATTATTATTACTTAATAATTTAATGAAGGACTAATTTGGTTGAATTACAATTAGATTCCGTAATGGCATTATAAGTAGGGACCGGATTTTTAGGTTTTTAAAAACACTGTTTTAGGTTTTCCATTAGGTGAAATAGTTTTTTTTAGGTTTTTTGTCCGAAATATCGTTTTCGGGTAGAATAATTGGTTTTCATGGATTTGAATGTGCTACATAGGATTGAATACATAATACTTGAAAAGTTTAACTTAACAAAATTGACTTAAATTTGTGTAAACTTGCTTTAAGACATTATACAATTGAAGAAAGAAAGCATAAACAATCACAAAAAGCAGTGAAAATAAGATTGCCTCACATTTCCTGGTTACAGTAAATCACTAAATACCTTTCAAGATTCTCAACTGTGAAGTTCTTCCTGTTATCTCTTAGTTAATAGTTAATACTGTATCTAGACACTACCCTTCTCAGGATTCGAATCCGATGCTTCTAATTTAGTGAGTAAAATACTATATGGTTGGATGTGGATAATGTGAAACTGATAGCATGAACAACAGGGCAGTACTAAAGGCAAACAAAAACAAGCGCTTTAAAACACAGAGATCTTTATCCTTGTTCATACACAGCAACAATGGTTGTTCGTACGAATATTTTAAAAGGAATACGCCGGTACTCTTTTTCCTCTCTTGATACTGTCCATCCTAGACGACAATGGGTTGAATGAAACGCTGGTGGTATTAATTTCTACCTGACCAAAATTATTCTCTCCCCACAAAATATCGATTTCTCAACTGACAAACAAAAAAGACAAAAAAGGAGCCTAAATTAGATATTTTAGGTTTATATCCCGTTTAGGTATAATTAGGTTTCTATACCCCATTTGGGTATTTTTAGGTGCCACAGAATTAATGTGGGTGAATCCTATGGACATGATACGAAAAAGTGTACGAGTGCTTTTTGTTTTGGAAGTAAGGAAAAAAATAGGTAAAAACCTAAGAATCCGGTCCCTAATTATTATTATTATTATTATTATTATTATTACTTAATAATTTAATGAAGGACTAATTTGGTTGAATTACAATTAGATTCCGTAATGTCATTATAAGTTATGCGGTAAATTTGTATGATAATCAGTTTCTGGTAAACGTTCATGGATTGCCAAAGTATCGACCAGATGCTGCCAATGATGTGGAAGGTGCCAAATACCCTCATCGCTATGACGACATCTATGCGTAACGTTGGCATCATGTTGTATGCGAAGAAGAAACAAAATTATCACATCTCTAACGAACGATGTTTCTTATTTTGCACTATTCTCTGTCCTGATACCGATCTCCGTATTCTTCAAATTCCATACATTAAGCATTTAGTGTACTCCGTGATCTTTGAATTATTGTACATTCTGAAATTTCTTGTCAGACTCGCATTTTCATGGGAAAAAAATCGCCTTTGCTTGGGAGATCCGGTTTTAACTCGACCCTTCGGGAATTTTGTTTGTCTGTTACGCATTCACGACAAAACGTTTCAGTCTATTTGATTTTCTTCCAATGTGGTGAGAATGATCATTGAAGTAATTAAAAACAATGTGTGTAAGGATCTTTTGTTTGTTTCCATTTGAAGATGGTGGCCGTCTTAGTGATTCCGCTTTATGTAATATAATGTTCAGCTTATTTCAACCAATTCTACCCTGGAAACAGTGCTATTTTTACAATGAATGAAAACATTGGCTGACCTTTCATTGCCCTGAAGAGAAGATTTGGGGGGAAGAGTTGCGAGGTCTTCTGTTAACAAAACAGCTATCTTGTAGCAATCTAAATTTTTATGTTAATCATAGACAAGCAGACAATTCTCACTTTCGGCGTCTATTTCCTGCGCGCTTCTCTGTGTTGCTCTTGTACATTATATGCACAATACCACACACATAGGCACCAGAAGAAGTAACTTAGGCCTACTTATCCATTCACATGAGATGTTTTCAACTACTTTCTTAAACTGGAACCGGTAATTCAGGCTGTGATTACCAACAACTAAACTCTTAACATTTAATTGGATAACTAGAAATAAGCTTAAGCTTAAAAATACACAATTCAGGTTGCCGTATTAATAGCTGCACTTGTCCCTCCTTAAGTGAAATATCTAGGCATCATAATTGATCGACATTTAAGATGGGACAAGTACATTGAATATTTATGCAATAGGCTACGTAAAGTCATTTATAAATTCGTTATTCTCCGTTCATGTTTACCAGCTCATGTTTTACGTACGATTTATTTAGCCCTAATTCATTCTATTATTCAATATGGCATAATTGGGTGGGGAGGAGTTGCAAAAACGATCCTCAGCCCTTTGCTTTGTCTTCAAAAACGCATCATAAAGATTTGTTTATCTAAGCCTCCTGACTATTCTTCCAAATTATTATTTTCTGAATTTAACGTTTTCACCATATACCAAATTTACAAGTATGTCATACTGAATTATTTTCATAAACATCGTGACAATTACAAGTCAGAATCTCACGTATACAACACGCGAAGGAATCAATTTAATTTATTACTTGAACCGAAAAATGTTACAACTGCTGGAGCTAAGCACTGTTCAAGTTTTGGCCCAAGACTATTCAATTCATTTATTAGTCTACCAACCATCCTGATCTAAATAGCTTAAACAACAAACAATTTAGGTCTAAGATTAGAAAATTTATGTAATTATTACTTCTGTTTTCTACTATTGCTGTTATAACATTTTTCATATTAAAATTTAAAATTTGGATAGAACTTATTTTTTTTTGTTTTTTACTAAAATTTGAACAAATAAATTGTTATGTATTAATATTGTATTACCTCGTACCTTTGTATTGTAAAAAGAACATGTTCTAACCTTTTATACATAATATTCTGTCATACTTCTCTAAATTTTGTATTGTTTTAAGTAATTATCTCTATATATAAAAGCCAAAACCCACTCACTCACTCACTCACTGACTGATCACGGTTTCTCAAAAACTATACAGCCTAGGAACGTGAAACTTGGTACACATATTGCTACTAGGCTCTAGATGCGCACTAAGAAAGGATTTCAAAATCTTTGGCCTCTAAGGGCCTATAAGGGCCAAAATAGGGTTGTAAAGTTATGAAATTCACCAAAAGGAATTCATACTGCATGCATACAATCCCCATGACAACATAATTTTTTTAAACTACACAGGGGGCTTGGCATGACACTGGGATTTCATGTAGACCTAATGGATATAAAATTATGAGAAAGGCTATCCTATAAATTATTATTAACTATTTTTTGGCACGAAGTAAATTTAGAAGGTCCTGGGTTCTATTCTTAAGAGTTGAACTCTTTTCTTATAGCCAGCCTAGGACTGCATTGCAAAAGATAGTAAGTAAAGTGTTCCCTATTACAGGCCATGCGGGCCCAGAGGGTACCAAGAAGTTGAGGCTCCCGGATTTTTAGACAATAGGACGTGAAGTTGGTAAGGTTGTCAGCGGTACGCACCGGCCGCCTTTACCACCAGGTAGTTCATACAATATCAATAGATATAATTTCCTGATTAATTTCTATTTACCATATCATCTATCTATCTTTTACCTTAGTTTTTATCCAAACTTTTGGGGTCATTTAAGCGACCCATGTTGCCCGGGCCTTACAGGGCCGCGACCTGTCGGGAGAGGGATTATCTATGGCTCACATACATACTTTCTTGACCAGACAAGGACATGGAGGGCCTCCCGGATGAGTGATCAGCCAAATGCCGGGGCCACCTCTGAGACAACACAAACATATAGGACGAGATACATCATTCACACACTCACTCTGAACAAAGCGAGGATGTGATGAGGATGATAATGGCTGCCAGATGATATCCGGAGACCACTAGGGCCTAAAGTTACCAGAGCCTAAAGTTACCAGACATTTGTCTCACAGGTGAGGAAAAATCCCGGGAAAAGCTCTACCTAGGTAACTTGTCCCGACCAGTATTCGAATCGGAGCCCGCTGCGTGAGACGAGCGAACGCATCCCCTACGCCCAACTATTTACTGTATGTTTGCCAAAATTGAAATAGAAAGATTAAATTTTTTAAGACATAATCAGAGTAAACTACGGGTGAAGGAGTAAGTTATGTGGAATATAAATACGTCCACCGTGTTGGCTGGACGGCTGATGATTTATAGAAGTACATCGAATCGACTTTAAATTGTGTTCACTTAACCTATATATACATCAATCTAACAATGCGAAGCATTGATGGGTCAGCTAGTTTAGTATAAGTTTTTCTCATATATAGGACTGAACCACCCCCGAACACAAGCTCTGCTTCTTCGGGTGGTGTATCAACTTTTTATGTATATTTTTCGTGTAATTTGAAACAATAAATTGTAATTGTAATTGTAATTGTAAATTGCATATTTGGTCAAAATGACGTCACTATCCAGCTATCTGGTTAACCTAAATTATATCTTGGATAAAAGAGAATGATTATTTGAGAAAATATTTGCTGAGTTAGTCCCACGGGATATCAAGGGTTTATGGATAAAATTTATCTGATGAAACTCGCAAGGTCGAGTGTGATTTATTAAGACTATTCCATGACTATTGTATAAAATATAATAATTACTTTTTATTTGTGTTCTTTAAAATCAAATCAATATTGTGTTAGCCGTGAGCTCACGGCACACTAAGATGAACACTTGAACGAGTTACCAGATACTAACCAATGCTACCAACAGTGAGAATGAGAAATAGCTAACCTAATTAAGATACGTAAGCTAAAGTCAGAACAAAATAATAACACACGAACTGGTTTGAACGTGATCGAAATTGTGTTTTAATTTAATGCAGATATAGATTGCTTCAATTTCCAAATAAGTTACGTTGTATAAAATAATGCGATTTTATTTTGTTCACTAGCATCAATACATATATGTGACGTATTAATCACTGCATATTGACACCTTGACGTATACAGTAACGAGTCGATGTTTCACTAGATAAAATTGGATCCTTGCGATACTTGTAAGCATAGGCTATTATAAGGTAAATGCCCGTGATTGGTTCGATGTACGAGGCATTGTTAAACATTATTGATCAGCAGGGCCCGGATTTTAATGACATGTCATCTTTTTATTGATTCTGCATAGGCATTGCCAACTTGTAGATAAATCTTAATCATGGCCTCTTATTATAGTAGTTCATTTTTATTAGGTCATGTTTTGTCATTTTATGCAATTTTATATTTTTAGGGCATTTATTTCAATTTTACGTCATTATTTTATCATTTTCGTGTCATTTGCTTCCTTATATAGTCATTTTCATGCATTTACATTGAATATATTAACTTTTATACCTTCAATAATCTCCGTATCCTGACAGTAATTTACTGCAATGCTGAATAAGGTAGGATTCACAAGCTATTTTCATACGGGTAATATTTAAATAAATTACTAGGTTACTATTATGCAACATTTTTGTAGGATCTACTTTAAAACAATTTTCTTACTTTCCTTCTCAAATACTACAATCAGGAACAAAGAACAAACTTTTTAGACCTACGATACTTTCTGCATTTACAGATTTTTCAATTATTGTACAAATTAGTCTACAACTTTGTGTGTACAATAATATTTTTTAAATAAATGAAATTTCAGTTTTTATGTAATTCTTTATCATTATTGTCATTTTCTACACAATTTAAGGTCATTTTTACTTCCTCTGCCGTACCATAGGTACTATAGGTAGAGGAAGTATTGTTTTCGACCCCAAAATTCGAAGTTGAGTTTTTAGCATATATACACGTTTCAAGGCCCCCTGAATCCAAAAATACTATTTTTGTGTGTCTGTCTGTGTGTGTGTCTGTCTGTCTGTGAACACTCTAGCTGCAAAACGGAAAATCGTATGAAAACAAAATTTCGTATTTGGGTCAGGTACCTTCTGAAGATGTGAGGATAAGATTGGCGACTATTTTCCCTTATTTTTAAGGGGACTTTACATGAAGAAATTTTCGTTTTTCGCGATTTTCTCGAACACGGCTCTAACGATTTTCTTTAAAATCTGCACATGTGTTCCTTTTACTGAGAGCTAAAAGGATATGTGAATACTGCTAACTTTTATTTGGGCAGAGAAGTTAGCCTATGTGACTTTCACATCAGATATTTAAAACAATTTTAGGTCATCAGAATCCGGGCCATGTTAATCAGTATCAAATAATATGCAGTCTGTGAATGGAACAGTCCGGACAATGCCAGCTCTAGTAACAAGCAACAAACCCCGACCCCTTCAGGCCAACGGAGAAGTAAAGAAAACTGAGGGAAGCTTGTACGCCATTTAATCCAGGATAATCTTTCGCTAAAACCATTATCATGGGACGGCGATGTGTTAGGCCTATCAAAAGCAAACAAACGTCAAAGAGCTACAAGCACCACGACCTCCTATGGGCACGAATCACATTGATCATTGGTTAGTCTGAATTCACTATAGATAAATCAACACGTATATAAACTAAGTGCGATTTGTACGCTCTCCAACATGGAACAATCTACAAAGTCCTGCTGTGCGAATTTAGTGCTAGTTCAAGTGATTTACTGTTGGTTTTGTGCGAGAATTGCTCATGTCCATGTAACACTTTTGCTCGTATATATTTTAAATTATGGTAATAGGGTTAAAGATATCTCTGAAAAAGATCTATGTTAGTTAGTTGTTAATTTCTTACTTACTTACTTACTCAATGGCAATAGACAATTCCTCAGTAAGCTAAAGGAATATTATCTATTTTATGGAACCCGAAGGTTCATTCCCGCGCTTACCTGAGTCCGCCATTCAACCCTATTCTGTGCTAACTCTATCCAACCATCCCTCGCAAGTCTTAATTCCTTTAAATCCATTCTAAGGTTTTCCTCCCACCTACGTCTTGGTCTTCCTCGCGGTCTTTTCCGTTCGGGTCTCCCAGTCAATATTCTTGAGATATGTCTTTCCTCCCCATGTGTGCAACATGACCAGCCCATTTCCTCCTTCGCGAATTAATTACCTTTACTATATCCGGTGAAGTGTACAGGTCGTCGTCGTGCAATTTTCTCCAGTCCCCATTTTTATCCCTCTTGGGACCAAGTATTTTTCTAAGCACCCTGTTTTCGAATACTCTCAGACTATGTCTTTCCCGATCAGTAAGCGGCCATGTCTCACATCCATATAATACAACCCGCAGAATAATAGTCTTATAAATCTTAATTTTTAGATTTCTGGACAGAAGACGAGAAGATAAGAGTTCCTGAACTGAATAAAAACAAGCATGTTAATTTCACCGGGAAAAAATAATGCTGAAAAGAATTACATGGCATTTTATAAACATTATCATAGATAACATCATTAGAGACTTGGCAAGATCCAAATCGCAAATTATATTTATAATGACTAGGGCCCGGATTCTTAGGTTTTAAACTATTTCTTTCCTTGCTAGCTAACTGTGATTTTTAACATAATTATGCGTTTCATTGTCAAGGCAGTCATATAGTCCAATCTTATAAAACCTAAAAATGGCTAAATAAGGCGTTAAAAACTAAAAATGGCTAAAATTACTTTTCAAGTAAAATACTATAAAATAACAATAATAATTATAATTAATCTAATTATTATTGTTCTATTAAAAATTACTTTTTAAATGTCTGCCTATATTTTGCATCTTGCTCGTTGTTGCCAATATATTATTTTGTAAGATAAAATATAGCATTGCGATTTGCAATTTTGTCGTTTTGTACTCGTTTTGTACCCCTTGTCTCGGTAAAGGAACCGAAATTCCCATGGCCTGTATAGGGATCACTTTACTTTACTAAGTGGCAAATGGCTACAATATAGTTCCACTAAAGAAAATTAATAAAATATATTTTCAATGTTCTAATATAGGGGAAAAGGTAATCTGCGCCACTTCTACCTTTTCCCCCAACCTGCACGATGTAAACTGCGCCACCGACATATGTAAACTGCGCCACCGACATTTAAATGGCGTCACCGTCATAATAACGCACTAACATTTTCCTTCCCACTTCTCCAGATTTAGGACTGGCTATGAAATTGCATAGGTATGGTTAAAAATGTTAGGCCTAGTAGCTTTGTGATTTTAAAAAATGTTACAAACAATACCCTAGTTTCTTTTGCATGAACGCTTCGTCACTTATAATAGTATATTGCGATACAAGTGCCGTAAGGCACGTTTACGGGTCGAGGAAACAGATTGAAAACCCGAGGCGCAGCCGAGGGTTTTTAAGTTTTCGAGGCTCGTAAATGCCTTTACGGCCCGTGTGTTGCATGCTATTTTTTGCACGATGCTTATTTATATCAATTTAATTATATTAATTGTGATATTACCTGAAAATATTATGTAAATACATTCTTGAAAATAGATGTTTATTTCAGAAAGTGATTCGCATGTGTTTGTTGTTATGGGAACCGAATATTTGTCCTGGGGGCCGTGTCCATAAAGGCTTGTATTATGAAGTATATCGTAATGAATTATGACGTAGCGCTTGGACCGTAAGTAATTTAACCTCATCGCAACCGTCCTTAGCAACAAGACTGTGTGGGAATGTCAACTTACGATCCATGTAAACAACGTTCGTAAGTACCACTTACTAGCTAAGGAGTGCAAAAAATTGTTAAAAACACTACCCTAATTTTTTTTGCATGAGCACTTTGTTCTCATATGACGCCTTCTTAATGAAATCAAAACGGGATATTTCATTGATTATAATTATTGTCATATATTTTAGCTGTTCTTCTTACAGGTATCCCTTGTTCAATACTTCTCAGTTTTATGTAGGAGCTTGTTTGAAACTGGAGAAGTGCATCTACATATCTCCGTGGCGCAGTTTACATATCTGTGTGCCACAGTTTCTCATTTTTATTCTATTTCAAATTCGGTATCAACCGTGGCGCAGATTACATACGCCCCTAATATAGTATTTACATTTTTATGGGTGTAAGAATTCTACTGATACTTGTAAATTCAGTTGCAACTTTTAGACTTCACATATTGTGATATTATCAATAAAACTTCAAGTGAACCTGTAATCTCTACGTATCCAGCAATTAGATTTTTTATAAGTTCTGTTAGGTTTTCATACTAACGCTTTAGGGCGAATATTTTATTCAGTTACTTAGGTTAGCACTAGAGGAATAAAATTAATTAATTCTCTTAACAGAATTTCATACAGTAGGCCTATTTAAACAAAAAAAAATTATGGATGTTGTCAACTAAACTACTGTATTTTACGGACCATAAGACGCATTTTTTTACCTTTGAAAACAGAGCCTTGAAAGTTGGGTGCGTCTAATGGTTTGAAGTAAACAAAAAATTAAAATTATGGTAAATATTGCCAGAATACCATAGTTATAAACAAGGTGTTATGAACAATAAGATATTTACAAATTTTGGCACAGACAGTACACCAGTGCACCTGTCACAATCATAAAATGAGGGTAGATGGAAGCCAGGTATACAGGCGAAAAGAAAGGAATGTTGAATTATTTTATACGAAAAGAGTTGTCTTCGTCGGGTGGTTTAAATGAAGAAATTACTTCTAAACAGCCTTGTCACGTTACATTTACGGTATGCTGAATTTAGGGTTAGAGGGTGTAAAAGTGCCTATTTTCAGTCTTTCATGAGAAATCAGTTCGGTAGTTAAAATTTACGCTATGCCACCTGTAGGCCTACAGAAGAGATTTTCGTACAAAGCAGGTTTAAAGTTAGAAGTGATTACCACTGATTCCATTGTAGCCTACATGGTTATATAGTATATTGCGATACAAGTGCCGTAAGGCACGTTTACGGGTCGAGGAAACAGATTGAAAACCCTCGGCTCCGCCTCGGGTTTTTAAGTTTTCGAGACCCGTAAATGCCTTTTTAGTACACACTCTCTATAACAGCTGCTTATCGGACTGGTAACAAGCCGAAAAATTGCATTTTAAAGGACAAGGCCGCTAAAATTGCATAAAAGTGCATTCAAATTGCATTCAAAATGCAGTTTTAGCGGCCTTGTCCTTTAAAGTCGTCATGGCAATCTATAAACAAAACCCAGACGGCATTGACCAGTCACACCAACTTTAACATGGATTTACGCATATAATTGGTCATAAAACAACAAATTTAAGCCAACACGTTTATTTATGATAATCAGAAACTTTACCAGGATTTTTCGCAAAACACGGTAGCCCACTTCATCACACGACAACAAATATAAGCCAACAACTTTTCACATCTTCGTTCACATAGCTTACCTGGATGCACCAGCATTTAATTGCAATTCCTTCTGCCGTGATGTTGCTGGCACCAGCTCCAATACAATGTTTTTGACTTGGAGTGAAATTTCCTCGGGATTATAATACATATTTTCACAAGCTTTTCATAAATACTAGTTCGTATTTATTATTGTTTACAAATCAGCGACTCATATAACGCATTCATAGCCTACCGCATTTCGTACGGTTCATTGTTGTCTTGCGTTTGAGAGGGCCGTGAGAATATGGTAGACTACCTTTCATTACAATTAATTATATACGGTATTTTTGTTTCATCTATATTAATAAAAGGAAGTGTCTGTCCTCCGTCTGTCTGTCTGTCTGTCTTCCGTCTGTCCTCCGTCTGTCCGCGATGCCCAGCGAAATCTACTGAACGCAGAGATCTGAAATTTTATACATAGGCGGACTAAAGGGTCGGAATGTGCACCTCGAAGCCGGAATTTTAATTTTCGCTTTAGTTCGTGAGTTATGAATGAAAAACGGGCAGAAAACGTGTATTTATTCCGTTTTCGAAGCATGAGTTTTCAGTAATACAAATCAATTACACTAGGCTTTGGCTATTTTTGTCAAACCATCGACATAAAAGCATCGCGATCTGTTGAATGTTGTAGCTCACGCTGGTCGATTCATTTGTTTTTAATGTCATGGCACGAAAACATAATATGAAATTTTCAACCGACACCTTAGAGGATGATTATTATTATTATTATTATTATTATTATTATTATTATTATAGGGATAATCAATATTAGCCTAAATATGGTCTAACGTTGTTCGATTTGGACGAAACTCACTATACAGGGGTTTTCCGGGCCAAGGAACTCGAATCTGAGGTAGCTTTTACCAGGTGACGCTATCTAATCGTGATATGTAGTCCACATGATTTAGGTGTTAATATAATGATTTAACTATTAGCCTATGCTCTTAATTTTTAATTTTTGAAATAATTATCGCGGGCGAAGCCGCGGGCACATGCTATCTTAAAATAATAAAATGACGTGTTTGTCTGTCTGTCCACGATGCCCAGCGAAATCTACTGAACGCAGAGATCTGAAATTTTAAACATAGATGGGCTGAAAGGTGGGCGAATGCGCATCGAAGCCGGATTTTTAATTTTAGCTTTCGTTCGCGAGTTGTGAGTGAAAAACTGGCAGAAAACGTGATTTTAGCGCTGTCGAAGCATCAGATTTTAGTAATACATTTCAATGTCAAATCAATTGCAGTTGGCTTTGGCTATTTTTGTCATACCGTGGTAATAAAAGCATCGCGATCGCTAGAATGTTGTAAGCCCACGCTGGTCGATTCATTTGTTTAGAATGTCAAGGCCCGTAGACATATTAAATTTTCAACCTACACGGAAGAGGGGTAATCAAGATAGACCTAAATATGGTTAAACATCGTTCGATTTGGACGAAACTCACTATACAGGGATTTTCTGGGCCAAGGAACTCGAATCTGAGATCGCTTTTACCAGGCGACGCTATCTAATCGTGACATGTAGTTTACGTGATTTAGGTGTTAATAAATATAATGATTTAACTATTATGCTCTTAATTTTTAATTCTTGAAATAATTATCGCGGGCGATCGCTTGATTTTGTAAGTCCATCCTGGACGATTCATTTATTTAGAATATCAAGACCCGAAGACATGAAATTTTCAACCTACACTGAAGAGGGATAATCAATATAGGCCTAAATATGGTCAAACATTGTTCGATTTGGACGAAACTGACTGCACAGGGGTATTCTGGGCCAAGGAACGCGAATCTGAGGTCGCTTTTACCAGGGGACGCTACCTAATCGTGGAATGCACTCCACGTGATTTAGGTGTTAATAATTATAATGATTTAACTATGCTCTTAATTTTTAGTTTTTAATTTTTGAAATAATTATCGCGGGGGAAGCCGCGGGCGCATGCGGGCACATGCTGTTTGTCTGTCTGTCCACGATGCCCATCGAAATCTACTGAACGCAGAGATCTGAAATTTTAAAGATAGATGGACTGAAAGGTGGGCGAATGCACCTCGAAGCCGAATTTTTAATTTTAGCTTTCGTTCGCGAGTTATGAGTGAAAAACTGGCAGAAAACGTGATTCGCGATGTCAAAGCATCAGATTTCAGTAATACATTTCAATGTCAAATCAATTGCAGTTGGCTTTGGCTATTTTTGTCATACCGTGGTAATAAAAGCATCGCGATCGCTAGAATGTTGTAAGCCCACGCTGGTCGATTCATTTGTTTAGAATGTCAAGGCCCGTAGACATATTAAATTTTCAACCTACACGGAAGAGGGGTAATCAAGATAGACCTAAATATGGTTAAACATCGTTCGATTTGGACGAAACTCACTATACAGGGATTTTCTGGGCCAAGGAACTCGAATCTGAGATAGCTTTTACCAGGCGACGCTATCTAATCGAGGTATGTAGTCCACGTGATTTAGGTGTTAATAATTATAATGATTTAACTATTATGCTCTTAGTTTTTAATTTTTGAAGTAATTATCGCGGGCGAAGCCGCGGGCACATGCTAGTTTCATATAATTTAGAGAGCTATTACTAAAAAATATTGTATGCACCACGTACGCAAAAACTTTATCGGACTCATCCAGTATTTCAGCCTCGGCTTTCGCCTCGGCTGCTATACTAGATTCGTCCGCTAAAGCGTTATTTTGCGTACTTGATACATAAATAGCTATTACGGCCCGTGTGTTGCATGCTATTTTTTGCACTATGATTATTTATATAAATTTAATTATATTAATTGTGATATTACCTGAAAATATTATGTAAATACATTTTTGAAAATAGTTGTTTATTTCAGAAAGTGGTTCGCATGTGTTTGTTGTTATGGGAACCGAATATTTGTCCTGGGGGCCGTGCCCATAAAGGCTTGTATTATGAAGTGTATCGTAATGAATTATGACGTAGCGCTTGGACCGTAAGTAATTTAACCTCATCGCAACCGGCCTTAGCAACAAGACTGTGTGGGAATGTCAACTTACGAGCCATGTAAACAACGTTCGTAAGTACCACTTACTAGCTAAGGAGTGCAAAAATTTGTTTTTGCAACGAAGTATAGGCCTATTATTCCCTTTAAAATTTGTCGTTTAGAATCAGATCAAATTTTCCTTTAAATTTCCATCCTAAAAGTCAAGGTGCGTCGTATGGTCTGGAGCGTCATATAGTCCGTAAAATACGGTAAATACTTTCTTTTCAATTGTGTCAACTCTAAACCTAAGTACCACTAGAAAAAATAGGGTTTCATAAACTGAACATTCAATAATTATGTAAGTGATACATATAGGCAGGGCCCGTGGAAAGAAAGCAAGGGTCCCAGGGACAAATTTTCCCGGGCCCCCGTCAAATATTAAATTCACTACCCAACTCGCCCTTTATAATGTATGCAACAAAAAGATTATGTAATGATATTACATAATTATTAGGTGCCAGAATGGTACCGGTACTTTATGAGATTGTCTGGTAGACAGTATTGTCTGTCTGTCTGTCTGTCCTTGTGTCTGTAAGCGCGATAACTCAAATACGCCTTATCGGATTTTCATAAAACTTGGTATAGGCTACCATTTATAACGCCCATGGGACGAAGCCTATTGATTTTGGATCAAATTGGAAAAATACATTAAAACGTTCTAATTGTTATGTATTATTGTTGTATTGCTTCGTACCTTTGTATTGTAAATAGAACATGTTCTAACCTTTCATACATAACATTTTGTCATACTTCTCCAAATTATGCATTTTTTTATAAGTAATTGTTTAGTATAAGTATTTCTAATATATAACTGAACCACCCCCGAACACAAGCTCTGCTTCTTCGGGGGGTGTATCAACTTTTGTATATATTTTTCGTGTACTTTGGAGTAATAAATTGTAAATTGTAAATTGTAAATTGTAAAATTGTATGTACCACTTTAATCTTTTGAAAATTATGATTTTAAATGTCGAACGTTAGTGAGGCCTACTATTGAGTCCAAAAGAATTTCTGCTTCCACTTTTCAAAAAATAACAATTTTTCTTCAAGAATAATCCGTTTCAGATTAACTGATTAATTCCGGTATACGACAGGACAATGCAGGTAAAATAAACACTAAAACATAACTTAACTGTTTATTGACTTATAACAAATTTTACTTTTGAGTAAATTTAGAAAGTAAAAAATATAACCTGGTCGGTTGGGCCCCTCTTGGGGCCCGGGCCCCGGGGCTACAGCCCCGACTACCCCTCTCTCTCGTAGGGCCTGCATATAGGCCTATAATTACTAACATGTTCGGTGACATCAAATTCTAAACTTGACGAAGATCATACGTAAGGCTGGAGGGAGATTGTGAAAACGTCAGCATGTGAATAGATGTCAGTACACGCCACCCCACTGTGTCAAGTGTCATGTTAATGTTAACACGAGTTCAGTAACTGCACTATGTTATGTAGATTACAGCTCTTCCTCGTCTTGATTCAATGTCTTTCATTTCTTTTGCATGCAGACCATTTCAGTATAGCGTTGAAATTAACACCGAAAAAGGTACTCAATAAAAAGAGTCGAAAACATAGGATATTAAAATAGGCAGTGAAATAATGTATAACCGTGAAACAATAGACTACATCCATTACAACTCTCAAATACAGAGTGGAATTATTGCAGATTGGAATTTACTTTTTAATGTTGTTTTCTATTTTGTGATTAAGTTCCCCCTTTTTTTTAAATTCAGCTGAGTTTATACTCCGTTTAGCTAGGAGGCCATATCAGGAGTTCGGGGTGTGTATGTCCATACAGTAGGGTAGGCCATGAACTATTTGATTGTCAATTGTTCCTATTATTAGTATATTTTTAAGGAGTAAATTTCAACTGATATTAATTTAAATGGATATGATACAAGATGAAAATGGTGAGGATGATTCATGGCATGTAAATATTCAATTCGGCATTTGCCTTTACGAATGGGGAAACCATGAAAAACACGTGTCAAATTGGCCGGCCACGAGATTTGAACCTGCGACCTCTCGAATGCGAGTCGAAGACGTTACCATCTCGGATACCTCAGTGATTAAGTTCATTGTTTCTTTCAAAATAGTGACAAACAAGTTATTGCCATAGAGTGATGTTTTGTGAAAAACATTTAAATTACCAGTATCTAGATTATGGGCCAAGTTTTTACTGCCAAAGTAATTATTGGTGTTATTTTAAATTATAAATCATTAATAATAATTAATCACAGGATAATAGTTGTAGTAGGAATTTAAGTATCTATGCCCGGTTTCTACAAACTTGTGAATTACCTATGGGTAAATTATCCATGGGCAAATTAGTTCCATTTCACCTACAATGATATAATGAGCAAGGCCTTGGAGTTGTACAGTTAATTTAATTCAGAAGGCTTTGATTCTCATTGTTAAAATTATGATTGATCCTACAAAGAGGTTAAATTTTATCCAGCTATACATGAAAGGATAATTAACCCGACGATTTACCCTTGGAAAGATCTAGCTCGAGTTTGTAGGAACATTTTTTCTGTCATTTTCATATTTACCCAGGGGACATTTATCTAGAAACTCGCCACAATTGTAAGTGATTGCTATCTTTAAATTATTTGTGTTTGTGTGGTTTTATTCTTGTGTAAATTCTGTCCATTGGATAATTTACCCATACGTAATTAGCGAGTTTATAGAAACCGGGCAAGTGGTTAAACTGAAAGAAATGGGTAATTTGTAAAAAAGGGAAGAGAACGACAGTGGCATTGGTGATAATTCAGGGTTTAAGCTACGATCGCATTTTTTCGCGAAATGCGAAAGTAAACTTTAGAATGCGAAAGAAATGTAGCCACTTTCTCAAAAATGCGAAAGGAAATTCTTACGTTGTGATCGTAATAGAATAAATTTGTGTAATGTTAATAACATCTTAATGTTGAAAATTGAAGGCCTCGAAAGAAAAATCTATAATTTTAGCAAGGCTTTTGAGAAGTGAGGCAATTTGAAACAGAGAAAAGTGTTAAATTCCAAACCAAAGGGTTTTGAATAATAATAATAATAATTATTATTATAATAATTTGCTTTATAGTTCAGTTTGTTATTTGTACCATTTTATTTTTATTATTTTGAAGCCACATAAAAAATGCAGTTAAAATTAACTTTCAGCAATAAATTTGTATTTTTGTAAAGATTTTTTATACGTTTTCGCTTTTTTGTTAAAGGTTTTTTCTAACTTAAAACCTGGGTGATATCCTCAATATTCGCTATAACGTTCTAGCATCTTTTTCTTAACCCCTAACGGGAACTTTACATAGAGGGAGAGAGTTCTGTTAACAAATGTTTACGATACAAAATAACATAAAATGAGTTTTCTTGGAAATGGGGATAATTTTCTGGTCGCCGTGGAAACGAGATTGAACTTGTTTTAATTGTTGAAGAGGTTAATGCATCCCAAAATAAGCAGAGATATACTTAATACTTGCTCGAGAGGAAATGAAGTTAAAGAACTGGGGGAGGGGAGGGAGACGACAAAGTGCTTCGCTCTCAAACTAGGAAGAAACTTTGAATGTAATCCCATATTTCTCAACCAACTGCAAAGTTAAATATATTGCCAGCACTTAAAGACAAAAGAAGAGCACAGGCCGAATCCCATTCTCTTTCCACAAGAAATTACTGAAGCTTCAGAGAATACGTGAATCAAATCAATGATGGTTAGAAATAGAAGGTAAGGTTTATTCTCTGGTTATCTGTAAGTAGAGACATTTTTATAGGAGAGAAGAAAAAGATCATTGTAGGGGAAAAAGAACGTAAAATGTATGAGGTGATTATTTCACATTTTTAGTCATAACTCATGGTAAGTAATAGACGAAAGATTTTTAGAATATTCTAGGAGAGTTGGTGAGAAAACCCGTGTTATCTGTAACATAGGTACTATGAGGTTGGGCTCAACTCATAGTTATCGAACTAGAAACAAAAATTGCCTGGAATTACCCAGAAAGTGGTTGAAATTTGACATCTTGTGTGAATCACTAAAATATGTTTGTTTTGTCATATTTTGTATTTTTGGGTTACAGTAAGGGGTTTTTAAGAACATAATTTATTGCATATTTCTGGATTTTTAAGGTCACAAACATTCAGACCCTATTGGTGAGAAAGGATTTATAGACCGATGCGAACTGTAAGCTGAGACTGGTGATCTGAAAACTTGACATCAAATTCCGTTACCCCTAACAGTACTCCCTCCACCTGATAATTATAGGTTAGTTCAAATAGTACGGCTAGAGAAAGTCATAAATCTTCAACATTAAAGTAGTAATACTGTAAATGTGACAGTCTTTTCGGACAGTATAAAAGAAGTCGAAAGATTGAAGACAGCTACAGTTATTTGAGAATGCAAGTTGTACATACCACAGAAGTTGCCATGCCAACGACATTTTGCTCCTCTCTTGTCTATTTAACACGTTTCTTAACAACCAAATATGTCTTCACTTAGATAAACACATAAATAATTGATTTTAACTTGTTTTACAACAACACTAACCCGTACGTCTAATTGCAGAGCGTTTTTACACATCGAACTTATAATTCACTCATCACAACCGCCATATTGAAAACCCACTACAGCTGATTAGAGAATTTCATTGATTTCCCTATCGATATAGATACTACAATCGATGGATTCGATCTGCTATCGTTCATTCTGATTCATGCTTTGTAAAGTTTGACTCAAAATGTCCGCTGCCCTACCTGGATATTGTAAATGGAGATGGCAGCACATGTTTAGGGTTGAAAAGTAATATCGAGACGTACAAAATAGACATTTATTATTTTTTATCCACATTATGTAAAGGTACTTTTGAAATATTAATTAATAAAATGAAGCATGCGAAAAAAGATAGCCTATCGCGGGTTATAATTCGGTGACCAGCCAATGTGACTGTATTTTTACTTCCTCTACCTATAAATAGCAGATGTACTGTCATCGATCCTGGAATTCCATGTCAAGTTTTAACAGAAGGTCTCTGAATAAAAAAAAAAATGGGTTTTTTAATATTTCTGAGTGTGTAGGTATGTATTTCTGTCTGTGAATGGCTTAACTCAAGATAGAAAAATCTTACAAAACGAAAATATATATTTCTGTCAGCACTTTCTGGGGCTGTGACAAGATAACCAGTAGCGATTTTATCTTGCTTTTACTACCATTTTACATGAAGAAAATGTCATTTTTATTGATTTTCTTGAAAACTATTCTGATGGGTCTGGTCAAATTACGTACACATAGTTTTTGTATACACATAGTTTTTATAATAAGAGCTAAAATTTTTATTTAAAACATTTTCCCCAATAAATTCCCTGAAGGATAGTTATAAGCCACTCGTTGTGTACTTAACTTACATTTTATGTTTTGATCTTTAATAACGCGACTGAGGCAACTGAGTGCTCACTACAGCAATGCAACCGTGTACTATATATTGAAATATATTAAGGGTAGAGGAATGTTTTACAACATGATAATGTAATGATAAAATTTTCCGCATAAGTGTAAATATTTTCAGTAATATAGTGTTTTTTTAATGAACTGCTCTCGTGCATGAGCTTTGCTTTATCGGATAAGCGTTAGATTTTATATATTTGTAACGATTTTGTATTGTAATCTATATAATCAGAGGAAGTGTTTGTCTTTCTGTCTGTCTGTATGTTGGCGATGCCCAGCGAAACCAACTCCCCGCAGAGACCTGTAATTTTAAACATAAGCGGACCAAATTACCTCGAAACAGGATTTTTTATTTTCGCTGTCGTTCGCGAGATAAAAGCAAAAAATCCCTTTAGGCAGGCCTACAGGCGGAGGTAGATTTCGAAGTGCTTTTGGTTTAATTTATTGTCGCTGCATAGCACTCTTTTTCTTTAGCCTTGGCATGGTAAACCTGCAGTAATAAGAACTGAATTCGGTAAAGAGGAAGAGCCTACAATCATTTGTTTTGACAACAAGAATAGGATATAATATTCTGGGAGGCCGTGCGCAAGATCAACAATGAATCAAATTAGCAAAGCCGCTAAACAAGACAAAATTATGATATTATAATAATTCTTTTAAGTGTTATTATTTTCAAACATTAAAATCTCGCGTCATATGAGAGCTATCAAGAAACTATTTATTGATTTGTAGAGTACTCATCAAGAGCTTTTCAACGATACCCCACAAGACGTGGTTTCAAAAGTTTCGAATTTTCATCCCCCACCCCCACCCTCACTCGAACCCCCGAATTGTTTGTGTCACTGTGAACTCCATAGGGAGTACTCTAATTTATTCAAACAAAGTTTCCCTCTATACTTCATAGGGGCCGAGATATAAATGTTTTAAAATTTCAACCCCCTCCCCCGACCACCCCCTTGGGCCAATTTTGCCCATTAACGAACTTGTCCGAACTATTGGGCCTAGAAATAACATAATAAAATTTGGTTCAAATATCTTCAAAATTACGGCCGCTATCGTGTAAAGATATATATATATATATATAAATATCACAAATTTTTTTTTTGCACGGGCGGTGGTTTCGTACTTAGGGGAGCATGAAACGTAAAGATATGAAAGAATTTTTCGAAAATCATAAAGTGGTATCCATTGCAATAGGTAGATTTTTCTTCGAAAATCTACCTAAAAACTGTAAAAAATTAATGTTTGCCTCTATCTAAATACCAATTTTGGCTATTATAGTAGGCCTATAATTCAATTGTAAAATTAATTGAAAATGGCCTTTCTCTGCTATAGCAACCGAGAAAGAAAAAGTATGGCTGAAAATTTTTTTTTGCAACATAACACATCACTTAGATTTTGTTAGCCCGCTCTGCTTGATCAGTTCGTTTATAACATTGCAGCATGCAGAGCAATAATTTTTTCCTCTTAGGTGAACGGGAAAGAATCATGAATGTAGGCCTAAATGTAAAAAAAAAAAAAACTTTGAACGATTTGGCTCATGGAACTTAAATCTCAGGTCGGTTTTTCCTAAGAAACTCTTTCTAATCGTGAAAGGCAAATCGAAGCCAAGCTTTTAGCTTAATTTTTAATAAATATAACGTTTTAATTCCTACGATTTTTAGACTCTCTCAGTGTAGTAATTAAATCACGGAGGATGAAATGGGCTGGACATGTTGCACGCATGGGGGAGGAAAGCCATATTTCAAAAGTATTGAAAGGGAGACCCGAATGGAAAATACCACTTGGAAGACCTAGACGTAGGTGTGAGGACAATATTAAGATAGATTTAAGGGAAGTAGGATTTGCGAGAGATGGTTGGATAGAGTTCGTGCAGAATAGGGTTGATTGGCGGGCTCCGGTAAGCGCGGCAATGAACCTTCGGGTTCCATAAAATACACACTATTCCTTTAGCTTGCTGAGGAATTGCCTATTGCCATTGAGTAAGTAAGTAAGTAAGTAAGTAAGTAAGTAACTTTAAATTAGTTGGCTGTTAAATAATTTATTTTAAAACTTACAGTGACTCAATCAATAAATGCGAGCGAAGCCGCGGGCACCTGCTAGTTATAAAGATTTATAATAATCATAATTAGTTTATTATGATGGGCAGGCAAGATTTCATAGACACTTTCACTGGTAATGACCTTTCATTTTTCTACGCAACAACTACTACTAAAGTTTTGGTAAGTAAATAATATTGTTGAGAGTCTGTACGGAACGAAGTTAAACTCTGGCTTAAATCTCTTCGGACAAAAGCTCTCTGAACAAAGGCTCAACGAATCCTTAACATTTCATTGCAAGACCAAGCAAAAAATCATGCTGTAAATGCTAATCTCTTAGAGACTATACGGCACAACTTAGTATTGTGGAGGTCAGTAAAAATACTCTCTCCTCTCCCACACAGCAAATCTCAGCTGGAGCGTAGGGGGGAATGTTTTGTTACCAAGAATATAAATAATGCACAGTGGACTCTATTAAGCAAAACAAGAACCTAATCTTAATTTCAACCAGACTCATAGGCTATAGGCTACTAGCAGGTGCCCGCGGCTTCGCTCGCGATTATTTACTCAACTGCTAGATGTTTTATTTAAATCATTTAACATAAAAATAATTATAACATTATATTTATTAACAATTATATAGTTTTTTACATAAACCGCAGAAAGTACATAATTTTATTCTTAATTATATTGTTTAACGTTAAAAATATAAATAACTAAACGAACAACAACAACAAAAAATCCTGTGCTGCCATACGGGCTTACAAATTCGAAATGAAACGATTAAATTGATCCATAGATTCATAAACCTTGCCCAAAGTTTCCATAAACAATTTTATTATAACTATTGATAACTAAAAAGCTAAAAACCCGGCTTCGGGGTGCATTTCACGAATAAAGTGCGCTCCGCCCGGGGGGGGGGGGGAACCTCACATTCGAGTTCCCTAGCCAAAACATTTTATCTTCGGGATGACAATCAAATTTTTCAAAATCCTTTCTTAGTGTGTGTGTGTATAGATTAATTTAACTAGTTTCTTTTACTAAGGACTATATATTTATAACTTATATATAACTTATATATATTTATATATAATATTATTAATCACAAATTTCATAAACCCCACATGTTTAATTTTTTCACAAAATTACTTTTATCTGAAATTGCCATCTTTTTTAATCTACCTATCATATAGTAGCCTACAGTAATCCCACAAATCCAGCAATTTGGAAAGGTTTTATGCAATCTTGAAGTTCGGGTGAATTTTAGTGCAGAAAGCCCACTTGTATTGAACACATTCAATATAAAACAACCAAAATCATAATATATTTTTTAAAATACTTATAGTGAAGATGTTCCAAAGATTATAGACGATGATGTTCATATGATGTTTGCATAACGATAGAAAAAAGAATAACTAAAATATATTGCCACTTGTGGAAATTATCACGGAAAAGGCATTTTAGTGTACGAAACGCGGCTACCATTTTGTAACGATAATTACCCGTAACTGTAACAGTTTAATTAATTCTGAAAATAGTACGCAATTTTGGAAGTGGTCAATAAAAAGTATGTCAGATTGCAAGGTTGTAGAGCGATTCATTGCTGAGGGAAAAAAATAATGAAATTCACGTATTTCTCACCTATGAATTTCACCGAAAGCCGTATGTCCCCCCTTAAAAAAACGCAAATTGTAATTAAGCCCCGACTAAAAACCTTTCCCAAAAGATCAGTCTGTATATTTTTCCTCATGAAATGTCCATTGTTCTCACGTCAGATGGGCATGAACCCAACATCATGGATTCCGGAATAGAAAGAAACTTAGCTATTAAGGGCTAATTCATGAAAAATGTACAATGGGAAGCATTATTCTCACTGTAGGCCTATGCAAACGTTACATTTTAAACAGCAGGAAACCTAATTCCGTTCTCCTGAAATGAAAACTAAGTACAGCCAGGACGTGAAAACTGTTCTAAATTTTTAAACAGAAGCAGCGGCAAGGCTGCTGAATAATTACGTGTATATTTAGTCTACAGTACACAGTATAAAATAAACATAGAATTTAAAATATTTTTTTTCTGAACCTAGCACAGTAGTGGAGTGCTTAACATGCTTCCCATTATCACAAGAAACGCTATTCATACAGCGGGAATTTGTTTTTCTTGTAAAAAAAAACCTCGTTTAAACTTTTGAAGAGCATTAGGACCGTTAGGCAGGGATTGTCGTACAGTGATACCTCGAGATACGAGTTTAATTCGTTCCGTAATCTTGCTCGTATGTCAATTTGCATGTATCTCAAAGCAATTTTCCCCATTGAAATTAATTGAAATGTCATTAATCCGTTCCAGCCCCAAAAATGCTACCCCCAATTGTTTTTGTTACTTGTTTTTTAATAAGAAAAATTTATTTATAGATGACAAATATTGTATAAAAACATAATAAAAGAGGATGTAAAGCAAAAAAAAACTGGTTTTATAAAGTGTACATACATATTTGTTACACTTTCTTCGGACCCATGGTTATAAAAAGAAATGTGATAAAGTATGTAAATGCACAAAAAGCGCAAAGCCCTAGATAAACTTAGCAAAGATGCCTCGACAGCGAGGTAAACAAGCACACTGGGGGAATACGTGGGATAATGCGCGAGACGCACGAGGCGCAGGCGCAGTAAACTGGTGGGCCGTGTGCAGCGTCGCAGCTGGCCGTTCCTCGTATCTCAAATGTCGCTCGTATTTCAAAACAAAACTTCGCTCGCTCGACAGCTCGTATCTCAAATAACTCGTATGTTAGGGCACTCGTATCTCGAGGTACCACTGTATTTACTACTTCTAAAAGTGTTTAGATGCATTCTTGATTCTTGTTAATGATAATATTCTTTTAAAAATCTGATGTGAAATTAACATAACTTCCTCTGCACAAATAAAAAAGTTAGTCTCCTAGCACGAAGCCGTTTGAGTTAAGCCCCCTTAAGAATAAAAGAAAGTCGTCGCCAATCTTCGTGTCACATCCCCAGAAGGTAGGTACCTAACAAAAATACAACATTTTGTTTTTGAACGATTTTCCGTTTCCGTATTGCAAAGAGCGCGTATTCAGAGTGGTGGCCTTCAGAGATTTTTCTTTTTCGAAAGTGTTTCAAATAAAAGTTTTAGGTCTTTGTATAAACAACCCATGTGCAAAATTTGAAGAAAATCGTTAGTATTGTTTTCGAAAAAATCGCGAAAACGAAAATTTATTTCTGTAAAGTCCCTTTAAAAATAAGCGAAACTTGTCGCCAATCTTCGGGTCACATCTTCAGAAGGTACCTGATCTAAATATAAAATTTTGTTTTCATACGATTTTACGTTCTGGAGCTAGACTGTTCACAGACATCTACACACACAGACACACACAGACATGTTTAAGAAGATAATATTTTTGGATTCGGGGTCCTCAAAAAGCGTATTTATGTTAAAAACTTCTAATTTGGGGTCGAAAACAATACTTCCTCTACCTATAGCACCTATGGTACGGGCTGAGGAAGTAAAAATTTATTGCAGAATAACCAGTATTAGGCTAACGTCCTTAATGCATTTTCATATCCGAAGAGGGTTGGTAATATTATTGCTTTACGATATACAGCTATCATAATATATATATATATATATATATATATATATATATATATATATATACGATATAACTGTTATATAGAATTATAGAAGTTATATAGAACTTATCAGGTAAGCATGAAGTTAACAAAACGAGTGCTAACGAGTTTTGGTGTGAGCCTGTTAAGAGCTTAGAACGGTCGACATTTTATGTTATTTTGAATCGTGAATTTTAAAAAATAGAGGAATTTCAGTTCGCTTGTGCTTAGAATAGTACCGGTAATAAAAAAGCTTTTTGGTAATGTCGTACGTAGCGGAATTTAGACTCTTTTGATTGGCAACAATTTGTTTTAAAACAAATCACAGTTTAAAACAGTTGAAGATAGCACAAAACATTTGAATAAAGATAGACGTGTTCGTAAGTAAATTTATCTCGCTCTTGAAGTTACAGAAAAGGAAAATAAGGAACTATTGAAAAATCTTTCGTTATGAGGAATTGCACACTTTTAATGAATTGGGATAAATTAAAGCCGTAAGTGATTTTTTTAGCGAAACTAAATATTGTGTTGGCTTACGTTTGTGCTTTGTCAAAAACAATTAAAATGCCGGTATCTAGTTTATGGATCAAATCTTTATTGCCGAAATAGTTATTTTTGTTACTTTGATTGTAGACACATCATAATAGTTAGTAGTAGAAATCAGGGGCGTATTCAGGGGGGGCTGAGGGGGCTGCAGCCCCCCCCCGAAACGTTAAGGGTATATATACGTGAACAACCACAAAAAGATAAAAAAATACAGGTTCTAAAATATTAAAATTTTACAAGAAAATGAACTCAGAAGTGGACAAAAATTTCAGGATCCTATAACAAGGCTTACTAGACCATAACTAGCAGATAAAAGGAAAAAAATTGACCAAGTTAATTTTAAATTACACGTTTTATAGGAGCATGACAAAAATTAATTCAGATGCACTTATCACTTCCTATAGGCATAACATTTTTCTGGTTTCTCTGACGCCTTTTATTTTTTTAATGCATATAATGAACATATTTTTCTACAAAGTAGACTACTTTTATACAGCTAAAGTTATTATTTCTAATGCAATTAATTTTGATATATCGCATATAAAATATCTTGAAATTTGATCAATATTTCATGACACATTTTCTTTAATTTTATACCTATGGGCATCATTGTAGTCTACTTTATGGACATATGCATGTAAAATTAGTGTAAAAAATTTCAGCCTTCTATCTCTAATGGTTGTGGAGCTACATAGGTGTACCGAGGAGGGGTTTTGGGGGTTTGAACCCCCCCTCCTTGATTAAAGAAAGGAAAATTATATGATTTTTTAAAGTCTGCCCATAAATTACTTAATACAAGTATAAAGCGTGGGAAGCTTAAAACTCGTTATTTTGCGTCTTCATTTTTAAAATTTTCCGGGGGAGGACCCCCGGACCCCCCCTCTCCCTGGGGGGTATTCCATACCCCCAGACCCCGCGGATGTTATTACCCCCCCCATATGGTTGGCCTGGTTACGCCTATGTGGAGCTACCTAACAATATGTGTGTAAAATAAGAGTTGCCGGGAAATTCAATTTTAAGTTAATAATGAATTTCTCATTTGACCTTTCTAAGGGCGTGGCTCAGAGCATGTAAACATATTTAAATGTCCATTTAAATGCTACAAATATTTTCTAAACCTATATAAACGTATATCAATGGATGCAGAAAATTCAGCACAATTTTTTAGTGCTATAAACAAAAAAAACATAAATTTCAAAATAATTCACGTACATATACCCTTAAGTCATCCTAATATGTTGCACATAAGGGCATTTTAATATCTCAGAAAGTAGATAGTTCAATTGCACATTTTGACTTATAAAAGATGAAATGCGTTATTCCAGGGCGAGGCCCTGGTTATTCTAACGTGTTCAGTATAATTGTGTGTGATAATTAGGGCTCAGAGGTTGATGATATGTCATCTCTTTTCTGAGACATCACAGACAATGCAGGATGTAGTATAAGTTCGTCTTCTGTCAAAACGAACAATAATACCTTAAGGCTAGTTTACACGACGAAATTAGGTTTCGTAACTGAGTTTCGCAACTGTTTTTTACTTGAATGCGCAAGCGCTAGATGTACTGGCGACAATGAGTTACGACACTACGCAGTTTCGGCTGATTCCAACTTTTCACGAAACTATAATAGTAATTTTGAGATTATACGGTTATTTAGCTTGTTCGCATTTCGTAAAATGAAATGGGGAAGTGAGGAAATTGTGAAATGTCTGTATTCATACGTGTTTCAAACGTTTATATGGGATTTTAACAACTTGAACTTCAGAAATAACATGAAATGTGCGGTTGCATTGAAAGAAAATGTGTGTAATTAGTTTCACGAAATCACTTTCATGAAAGTGGTTACGAAACCTAGTGTCATCGTGTAAACTAGCCTTTACTCATATTTTGCATTTTATTTTCTACCAGTCATTTTTAGGAAATTTTCATTCGTTCATTACATTTTTTCCTATTTTGTCTTCATAAAGAACTTTTCCACCATTGTACACAAAGCAATACGTAATTCATTAATATAGTAAACATAATATTAAAGTAGTCAAATAACATACTTAAAATATTGTCCTTTGTTTATTATTATATTAATATGCTACTATATATTCCCTTTTTTAGATATATATTTAGAAATATTGTCATATTTTAAATTTTGCATGTCATATTTTCATAAATTTAAGGTCATTTATAGGTCATTTTTAGGCGTTTTTAGATCATCAACTTCTGAACCCTAGTGACAGTAAAGTTAGGATTATCACAGCCCCTCCCGAAAATAAATCTTGGATACGCCCCTGGTAGAAATAATAGTATTTGTGGTGATTGAAATGAATATGAATTATGCTGTTCACAGTCACTCAAACACACAGAGACATATTTATGAAAATAGTTTTTTTGATTCAAGAAACTACAAAACATGTAGGCTATAAATGTTGAAAACGTGATAACAAATTTCGGGATGGAACACTTTTTAAGTGCCAGAATGGTACTTTATGAGATTGTGTGGGGAACGGGAAATGTCTGTCTGTCTGTCTCTAAGTGCGATAACTCAAATACGCTTTATCGGATTTTCATGAAACTTGCTATACGCATTTATAACGTTTATGGGAAGAAACCTATTGATTCTGGACCAAATCGGGTGACCAGTATCGGAGTAATGCCCAGTTTAGTGCCTATTTTATGGTAATCAGTTCTCATGACATCATAGCTTTGGAAGTTGCAATACAAACTTTTGGCAACAACATTACCCACATATTCCTTCACATATGCTTATGAAACTAAATCTTTGTTCTTCTGTAAGCCCTGCTTAATGATTCGATGTGCGGAACTCAATTTAAAAATATATTATTTTCTGCACATCATAATTGCAATTATCATTGATTAAACAAAAGCATTCTGGCAGTTTGTTATATCAGTTTACTTGATTTTTATTGTAAGTTTACATAATGTACGGATAGAGAAAGTAATAAAAATAGGCATCATTAATATGGAGAATGTTAATAATAAATTAACAGAGATGCTATTTTGCGGTGAATAAAAATGTTAAATTTCGGTATAAAAATTGGGTCAATTACGGTGTTATTTCACACAAAAATATTAAATTTCGGTGTTATCCTGAGAAAGCTCTCTTAGCATCTACATTATTCACCGGAATAAAATTGCTTTTATATTCAGAACATAGGCCTACATGCTTAAGAACTGTCATTAACATTGATTATTGAATTTTTTGTTGTATTAATGGGCACAAATTATTTAGTTATTTTTTCTGAAACCCGAGATTTCCCTTGAAAGTAACAAAATCGTTAAAAAAAGAGAGGAATTTCGCGCAAAAAACGACAATTTCGCATGAACTCAAAATTTCGCGTTTTTTCGCGGTCAAAAACCGACAATAATTCCACGTAGGAATGTAAAACACAAGATTATTGTTTTATCAATAGTAATAACAACAATTCGCGAATCCGTCATTCGCGAAAACTAGGTAGGCCTATCTCTATAAATTAAAAATAATAAAAGGAATGGCATTTAGGCCGGCCATTTTCCTCAATAAACACCTGTTAGGAGATGAAGAGACTGAAAGTTATTACTTATGAACATCTTGGTAATTTGAAGAGAAAATTTCAAGAATAACTAAAGAGAGACTTCTTAAGAGCTATTCATTCAAAGTTAAGTGCTTCCCAAGTGGGTGCTATTTCTGTACTCAGTGATGCGTATTCACCAATTGATTCTTTTCTTCCTCATCCCCCCCCCCAAGTTCACTTCCCATCGCTCTTCTAAGCCTGACGACACTTCTCGGCAGAGTCCATTATTCACGGATGGGGAATTTGGGACAAAGAAGGCCATCTTCCTGATGCACTAAAATATGTCAATACTTTCAGATTTGAGCGATGACAATACATCTTTAGTAGCAAAAATCTTGTGCATAAACTTTAGATAGTAAAAATAAGAGTGGGAAGGCAATAAAAGAGGAATAGCACTATGGCTTATTTCCTTCCATTTGAAATTAGTTTTTTAAAGTTTAAAAGCTGATAATGTGAGATTCCATATTTACATTTTTTTTTGTGTCAACCACCCATCTGTGACATTTTACCATCCAGGAAATTCTTTTCAAGTATTTTTCCTAAATTTCAATCTACTTCCCACACAAGAAAATGTGACAATGTATATATTTTACACCATCATGCACGAATACCATGATGTGACATTGAAAAGGTTTAATGTCTGAAATAAAACATCAGAAAATTATACTAGAATTACGTAAGCTTTGAAAATTGTTATTAATTTCAACCTCACCTCAAAAAGAACCGCAAATGATGAATATTAAATAATAATATATTTATTACTACAAATTATAATACAATTTCAAATGTAAATTCTAATAATGTCCGTTCGGAGGCCCTAAAATATTTACAATAAAACATAAACTGGAAATACAAACAAAGTAAAGCGGATTATGTTAATAACATTTATTTGACCTGGCGGAGTTAAGACCATAAGGCCTTCTCTACCACTCAGGCAGGGCAAAAACATGAAATACATAATAATAATAATAATAATAATTTTAATTTTCAGTAAATACAGAATGTGCTATATTTAAAATAATGGAAAAGTACGAGTTAATAATACTTAGCCAATAGGATACATATTTAGAATTTTGAGGTAAATTGTGTTTGGGTATGTGTATGTGTGTACATATAGTCTATATAAATTTATTAAAATTAAAACATAAAATTTTATTATAATAATAACTAAAGTAAGAAAATAACTGAGGAAGTAATTATATAACTTGTTTTAATTTTAGTGAAAAAATGCTTCATGTTCAACTCAGTTAATTCTAAATAAGTTCCATTAAATGTCTTGAAAAGCCTGAGGTCAAAACTTGAACATAGCTTAACTCCAGCTGCTGTAAACATTTTACGTTCAGTTAATAAATTAATGTTCTATTATATAATGAGTAGGGGGCAGATTTCTATGACCTAAAAAATAGGATATATGCATGCATTTATGACCTAAAAACATTAAAATATGACCAATAAAATTTAAAATATGACTTTACCACTTACACATTGTGTATTTTTTTAAAGTTTCATTACAATTAATTTTAGTAAACTATGTTAATTATTTAAAATATCTGTAAATTCTCAAAAATATCATTATAATGCAAAATTTACAAAATATATGAAACTTAAAAATTTCTTTAATATGCACACAAATATGCCAGAAATATGACTTAAATATGCAAATTCATACTAAATATGCTACAATAGTTGAACATTTCCTTAGCCTAATATGCAGATATATGCATAATAAAAGCAGTTCCATTTTCACCAGGATGCTTGGAATCGGGTTTAAATTAGTCGGAAACCTGAAATAATGCAAAGGGGAAAAATATGACAAGTCATAGAAATCCCCCCCTAATAATGAGCTTCTGTCTTACATTTGTCATTGATTTTTATGAATATAGCCCATTAGGTCGTAAATTACTTTTAGATTTAGTCTATATTGAATACATTGAATTCAGAAAATAATAATTTGGGAGAATATTCGAGAGGCTTCAATAAACAAATTTTTATTTCAGTTTTGGAAGACAATTCCTTGGACTAAAGGTCGTCTTCCCAATTCCTACCCACTCAATGAAAATATTTTTATATCACATGTATTAATACATGTCATAAGCTAGCTCGTATTGGAATTTATTTCAGTTATTTAAAACGGGTGAATATCCGCGAAATAAAGCTGTGGGTTGAATATTCCTTATCAAAGCATTAGTTGAATATTCCGTAACGACACAACCAGGGATTCGGTAGACAGAAACTAAATGGAAATCAATTAAATGTCTTCTTCTTATTGCGAATCCCACTAACGAAATTTCTCTCTTCTCCTTTTCTCCTCAGATTCTATTCTTCTTGCCCCACAGGGATTTCTTACAACTTCACCACAATTACAATTTAACTACTTACTGTCACGTAAATCCAATCAAGACTTATTGTTTCAGAAACTTTTATTACCAACTCGATAAATATTCATTTTAACAAATACCAGACTTAGACAACAGTGAACAGGAAGGAAGAAAGGAAATGGAAAACACAAGACAAACGAAACAACGATTGCTACGGCGACAAGGTTTAATGAACAATAAAATCAGTTAACAATGTTTACAAAAAAATAAGGTAGAAAATTCAAGATACAAAAGTAGAATAGTCATATCAATACTGCCTTTACAACAGAAATACACAGCAGGTGAATTATTCGAGAAAAAAAAATACAATGAATTATGAACTACAATAACAATAACAATAATTAAAAGAAATATATTTCCTCAAGGGCTGAAGATTGAGGAAAGGATCCCATGATACTGGTGGCATTCCCACTTTGTATGGCAATGCTGATACGTTGCCTCAAATATTCGCCTGCCCTAGGATCCCCTGTTGCAGTAGCAACATACATAATTAGTGTAATTATATACATTATACATAATTATATACATAATTAGTGAACAGGCTGCACTGAAATCCATCGCTTACTGGTTTAGGTAAAAGATAATGCATTCAGGACAAATGTACAGACTAACAATCGGTATGTAGAAACTCGGTTTAGACAAGCTATTCTAAATAAATCACTCGATCTGTTTTCTGGTTGAACTTCATCCCGAAATATTAAGGGCAGTGCTGGAATTGTGTTCCTGCACATTTTTAGACATCTTTATCTCCAACATCCTGATTAAAAAAAAAAAAAAAAATGACCAAAAAATGACCTCTCTTTTGAAAATGACGGATAATGCATAATAAAGAAATGAAAAAAATTGCTCTTATTTAATCAATTAAGTCATAATTCACAATTGTATATATTGGAGCTATCTTTCAACCTTCATATAAAAAAAGACACAAAATCATTAAATGCCTTGCCCTAGTAATTACATTGCGAGAATTATTACTAAAGTGTCTATTTCTGTAAATAATTATTAATATATCTTAAAGCTTATTTATTTATTTTGGTCTAATATTACTTATAAGATTAACTATTTTATAATCAATTATCTGTAAGTTATATGTAGATATATTTCTTTTTCTCTTTCTCATCTGGTTGAGTGGGAGATAAGGCCTTACGGCTGTAACTCTGCCAGATAAAATAAAATATTTTTATTATTATTACTATTATTATTATTATTATTATTATCATGGCCTTTACGTATTTTTTCAGTAAAACTGCATTTATTCATATTTTTGCTTATGATATCGCACCCCTGGTGGAAGACTGCCATAAGTAAAGAAAATTGAATTTTTAGATAACTAGTACTTATAAGTGCTTGTCATCATGTCCATGTCCTGGAAAAGTGCCACAACCCAAATCATAACGATAAGGATTCTACAGCATATAATTGAGTATTCTTCTCACTAGCATCTGATATTTCAAATAGCAGAAAACTGCCACATCTCAGTTTTTTTTTATCATACGCAAGCACGTAAAACCGAGATTATGGCAGTGTTCTTGTCCGGAAGTGACAGCAATTTTGTGTTAAAGTAATATTTACTATTTTTCATATTGAATCAAAATCTTTAAATACTCCTCCTGAAAAAATGTTATTTTTGACTTGTGGCAGTCTTCCACCAGGGGTGCGATATGAATACATTCGTTATTGTTCACAATTTTCTTGTAGCCCTTACAAGCTATTTAGGCTAACAGATTTGGCAAGATCCAGAACATCTCTTTCATTGTATAACAGTCCCGCTGGAAATTCCTGAATTATTGTCAATATAGAAATTATGGTAGTATTTGTAACCTCAAACCTGTACGTGGTAACACTTTGTTACTTCTGTTTTATTTGGAAAGAGATAAAAAAAATTACTTCCACGGTAAGCATTTAAAAAACCAGTTTCATAAAAATGCCAACTAATTACAGAAACAATGATTATATTACTAGGTTTTATCTCTATTATTCCACTTGCTGATTACGTAACAATAAACCACTGCTGATGCAGACAGATGAAAACCGCAGTACGCAGCCACCCAGTAAATTTAACCTTTTCAGTAAAACTGTCATGTTAGCAGAAAAGTCATGATAATATGCCACATAATGTTTCAACTCTTTTTAATTAAATGCAAAACATAAAAAATGTGAGGGTAGATGTGTGAAATTTTCCAGGTATAAATGTGACATTTTATAGATAGCACTAAACATCTAACATAGATATAATTAAAGCAAAAAATAACATTGACATAATCTCATACAGAACTGACAATATGAATAAAATATAAATTGAAATAATTGTTTTCAGTCTTGCTCTTTTTTTTTAAATTTCAAGTGTGGTTATGCTCCTTTTAGTTGCGAGGTCATATCAGGAGTTCGGGATCTGTGTCTACGGTATATAGTAGGGTAGACCATGGAACTATTAATTGTCAATTTATTGTTGGTGTCTTCTGTGGGGTAAATTACAACTGATATTAATTTAAATGAATATGATTCAGGATGAAATGGTGGGGATGATTCATAAATTAAATTTACATTGGCCCTTTTAGAACCAAGCCACAGAATTTAGGTACGGGTAAACTTTTGATAAGTTTCATATTTTTCGTACGAGGGATATAATTGTGTTGTATAATACTAGTAGGTGCCCGTGGGTTCGCCCACGATAATTAATTTAAAAATTAAAATTTAAGATTATAATAACTATTAAAGCATTATATTTATTAACACTTGCACGCGAATCATTCATAAACTAAGCCATTAAGAATTAATGAAACAGCTAAAATTCCGGCTTCAGAGTACATTCCACGATTAGAAAGCGCCGCCTGAAAAAACGATCCACGATTAGAAAGCGCCGCCTGAAAAAAAAAACGATCTCAGATTCGATTATGCGGTTCCAAAGATAATTGTGAACACATAATACGTATTGTTTCTCAACTGTTTGTTGACAGATGAATATGATGTTAATTTTATTTGATCAATTCAGTGTAATTTTCAGAAATTATATAATGTTTCAAGGGAAGGAATGGTTTGTTTGGATTTTTATTATCAGCGATATTTCAAGAGCTAAACCATCAATATTTTACAGCTGGTGCTCCCGGCTTCGCCCGCCATTATTAATTGACTCCAGGATTTTTTAAGAAATTTACACTGGTAGTTTATTAAAAATGTTTGTGGTTCAGAGCTATGAAAATTGTAAGTAAAAATACAATTAGAATATTTGTTCATTGTGTTCATTTCACTTAGGCTTTATATAATAAAGAAACGGTTTTCCTAATTTTGTACTCTTCGTGAAAGTTTACACTGCCAGAGACGAACATCGCCGAGTATAACCGATGTTTCACGAAGCGGGCGAGCGAGTGAGCACGCTATTTAGGGCGGTTGAATTGTATAAGAGTAGATGTAAAACTTCCACCTATTCTGTCGAATTTTTGTTTTATAAAATTTGCTTAATAGTCAGCTTAATAGTCTTGTCATCTCTAAAATATATAGTAGTCAATATTATAAATCATAATTGAATTATATTGAGCTTAAACTAGTAATAACAAATATATTGTAGGTATTTTAAGCTCAATATTCAATGATGTTTTATAATATTGACGACTATTGATTTTAGAGAAGACTATTAAACTGATAGTATAAGAAGCAAATTTTATAAAACCAAAATTCGAGTGAATAGGTGGATTAAATTGTTTTACACATTATACAACACATTATGCAAACTCTGTCTTCGCTCTTCTTAAGACTGCCACATCTTTCAAATAGATTTTTATAAAAGAACAGGAGCAAACACATCCCATCTGGTGGCGTCTTTACTAGACGCCGGCGTCGCAATAAGCTGGTTACATAACACTGCAACAGATGGCTCTGTAGCGTCATTAACCTCCTGTTGCATAATAACCTCTCCCATCTTTACGAGGCACGGAGCCCATTGCACTTTAATGAAGAAGACCGTGCTCACTAATACATGCGCCTTGCATTTTATTAGCCTAATTACTCTTTACCATGAAATACGTTCAGCGTCACATTTATGTACACTTCTCGTCTTATGTTCAGTTCTCCATTCAGAGCCCACGCATAACTTAGCTAAGTTGTGCAGTATAGCCAGGGGTGCCCATCCCCCCCAAACTTCATGACTCACCCCCCAAACTTCATGACTCACCCCCCAACTTCATTGCTCACCCCCAACCTGATTGGCTGTCGACAAGGGCGCCCATATGATATTTTCTAGGGGGGCAATTTTTTTAATTAATTAATTTTTTTCTCTTTAACTTCTTGGGCCACTTTGTAACATTATATTAATAATACAATAAGTGCAACAATGACGTAACCAGAAAATAATTGCGGGGTGGGTCGAAAGTGCCGGGGGGTCGGGGGTCCATCCCCAGAAAATGTTTAAATATTGAACTAATGAAAATCACATTTTACGCTATTATAGCACAGAAAAACTAGTTAGGAAATTTGTTTACCATACTCTAAGACATGCCAATGTAAACAAGAAATTGTCGGGTGTCCACCCCCGGGAAATTTTTAAATATGGAACTAATGAAAACCACATATTACGCTATTTAGCACTCAAAAACTAGTTAGCTTGGCAGTTTTTAATTTTAGCATATAAAACGCTAATTTTGAAACAATTTTCAACCCCCCCCCAGAAAATTCACAAAACGCTAATATTTTGCCAAAAAAAGAAATTTCAATGACGCTGTCTGCGTCTTAACCCCCCCCCCCCTGTGGGCACCCCTGGTATAGCTACATACAATCTATATTAATAAAAGGAAGTGTTTGTCCTTCTGTCTGTCCGCGATGCCCAGCGAAATCTATTGAACGCAGAGTTCTGAAATTTTTAACATAGATGGAGTGAAGGGTGGGTGAATGCACCTTGAAGCCGGATTTTTATTTTTCGCTTTCGTTCGCGAGTTATGAGTGAAAAACGAGCAGAAAAAGTGCATTTTTTTGCGCTTTCGAAGCATCAGTTTTCGGTAATACATTTCTATTGCCAAATCAATAGCAGGTGCCTTTGCCTATATTTGTCATACCTTGGAAATAAAAGCATCGCGATCGCTTGAATTTTGTAAGCCAGTCCTGGTCGGTTCATTTGTTTATAATGTCAAGGTACGCAGACATCTTAAATTTTCAACATAGACGGAAGAGGGATAATGAATAGCCTATAGGCCTAAATGGGCAAACATTGTTCGATTTGGACGAAACTCACTATGCAGGGGTTTTCTCGGCCAAGGAACTCGAATCTGAGGTTGTTTTTCCCATGCTGCGCTTTCTAATCGTGGAATGCTACTGATGTTGGACCAAATCGGTTGGCCAGTACCGGAGAAATTACCAATTAACGGTCACCAACTGCGCCAAGGCATACCGCATGGATATAAAAACGCAGATTTGGTGTAAAAGACAAACAAAGAATCCCGTTTTCTTTATACAGGGTGTTAATGAATAACACCGAAATATTTTACCTGGGCATAGAGGGGACATAGACAAGCAACTTTTATTAGGACGTATGGCGTAAAATGTGTATGCTACTGGGCATTAAATTCATTACAATTTGGTGCTCGTAAGTCAATAATAAAGCGAAGTAGGGTTAAAATTTTCATTAAGTTGACTTCTTAGTGATTGGTACAAATCTGATAATCATTTATCAACAGCTATATCATAATTTAGTGTTTCCATAAACTGCAACATTTACACACTTGTCACATGACTGGCCGCCACTGCATTAGATTTTTTATTCGTAACTCCAGAGTTAACAAAGAAGTTCCTTTGTTTTGAATTTTTTCAAATGTTAGATGTCAGTGGCGGCCATGCCCTGGCAGATTTTATGCTGTAACATGAAAAATTGAATCCATAGAGCAAAAATCTCCTAATAAAAGTTGCTTGCCTATGTCCTCTTAATACACAGGTAAAATATTTCGGTGTTATTAATTAACACCCTGTATGTATGTAATTGTCGGCTGCGGTGGTCTAGAGGTAGCATGCCGCCTCTAGATCCGAAGGTCGCGGGACGGATTTTTCAGGACGTAAAAATCCTGGGAACGGAGTCCTCCGGGAGGGACTTTAAGCTGGGGGGCCCGTGTCGTAGGTTAACGGCACGTAAAAGAACTGCAAGCCTAAATTAGAGCCTCTGGACAAAATTTCTCGGCCCTTTCACGTCCAAGTAATAGCCTACCTTAGTTTCCGGAGGGGGGTTTAAGAGGCGATGACTTACCAGTTGTCCTTCTGCCCTCTCTAGGAAAATAAGCGTAACAAAATTCACATAGGTAAACAGAAACCTCCATTTGGAGGCCCTTCGCCCCAACATGGGGGCATAGGATTCGAGAGATATATGTAATTATTACAGTATAGTACAGTAGTTAGAGTGTAGGCCTTCAGTTATTGGGGTATTCGTCACAACCTACATGAAATAATAATGACCTCCGTGAACGATAATTATGGTTGGTGAAGCGCTTGGGAAGGGAAAAAGCCAGCTGAGGCATCTGGTATCCAATATCAGTAATAACAGGCCACATTCCTCCACTCGCGCTCAATAATGAGCAAACAATCGAAAGACGTGGGTGGGGATCGATTCAGCGACTTGTTGCCAGGGGCCAAACTGTACAAGTTTACTCTGAACACAATCTGCATCGTGCAAATCACATAGCATAAATCACTAACAGTTTCCGGGATACCGTGTTCTCCGTGCGAAAATGGTCTACCTACGCATATATTCAGAATGGAAATAGTATATGTGTATAGAATAAAATCAGGTAAACTGATGTAACAAAGTGCCAGAATTTTTTTTTTGTTTAAACAGTTATGACTGCAATTATGATATGCAGAATATGTTTTTTTTTAAATTGATTTCCAAGTTAAGCTCCAGATTTATTCATTAAGCAGGGCTTACGGAAGAACAAAGGTCTAGTTTTTTTTAATGAGATTAAAATCTTCCAGCATCACCTGAACTGTACAGATATGTGATATCATGACAATCGCACACTCACATAAAAATGTCAAAAAAAAATTCAAATTGGCCGGTTTCGGGTTTTGAACCATGGACTCCAGAATGTGAGGCCAAAGCGTTACCATCTCGGCCACCGGGGTCATTTTAACGGTCTAGTTGGATAAGCGCTTGTAAATCGATAGTGTTTTTTGTCATAGCTACCTGTATTTTAATTTCCAAGGCCTTATAAGATAACAGTAAAACAATAGGCAGTGTTGTCAAGATAATTGATTTTCATTTTTTTTATAAATTCTTTCGAATACGTATATTACTATAAAATAGGCACTAAATTGAGCATTACTCCGAAACAGGTCAACCGATTTTATCTATTATAAATAGACGTCTTCCCATGGACATTATAAATGCGTATACGAAGTTTCATAAATATACGATAAAGCGTATTTGAGTTATTGCGCCTTTAAAGTAGACATTAAATTGGGGTTTACTCCGGTACCGGTCAACAGATTAGGTTCAAATTCAAATGGCACTTCTCATGAACGTCATAAATGAGTATACCAAGTTTCATGGAAATCCGATACAGCGTATTTGAGTTATGGCGCCTTTCTATTAGAAAGGCGCCATAATCTATTAAAATAGGCACTAAATTGGGCATTACACCGGTACCGGTGAACCGATTTGGTTCAATATCAATAGGGTTCTTCCCATGGACATTATAAACGTGTATACCAAGTTTCATTAAAATTCGACAAAGCGTATTTGAGTTATCGCGCGTACAGACACACGGACGGACGGACGGACAGACAGACGGACAGACATTTTTCGTCCCCACACACAATCTCATAAAGTACCATACTGGCACTTAATAAAGGGGCAGTAGATAAGGTTAAAAAGCTAAAAATAAAACTTTTTTGCGTATTGTGATTAAGATTTTGGTTTAAGAGACTTCTTAACTCACAAGTCATTCTTTTGATGTGGACCAAGAATGAATCTGAAATCAATCAAAGACCTGTTTCAACCAATCTTTCTCGACGTCCTATAACATGATAAAAACGTGACCTCGATAGCATGATCAAGTTCGCATAATATATTTCAAAGAACATAATTTACCTACATGCATCGCTAGGAGCTGTAACAATAATATATTTAAGCGATCAACAAATGTGTCATATTGCAAAAACCGATTTCTGCTATACTCTTTATCCCCAGTTGCTAATAGCAACCGAGCAAGGCCATCGTCAATTAATTTTATAATTGAATTTGGAATACACCAAACACCAGCCCAAATATTGTATTATACTAGCTGAAAGGGCCCGGGTTTTGTATTTTGTAATTCGAAACTAACGTATGAAGGACTTTCGATTTTCAAACTCCAGGTCCTTATACAGGTATGTAGAATTTTAAATGAGGAAGAACGACTTATTACACCCAAACTATTCCCTCAAAAAGCGCTTGATGTAGCTTTTAATAGTTCAAAGAGGACTTAGAATTTTTCACTCCATTGTTTCTACACACCACGCCTGGGAGGAGTTGAAATAAGAAGGAAAAAAACAGAAATTGTTGTAACATAAAATTATACTGTCTTTTACGGAATATTTTATTTCTCACTCTCATGTTACCATAAAAAATAAATTCAATATAGCTTTCATATTTTCTTCCCCCAAAACCTAAAAATGTTCCATCGTATTTTGGCTCTTTTAATTGCTTGGGGCCTATGATAAACATCGATATTTTCTCAACTAATACAAAACCTACAGCTATGAATATCGTATCAGTGGATAGGATTTTTACCGACTTCTGATTTAGCATACTCGTTGGCACACGTTCAGGCTGACACAACTGGATTAAGCTGTCCTTCCAATATGATTTTTCATTCTACATCAAAATATGAAGTGAGAACATGATATTCTCCATGTCCAGGGTAGAGAAATTTATGTGACTGCATCACATCGAACATTATTTTCGTGTATTTCATTCATCATTATTTATTTACCCCAATGAATTATATCGATAGCTTCTCTAATTTGTCAAAGCCCAGTTGCTTGCAACTTCCAAAGCCTGCAAACAATACACTGTTGTCATGAGAACTGAATTTCATTTTAATTAATTCAGTGTAATATTCTCAGAGCGAGGCGATGGGCTTACCACCTGTCCCTCTACCCTCTCTCGGAAAATAAGCATATCAAAATTAGTATAGGTAATGAAACCTCCATTGGAGGCCCCTTCGCCCCACCTGGGGATCATAGGGTACCAGATACAGATACAGAATATTCTCAGAAATTATATACATTTTCAAGGGAAGTGATGGTTTGCTTGAATTTTAATGTAGACTGCGTTACTTTCAGGGCTGAACTGTGTATGTGCGTAAAATTTCGTGCAAGTTGCTCAAGAAATGTAGATTTGTATAGAGAACATAGCCTATATACTTTCGATTTTATTATTTAGAGGATTCATCCAGAGGCCCTAAAAATTAATTTAGCATTTTATTCTTAAAAATTTCTGGTGGAGGACCCCCGGACACCCCTGTCATAAAAATAAAAATATTCCATGTCCCATACTCCTAGTATCGTTTGTTCATACTGTCAAAATTAGTCACAACTGCCATCTCTAGTACAGGTTCCCAACCATTCTATGTTCTTGCTAGTTCGAACATTTGCCGCCTGATGTCACTACTTGCTGGCGTCGGGACGCCAACTAGGAGTTGTTATATGAGTTGCTTGTATTGGTACCTACGATTTACCACTAGATGGCAATAAAGGAAAATTTTGTTTTCGACCTAATTTTCTTTAACTGAAACTTCATCAATGGAAAAAGTCATGAACTGAACAGGACGGTATTTCGGCATTTTGTATTTTATTTGTATTTTTATAATATTGTGAAGTTCTTAAGGTAGCTTCTCGCCACATATAATTGTCCAGTTTATATAAATGTGCCCTCTATTTTCAAAGTTCGGTAGGCCTACTGGCTACTGTATTGCCCACTGATAAAAAATGTGTTTGGAAATTAAAATCAAATCTAGTTTGGAGAGCTGATCGATTAGCACGCTAAGTTTGTAATTAGGGTTCGGATATTTATGACATGTCATATTTTTATCCTGACCTTCATTATCACCGCAAACACAAATTATACAAGAATTGCACATTTGTTATCCTAATAGAACCGTTTTTATTTTGCATATAAAGTCATATTTTGGTCATTTATCATGGTCTTGGTCATATTTGTAACTTAACATCATAATTCAATTATAAATTCGGTAAAAGAGCACAAGTATGCAGTCGACTTGATTTTTTTTTTTTTTTTTCGGAAAAAGAGTCACGAATATTTTGGTTTTACTTTAACAAATGTGAAAGGACAACAACAAGTAACAGCACAAATAGCTCTTCCTACTTTGTTGTTAACAACTTCCAATAGACATGTTTTAAAAATATTTTCAGTTGACATTTGCAGTGGTACCGGGAAATATTAACAGATTAGAAGTTTTCTACAAGTAAAACTATAAATCGCCTGTAAATTGTTAAAAAGTGATTACCTGATTGAATTAATGTGATGTACAAATTTAGTATCATTAAACGTTTTAAACTGGAACATTTATTTTTGGAAAATACGTTATTTTATGAGGTAATTTTTTTTAGGATTTTGGGTCATATTTAGCTCTTTTTAAAGTCATATTTGCAGTCATATTTTCCGAACCCTAATTATGATACATTAAAAAATAGTCGGTATTTAACAAAATATTTACCATTCTTTTTCGTAGAGGCAAGTTTTGCAAATTGCATTAACAGAACTAAATTTTATTAGCAAAATAATACCTCTAAATCTAAATCCGACCACACTAAGGACATGGATTTGTTTAAATTCTGTGTGAACCTACTTACTTTTAGATGAGCAAAAGATGAAAAAAGGCCAGTAGGCTGTTCATTTACCTGCAACAAAGGAAACAATAATTATTAAGAAGGACATTGTACAAACTATATGCAATAACAGCCTCATACTTTAATATACAGAGTAAATACAAAGTACAAGGGACAAACTAAGAGAGAAAGTTCCTTACACCACAACATTATATAAACACATGGCCAGGAATACCTGAATTATTCACATACATTCTAGTTACTTGTTATTTATAAGTGATCCGTTTAAAAGCCCGGAGTCATCCGGGTATTGTATTTTGCTTGTAATTCGAAATTAACTTACGGAGGTCCAAGGTCATTATTGCCTGTGCATTTAGACGTGAACACTGTAAACACAATGCGCAGTGGTATCAGTCTCACGTGATCCATACTAGCAACACACTCCCCTTCCGTCCCGCCCTATCTCTGCGGCGCATGCAAGTGTTCACGTCTAAATGCACAGGCAGCAACTAGAGTTTGAAGCGAAAAAGAACGACCTACTACACTAAAAATATTCTCTCATAAATCGCTAGATATAGTTTTCTATCGCTCTTTCCGATATATATATATATATATATATATATATATATATATATATATATATATATATATATATTTTTCCTCCAAAATTATTATATTATTATTTATGTTGTTATTTGTTTTTTATATTATGTTCCCTTGTATAATTGTCATATTGTTTGTGTTTCTGTTTTTCTTTTAGTTTAATTATTTAGTATTAGTTTAATTATTATGAATATCGCTTTAAATATTTAATATTACAATCTGGTGTATTAGTATAAGCGAGAATATTGGGCATTAGCCTGTAATATTCTTAGTACAATAAATAAATAAATAAATACAGGACTTAGAATTTTGTAACACATTACTTCTACACACCTAAGGGCTGAAAAAAAAGAAATTAAGGCTGAGACAGCTGAATACTCTCCCCGCAGTCCACCTCTTATTCTACATCAAATTTGAAATCAGAAAATGATATTCTCCATGGATGGGTAGAGAAAGTTATGTGATGCATCACACCCGAAATTTGTTAAGTGCCAGTATGGTACTTTATGAGATAGCGTGGTGACGGGAAAATGTCTGTCCGCCCGTGTGCCTGTACGCGCGATAACTCAAATAGGCCTACACTTTATCGGATTTTCATGAAACTTTATTTACGCATTTATAACGTCCATGGCAAAAAGCCTATTTATTTCGGACCAAATAGGTTGACCGGAAACGGAGTAACGACTAATTAAAGGTCACATGCTTTTTAAATGGGAAATCATGACTACTACACTACAAACCCGTTTTGCTAATCGTTGCGAGTCTTGACTCCAATGCAGTCAGATGTCTGTTTATTTATTTATTGTACTAAGAATATTACAGGCTAATGCCCAATTACAATATTCTCGCTTACATTAATACACCAGATTCAACAATTCAAGTGATATTCAAAATAATTAAGCTAATGCTACAACAATAAGAAGAAAAAAACAAACACACAGAAAAGAAAAACAGAAACACAAACAATATGACAATTACACAAAGGAACATAATATGAAAAAAAACAAATAATAATATATTCGTTGTTCAAGTTGAAATGATTACTAATGGGGGAGGTGGGGGGGTTGAAATCCCTCCCGAAATATCTGCGATGTTCAGTAATATATATATATATATATATATATATATATATATATATATATATATATATATATATACAGTAATATATATATATTAACATTATTTTGTTATTTTATTTTATTTTCTTGGGGTACGCCTTAGCGTAGTGGTTGAGGCGTTGCGCTACAAACCGGAAGGTCGCGGGTTCGATTCCCGATGAGGTCGTTGAGATTTTTCAATCGGCCTAATCCTTCTGGTAGCACTATGGCCCTGGGGTCGACTCAGCCTCTAACAGAAATGAGAACCAGGAGCAATCCTGGGGGTAAAGGCGGCCGGTGCGTAAGGCTGACAACCTTACCACCTTCATGTGCCGAATGTCCAAAAATCTGGGAGCCTCAACCTCCTGGAACCCTCTGGGCCTCCATGGCCTGTATAGGGATCACTTTACCTTTACCTTTTTTATTATATTTTCTTACATAACATAGCATTATTATAAAACTCTTGGAAATTTTAATTTCTCATTAATGATTCTATACTCTCTTAATTTATTTAATAATGATGCACATACTTAATCTCAATGAGCAAACTATCTGAAATAACTTCTACTGTAGAGAAAAGCATAGACCTATTGTTATTAAATAATGTATTTATACTGGTGGGTTTTTAATTTTTTCACTTCTTACAACAGTGGCGCGTTATTGATAAACAAAATTTCATTTGTAATTTCTCATAAATGATTCGATATCCTAGATATTTATGTGGTGTGATTGGTTGGATATTAGCTTTCAATACGTAAAACCAAATTTTCTAGAATGGACTTAGCTCCAGAAACCAGCACGAGCAGTTAAACAAAATTATTACGTCTGCAATGAACTTGCATAAAGGCTAGTTTACACGATGACACTAGGTTTCGTAACCACTTTCATGAAAGTGATTTCGTGAAACTAATTACACACATTTTCTTTCCAATGCAACCACACATTTCATGTTATTTCTGAAGTTCAATTGTTAAAATCCCATATAAACGTTTGAAACACGTATGAATACAGCCAATTCACAATTTCCTCACTTCCCCATTTCATTTTACGAAACGCGAACAAGCTAAATAAGCGTAAAATATCAACATTACTATTATAGTTTCGTGAAAAGTTGGAATCAGCCGAAACTGCGTAGTTTCGTAACTCATTGTCGCCAGTACATCTTGCGCTTGCGTATTCAAGCAAAAAACAGTTGCGAAACTTACTTACGAAACCCAATTTCGTCGTGTAAACTACCCTTTATATACAGAAACAACAGAATATAGATTCATAGTGATCCCAGCCCATAGTGTGTATTACATTCTACAGTACTATGATAATATCTCAAAAGGAAAGTTTTATTTATAGACTCTATTTAAAACAAGAAATGGACAGATACCTAAAGAAAACAGTTTGAAATACTGTACTGCATAACTAACATATTATTTATAGTGGACTAATGATCACAACACAACTGTTTAGTTATTAAAAATAGTAAGTTACAATGTGCGCAAGGACAACATTATATTCAACCCCTACAAACAGAATTTCACCGTACGCCCATGTAAAGGAACAATCATACCAAATTAGAAGATAATAATCGAACTAAGTGTTTGGCCTTCCCTCCGTAACACACAAATTTACAAAGATACAGATGAAATGCCGAACGATGAGTTCAAACAGGACTTCACTTCAGTCGGTTAGTAACATAATTATTCGTATTCCGTTTTTACAAAGGCTAGATCTACATCTTTCAAAAAATTGAGATACCTAACTTACTACAAACAGCATGATAATGTAACCGAATTATTACGCAGTTAAGGGAAATTTATTGACAATGAAGAGTTTGGCTTTTTGCAATAGCTGTGAGGAAAGAATATTTGCTTTCAGTAGATAGTGTACCGGTACTGAAAGTTTATAGAAGAAAGCAAAAAATAAATAAATGGCAGTTTTCTTGTTGACGTTTAATTTTATTAGCTTTGCCTTCAGCGACTAGAGCGTAGTTTTCCAGGAAGCGGACAAAAACTCTACTCAAAAAAAGACATCTAAAAGGATCTCTTTTACCTGAGGGGTTCTACGCAAGAAATTACAAACGGGCCGAGAAGAAAGAAAGTAAACAATAACAGCCCTTTTAAAATAATGAGAATTTATTTCCATAAAACCTGACTAACGTAGTTAACTAGTCAAGAAGAAGACACTTTTGTAAACAAAACAAAAAGTTATGTTTGAATCTTGGTGCAATACTAGAAAACCACTTCATTTAATATTTATATTAGCAAGAAGTAATTGCGTTATCTAACGATCTTTAGATACCCTTATGCCCGGTTTCTACAAACTTGTGAATTACCTATAGGTAAATTACCCATGGACAAATTAGTTCCATTTAACCTACAATGGGCAAGGCCTTGGAGTTGTACAGTTAATTTAATTCAGAAGGCTATGATTCTCATTGTTATTGATCCTATGAAAGGTTAAATTTTATCCAGCCATCCATGAAAGGACAAATTAACCCAAAGATTTACCCTTGGACAGATCTAGCCCGAGTTTGTAGGAACATTTTTTCTGTCATTTTCATATTTACCTAGAGGACATTTATCTAGAAACTCGCCACAAGTGTAAGTGATTGCTATCTTTAAATTATTTGTGTTTGTGTGGTGTTATTCTTGTGTAAATTGTGTAAATTCTGTGCATTAGATAATTTACCCATAGGTAATTCGCGAGTTTATAGAAACCGGCCATTAGACTATATTATTATCTAATGAAAATGATCGTAGTTAGGTAATCTTCAACCAAATTATTATGTTAAAATTAAATAGAATTGAATGTTTTGATAAGTTCCGCCTATATACCACTAAATATTAAAACAATCAGCTGAAGTCTACATGAGGTAAGGAGAACAGTTAATTAACAACACGTGTTTTGATAGACTAAATCTAATACAATAAAAATACGTTTAGAAGAACACAATAAAAGTCAAATTCAAAACACGTGTTGTTAATTAACTGTTCTCCTTACCTCATGTAGACTTCAGCTGATTGTTTTAATATTTAGTGGTATATAGGCGGAACTTATCAAAACATTCAATATATAATTATACCACTGGAGAAATATGAAGCTAATTAACTATTAAATAGAATTACTTAATTGTGCCCAAACCCTTTCAAATTGTAAGTTAGAAAATAATATTTGACACATAAGTTAACTTAATAAATAAATTCAGAACTATGTCAAGTGTGCATATTTTACTCGTAATCTATAGAATTCCATTAAGTATAATAAATATAGGCTTATTATATACGCAGTCGAATTTCCTTTTCATGGCCCTATTTTCATAGAAAGCGAAATTACGAAACACTCTTTCTAAGGAATAGATTTTGTTTCTATGTGCAAGAGCTCTTCTTTTCATGAGTAGGTGTTTCATTTTTTGGTCCGCATTTTATACTCTGCTTCAGGTAACAGCCAAGAGTTCTTTTACAAGTATCTAACGACATACACATTCTTCATGCTGTTTGTTCTTTGTAAAGTAAATTGTCACAGCAATTTTAGATAAAAACAAGATGAAAATGAAGTCCTCTATTTTATACAAGAGTGGGAAAGGGCAAGATAAAGTAAGCATAGAGTTCCATAAACAACCCTGAGTATTGTCAAATATCAGTTTCTATTCCTCGTGAGTTTTGAACGCAAACAAGAAGGCAGATACACAATCACAAGTTATTATTCTTGGGGGAAACTCGGGGAGCCTGAAAGGTGTAAACAAAATTATTTGTATCTTTCAGTTAGTTCTCATTTTACTTTCGTATGTTTATGATACCCAAAGTGAGATATATTTATTACTAACTTATAGTAATTTATATAGATTTATTTTTACAAAATAAATGCAATGAAATCAGACTAAATTGTTTCTGGTGATACGAATAGGTGGTCCATGAAATTCGCGAGTTTTCAATTCAAGAAATATTTGCACAATTTCATTTTACTCCCTTCTATAGCGTAGCCCTCAATAAGCACCTATGAATCGCGAAATAACAAGAATTTTCATAATAACGCCAAAATTAAACATAACACCAGTTTTTAGATGAATGTCGACAAAAATTGCTTTATTTGGATGAAACCATACAATTAACTAATCCATTTCCAAACGAGCTTTGCTTATTGGGGGCTTTAAAAGAAAGCACTCATGTAAGTTTTGTATGATAATTTTGCTTCTATGTTTGTATGATAATTTATTTTAATTTAAATAAATAAAAAAATCGTAATTTCTATTTTTCCTTGTGACGTTGATAGCAAATGACCGCATAGTATAGGTCGTGATGGCATAAAAGCAAATTTCTTATGGTAAGGTAGAGCAGCAACTTAAGTCCAAAACGAACAGCTCACTGCGAAAGCCGAAGAAGACGAAATTTAGGATCAACCTAAGATGCATAACAACACCATATGCACTCTGGCACCATCATAGTCTGTGCCATAAATTCTAAGCTTTTTGCAAATGGCAATTTTGTTTTTTGTGTAAGATGAATATGTATGTATACAATTTCATTATATAATAATAATAATAATAATAGTAATAATAATAATAGTAATAGTAATAATAATAGTAATACTACTACTAATAATAATAATAGTAATACTAATAATAATAATAATAATAAAAATACAACTTTCACGGATTTCTAGGAATAGACCTATAGCCTATAGGCCTAGCTTACAGCTTAGTCTATAGCTTAGTATTTCCAACACGACCTGGAACTCTGCAGTTAGAGTTGGCAGGAGTGTGTGTGTGTGTGTGTATAATGTCGGATATAAGTTATCCCTAGATTGAAACAAGTGCTCCACTACAGAATTTCATGATTCCCTGTTCGGATTACGACAGAACAAACTCTAATGCAGACTATTATCCCATGGGCTCCAGCTGCAGAATCCTGTGTTTGTGCGTAACGAGATTGCAAATATAATATGCACACAGGATTGTTCAAGCAGAAAAGAGGAAGTATCTGCAAACAATGTAAAGAGAATAAAAAAAATAATATTTATGAAGAATAGGTGGCAGGAAACCGTTGCTATTCTAATTCATTTTAAAGGATGATTCTTTAGCAGGAGTTTTCTCTTATTCGTATGCTATGGTTATTTTGCTTATTACTAGGGAGAGATATTTGATGATTTTGTGTAGTTTTTATATGAAGATTGAAAGATAGCTCGAATATATACAAATGTGCATCATGAATTACCGGTAGTTGATTAAAAAGGCAGCTAGTTAAGCAATAAATACTGGAATTTACAAACATATAACACCGAGTCAATATCCGTCATCATTCATCATGTAGGGGTCTGTATGTTGAGAATTGTTACGTTTTTCTGTCTTCTCTACAATGACACAAAGATTAACTGTCGAGCATTGGAAGATTTCCAGATAGTGTCGCTAAACATACTGTTTTATTATGCTAGGTTTGAATGATGTGAAGACAAAAGACTCCGCAGTTGGTCTTCTGTTTGTTGGTAAGAAGGAGAAAAGAGGTCAAATGCCAGTTACAGGTCCATTTTGTTTGCCTTTCATAGTCATAAGTAGACTTCGGATTTTAGGTAAAAACCTATTTTAATCCTTAAGTGATAATTGGACGAAAACACGTATATGCATGTTTCATAAGTGACTTTGCCTAAAACTGATACTTTTATAGGACCTAAAACAGCCTACTTTTAGGTTAGAGCCTAATATTGCCCTTTTGCTTGTTTTTTCCTGTAATGTTCAAAATAAGTAATTTTTTTTTGTTATAAATTCTAGCATTTATTTTCAGTTCGTACAAAAATTTTTAGCTCGGAATATGCAGTACATGACACATTTGTGACTTGGTTAAATAGTAAGGTATGTTTCGTCTTCACTAGAAAAATTCCATGGAATTCCCAAGAATATGTAGTGTTTTTCTCCCGACTACCACATCCAGTAACAAACAAAACAAAAAACAAACAAACAAACAAAACAAAAAGTAGTTCTCTGAATCACTGAGTGATATAATGGGTTGAATATGCTGACGTGCGTAGCTTCTGGGCGCAGGGATTAGGTTTTCACTGTTATGGTAATAATACAGACCCTAATAACAGGTCTATATAATTCTGTATATCATAGGCCTATATCTGTGTTTTAGAATGATTATTGATTAAAGGTTACTTCAACAAATATAATACTCTGCATTGCAATTCAAATATTTTAGAAAATTGGCAACCTAACGATTTTATAAGAGACTATTTTACGATTTTTAGAAACTATTTTCCAATTTTTAGAGCATATTTTAGGTACCTAAAACAGCATTTTTAGCGACCTTAAAGTCCGAAGTCTAGTCATAAGTTATTGCACTTGACAATCTCACTCCAATGTTACATGGCGCTTTGAATGCACTGACCTCTCGCAGATATACTTAATTAGGGTGGTAATCTGCATACGAAATCTGTTCTCATTGTGTGCGCTGATTGGATGCTTTGCTGTATTAGGAAATCTTCCCCCCCAAGCAGGTAGTCCGGGCTTCATCTCGGCTGCAAAATGAACTCATTACCAAGATTGCGGAGATTCAATTTAATTATCCCTCTACGAACCAACACCCCCCTCCCCCTCTGCAACCTTGGATGTCTGTCTGGACAGAACGACAATACTCCGGTCTCAGTCACGCAATTAGGTAAACTGATGTAACGAAGTGCCAGAATGCTTTTGTTTAATCAGTGATAATTGCAATTATGATATGGATAAAATAAGTTATTTTCAATCAATTTCCGAGTTAAGCTCCAGATCGATTCATTAAGCAGGGCTTACGGAAGAACAAAGGTTTAATTTGATAAACATATGTGAAGGAATATGTGGGTAGTGTTATTTGCCAAAGCTACTTGTATTGCAACTTCCAAAGCTGTAAACAATATGTTGCCATGAGAACTGATAAATTATTTCTAATATATTACCATAAAATAGGCATTAAATTGGGCATTACTCCGGTACCAGTCAACCGTTCCCATGGACGTTATAAATGCGTATACAAAGTTTCATGAAAATCCGATAAAGCGTATTTGAGTTATCGCGCGTACAGGCACACGGATGGACAGACATACATTTTCCCGCCCCCACACAATCTCACAAAGTACCATTCTGGCACTTAATAACTGTAGAATCATTCCACGGCCCCTCCAAACTCTTTCACTCGCAAATCACAACCAGTAGCCCTGGTTTATTTGGGCATAAGAAATTATGTGAGTTTCACATGAGATTTTACGGGATTGAGACTATACTTTTCACAAACACACGTACAAACGTCTTCATGAAGGAAATGTTTTTGGATTCATGGAGCTTTATGAGTAGGCCTATTAATGCTGAAAGCTTGACTTGAGTTCCAGGGTCGAAAAAATACTTCCTCTACCGAAAGGACCTACAGTAAGGGTAGCTTAAGTTAAACAATGTATTCAGAAGATATGGTATAACTAATAAATTGCGTTAATAGGGTCATAGCAATTTGCAGCATAACACGTGCAGATAAAAACAAATTAAATTGCAGATATAAATCAGTAGAGAGAGGTGTTTATAATTAATTTACACTATGATTGTGAATACAAGCCATCAAACTAGAATTAAAACGAATTGCTCTGCTTTGAAGTTGACCTAAATGTCCACATGAAAGCAAACCTAATTAGCTTCAAAACGTTATTTTCTGGCGTGAAATAAATAAGAGAAATCCTGTCACTATGTTTCAAATCGAAATATTGTGTCTCGATTTTAATTTATGAGCTGTGATAGTATTTTTCATTGCAATGTGTAGTTCAAAAGAATTGAGGAGTTATATGTACAAGAGGCTTTACCTGTATATGTTCTTTTTAGGGATAATGGATATTCTTGTTCCCCATGGTCCTGTTGGCTAACCTGTAAATTTTCGTTTCGATATCTCGAAATTTAAAGGTTTGGCACTATTTTGAAAAATGGAGAACATTTCATACTTTAGGCGAATATATAGAAATAATCAAAAAATGTCAACTAAACCCCACACCCTTTGTAGTTCTAAATGGTGCAGATATATTGAAGAATTGGAATCCTGGACTCTCTAGAGAAACCCAAAAGTAGAAATTCAAGTTTCAAAACCCAGTCCTATCAAATAATGGCATTTTCTCAACATGGAGGAGTTGGAGTGTGCGGTTCATAATTTGGTTCTTACGGACCATTTTCCTTTACTAAAAAACTCCTTAAACTTCAATGAATTTAAATTTACAACCAATTGCCAATATTAGTTTTATAGCATATAGGCTAAAATATTCCATAGAATTTTAATTAGAAACAGTTTTAGCCATTCTTAGTTTTCAACATCTTATTTAGCCATTCTAAAGTTTTATAGGATTGGATTAAATGACTCCCATCACAATGAAACGGATAATAATAAATTCTGTGGCTTAGTTCTAAAAGGCCAATGCCATAAAACTTGCTTTTGAGATAACTGACTTCGAAGCCTTTGTAGATGTAACATTTTTCCTGAGAACTTCCGACATTGGCCTCTATGGTTTCTGTATTATGTCTATTAATAGCAACATACATCGGCACTTTTATTACACGAAAGATAAAGACTAGCCGAGCTCAATAATGCATAGATCTCATTTTTGCAAGAAATTGACATTGGCCCTTTTAGAACCAAGCCACATAATAATTATGTTAAAATGTCCCGGGTAGCTAAAAATTAACGAAATAGTTTAAAACATAAGAATCCATGTCTACACGCGCGATTAAAAACCCACAAAAAATCACCCTCGACGTTTGGGCCCCATTTTCGGGGGTCGTAAGACACGCCCCTGAGTAGGAACACACACATGAGGTACACGAGAGAGAGCTACAGTGATTACAAGTTAACTACTAGTAAACAGTGAGTGGTATAAATCTTGTGCAACATGAATGGTAGTTGTGGTCACACTGCTGTTGGCTCAAGTGCACTGAGTGATGGTACAGTTAGACGCAAAGAAACGTGAACAACCCTTGTAATTAGTGGTGGGATGCAATTAATTGCGACACCAACTGTCCGCCACAAACACTACTCAGTGTGGCCAACACAAGAAACCACTACCTCTTCTCCTGATCTCAATGTATTCGGTCTAACTAAATGACCCGAACCTGATCTATCAGTCTATCTAAACAAACGAAACTCAAGCAAAACTAATTATATTTATTATTCTATTTTCTACTGCACCAGATTCTAAAATTAAACATTTAAATTGATATTCAAAATAATTAAGCTAATGCTATAACAATAAGGAAAAAACACACAGAAAAGAAAACCAGTAACACAAACAATATGACAATTACCAGGCTTTAAAACTTAGTGCCCGATCGAATATGTTAACAGCAACCGTACCGTACAGACTTTGCTCGGCGTATGCCCTAGCTACCATATGCTAGTTCACGTGATAGTAAACAAAAGCGAAATACAGATATAGGAAGACCACAAAATAACTTCTCATTATCTAAACTCACATTACAAGCATGCAAAACGATACTTTCTCCTGTTTGTGTATAATAAATAGTCCCTCCCAAATGTTTCAATATATGTTTGCGTTTTAGAACACTTTACTTTCGGCATGCCGAACACGTATTATAAATTTAAACACGCACAATGACAAGGTACACTGTTGACCAATTTGAGAGGCACCGTACCACAAGCGCATTCACTTCTCAGTACTACTATCAATGACTGTCTTATCAGCCTATGCAATCAACCCCCACCCCCTATACTCAGGTTGTTGGTAACCGGAATCAACTCCCTCTGTGGGTTCGGGCACTAAGTTTTAAAGCCTGAGTCAATTACACAAGGGAATATAATATGAAAAAACAAATAATAATATAAATAATAATGTAATAGTTTTGGAGGAAAATATACATATCAGAAAGATTCAAGTATGTGGTGATATTGCCAAAAAATAAAAGAAACAACCAAATCTTGAAACCAATCAACTAATTCAAAATAGAAAAATTCGTAATTTGTTTGGTTATTCGTTATACACTCCAAGTAAAGAACTGTACATTTATACGGAAATAATGCCTATAAAAATGCTAGTAAAAATCACTAACTTTTATATACAGGGTGTTAATGAAAACACCTGTGCATAGAGGGGACATAGGCAAGCAACTTTTATTAAGAGATTTTTGCTCTATGGATTCAATTTTTCCTGTTACAGCATAAAATCTCTCAGGGCATGGCCGCCACTGACTTCTAACAATAGAAAAAATGCAAAACAAAGGAACTTCGTTGTTAACACTGTAGTCAGTAGTTATGAATAAAAAGAAGACTAATGCAGTGGCGACCACTCATGTGATTAGTCTGTAAATTTTGCAGATTATGGAAACACTAAATTATTATATAGCTGTTGACGAATGATTAAGAGTCAAGTTTTTATCGATGACTAAGAAGGGTTGAAGTTAATTTAATGAAAATTTTAACCCTTTTCCCCTACATTATTGAGTTATGAGCACCAAATTGTAATGACTTTAATGCCCTGTAGCATACACATTTTACGTCATAGAGCAAAAAACTCCCAATAAAAGTTGCTTAGTTGCTTGTCTAAGTTCCCTCTATATACTGGTAAAATATTTCGGTGTTATTGATTAACACCCTGTATTATTAAAATTTTATAGAATCTGAATTTTAATAACATGGAAGTAGTGTTTAATCGTGATTATCATAGTCATTTCACAAGGAAACATGAACATATACACAGTCAGAAAATTAAGTCTACTAGATATGGAATAGGAGTTGAATATAACTTGTTTCATAGTTTTAATGAATTGCCTTTCAAATTCAACACTTAACCACCTTTAAATTATGTAAAAACAATATTTATCGCTTGTTCTAGAACAAATATAAAAGATAATAAAATCAGGTAAACTGATGTAACAAAGTGCCAATATGCTTTTGTTTAATCAGTTATAATTGTAATTATGATATGCAGAAAATAAGTATTTTTAAAAATTGATTTCCCAGTTAAGCTCCAGATTGATTCATTTATGGCCGGTTTCTATAAACTCGCGAATTACCTATGGGTAAATTATTCAATGGACAGTATTTACACAAGAATAACACCACACAAACACAAATAATTTAAAGATAGAAATCACATACACTTGTGGCGAGTTTCTAGATGAATGTCCTCTGGGTAAATATGAAAATGACTGAAATAATGTTCTAACAAACTCAGGCTAGATCTTTCCAAGGGTAAATCGTCGGGTTGATTTATCCTTTGATGGATGGCTGGATAAAATTTAACCTCTTTGTGGGATCAATAATAATTTAAACAATGAGAATCAAAGCCTTCTGAATTAAATTAACTGTACAACTCCAAGGCCTTCCTCATTATATCATTGTGGGTGAATAGGAACTAATATGCTCATGGATAATTTACCCATGGGTAATTCACAAGTTTGTAGAAACAGAGCACAAGTAAGGCTTACGGAAGAACAAAGGTTCAGTTTTTTTAAATCAGATTAAAATCGTCCAGCATCAGCTGAACTATACAGATTTGTGATATCTTATCAATCGCACACTTACTTAAAAATACAACAAAAAAAAGTCAAAATAGCCGGTTTCGGGATTAGAACCAAGGACCTCCAGAATGTAAATCCAAGACCCCATCTGGGCCACCTCGCCCAGTTTAACGGTCTAGTTTGATAAGCATAAGTAAAGGAATAGTGTTATTTGTCATAGCTAACTGTATTGCAATTTCCAAAGCCGTATATGATCACAGTAAAACAATATGTTGTATATACATACACATTTTTTCGAGAACGAAAGCAATAACAGGAGATTCAAAGAGGAGAAGATAAGAAACTATCGAGTATAATAATTCCTAAACAAAGCAAGACGTAGAAGCAGTTTGTGGACGAATGGTATTTTAATAAACGACTGCTAATTGAAAGGTAACACATCAGTAAATTTCAAGGAGAAAAAAATTATATGGAAAAATAACATTTGCTCCTTCATTAACCCTTAAAACGACAGTATCCTATACGATATAGGCTTTTTCGTAAATTTATAAAATGCACGAAAAGAAATTACATTTTCAGAATAAGGTGGGAAGGGATAAACAATGGGCCTAATCTCTTCTCTATATATATAAAAGGCTTTGTCCTGACTGACTGACTGACTGAATGAATGACTGATTGACTGAATGACAGGAATCAACGTACAGCCTAAACTATAACAGGTAGAGACTTGGAATTTTGACAGTACCTTCGTTTCATAATGTAGGTGCTCACTAAGAAAGGATTTTGAAAAATTCTGATTCTAAATGCCAAAAATTAAATGTTTTTGAAAATACTTAATCCCTTTTTACATAGAATTATCAATTCCAAATCACAGAATATATTGTTGCCAAATGGTATCAGGTGGGCTTGGAAAAAGACAAATGAAATGCACTTTTGACAAATAAGAGAAGTTATCAAAATAATTCATGTTATAAATAAATATTACAGAATGAAATCCACTAAAATAATGGAATCACATAACTCTCTCTACCCTGGACATAGAGAAAACAAAACGAGGTATGGTAATGGCTATATTATTATATTATATTGCAGGTTTTTGTATAGAAAAGTATGAAAGTGATAATGCTTTCTGTTTAATTTCATCCCCAAAAGGGCTTTATGGTAACATAAGAGTGGGAAATTTCCCGCCTCGATATTACAATTTTATGTTACAGGAATTTCTGTTTCTTCTTATTTAAACCTCTACCAGGCTTGCTGTGCACTGTACAAGCGATGGGATGCAAAATTCTAGATCCTCTATGAGCCATAAGAAACTATATCAAGCGTTTTGTGAGGGAATAGTTCGAGTGTAATAAGTCGTTCTTCCTATTTCAAATTATAAATGCCTATATAAGGACCTAGAATTTAAAATTGAAAATCCTTCATAAGTTAAGTTCCAATTACAAAATACAAAACCCGGGCGACGCCGGGTCTTTTAAGCTAGTCATTATATAATTGTTTTCTGTGCAGTCCGGTAGGGATTTATATAATAGTTATGTGAAAAACTGAGTCTCGCCAAATAAAGCACGGGGGTGAAAGTAACATTGAAAGAATAGCAACAGCTCATTAGTTCACTGCCCGACCGGTTTGGTGCACTGTGATCGCTGTTGCCATGGCGGCAGGTTTGTTTCGAAACATATGACAGCAAGGCGTAATATCTGGGTTTTTTCTGCATTAGTGTTTGGAAAAGGAGGAGATATAATTAACATATTATAAAGATGTCAAGTAGCGAAGGTAAGTTAAAATACATTAACTACTTAAAACAATCCTGAATTAATATTTATTCCATGTTCTACGAATATTATTAAGATTAATGTTTTGTATTCTTTGTTTCAGAAACGAGTGAAATATTCCTGTAAGTTCCCTGGCTGCGGAAGTAAATACTTCAGTATGAAATCCAACGTGAACTACAAAAACAAACATTTCTACAGGTTTCCGAAAAAATCAAACGTGAACCAACTGAAACATCAGTGCAATTTAGATGATAATGTGAATTGTGCTAATTATTTCATGTGTGAAGACCACTTCCTGGAGAAAGATTTCGTTAACCATACTAGACAAGTTATCCCAAAGCAGCTTGCGACTCGTGATTTACAGAGACCCAATCCCTGTGAATTCCCAATAAAATGTGGGAAGTGATCTCAAGCCTCGCCTAGTTTTTGTGAAAATAGAAAGCAAATTCATACTTCTGTGTATGACTGAGGTAAAAGAAATTCAAGTGACAGGAAGCTACTAATATTTATGGTAATGTAATATTTTTAAAATCAGTTTTTATAAATATAATTAATTAATGAAGGGTGTTTGTTTTTTATTTATAAAGTCATCTAAAGTAATACATATTTCAGCAATCACCGAGACATGTATGTTGTGAGTAGCAGAAATTCTAGAAGGTATTCTACATTACGGTTTTTATAAGATCTGACGCATATTGTTTGCAAATTATTATTTTTTCTTATTTAAGGTGTTCATCATTTAGTGCATTTTGTGTTCAATGCTTTTAAAAGATAATTGTTTGTATCACTATAGCCTGATGGTATTAGTGGGCTATGGTCATTACCGTAGCCCGCTAATACTAGTGGGCTATGGTTTTACAGAATTTGGAATGCATTTTCATACATGTGTTCTGGCACGCAAATTTTTCATTCTTACAGCTTAACTGCCCGACCCGTTGGAGCGCTGTAATCGCTTTTTGTTTCCGAGTTTTGACATGCGCTGTTCACTTCTAATAATAATATTGGTGTTCTGTGAAATAAAGGGTTAATCGCTAAAAAGAAAATTACTGGGCCAGTCTAAACAGCATGGTTTCTGTTCTTGGTACCGCTTTACATATTTTTTTTTTCAAAACTGAGTTTAAAGAATTTGTTAAGGATTGAACTATGTCCTTTTTTTTTTAAAAAAGTCTGAAGGTCTGTTGTAGGATAGCTATTCATCCACAGACTCGTGAAATGTCACAAATGAATGTGCAACTCCAGTAATGTGGGCTTTCAACCAGAAGTGAAAAGGGTCAAACCCCTTAGATAGGATGGAGAAAATCATGAGTTTGATATCAAATTTCTCTTAAGAGCATATGTATCAGACTTTAGTACAATCAGTCATAAAATATGACATCTCAAATGGGTACGGTATATTTCAAAACATGCACATCCAAACGAAAAAGTTTAACGTTTTCACTGTTACCGCTGAACATTCGTCACCTCAAAAAAATTGTATGGAAGCAGACACATAAAATTAATAAAGCGTTGCTCTAATATGTAAAATGTGGAGATTTTTATCCACGAGTTATCACTGTCATCTTTGGAGTCCGGATATCAACTGAAATTTTCCTTGTCTGTTTCATAGGTAGAGCCCACTGACGGTTTTACTTGACGATTTCTTATAAATTTGGCTAAAAAGAATTAAGGAAACCTTTTAAAGAACTATTTTTTCGTCAAATTCAATTATGTCAATATTATTTGATTTATATTTATTAAAAATAATTCAAGTTGAATCCACATTGAAGAAATATGCATATATTAAATGTGAAAGAACGGAAATAATATTCTACTAAATATAAAAATCAAGGCAGACATTTTGGTTATTCTATAATAAATTCAGTAACAATAAAATAACCACATTTTAACAATTTAAGAGGCAGTTATTTTAAGTATTTTATCTAACGAACAGTTTGAATTTGACATACTTATTCCTCTTCTCCAATTCAATTCCTATTATTATGTATATCATTGTTCTTCATTTTAATTTTAACGTTATATTTAATAAAATTGTATTTTTCATAGTGAACTATACAAAAAATTATAAACTTTCGTCTTTTCCTCAAATTTATTTGTAATGTAAATGTGATTTTGATTAATAATTCCTTATCGTATAATTGTCCTAATGAGGAGGGTAGGAATTTTCCATTGGTCTAATCATTCTGATCGCACAATGGCCCAAGGGTCGATTCAGCCTCTAAAACAAATGAGCACCAAGAGTATTTCTGGGGTAAATAGCGGCCGGTGCGTAGGAATGACATTGCCAGCTTCATGTGCCGAAATCCATCTTAAACCTTCATACCAATCTGCAGTTTTGTATCATGATTTTAGCGAACGTTAAATGTGGATTTTGCATCTAGTAGCTCATGCATTAAAATTTTCTGACCCCGTTCATTATGAAAACTCAGATTTTACAAAATTCATAACGCTGTAACGGATTAACTAAATTTTAAACTCATCTGCATGGCATAAAAATAAATGATAGCTGGCTGCAGATTTGCACGCTAGTCAGTGCCGCCTGTATAATTACAGTTTTACGGTCCATGGCCTCCGGAAATTGGCATGGCTACTTCAATATTTTAACAGACGAGACTTTGGCAGGGAGGCACCCAGAGTATCTATAATTCAAACGTGGCCTGCGTATAGATGTCTCTGCAAATCGGTTTATAACGTCCAAGCGAATGCTTTATGTCACACCAGCTTACTGTCTGGGGACTTAAGTTTTAAAATGTTTCCCTCCATATTGACAGTTTTCTCTACATTGGCGAGGGGAACTGGGTTTATGATTTTCAAACTGTAGGCATCGATCATAAACTTACGGTTTTTATTTTCGGCATATTGCAAGGAAATATGTTTGAAGTTGTAACATCAGTTTGGAATGGGACCCATTTTCACTCCATAGTCAAAGCAAGTGCAAGATAACGACAGACTTTAGAACTCTCAAGCGATTGAAATTTTGTCAATGGAGCTTATATCGTTAGTTTAAGCATGTTTTTAATTTTGTGAGTGGATAAATGCTATTATTATTATCGGTTAGTAGGCAATCGTAAAAGTGAAAAAAAATTATGGAATACAGTATATAATTTTTCAGATTTAGCTTCAGACAGACCAAAAATTATTAGATTATTCTTTCTAGGGTTTCGTTGCATTTCATTAATTTGTTGTTTCAAAGTATGATTTTCATACACTAAATTTTCAATTTCTTTATGTGATGATTTTGAATAACCTTTAATAACTAATACAACCGACACGCAGACATTAAATGCAATTTTATGGATTTAGGGGACTTCAAAACATGTATTTATTATGAAAATTTGACATCGAATTCTAAGATCGAAGACCACAATTCCCCTACCCACAGAACCTATGTATATGAATAAGTATATGTACGGATAGAGGAAGTGTAAAATAAAATGAGTTACAGAGTATTTTAAATTATCAACATAAAATCTATTTCAATCTTAACGCACTAGTATATAGTGGATATGGTATAAAAGGATGCTGACCTAAGAAGAATCTATATGAACAATTAATAGTAGATTATTTATTTGTTTATATCATAGAGAATGAACAACAATGAGTAACTTTTTTTCTAACTTATTTGTTAAAATTTTATCTACTAATTATTTGTTAAAATTTTATCTACTAATTATTTGTTAAAATTTTATCTACTAATTATTTGTCAAAATGTTCTATATACAACTTTCCCCTTTTTGTCAATAAATATTTGTTAAAATGTACTATTTACAATTTGTCAATAATTGTCTTAATATAGGCCTAAAGAGTTTTCATTGAAATCTAATTCCAAAATCTAAAATTTTTGTTATCAGAATGTGTTTTCAAACAATTTAAAAATACAATGGCACGTATATTTCTAATACGCCTGTAGTTGGTTGTGTGCGGTTGTGAACTCTTCTATGTCAGCATACAAACTAGTAATATCCATCCCAGTAGTAGATATTCTTAGGTCAGCATCCTTTCACACCACACCATGTTCTAATGTTATGCTCCCCTTTAAACATTTTGCGCATAAATCATGCGAAAGCCTGGAGATGTTTAGATAGACGTCTCCATAGTAACCTCCTTGCTTGCTACCGTTAGAATAATAATTACCTGAGACCGAACTATGGTGTGGTATGTTACAGGGAAGGTTTACATGTGCATGAGTCACTTCATCTGAAGTTAGCACATCGACACTAGTAATACTGAGTTCCTGTCTTGTTCTACACGTTACTTGATCCCACATCCTCTTCCTTGCACACATGGGGTGCCACAAGATGCTCCATAATAATAAAACATACAATGTCAGTAATTTAACCTATCTGCGTGTTTTGCCTTCCTTGCAGCACATGTGAGGGGTGAATTAGAAAACCTGGCAATCTCCATTCTGAGAAAAGATAGACATGCTAACTTCTAATGAAAGTTTAATGCATTTCCTATTGCATATTTAGTGAATATGTTGCGAATCTGAGTTCCTATTTTATGTGGGAAGTAGGATTTGTAATACATACACTAAATATTTAATAGGAAATGCATTAAACTTTCATTAGAATTTAGCATCCGTATCTTTTTTCAGAATGGAGATTGCCGGGCTTGCTTTGGACGAAAACTTGTATATGCATGTTTCATAAGTGACTATGCCTAAAACTGTTACTTTTATAGGACCTAAAACAGCCTATTTTTACGTTAGAGCCTAATATTGCCTTTTCGCTTGTTTTTCCCTTAAAGTTCATAATAGGTTATTTTTTGTTATAAATTCTAGCATTTATTTTCAGTTCGTACTAAATTCTTAGCTCGGAATGTGCAATACATGGCACATTTGTGACGTGGTTAAATAGTAAAAAATGTTTCGTTTTCAGTAGAAAAATTCCTTGCAATTCCCAAGAAAATGTAGTGTTTTTCTCCCGACTCCCACAACCAGTAAAAAAAAAAAATAATAAAATAAAATAAAATTCTCTGAATCACTGAGGGATACAAAGGGCTGAATATGCTAGCGTGCGTAGCTTCTGGGCGCAGGGATTAGGTTTTCACTGTTATGGTAGTAATACAGGCCCTAGTAGCCTAATAGATCTACATAATTGTGTGTACCATAGGCCTATATCTGTGTTTTATCATGATTATTGATTAATGGTGACTTTAATAAATATAATATTCGGCATTGCAATTAAGATATTTCAGAAAATTGGCAAATTTATGATTTTATAAGAGACTATTTTACGATTTTTAGAACCTATTTTCCAATTTTTTAGAGCCTATTTTAGGTACCTAATACAGCATTTTTAGGGTCTTAAAAGTCCGAAGTCTAGTCATCAAACCCAAGCCCCTAAATTCTGGTATATTTATTATTGCAGACATGGAATATAATCATATTGACAAGTGAAATATTTTACTTTTTCAGTCTTAGTCTACCTGTGTCTTCACTTCCATTTTATTTCTTAATATTATTATGATTTAATTTCCAGGAGCAAATTATGGCGCGATTAGTTGCGCGTGCGTAAAGTATTCAATGTATCAATCGCCACCAAAATTAAAATAGTCAATAACTTTTTAAGATTGGTACCCCTGAAACTTGACCACAATCTTGAATAGCTGTTTGTGTTAACTATTTTTTATGCGTGTACTTTCATGTATTTTCCCTATCATATCATTGGAACCAAACCTCCAACACACCCGGTTGGAAGCCCGCGAAACAGTTACGATCTAATTTAACCCCAATGTGTAAGATTTAATTTCTCACGCTAATTACAAATACGTGCCGGACTGCAAAGAAAACATTAACGCAATAATTTGGCTCACAGTCTATTTCTCGTACCCTTTTCTGTAAATTTTACGTGCATTTTAAACTTTATTTCGAGTTACTGAACATAGCCTACAGTTTAATAAATTAAATTGAAAGTGTGGACCCGTGGAATTTAATAAACTGTATTTTCTTTCACTTTTGTAAAATTTACTTCTTGTGGCTTAGAGTTTCCTATTGTCAACGCTTCACTTGATAGGAGAATATTAGAAAGACAGTTGGATCATCATATTAAGTTAATACGCAATGGTAATATTTACTAAGTGCCAGAATGGTACTTCCTGAGATTGTGTGGTGGACGGGAAAATGTCTGTCCATCTGTCTGTCAAATACGCTTTATCGGATTTTCATGAACTTGGTACACCTATTTTTCTAACGTCCATGGGAAACATCCTATTTATTTTGGACAAAATCGATTGACCGGTACCGGAGTATTGCCCAATTTAGCGCCATTTTATGGTAGAATGAATTTATCAAATGCAAATCAGTTCTCATTTACAGTGTACATATAGGCCTACGGCTTTGAAAGTTGCAATACAGATAGCTTTGACAAATAACACTACCCACATATTCCTTCACATATGCTTATCATATGCTAGACCTTTGTTCTTCATTAACACTGATTAAACAAAAGTATTCTGGCACTTTGTAACATCACTTATTTGATTTTATTGTTAAAGGGATTAGATTCTTCTAACTAATCGATATATCCAACGCGAACAGTTTTCTCTTCCACGTGTTCTCCGGATGCTGAGGCAGGAATGATAAATGTATACAGCAATCTAGTTGCTAGGCATTAAAACAGAAACGCCTCCCACTCAAGTCCAGAGCTGGTGGATTTTACTTTTAATTTTTCACCGCGACATTTCTCCCACGACAAACGTCCCAGCAATAAATCATAACGTTAATGCAAAGAGGGCACAAAGTACAGTTGAGGATGCAACAGACTTTGCCTTCCCCTGACGTGTGGAAATTCATAGATGTGAGTCGCACGTATTATATTATCCGACAAAAAATTGCCAGCTCTGTATAGAAACTGTATTATACAGTGTGTTAGTGAATAACACCGAAATATTTTACCTGACTATAGAGAAGGCATGGATAAGCAACTTTTGTTAGGAGATTTTTGCTTTATGGATTCAATTTTTCCCGTTACAGCATAAAATCTCCCAGGACATGGCCGCCACTGACTTCTAACATTTGGAAAAAAAAAGTAAAATAAAGGTACTTCGTTGTTAACACTGCACTTTACATGGAAACAAATTTCCCAGGGTGATATACAAAGAATTGTCTCTAAATTTAAAAATCCTAAATGCAAAGACATATATCACATCAGTGGTGATTTGATAAAGAGAGTGTTACCATATATAATTGTTCCTTTGACATTCTGTATCAACCAGTGTCTTCAAACTGGAATATTCCCAAACAGTCTCAAAATATGTAAGATTATTCCTGTTTTTAAACATGGTGACCGAGATAAGCCCGTGAATTATAGGCCTATATCCATAGTGCCAATTTTCTCCAAAATATTAGAATCAGTTATGTATGCACAATTAATCGAATATTTTGAAAGCAACTCACTATTTTCAAGTGCTCAATTTGGCTTTAGAAGCGGTTTATCCACAAGTAATGCAATTGAAATGATGGTATCTTCTATTTTAACTGGTTTTGAAGGACACAGTGCAACGTCTGCTACATTGTGCGACCTCTCTAAAGCTTTTGATTGTGTGTCTCATTCAGTTTTAATAGCTAAACTAGCTTATTATGGTATCACTGGTGATGAATTGAATGTCTTAAAATCATATCTGTCAAACCGTATCCAGAAGGTGTTCTTGAATGGCATATATTCTAAAGTGGCTAATGTTGAGAGTGGTGTTCCTCAAGGATCCGTTTTGGGCCCGCTGCTTTTTTTTAATAATGGTAAACGATCTACCATCTAATATAGATTGTAATTCTGTATTATTTGCCGACGATACAACAATTTATTTCAGCTTCAAAGACCTTAATATGTTGCATGCTACTATGCAGAATTCACTAATGCAGGCCTCTGAATGGTTTAAAGCCAATGGTTTCCGCCTCAATGAGAACAAAACTCAGCACATACTGTTTTCATTATGTAATAATAACAACAATCAAAATGATTTAAATAATGCTAAGCTGCTGGGAATAACGCTCGATTCTAAGTTGACATGGTCAGCCCATATTGACAACATCTGTGCTAAACTCTCACGGGTGATATATCTACTTAGACATCTAAAGACTCAGATTCCAAAGATATACTTGAAATATGCATACTATGCATTTTTCCACAGTGTTTTAACCTATGGTATTTGTATCTGGGGTAACAGTAATGCTGTACCTAAGGTACTTAAGCTACAAAAAATGGCTTTGCGCATAATGACCGGGTCTGCTTACCTTGCTCACTGTAGACTACTGTTTATAAGTGAAAATATTTTAACTGTTATTAATGTGTATATTTATTATTGTCTTCTAAGAGTAAAGAAAAATCTTATAAACCATGTAAACAGGACCCAGATACACAATTACTCTACAAGAAACAATCACCTGCTTCTTGGGCCTCCTGTCAGATTAACAAAATCCAAGAACTCTTTTGATCAGATGGCTGTGTCATTATTTAATAAACTGCCCCAAAGGGCAAATACTGTATCTTTCAGTTATTTTAAAGATGAAGTGTTTAAATGGCTGGCTCAAAACCCATTTTACAATGTTAATGAGTACTTTGAATGCTGTTCTGGTATTTTAAATATCTTTTAATTTTTTATTGTAATTCTAGCATACTGTATTGGAATTTGTATTGTATTTTATCTTGACAATGTCCAGAACATCTTGCTTGATGTTAATGACTACTAATAAAAACATTCAAACATTCAAACATTATGAATAAATGAACTAATCCAGTCATGTGAATAGTCTATAAGTTTTTCTGATTATGAAAACTCTTAATTATGATATGGCTGTTGATAAATGATTAAGGATCAGGATTTTATCGATCACTCAGAAAGCATGAAGTTAATTTAGTGAAAACTTTAACCCTAGTTCGCTTAATTATTGACTTATGAGCAACAAACTATAATGACTTTAATGCCCTGTAGCATACACATTTTACGTCATAGAGCAAAAATCTCCCAATAAAAGTTGCTTGTCTATACTAGTTCCAACTAAAGAATAAAGTAGATGTAAACAAAACCACGTGACATGATGGGTTCTGATTGGCAGTTGGACGCACAACCCCTCCAGGCTCTTGCTTGTCGTCTTCTTCCGAGTATTAATGTAGTTTCTTCAAAACATAAAAAGTAAGTAATGTATTTGATGTAAGACTAAATTAAGCACGTTTATCAAGTTTGTTGCAACACTTTCTATGTGATTTAAGCAATACCAATATTATTATTTGATATTATCGGTTGAATGTAATGCGACGCGCATGCCTGAAGACAACAAAGGTATGAAAAATTAACACAGTCACTTGTCATATATTCCTCGAAGACAGTTAAAGTTTAATTCATACCGTGAAAACAAGCTTACCACAGCTAATATAAATAATAAAATACATCAATACAGTTCAATGGCTGAAGCTAATCAGGCCTCACCACCTCGTGTTGTTAAGCACAAGCGGGGAAAGCCGTTAAATAGCGGCGAAAAAACTGTGATCTTGAATGTTTTTAATACATTTTGCAGTAGGTAGATTTTCATTATGACATTGAAATATTACAATGCATTAGCATTTTAAACGTAGGCATATGTAATATTTGTGAAATCCAGCTTTGTTTTTGTAGATGCTAGCTTACTTTGATGAATATTATCGAGTTCCTCTTGCATTGAAATTGCGACGTCTGCAATGTGTCAACGAACACGTAATCGCGGAGTAATACATATCAGTGTGTTTGTTTACATCTACTTTATTCTTTAGTTGGAAATAGTTACTACCCGCGCGCCACTTCCTAAGCGCTGGATTTACGGGGAAGTGAGGGTCGGGGGGAACAAAACATAGATATTCCGCCAGTCTTTCTGCAGTGTTGTCAACCAAAGAAATAACGTTTCAGCAGAATCGCGCGTATGGTAACGCACGTCAACAGCGTAAGTGTGGATGCCGAATTGGATAATTATTTCTGTTGAATCATCCTCGCTATTTTATGTAGTGACTTTAATATACAACGATTTTAATGCAGTCCAATAATATAACGTGGTGACGGTATTGCGTAACAATTAATTACACGTCATAAGCCTTTGGTTATCAAATAAGTCATCAAATAAGAATATTATGCATAATATAGGCTCAATATTTTTACACTGGATGACTAATTTTAAGCATAAAGAAGAGTCTTAGCAGAACATGCTTCACCATTTCGTGTTTTAAAACGTAAGAGAGGTAAGGCATCTAAAAGTGGAGAAAGCTATAGGCCTAATTTTAAACGTATTTAATACAAATTGTGAAAAGTTCGCTTTCAGTCCATGAAATTGACATCAGAGTTCACGGGATCTTCAGAAATTAGCACATACGGAATTTTTAAAGAGGTGAGGAAAGTGTTGGATGTACAATGAAGTGTTTGTGAAATCAACAGTTCGAAAGATTGTATTTTTCCCCATAATTCGATGCGTCAGAAAAGATAATGTCAATAAATAAATAAATAAGAATCCTGAGACAGAATGAAAGCTTAGTATTGAAGCCACTAGATGTCAGGGTGTATAGCGTACCTCGTGTTTCAATGTTGTCAGCTTAACCTACGAAGTTGAATGAAACCTACCGAATGAGGACTAGGGAGCCGAGCGCTCAAGAAATCGCGCGCGGGTAGTATCCCCCTCTATATACAGGTAAAACATTTCGGTGTTATTCATTAACACTCTGTAAAACGAATAACAAGAAAAATGATTATAACGTTATATTTATTAACACTTAATCGATTTTACATAAATTGCTTGAATTACATAATTTTATTCTTAATATTGTTTTCCGCAAAAAAACTGTGAAAAATAAACGAATAGAACGAATCTTGTGCTTCCGTACTAATTAATAGTAATAAACACAAGATGCATTAAACAAACTTTTTTACTTAATCACCTTTGAATATGGTTATGGGGAAGGCCCTGAGGGTTACAACTGATGGGGGTATGGCGGGGAGTGGGGGTGGTCAATATTTCAGGCCGAGTAATCCGCAGGAAACCTCTGCTCTAATAGAATACTAATGTCTCACATTGACAGGATTAAGCTTTTTACTGCTATTGATCTACAAATTTATCATAAAAATGGCATAAAATAAGATTTATTCAGAATGGAAAGAGACAGACTTACCAAAAAAATGTTTGATCACTATGTAAGTAAAAAAACTAAACCCACATTTTTCAAGGAAGTTAAAGAAGATTTGAAATTACTCAACACCAAAAAGGAGGATATTGCAAACAGAGAAAAGTTTAGGAAAGCAATATTTGATGGCGAATTTCCAGAGAAACCCAAGAAGAAAACGGGAAGTAAATGGACGGAAGAACGGAAACAGCAACATCGCGAAAGGATGAAGAAGTTTTGGAAAGACAAGAAGAGGACAAATATTTCACGTGGTCCTGAGCTGGCCTAATCGAAAGGGAAAAAAAAAGAAATATTCAGTTAATTACGTAATGATTTATGTTAAAATGCGAATAATTTTATTCGTGTGTTATGACCGTCACCCCATGGAAACCAGCCATTAGATTAAATTTTTCTTCTTGATTTTAAAATTAAAATCCACTAATGATTTCACTTAAAGATTGCTTATATTAGTACGTAAATTCAGTTCTGAAAGGATTATAATAGATTTTTTCTCTCCATAATCGTATTTCTGCATACCCCGCTGCTTAATTTAACAGGAATATAAAAGATGTCAATAACATAATGTTAGGTGTTTCTGACGTATTTATGTTTGATACCTTTAAGTACATCTTTTAAAATATTTTTATATCCTTCATATTTTAAAATATTTTTATATCCTTCATAAAGGACTCATTTTTTCTCACTCTGCTCAATGACTCCTTTTAGAATGTACTCTCAACGGTTATTAAATATATATTATTAAATATATAAATTACATTTTAAGAGCTGAAGACGGCATAACATTTGCCGAAATGCATTACCGCAACTGAACAGAAGAACCAGCAATTTTTTTCTTTTAACAATTTTATTAACGCTACAAGCCAATTTTAGTTTTTTATTTCTTGACATCGTACACTAATATACGATTTATTATTATTACTGACTATATACGAAACCCATGTATAATATAATGTAAAAATATTTATGTAGGTAAGTTAATTTGCATTTTATTTAAGACAATATTTATGTAAGAGGTTTGTGTAAGGTTGTGTATGAAAAGCAATAATGTATTAACAGGTTAGAAACCAAATGACAAGCGATACCTCTGGACAAAATTTCTCGGCCGTTTCACGTCCAAGTAATACCTTAGTTTCCGGATGGGCTTACCACCTGTCCCTCTGCCCTCTCTAGGAAAATAAGCGTAACGAAATTCACATCGGTAAACAGAAACCTCCACTGGAGGCCCTTAGCCCCAACATGGGGGCATAGGATTCGAGAGAGAGAGATAATTAATAAAATCAGGTAAACTGATGTAACAAAGTGACAGAATGCTTTTGTATAATCAGTGATAATTGCGTAGGATATGCAGAAAATAAGTTTATTTTAATCGATTTCCGAGTTGAGCTCCAGATCGATTCACTAAGCAGGCCTTACGGAAGAACAAAGGTCTAGTTTAATAGGCATATGTGAAGGAATATGTGGGTAATGTAATTTGTCAAAGTCCAGTATATTGCAACTTCAAAAGTTGTATATGGACACTGTAAAACAATATGTTGCCAAGAGAACTGATTTGCAATTGATAAATTCTTTTTAAAATATTACCATAAAATAGGCACTAAATTGGGCTCAATCAAGACTGCATTAGGAAGACCAAATCGTTTCATACTTCCAATCAGCTACTACATTTTCAATCGTACCTTTTTCAATAAAACCTTATGGTTTATTAAGTGCCAGAGATTATGTGCGGGACGGTAAATGTCCGTCCGTCTGTCTGTCTGTCTGCTCGCCCGTCCGTGTGTCTGTACACGCGAAAACTCAAATACGCTTTATTGTATTTTCATGAAACTTGGTATAGGCTACGCATTTATAATATCCATGGAAAGAATCCTATTTATTTTGGACCAAATCGGTTGACCGGTAGCGGAGTGTTCCCTAGTTAAAGGTGAGATGCTTTTTAAATGGGAAATTATGATTATACTTCAATGCCGATTTGCTAATTATTGAAGGCCTTGACTCCAATATAGTCAGCTGTTTGTTTATTTCATTGTGCAAGTTGAAATGAGTACGATATGAATACTGTTATATACAGAAGATATAACTGTGAAATAATTATGTCTACGTACATTAAGCGGAGTTCTTTGCCAGTGCATTTTGTGAAATGTTGACATATTTAAAGAATTTGTTATGTCAGTGTATACGAGTGTGAATTAAGGTTAAGTATCAAGCCGTAGACCTTTGTTCTTCCCTGCTTAATGAATCAATCTGAAGCTTTACTCGGAGATAGATTACAATAATAACTTATTCTCTGCTAATCATAATTGCAATTATCACTGATTAAACAAAAGCATTCTGGCAATTTGTTACATCAGTGTGCCTGATTTTATTTTCATTAAACATATACGAATAGCCTACTGACACCATGGTGTAGGCTATATTGATCACCGCCGTCTCGAGAATTACATTGCCTGTCTTATGCTTTATTTGAACATGGAGTTCAGAGTATTGTTAAAATGCCTAATTTCTCCAGTAGAGGCGACACAGTTCACACCCATATAGCATGAAATTCCAGCATATTTCAGTTTCCGAGGGTAACACAGAGCATACGGTAGAGTTGGATTATTCCCACAAAGTCTCTGGCCTTGAAGGCTAACCCAGCCAGCGAGCTTCTCGTTACGTCTCGTTACCAAGATGCGCGAATTCGGTGCGCGTAAGATCAGTAAGCTACCGCTGGGCAGAGAGTGAACATCATGCAGCGTGTCGCCAGTCGTAGAAAATACTATAATAGTTGAGTGGAGGGGTAATGCCGCTGCGAGAGAGACAGACAACACGTGGAGTGGGATAGGAGAGCTGAACCAATCAGGGTGCAGCTACCTCCCCTAGCCAGGAACTCTACGAGCGGTGAGACTCGCTCCTAAGGTATATACGTAAAAACCCAGAGACGTTGTGGAGGTAATCCTACTCTAATGTAAAGGGTATTGCAGCTGGGTGTGGTAGGTGCTGCCATCTGTAATGTCGTCGCGTACGCAAAATTAGCCGTATAGGACAGACCACCGCCGTCTCGAGAATTACACTGCCTGTCCTATGATTTATTTTAACATGGAGTTTAGAGAATTGCTCAAATGCCTAATTTCTCCAGTAGAGGCGACACAGTTCACACCCAGATTGCACCAATCACCGCCACCTATACAACCGCCGTCTCGAGAATACACGAGTAATAGAGTCTAGAAGGCAGTGCCCTATACATTACCGTACATTGCTTCTATGCGTTTGCTGCGTCAGAATAAGCATTAAACATATACTTGTGTTATTTGTTTAGAACGACACTTACCTTGAAATGGAATTTTGGAGCAATAATTAAAATAAATATAAATTAATTAGAGGTATTGATAGTAAATTTTATAATTATTATTTTACAAAATTTTATTCAAAGCAATTAAGTACCGGTACCTCGAATAATACGAGTTTAAACATTCAGTCTATGCTATATTAAGAGACAGCACTACATAATCAACAATGTCGTAGCAAAAAACAAGAAGCAATCTGGGTGTGAAAGGTGCTGCCATCTGTAATGTCGCCGAGTACGCAAAATTAGCCGTATAGGACAGGCAGTGTATACACGAGTAATACAGTTTAGAAAGCAGTGGGACAGGCAGTGTATACACGAGTAATTCAGTCTAGAGGGCAATGATATTGATAAAGTAAAATAATATCGAGAAAGATTTTAGGGGGCGGAGCAGACGAAATGCAACACGGTGAATAAATTTTTAACCAGAAGAGCAACAGACACGAAGACTAAAGACTAAAATCTGTGAGTATAATACATCACTGGAATGAGATAGTGAATAAGGTTGAACAGAGGTTTGTAATTGCGATTTATTGACGAGGGAATGAGTTTGTCTGAAGGGTCATGTACTGTACGTGACCCAGGGAAAGAGCAGCAAGTGCCTCGATTGTTTTCAATTCCATTTAGTTAATGAGAATTCAACCTGAACTCCATAGGCATCCAATTGCAAAGCGTGTAAACAGTTCAAGAGATTTGCAAAAAAACAAGACAATCCAGAAATTCTAGTCATGTTAATTGCTCAGAGTGAAGTAAACTTTAGGTCCTGTTTTCCAATTGGGCATAATTTTTCAGACGATTCAGCTTAAATGGAAAAATCACTAAGTCAGGGTGTCCAGTGAGGCAAACCGAAGAAATTAAAGCATAATTCAAGGATTTCAAGGCTTGAATTTCCAAAATTTAAAACAATAGCTTTTTTACTAATATTAAAAAAATTATGAACATAGGACACAATGAGCGAATATTAATGACTAATATTTAATGAAAATGGTAAAATTTTCGTAAAAACTATCAACTTTAAAAAAATATATTAATGACTAATATTTCTGAAAATGGTAGAATTTTCGTAAAAACTATCAACTTAAAAAAAAATTATCTTCTATGCGATTTTTCCCGACGGTTCATAAAATTCAAGCATAATTCAAGGATTTTTCCCGACATGGAAAATTCAGGTATAATTCCCGATTTTCCCGATTTTCAAGGCTGCTGGACACCCTGTAAGTCACCAATTCAGTGCAAGGATATCTAGAACTTCAACCAATCACCGCTGCCCATTTTATCGTTAAATTTTACCTTAATAACGTTCAAATGTTTTTGTATGTGAATTAGTGCCAGTGTAATGAAATATCGTTATAGCGTCTTTGACCTAAACGTTTAATCATAAACATAATCGCAACATATAAACAACTCCCATTTCCCACAAACCCATAATATTGATGGAAGAGGGACTTTCGTCATAATTTAGTGTCGACTATTCCATTCATAAGCCGCGTATTTGATGACTAATAACGTTTAGAAAATCCTCTTATAGAGACCAATCACGATCGTTTGTATTATAATATCGTTCCTCGGATCGCAAGGATGCAATTTTATTTGATAAAACGTAAACTCGTTACTGTACACGCAAAACATCAACGTGCCGTGAATAATACATCACATGCTGCCATTCAGCAGAATGAAAACACATTATTTTATGCAACATAACTTGTTTGAAAATTCAAATAATATAAATTTACATTGATTTAAACACAATTTCTATTCAGTGCAAGCTATTTCGTGTACTTTTATTCTGTTCTGCTGTTAGCTTACCTGAATTGGGTTAACTATGTCTTATATGCATCATTGGTAGCACTGGTCACAATGTGGTAACTCGAATCGATTCATCGATGGCTGATTCATAGTATGCCGTGATCTCGAAGCTGTTAGTTTTGTTTTCATATAACAAAGCACGAAAGTAATTATTATTTATATAATCCGTTACATTTTTATTCATGGAATAGTCTTAATAAATCCAACTCGAGTTGACGAGTTTCATCAGATAAATTCTATCGATAAACTCGTAAACTCTCCTGGGAATACCTACGAATTTTTTTTAGATTGGACTGTATGCTTGAAATGATATCAACTAACTGGCAAATAAAACGGCTATTGAAGATTTCATGATGCGTTAATACTAAAGCAGGTCAAACAAATATTGTATTATTAATGCTCAGTTTCTACTACAGCGTAGTAGAGTTGTATAAAATAAGCCTACATTAAAAATGGAGTGCACCGGGCCATTATTTAACGTGAATGCATGTGCAATATAATGAAATGTTAAATACTTTGCAGAATTCATGAACTGCATGAGCTGGTGGAGCGAGGAACATCGCAGGGTTCATTGCAATAAAGCCAAACAGTGGGGAGAAAGATAATTACACAGTTCAAGACACGTACACCCAAGCGGCACATGAATATAATTCATAAATTTAGACGAGGAACGGTTGTAACTAGAATGTAATTGAATGCGGCCAAACGTAGGCTACACGCCCGATAAGGCAAGATAATAAAATTAATGATAAAGATCCTTTTCAGTAATTGAGCTTTGGCTTCCATTTACTAAGCTGTTTAATATAACTTCCTAGTCTCTATATATAAAAGCCAAAACCCACTGACTCACTCACTCACTCACTCACTCACTGATCACAGTTTCTCAAAAACCATACAGCCTAGGAACGTGAAACTTGGTACACATATTGCTCCTAGGCTATAGATGCGCACTAAGAAATAATTTCAAAATCTTTGGCCTCTAAGGCCTATAAGGGCCAAAATAGGGTAGCAAAGTTATGACATTCACCAAAAGGAATTCATACTGCATGTGCACAATCCCCATGACAACATTATTTTTTAAAAATTACACATCCCTTTTCGGGTCATTTAAGCGACCCGTTGCCCGGGCCTAACAGGGCCGCGACCTGTCGGGAGAGGGATTGTCTATGGATCACATACATACTTTCTTGACCAGACAAGACATGGAGGGCCTCCCGGATGAGTGATCAGCCCAGTGCCGGGGCCTCCTCCGATACAACAAAAACACATAGGACGAGATACACCATTCACACACTCACTCTGAACAAAGCGAGGATGGGATGAGGATGATAATGGCTGCCAGATGATATCCGGGGACCACTAGGGCCTAAAGTCACCAGACATTTGTCTCACAGGTGAGGAAAATCCCGGAAAAAACCCTACCTAGGTAACTTGTTCCAACCAGTATTCGAACCGGAGAGGAGCGAACACATCCCCTACGCCCAGCTATTTACTGTATGTTTGCCAAAATTGAAACAGAACGATTAAATTTTTTAAGACATAATCAGAGCAAACTACGGGTGAAGGAGAATGTGGAATATAAATACGTCCACCGTGTTGGCTGGACGACTGATGATTTAATAGAAGTTCATCAAATCGACTTTGAATTGTGTTCACTTAACCTATATATACATAAATCTAACAATGTGAAGCATTGATGGGTCAGCTAGTACTCCTATATATTCTAGTATTTTTAATAAAATTTTTACAATTTACAATTTTACATATACGTAAAATCGGGTAAACTGATATAACAAAGTGCCAGAAATAGTTAATCTGAGGCTTTCACGGCCGTAATCTTGGTGTTGAAGCATCTTCCGGGCTGTGGGCCGTGGTCCAAAGGCAAAATAACAAGCCTCGACAGACGTTTCGCTCCCGCTGTGGGGAACTTCTTCAGTGTCTCGGGAGCGAAACGTCTGGCGAGGCTTGTTATTTTGCCTTTGGACCACGGCCCACAGCCCGGAAGATGCTTCAACATCAAAGTGCCAGAAAGCTTTTGTTTAATCAGCGATAATTGCAATTGTGATATGCAGAAAAGAAATTTATATTTGCAATCGATTTCCGAGTTAAGCACCACATCGATTCATTAAGCAGGTCTAAAGTTTGATAAGCATATGTGAAGGAATATGTGGGTAGCGTTATTTGTCATCTTAACTGTATTGCAACTTTCAAAGCCGTATATAAACACTGTGAAACAATATGTTTCATGAGAACTGATTTGCATTTGATAAATTCTTTCTAATATACTACCATAAAATAGGCATTAAACTGGTCAACTGATTTGGTCCAAAATCAATAGGTTTCTTCCCATGGACGTTATAAATGCGTATAGGCCTACCAAGTTTCAAGAAAGTTATCGCGCGTACAGACATACGGACGTACAGACATATATAACTTATATATATATATATATAAATGATTATAGATAGTGTTTTTCTTATGATATTAAGATATAGATTTAAAAAATCACTCAGAAATATTGACATTTGTGGAATTATAATGTAAATGCTTCTCAGTGCACAAAACGCAGCTACACTTTCTAAAAGGGTATTCACCCGTAACTGTAACTGTTTGATTCATTCTGGACATAGGCTAGTATGTAGTTGTAGTCAATAAAGAGCATGTCAGATTACAAGGATGCAATTCATTATTGAGAAATAAAAGTGAATTTTACTTATTTCTCAGTACCCAAATCTTTAAACTAAACTAGACTCTGTGGCGCAACATCCCTTAAGGGACAAGGCCTACCACCCGACCACTGCGTCATATACCAAAGGCAGATGGCAGGATTGGGGCATGTGGTCAGCATGCCGACACCCATGGCCGTTAATGGTGGTTTCCAAGACCGGAGCCGCCACTTCTCTGTCAAGTAGCTCCTAAATTTGAATCACGAGGCTGAGTGCAACCCGTTCCAGACCTCCCTGCCTCAGAAAAACCCGAGGAGGTACCGGGGATCGAACCCAGGCCTACGGATCTGTAGTCAGCGACGCTAACCACAAGACAACGCAGGCGGTCACCCAAATCTTTAAAAATGACTTTAAAAATGACTCTTGTGATGAAAATGATTAATCTTGAATTGATAGAATGGATATTCCTATAAGGAAATTGACGCGCCCTAGTTGTATGAATTACAAAAGCTCATTAACGAGGATTTGACTATTTCACCCCTGAGAGAATGAAGTGCTGGACCTATAGGAGTGGTTACCGCTAGTGCCCGCATGGGGGCACTAGTCTTGCTAAGCCTCTCAAGCGCTTTGCACCACTTCATAAATTCAACCCCCCCCCCCATCTAACAGTACTTAAGTTAAAATAACCCTCTGTCTGTAGACAAACCACTCTAGAAATAATTTCCTAACTTTTAATTTCCATTTGTCCGAGCTAGGTAAGTTATATTCACTGTTTGAAATGTTATGAAACGGAGCCTTTATGAAAGGGAAAGTTTAAAGTGAGAAGTGAAAAGCCTTCAACTTCGAGTTCGAAAGTTTACCATTTGCTTAATGGGAAATACTCTGTAGTAGAAATTCGCTCATAATTTAATTTTCAAAGGTAAATTACCCAGAACATAATAATTCATTGTCTATTGCAGAATAACAATCCTCTAAGTTTATTGGAAAATAAAGATCAATAAATTAATAATGCAGATAATCAATTCAATAAATACAGCGTTCCTTTAACGCATTCTATAGATGGTAAGTCTATGTGAAGTGACTTTCTCTTTTCGATAAGCCAAGTGAATATTTTATTTTTTTATAACAGGGGTTTCCAACTTAAAAAAAGTCTGAGGCTGATATGTCCACGAGCTGATTGGCGGCTGGCACAATTTTTGGGGGATAAAACTATAAAAATTCTAAATAATGAGCTGAAGTTTATGAGAGCTTATAATGAAGATTTTTTTAAAAAATAATCTCATTTTACTTTTATCACGTGCCAGGAATTCACTTGAATTGTGCACTTGAATTTCTCAATTTGTAAAATTAGGCAACAAGAACAATGGAATTAGAAATCAAATTCAGATAGGCTTACACACATATAATTTTATTAAAACTGAACATTTATTGATGATATTTTAAATTTAAAATAGGTGCTTTAAATGAATATTTTCTTCAAAAAGTCTTATCAGGTCAAAGGAAAACATTACTTCTAAAACTATCGCCCCCCCCAAAATTATAATAAAATAAAAAACTCGTTGATTTCTTCCGAATTGTTAAATTTTTCCCCATTTAGGACCTCATCCGTCAAATCATGTAAAACAAATTCAGACCTCTGCATGTCTTAACCATATAAATAAATGAATCCAGCAGTGCGGGCAAACAAAATCGAAGCGATCGACAATCCCATGCATTATTTCGAATATATATGTATATATGTATGTATATATATATATATCGCGAATGAGAGCTACAATTTAAAATCCGGGCTGAAGTTGCATTTATGATAAAAAAAAATTCCAGTCCTTGCGTGCCGTAGATTTGGCTGGGCATTGTGTACAGACAGATGAATAAACAGACAAACACTGTCTCTTATTAAATGAGGATGCTCGTTATTTATTACCTAGAATCTATATGATAAAACAGACCGACTAGCCTGAGGAAACCAGATAGCTCCAATATTGTCTCAAAGCCCCCTTCAACAAAATTATACAGAAACGGTGAAGCAAAGCCTCTCATAAACAGCTGAATGACAAACTATTGTTCCTCATCCGCCCAACAAAGGGCATTTGTGTATCTTCCACCGGATTCCCTCCGTGTTCACAGGCGTCATGATGTGACGCGTTAAGTCGATGCGGTTTTGCATCTAAGGGAGCTGAACCGTGGTAATAATAATTTTCCACTCCATGATATTATGACGCTTTGTTCAGTGAAGCAAGTGGAATTTATCACGGTTGCTCTTGACGCAATAAAAGATGTTGCATTGCTACGAACCCGTCACCTGTGATAAAAAGTCAGGCATTCACTGACACTCATGTAAAATGGAAGCAACGTAATAGTATATTGCGATACAAGTGCCGTAAGCGATGCATGCGGATCGAGGAAAGAGTTTGAAAAAACGAGGCGCTCGCGCGTTTATTTCAGAAAGTGATTCGCATGTGTTTGTTGTTATGGGAGCCGAATATTTGTCCTGGGGGGGCCTTGTCCATAAAGGCTTGTATTATGATGTGCCGTAAGTAAATTATTCCCGCACGGAAACTCTTACCGCACATAGCAACAAGATTGCGTGTGGGAATGTCAACTTACGATCCACGGCAACAACATTCGTAAGTACCACTAATTAGTTAAGTCGTGCAAAAAATTATATTAGGCCTGCATCAGTATTGTGTCTATTTTCTTTATCCCTTTTCTATGAGTGAACACAGTTAATGAATGGCGTAAGATATGGAAGATCTTTCCACTTGGTGAATTCAGATATGTGGCTTTTTGATAATAATTTTGGTTAACAAATTTAGTTAGCATTGTATCGTTAAATGTCAAACACCTTTGGATATAATGTCCGATTCATAACAATTGAAGCAAGTTGTACAGGTAGGGGGAGAATAAGCGGACCGACTAAAATATCTAAGTTGCCGATATGAGCCACTGCGCATGCCTAGCGGCATTCACAGGATAGAAGGGAATGTATTGAAATTTGTTCTAGTGTTGACTGTTGACTTATTTCACGTAATTTGCATTGCTTGTGAAAAACAAACGTTTCCGTTACATCTCTTACATTTATTTACGTATCACAAGGCTCTGAAATCAGCTACAAGAGTCGGTCAGCTTTTTTTCCCCTACCTGTACACGGACAGTCACCAGACAGGTAGACAAACGTCATTCCAAAAACACTTTTTTCGGTTTCTAGGCATCGTGGAATTTGCTTTCCCGGTGTTATCTAGATTTCGATTTTTGTTCATTATCATTATACTTTCTGTATACTACGTACATATGAAAAAGTAAAAAGACACAAAAGATTGTTTATGCTGTGAATAAATTGTAAAGCAATACATAAATGGTGTAAATTCCAGCATTATAACAGAAGACAGCGGAAACAATAGCTGTTAGTATTGATTCTTTGGAGAGACAGAGGCAAAGGCAGGCTTACCTTGTGATTCCGTGCTAGAAGCCTTCTTCATGGCTGAATCCATCTTGTTTACGCTTCAACACCGCCTACTCCTGAAACAAAGAAACCACAAGAGAACAATCAGTTAGAGCGAAATATTCAAATTAATATCAGAAATTCCGATGTAGCATTCAGATGGTTTATGTAAATGTAAATATACTCTAGTGTTTCATTAGCATTAAGACAAAAACTATTAGAACAAAACCGATGATGACAGGCTTTAGTAAAAGAAACACACATGCCCCTATGTAAGGCGTTCATGTCACTATATATATAATAAAGTATATATATGTAATTATATAAATAAAGTAGTATCATTGATAAAGAGTAGGTTGCTGTTTGAAAAATAAAATTATATGGTTACTTCTTATTTATGATTAAAAACAACAGAGGACCCAAAACAGACACTTGAGGGACATCGTTGCCAGGATTAGATAAATTAGAATAATTACCATTGAAGCAGACAGTCTGTACAAGAATAAAAAATAAGAACGTATCAGCTATAAAGCAGGCCAAATATTCCATAATACTCTATTTGGATGTAATGTGATAAATAGCCAAAAACCTTGGAAAAATCGCATATGGGCCGAGTGTATAGACATCAATGACAGAACAATTATGATCTAAGTCCAGAAAATGATGTGAGTTCAGAACAGTGTCGTGTTGTATAACACTGATCTAGGATCTAGGGTCAACTAATCGAAGTTCAAATTTGATCCCAGATCGTAAGTGAGCGCTTGGCAACATTGCAGAAACAGCTTAGTACATTAATCCATATTAGTCCAGTCAATAAACGTCGAAAAACACCAAATAGAAAAAAAAAATCGTGTAGTTTTGAAATTTTGCAGAGTTGTCGGAGGGGGTGTCCTGAACAACATACTAAAAGTCCCCGAAGGTGGGGGGTGAGCGGGGGGCAGGGGGGCCCGCGGAAGGTCCCTATTTTAGGTTTTTCGCTTATATCTAAACAATGGTGCATCGTAGAGGAAAAGTTGCCATATACAAGATTCAAGCTGATAAAATTTCCTACAAGTTTGATTCTACACATTTCTTTCTATTCTCAATAGTTTTCGAGATATCCGCCAGCGAATATAACAATTTTTTTAAAAAAGCTCTTTCGCCTCGCGCTTTTCGACACACTTTGCCTTCTAGCGCTTCAGTCCTTAGGTATACAGAAATGTTCTCATGAAAGAAGTTGTAGGTAAATAAATTATCTTGAAAATGAGTAGTCATTTGTTACTTTGTCTTCAAATGTTCAAAAGTTATAACAATTTTAAGATTCGGTCAAATTTCGAGATTTCGAAAGAAAACCGTACATCGCAGTTTCTCTATATTTAGGGGTTATATCTTTGTACATAAGCTGTATATTTTGTATTTACATCATGAAACAAGTGGAGAAACATCACACAACCATTAAAGTTGAAATTATTAAAAATCCGATCACGGTACAAGCACAGTACATGTAATGGAAAATACATTATATTGCAGGCAAGAAAGGAAAAATAGGGACAAAAAATCATGTAGTTTTGAAATTTGGCAGAAGTATGGGGGAAAGTGTCCTAAACAACGTAGTAAAATTCTCCATGGATAGGGGGTGAGCGGGGGTGGGGGGCACTTTTACCGGTAAATGTAATTTCCCTCAGTTTTCCCTAAATACACAAAAAACTATGGGTTCTAGCAAAAAACAGTTTATGCACAAAATTAAACTACATTAAAGTTCTTATAAAATTTATCTCAATGATATTTCTGTAGAATTAATAGTTCAGGAAATAGAAGGATATGAAATATGACACAGTTCTGGAAATTCTGTTTTACATACACCTATATATTTTATTTTTTAACAAAAGAGAAGGCAGATGTTAATTAAATTAGCAAGATGCCAAGCAACCAAACTAGTTCTTAGAATAATATTTGTACTAAAGGTAAACATCACACACAAAATAATAATAATAATAACAATAATAATAATAATTATTATTATAACGCTTACAAAAATCACATGGTATGAGTGTACTTTATAAGAAATATAAATCAGGCCTATTAGCCGTTCTATTTTTCGCTTAAAATATCATTTCTAAAAATTGTAAATAGTTAGAAATTGTAAATATTTAGAAATTATAAGACCTAATAGGCCTACATAGTACTTTAAATAAATGTTTAGTTGTCTATTTTTTTCAGTCTCCATTACTGGAATCCTGGTACTGTACATCGTATGATAAGTTAGGGTTATATTTTTCTATCTACCGAACACTCAGTATTTATACACATATATAACATTAATTAAAGAGTACCTAAACAACTGATTTTGCTTGGACGTCATCAATTTTAAATTCATCTTCTTCTTCTAATGGTATACTGTTGTATCAAGACAGGTTTCACAAACGGATGAGCATTTAATACTAGCTTTTCTGGATCCATATCTTCCACCACATCGAGTTGCACAGTGACAAAATATGATGTGAAAATATTCTCAGGAGCCACATAGACAAGTAAACGTTTATTTAAAGTAATAGGTAGGCCTGCTATTCTTAGAATCTTTAAATATAATTGTCTAATTCTTTACCATTTTTCAAAATACCGGTAATTTTTTTAACGAAACATTAAACGTCTCAGCTTTACAAGAAGAATATTATTAATAATAATAAGGATAATGAGTTTTATATGTAACATTAACCATTAGTAAGTATATTTTTCTAAGAACTAGTCTGCTTGCTTGGCATCTTCCTAATTTAATTATCATCTGCCTTCTCTTTTGTTAAAAAATAAAATATATAGGTGTATGTAAAACAGAATTTCCAGAACTGTGTCATATTTCATATCCTTCTATTTCCTGAACTATTAATTCTACATAAATATCATTGAGATAAATTTTATAAGAACTTTAATGTAGTTTAATTTTGTGCATAAACTGTTTTTTGCTAGAACCCATAGTTTTTTGTGTATTTAGGGAAAACTGAGGGAAATTACATTTACCGGTAAAAGTGCCCCCCACCCCCCGCTCACCCCCTATCCATGGGGACGATTACTACGTTGTTTAGGACACTTTCTCCCACATCTCTGCCAAATTTCAAAACTACATGATTTTTTTGTCCCTATTTTTCCTTTCTTGCCTGCAATATAATGTATTTTCCATTACATGTACTGTGCTTGTGCCGTGATCGGATATTTAATAATTTCAACTTTAATGGTTGTGTGATGTTTCTCCACTTGTTTCATGATGTAAATACACAATATACAGCTTATGTACAAAGATATAACCCCTAAATATAGAGAAACTGCGATGTACGGTTTTCTTTCGAAATCTCGAAATTTGACCGAATCTTAAAATTGTTATAACTTTTGAACATTTGAAGACAAAGTAACAAATGACTACTCATTTTCAAGATAATTTATTTACCTACGACTTCTTTCATGAGAACATTGCTGTATACCTAAGGGCTGAAGCGCTAGAAGGCAAGGTGTGTCGAAAAGCGCGAGGCGAAAGAGCTTTTTTAAAAAAATTGTTATTTTCGCTGGCGGATATCTCGAAAACTATTGAGAATAGAAAGAAATGTGTAGAATCAAACTTGTAGGACATTTTATCAGCTTGAATTTTGTATATGGCAACTTTTCCTCTACGATGCACCATTGTTTAGATATAAGCGAAAAACCTAAAATAGGGACCTTCCGCGGGCCCCCCTGCCCCCCGCTCACCCCCCACCTTCGGGGACTTTTAGTATGTTGTTCAGGACACTCCCTCCGACAACTCTGCAAAATTTCAAAACTACACGATTTTTTTTTTTCTATTTTTCGTTCGTTGCCTGGACTATATTGAGACACTACTATTATACGCAATTTTAATCTAACTATACATTGTTGTTTTAAAAATAGTAGCCTAATTCTAATAAACACATAAGTTCACAAATTAATTTGTTTAACAGACGAGAACCATTTGCAGTGTGTCCAACAGTCCTTTTTTTAGTGCTGTCATTTTCTTTCCATAATGTATTAAATTTATATACATATAGCCTATCAAGAAGCCATTAAAAAAAATAAGCTTTTTTCTTTTTTTAACAAGTCTAAACACACATTTAAGCTGAAAACATGAAGAGGTTTGTATTCTTATGTTATTGTATAATGTGTGAAAGTAAAGTGATCCCTATACAGGCCATGGAGGCCCAGAGGGTTCCAGGAGATTGAGGCTCCCAGATTTTGGACATTCGGAACTTGAAGCCTTTACCGGCCGCCTTTACCCCCAGGACTGCTCCTGGTACTCATTTCTTAGAGGCTGAGTCGACCCCAGGGCCATAGTGCCACCAGAAGGATTAGGCCAATTGAAAAAGTCCAACGACCTTATCGGGAATCGAACCCGCGACCTTCCGGTATGTAGCGCAGCGCCTCAACCACTACGCAACGGCGTTCCCCGATCAATTATAAATGCAGAAAATACATTTATAAAAAATAAAAAGTAAATAATTAAAACTGTGGGAGGGACGGAATGGCTATGAGGGGTGAAGAGGAGGCCATTTTGAAAAAAAGAATATACTATTTCCTTTATATAATAGATAATAAGTTAAAAAATTAAATTTAAGCTGAACTTTTCCTCCAAAGAACTCTGCAGGTTTTCAGATTGTTCAGACTTTTTTCAGTTGCTATAAATGAAAGCAGTGATAAAAACAAACACCAAACTGTACCATATTGTTATTAACGGTATAATAATATAATGTATTGTATTTAGCTTCCCCCCCACACCCCTCTTTTCACTCAGTGTGTCTGGCATTTATTTTATAACTTTTCAGTTGGACACACTGCATTTGTATAGTATTTCTGAATACTTTCTCCCTTCAGTTTCCAGCTGTAACGGAATATAGTAGGGACGCAGTAGCCGACTCGTGCAGCTGAGCAGCAGTAGCGTCCGTAAACAAACACGACAACAACAACAACAACAACAACAACAACAACAACAACAACTGAATATAGTGGTATATTAGGCGGAAGCTCTTAAGATTATTGATTGCCTTATACCACATGAAATATGAAATTAGTCTAAGCTACACCTTACTTCATTAAACATTAAACATTGGTTTATTTCATCTTCATACAACAGGGACTTTGGTTACATTTCTGTTTTACCAATCAGTCCCTTGATTACTAAACAAACATTCTATAACTATCTCTACCTATTACTTAAAAAACAGCCAAGTATGCTATTATTTCCTACTTCACTTGAATTTCTACTGCTACTATCTTCTATTTTATTCAACCATTTGCTTTTAACTACAATTAAACATTTCCCCATTCTTTTCAATAAATCCCTATTTTTTGTTATGCAAAGCTTCTTATATGCTAACCCTTTATTAATTTTTAGTAATTTATAACCAATTAAATTTACCCTCCACCTCTCAGTTTCCTTACATTCTAAAATTATATGTTTTGCATCCTCTTCCTCGTTACATAATGGGCATATTCCCCTATGTACCGATCCTCTCAAGTTTTTCAGTCTCCATATTCCTAGTCTCCACCAGGCCAAACTGGATCTTTCCTCCCGATTACATGAAAATAGATAAGCTTCCATACCCCATTCAGATTTCATCTCTGCATAACATTGTAGTGATTTAAAATTTTCATTTTTGAAAACATTTCCTGCCTAGCAATATCATTACACCTTTTTTATTTTTATTAATTTGCATATAATCTGTATATTCCATGAACCCATCCTTACTTCATTATCGTAAGCACTAAAGCTGTATAGAGTTGGATTATTCCCACAAAGTCTCTGGCCTTGAAGACAAACCCAGCCAGCGAGCTTCTCGTTACGTCTCGTTACCAAGATGCGCGAATTCGGTGCGCGTAAGATCAGTAAGCTACCGCTGGGCAGAGAGTGAACATCATGCAGCATGTCGCAAGTCGTAGAAAATACTATAATAGTTGAGTGGAGGGATAATGCCGCTGCGAGAGAGACAGACAACACGGGAGTGGGATAGGAGAGCTGAGCCAATCAGGGTGCAGCTACCTCCCCTAGCCAGGAACTCTACGAGTGGTGAGACTCGCTCCTATGGTATATACGTAAAAACCCAGAGACGTTGTGGAGGTAATCCTACTTTACGCTTTAGGTGAAAACAAAGAACGAAGTGTTGTCTTATAAACAATTGAATTCAAGACTTCTAACTCACAGCGGACAGCTAAAATAAGATTCCCCTCACATACAGGGAAAGGCAATTTCTTTCAAAGCCTTAATGACTTCTTTGGTGTGAAAAAAGAACAGACATATAGGAAGAAAAGGGCATGTATGATACAGTGGGAGATATTACAGGCTATTTTTCAATACTGCTGCGGTTACGTGAGCGCTTTGGAAGTGATGAAGAAAGAGTCGGATGATGAGTTGAGTAATCTGCACCCCCACCCTCGCCAGCTTTTCTTCGTGCGTGGAATTCTCTCTCACCACCCAACTTTGGGTCATTAGTTCCAACGCGGTGAAGCCTACGAACATCCCCAACAAAGACTCTGCGTCACCCTGAGTCCAGGGATTTTTCTTTTGACGATAATACTGTACATTGCGTATTTCTTTTAGAAAAAGGAGACAAATAACAAAATATAAAAAAAATAAAAATCAGGAAAAATTACAAGATACCATACTACAACTTACACGTTCTTAATGATGTAAAAATGTACAAAAACGTTATATTATTTCTAAAAAGATATCCATGTTTATAGTAAAATTTAAAAGTTATATCATAATTTGTAAAACTCTGTCATTAACATTGTTCTAATATTTATAACTAGTTATTATATGTAAACTAGCTGAAAAGGCCCGGCGTCGCCCGAGCTTTCTATTTTTTAATTTGAAATTAACTTATGGAGGACTTTCGATTTTGAAACTCTAGGTCCTTATATAATACGTATGTAAAACTTGAAATGAATGAAAAGATTTATCACACTTAAACTATTCCATCAGAAAACGCTAGATATAGCTTGTTATGGTTCATAGATGATGTCGAATGCTGCATTCCGTTGCTTCTACACATCATGCTTGGGAGGGGTTGAAATAAGAAGAAACACAAATTACATAAGATTGTACTGACTTGACGGAAAATTTTATTTCTCATTCTCATGTTACTATACAATCGTTTCGGAGCTGAAATAAAAGAGAAATGCAGTATCACTTTCATACTTTCCTCCCCTAGAACCCGGGACATAATATACTGCGAGCATAGGACTCAAAATGTTCCATCCCATGCTTAGGGCCTATGATAAACATCCCTATTTCTCAACTAATACAAAGCCTACAGGTATGGATAACTTATCAGCGGAAAGGATTATTTACAGACTTTTGATATAGCATACTCACACACTTAAGTTGTCCCTCTACATCAAAATGTGAAGTGAGAAAATATTTCTTATGTCGAGGGTAGAGAAAGTTATGTCACTGCATCACACTGTGCTTTATTTTCGTTGAATTCATTTTTCAGTAATTATTTTCGCCAATGTATACGTCGATGGAATCATAATTCGTTAAAGTCCAGCATTATATAGTTTACAAAGCCCTATGTGATCAGAGTAAACAATACACTGTTGTCATGTGAACTGAACAGCATTTCATTTTTTTCAGTATAATATTCTCAGAAATTATATAATTTTCAAGGGAAGGAGTATTTTGTTTGAATTTTAATGTTGACCGCGTTACTTCCCGAGCTTAACTGGGTATGTGTGCAAAAGTTCGTACAAATTGGTAAAGAAATGTACAGTGTGTCCCACGCAAGAGTTGGCCAATGACGCGGGTTCCTGCGGCGCGGCGGGCACAGCTCCAACTCCCGAGCGATCGGGTGAAATATCTACGCTAATGAAGCCGCGATCGGTGTTATGATTCATGTTCTCATATTTACAGTTGGAATTACAATGAAAATAACCACGTACCTCATCATAAGAGATGTTAGAAATGCCCTCCTCTTGCATCCACACAACACTGGAACCTTTTTAAGAAATTTTCTTTCACGCGCATAAGTTCAGCTTCCGAGATAGAATTAATTTCTCTTCTGATATTGTCTTTAAGTTCTTCTAATGTATGTGGGTTTGATCTAATTTCTGTTCAGTAAGTACGCGCCGCTTGGTTCCTCGTTTACTATCGAGAATTGAACCCGTTTCCCGAAGTTTGCTTACAAGTTTCGCACGGCTTCTCTGCCGTACACCTGGGAATTTTGCTAAAAACCGACGTCTTGCGTCCTTGCAAGATGATGTAATCACATACGAATCGTACATAAATACCCTTTGTTCTATTGTATACGTAGGCCTATGTCGTGGCAACAACACATGACACTAGCTGAAGGAATACTGACCTGCTTTGACACAGTCAAGGTCGTGGAAGTTCAACGACACACGTGCCAGATAAATCACATATGTTTTCCTTTGTGAGAACCTGAACCATTATACCAACAGCGGGCTTTATTAGCGTAGATATTTCACCCGTTTTCTTTGTAATGTACGGGAAGTTGACCTATACACTTTATTTTTCAAGTTTCTCCATAAATAATATTCACATACTGTTAGAACTTAAAGACAATATCACATAGGCCTATCACAAGAGAAATGAACTCTGTCTCGGAAGCTGAACTTATGCGCATGAAAGAAAATTTCCTAAAATGGTGTCAGTGTTGTGTGGATGCGAGAGGAGAACATTTCCAGCATCTCTTATGATGAAGTACGTGGTTATTTTCATTGTAATTCCAACTGTAAATGTGAGAACATGAATCATAACACCGATCGCGGCTTCATTAGCGTAGATATTTCACCCGATCGCTCGGGAGTTGGAGCTGTGCCCGCCGCGCCGCAGGAACCCGCGTCATTGGCCAACTCTTGCGTGGGACACACTGTAGATTTGTATAAGGAACAAACATACATACATACATACATACACACTTTCGATTTTATATATTAGATGTACAGTCGCGATTAGACTCCCATGAGTCAAAGCGACAAAAAATAAACCATATTAAAAAAATAAAAAATAATGAAAAACACTAGAAGAAACCAGAACTAGAAGCACGTTTCCGTACACTCCTATGTGAATATGGCATTTGATCTTGCCCAAATGAGGAGGTGGAAAAGGAAGAGCTGTAAGAGGAGAAGTAAAAAGTACTGGATGGGAAGTAAAATGAATTATAATATGCATTTACTTCAGACTTCGATACAAAATCCCAATAAATAATTCTAAGCAAGAATAAAACTCTTTCCCCACTCACAGTATCAATAAAGGTACAATCATTTTAATTATTAAAGCAACAATACAAACTAATTTCCTTTTATTAAAATTAAATTTTTCCCTATCTTTTTAAATCCCTTAATCTAATTATCTAATCTGCGAAACATCCGAAAAATTTTTATGTGAAATTCACATAGCTTTCTCTGCCCAAATAAAAGTTAGCCTCTTAGTACTGTATAACATAATTATTATGTATGACATTCTCTTCATGTAAATTGGTTGTAAAAATTAAGAAAATGTCGTTACCACATCACATCGCATCCCCGAAGGATACGCAACCCAAATAAAATGTGATTAATGTACTATCGTAACTTTCTGTACTTGAAACATGACCAGGGCCCGGATTCTGATGACCTAAAATTGTTTGAAAAATGACCTATAAAATGACGCTAAATTTTAAAGAAAATGACTTAATAATAATTGTAAAGAATGCCCTAAAAACTGATATTTTATTTTTAAAAAATTTACTATTATACACACAAAGTTGTAGACTAATTTGTACATAATTGTAAAAACTGTAAACGAAGAAAAGACGTAGTTCTAAAAACTCTGTTCTTTATTCTTGATTGGAGCATTTGAGAAGTAAAAAAATTGTTTTTAAAATAGATCCTACTATAAATTTTGCATTATACTATTTAAATATTACCCCATGTGGAAGAAAAGAAAAAAGTTACTATACTTAATGTAAATGCATGGAAATGACTAAATAATGAAGGAAATGACACGAAAATGACAAAATAATGACGTAAAATTGAATTAAATGCCCTAAAAGTACAAAATTGCATTAAATGACAGAACAATGACTGAATAAAAATGTATTTCTATAATCCAGAGGCCATGATTATGATTTCTCTAGAAGTTGGCAATGTCTACGCAGCATCAATTAAAAGATGACATGTCATTTGAATCCGGGCCCGGATCAGTAAATGGTAGACAAACTGTCTTAAGAAATACATTTATTTACTTTATTATTATTTATTTTATTTATTTCCAAGAAACACAAGAGAGATACATTAGATGATAGCCCGAATGAACAAGTGCTCGTGTACGAACTCAGTTCACTTAAATGTATTTCACCACACACAATACAATTTATATTACACAATTACAAGTACAAATATAACAAGTATAATATAACAAATATAACTTAAAATCCAATACTTCAAATAAAAATAAGAAAAATAAGAAAATACGCAAAGTGGGAAGAAGAAACTTGAAATCCTGTGGATTAACTAATAAAATGTTTCATCAAATACCTACTAAACACGAGTAAGTGTGAAGTAAATTATAACCTATAACACCTATATCCTACGACGAATAAACATTTATGAATTAGGCTTGCGCTATGTGAAATTATTAACAATATTACGTCAGGCATGTCAAACTGAGGGTCCCCAAGGGACACATCGGTAAAATTTGTTTTGTCATGAGGGACACATTAATTAACTAATTTTCAATTAATTAAATTTCAATTCATCTTTTGAATACATGTATAAGAAAGAAAGTAACAGCGTCCAGTTTGAAATTTAATTTGACTTCTAATGGCCGGTTTCTATAAACTCGCGAATTACCTATGGGTAAATTATCCAATGGACAAAATTTACACAAAAATAACACCACACAAACACAAATAATTTAAAGATAGCAATCACATACACTTGTGGCGAGTTTCTAGATAAATGTCCTCTGGGTAAATCTGAAAATGACAGAAAAAATGTTCCTACAAACTCGGGCTAGATCTTTCCCAGGGTAAATCTTCGGGTTAATTTATCCTTTCATGGATGGCTGGATAAAATTTAACCTTTCATAGGATCAATAGTAATATTTAAACAATGAGAATCAAAGCCTTCTGAATTAAATTAACTGTACAACTCCAAGGCCTTGCTCATTATATCATTGTAGGTTAAATGGAACTAATTTGTCCATGGATAACTTACCCATAGGTAATTCACTAGTTTGTAGAAACCGGGTATTAGTAATTTATTCAGATGAATTTCGAAAAATACAAACTACATATGCCCTGAGGCTATTCCGGAGTTCAGAAGGGCTTCCAACCGGTAACACAGTTTTTAATCCAGCTTAATTCTCCCAGGAGATGGCAGTAGCGCAAAGTGTCGAAAGCCCGGAACCAGTCCTCTTACTCATCCTGTTGGAAGCCCGACAAACCATAACGTAAATGAGGGTTCTATTATCAAAACCGGCAATTTTCATTTTGCTAAAAAATAGAGGTGACAATTTCTGATGAAAGTTTAATGTACGTATTTAGTGTATGCGTTGCAAATATGAATTCTTCTTTTCAATTTGTAAGGCATACACTAAATATGTACCAAAAAATGCATTAAAGTTTAATCAGAAGTTGTCATCTCTATCTTTTAGCAGAATGGAGATTACCGGGTTTGCCCAGTAAGCCCCCAAATACAAATACAGACAAAACAAAGCACAATGTGCATATTATTTATGAAAACAATACACAACATTTACATTTATTTATATTACACATATTTTAAAAAGTACAGTTTTATGTTTAACATGAAAAATAAAATATTTCTTCTTTACATGAGAGTGAAATGATTACTGTAAGACGATATTATACTTCCACTTTGTGGTCCTTCTTTAAATTAAGACAATGAAGTTGCGAGTTTCACAATAATGCCACTGGCTTATAGCCACGATTTTGTGCAATTTATAATGCAAGAATACGTTTTCACAACATTTATTTTTTAGGTAGATTTTCGAAGAAAAATCTACCTATTGCAATGGATACCACTTTATGATTTTCGAAAAATTCTTTCATATCTTTACGTTTCATGCTCCCCTAAGTACGAAACCACCGCCCGTTCAAAAAAAAATTTTGTGATATTTATATATATATATATATATCTTTACACGATAGCGGCCGTAATTTGAACCAAATTTTAATATGTTATTTCTAGGCCCAATAGTTCGAACAAGTTCGTTAATGAGCAAAATTGGCCCAAGGGGGTGGTCGGGGGAGGGGGTTGAAATTTTTAAAAATGTATATCTCGGCCCCTATGAAGTATAGAGGGAAACTTTGTTTGAATAAATTAGAGTACTCCCTATGGAGTTCACAGTGACACCAACGATTCGGGGGTTCGAGTGAGGGTGGGGTGGGGGTGGGGGATGAAAATTCGAAACTTTTGAAACCACGTCTTGTGGGGTATCGTTGAAAAGCTCTTGATGAGTACTCTACAAATCAATAAATAGTTTCTTGATAGCTCTCATATGACGCGAGATTTTAATGTTTAAAAATAATAACACTTGAAAGAATTATTATAATATCATAATTTTGTCTTGTTTAGCGGCTTTGCTAATTTTATTCATTGCTGATCTTGCGCACGGCCTCCCAGAATATTATATCCTATTATTGTTGTCAAAACAATTGATTGTAGGCTCTTCCTCTTTACTGCAGGTTTGCCATGCCAAGGCTAAAGAAGAAGAGTGCTATGCAGCGACAATAAATTAAACCAAAAGCACTTCGAAATCTACCTCCGCCTGTAGGCCTGCCTAAAGGGATTTTTTCAGCTTGTCACCTGCAGGTTAACTCAAACTCTGTATGTATGTGCGAATTTAATTCAAATTTAATTACTTAATAACAAAATTCTTTCTGCAAAAAATGTGAATCAACATTTCTGCAATAAATACAAGAGCACTCAATAGAATTCCCAGAAAGAAAAGTATGAAAGGTGATTGCATATGAAGGATTGTGATCGGAATATATTCATCATTCAAATCGGACATTCTCCACGCTCTATCAAAAACATTTGTAGGTCGAAACATATCTTTGTATATTTTTCTTGGTATTCCCCCTGCCAGCAAGCGACCCATCATTTCCCGCACCCGCTTGGCCTTCCATCTATTCGTAATTCCTACTATTTGATGAACCTCATAGTCCGTGAACTTCAAAGCATAAAGATTTCCCATCACTTCCTCTTTACAATTAGTTAGTGTCTTAGCTTTGAAAATCTCCTCACAGAGATTAGCTGCTGATCTGGGGCTGTCAAAAAACAGAATCAAAGCATTCACTGTATTTATTGCGAAATGCACCAAATAAGGTTTTTTATTTTCGTATGTAAAAACATTGGAAAAACCATCAAAAATTAAATCATAACCTAATTCCTTAACTTCTTCCAAAGTACTAATCTGGTACATGAATCCCGGCTCAAAAAAGTAACTAGTGACGAAGGTTTGGAAAATAGTGTTGACAGCAAAACTGAATACAACCCAGAAAATAAAGAACACTCGAACATTCATAGTTCGAGGCATTTCTGAAACTCCTACGCCCAGCATTATAGACCAAGCATCAAGAATGCATCGTACTATATCGGCATACATCCGAATTTCTTGGAAATCTCCCAAGGACCTAATAAACCGCAGAATAAAACCGAAAATAATGAGAGACAATAGTATACTTAACCAAGTATATGGTCGAAATACTCTTGAAATGCTTGCCCATCGTGGAAAATGATCAGCTCGTTGGACATACCATTTGTACGTTAACGTAAAGTAGTATGCAAAGTTACTGTCAACAACTGTTGTTCGGATATGGTGTTCAGCGTATTCCACGAGATCAGATTTCGCGGTATGGTGTTCATGAATAATATTTAAATTATCATGTTCAGCAATCAGTTCAATCATGGATATAAATACTCCATAACACTTTTTGTCAATATTGCACCCATCATCTTTGTGAAAGTCATTATCTACAATAGGGGGTTTAAAATGAAAAACGACGTGCAAGGATTCCTGCTGATAATAATGAGAAATGCTGAAATCAGAGTTAGAATTATTACCTTCAAAATCACAAAGGTTGATCGAGACTGTTTCTGACTTGTAGCAGTAACGTGTATACACTTTTAGTTTTCCGCCACTGTTCCGGAAAATTAACACCGGTATCCATACATACAATTTACAAAGCTGTACCAGGACGTCGTTGGCCATTTTATGTGAAAGAGGAGAACCTTCAATTACGAATAAGTAAGGTGTCCAAATGTGTTCTAGTTTCATAAATCTGAGATATTTGTATTGTGAAATTATTTTTCTTATATTTCGAGCTATCATAATGGTACCATGCAATTTATGAAGTTTCCAAACTCCAAATTCAGCACTTTTGGGAGAAACATACAACAACCATTTTCCCCTTAAATGGAGATGTCTTATAATGTTGTTCTCAACCTTGCTAAAAGGTTGTTTGTCGTAATTGGTGAACTTAAAATTAATCATCGCCATAGACCGATCGATCATTTCTTTAATAACTTCACCATAAAAATCCATTTTTGCATTGTCGAGCGTCTGGACCGTAAATTCTCCAGCATTCGAACAATATTCAACAGTCGGCTTAACTGAAGTGTTTTTAAAGAATTGTTCTCCATAATTTTTAGATATGTTTATTGTCAGACGTTCTGAAGCCATTTCCAAAAATACAAGAAGAGTATCTCCAGTATTGAAGATAATATCACTGGTAGCCAAAATACATTTCATCAGCGAGTCATCATTTTTTTCGTTGCTACCGTTCAGTTTTCCACAAGTTATTGTAAAGGAAATTATCAAGCAGAGAAATATCTGGAAACGAGATAATTTCAACATGTATAGGTATTTAATAATTTCTTATCACATTCAACCTTATACCCTCGTAAATAAAAATTTTCTTTGTAAAATTTACTATCTCTTTTTTACAATACACATATACTCTCAACAGCGTTAAATAAAACTTAATGACCTACAAGGGTGATGATGCCATAACCTATGCTAAAATGCATATACTTCAAGTGAATAGCACGAGAGACCAACGATTATTATACTTTTAACTATCATAGTAATTTTATGTTTCTGATGCCATAATCTAATATTAGTCTTCAAGTTCTTGACATTGTACAATATAATGTATTAATAAGTTTCATGTAATGCAGATTTTAAATTTTACTAAGATAATTTTTATGTTCAAGGGCATTAGGTTTTTAGTAAATAGAATGATAGTATCAACCCTGTACTGCAATGAAATTCATTATTCATTTAATACTTTTTTCTTCAAATGTTATTCAGGGATATGTAAAGGTGTAAAAGAAAAAGAAGAAAACATAGGATTCAGTACACTTGCAAGATAGCATCGACTTCCAGCTGTCCGTAAATCATAATGAATTTGCCTTATATAGGATTGCCATATTTCCAAAAGTAAAAAAGAGGACAGATCTGTCGATACCTATCTACATAATAACTAAATGAGGTTGTTTTATAGCCCTTATTATTCATAGAGCACAGGAAATATAATGTGTTGGTAACAGCATTCAAATTTTCAATTATATATAATTATGTAACTGAAATGATTTAGTTTACATCATTTAACAAGTAATTATAATAATCAAGTACTGGTATGTTGACTCAAAAGACAAAAGAATAAAATACTATGTTTCAATACATTCAGTAGGTTTACTCTATATGCAACTGTAGGTACAAGTGGAAATACAGTTCCCTGAAGATTTTTCACTTTTAATGCATTTTGACCTTCGTTGGACCAAGTGTAATTCTCTGTAGGTCTTATCTTCTTCAGCAAAACATGGAATTCCTTAAAAGTGAAATGCTTTTAATTATATTGAACTAGCAATATGTTCTGCTCGGCTCGTTAGGCTCGAGGACTGTTGGCTCATGAAAAAAAAAACTGATAATGCCATCCATTCAGAAAACCCGGACATTTTTCCGAAAATAAAATTTCCACCCGGACAAAAAATTATAATCCTAAGAAAGAGGACATGTCCAGGAAAAACCCTATGGACATATGGCAACCAAACCTTATACTATATGTGATAATCCCTGGATAAAAACATACTTTCTTGTACATGGGAAATAATTTTATAATTGTGTGAATTTTATATTACGAAAATACTACCATTAAGTGAAAATAACGACACAACACCGAGCGCTGCATTTCTCATTTTCAAAATAAAAATTAGTTGACGTGATTTACCCATCATATTAAGTATATATTTCAGAAAACGTACCTTGACGTTTAGATCTTCCCTCTCCCGAAGACAACGGTTCGAATACCGCCCAGAACAATACATATTCTATAGAAATTAATATATGCGTGTGTATAAAAAATCCATGCAAATGTAAAGTTTATAGTATTGCTACCAATTTAGATGAAACTTTAGTTCTTGAAATCATCTCAAATTCTCGAGTGTTAGGGAAGAAGCGAATAAGTCAAAATACTGAAGTTTCAGGAAAGACAAAAAACAATTTATTTCCACAGCATTGTTACACTATTTAGATCACCCAGACATTTTTAAATAGTTTAAGATACTCTGTAAAAGTAGCTGGTGGACTGAACTAAATATTGTAACAATACTGTGGAAATAAATTGTCATTTATATAGGCCTAATAGTCTCTCGGGCTTCCAACCGGGTTGTCATTTGTCTCTCCTAAAACTTTGGTATTTGGACTTATTCGCTTTTTCCCTATCACTCTAGAATTGCACAGTCGATTTTTTTAAAATTTGATAGGGCCCTTACGGGCTCGTTTGGCAAACACATCAACTCCCAAATAATATCTCTTTTTTACCACTTGTATCGTAAATAACTATTTTGTTCGACCATACTATAAAACGCTTTTTACATGAGACGTATCGGTATCAAATTATATCCATTTCGATGTGGATTGTATTTATAGAACAGAAAGGTATTGATTAATTATTATTGAACACGGAAGAATCATGAAACGTTCTAAGCATGAAATAAAATATTCGTAATTAAACAAGCAGTATCCAAAATAAAATTAATTTTGTTCGTCTTAATTTTATTATTATAAGGTAGTATAATTAATTCAGTTAATTTCCTGTGTTTTAATGTGGGTTGTTTGCAACCAAAGCTTAAAGAAAGACTCTATGACCTACCTGCCTTGTAGGCTGTCATCTATCGGAAAAGAAGAGAACTATAACAGCTGATTGCTAGAGTCGTCTGCTTCATCATTTACGAGGTATACTAAAAGTCCAATTATGGTCGAACAAAAACAGTCTTATGCAACTAGCCTATCTACTCTTATACAATTCAACGGCCCTAAATAGCGTGCTCACTCGCTCGCCCACTTCGTGAGACATCGGGTATACTCGGCGATGTTCGTCTCTTGCAGTCTAATCTTTCACGAAGAGTACAAAATTAGGAAACCCGTTTCTTTATTATATAAGGCCTAAGTGAAATGAACACAATGAACAAATATTCTAATTTTATTTTTACTTACAATTTTCATAGCTCTGAACCACAAACATTTTTAATAAACTGCCAGTGTAAATTTCTTAAAAATTCTGGATTCAATTAATAATGGCGGCGAAGCCGCGAGCACTAGCTATAATATTATCGATAGTTTAACCATGGGAGTATCGCGGATAATAAAAATCCAAACAAACTATTCCTTCCCTTGAAAAATTATATAATTTCTGAAAATTACACTGAATTTATCAAATAAAATTCACATCAACAGTTGAGAAACAATACGTATTATGGGTTCACAGTTAGCTTTTTAACTGCATAATCGAATCAGAGATCGTTTTCCCAGGCGGCGCTTTAAGTCGGAATTTTTGCTATTTTATTAATTATTAATGGTTTAGTTTACGAATGTGAAAGTGAAAGTGTTAGTAAATATAATGCTTTAATAATTATTATACTCTTAATTTTTAATTTTTCAATTAATTATCGTGGGCGAAGCCGCGGGCACCTGCTAGCAATGGTACAAAGATGCTCGTATGTAAGTTATCAAACTCGCGTTGTTCGTTCTTGTCTTAATAAACACCATGATAGGCTCTTTGCATAGTCGACTATTTTTCATGAGTTATTGTTTCTAACGAAAGCTGTATGCTTACCTGCAGCTTCTTTACCGTCATTTTGTTGAATAACATTCAAGTTATGTTAAAATATTCTTACTGGTAATGTTATTAATGGCGTTCAACCTAAAATAATATATATTTGACAAAAGCAGTTCAGATCTGAAGTACTGGAAGGAAGGAGAATTACTGGCCTTCTTCCATGACGTACACGATTCTAAATACTAATGGCGAATGCTTTGTTATTAGGCTACTTATTTCCATGTTATTCCAAAACACTAAAAGCCTAAATTTAAAATTGTAGAGAACGATTCTATTAATTTAGGTAGGGAACATCATACCTAAAAGACATCTGTCAAAACACGCTGTAACAAGTGAATTTTCGGTGGCATGTTTCACTGTAACTATTACTTATATTTTCATTTTCATCAAAACTTCACGTTTAATTCTACTGTAATTTTTTCTATACTTTATTATTCAACAAATAAATTACTACGTTTCGTTATTATAGCTACCAGTCAATGTTCACTGCAGCATCGATATAATTACATATCAAACCAATCAATATATAACTTCCCTCTAAGTTTGAGCAGTGCCTTATTTGAAAGTGAAACTTCTATTTTGTACATGTTTAAAACGTCATACTTTATTTTTCGTATGCATATTCGTGGTGTAATTGATATGTTGCGAATAAGTTTCATTTCTGTCAGTTTATGACTTATTCAAATATAAAAATACTGAAAAATGTGCTCGATTAAAATAAAACTCGTGACATAATTTTTACTTCCTCTGCCCGTACCATAGCTAGGGTAGAGGATGTATTGTTTTCGACCCCAAAATTCGAAATTGAGTTTTTACCATAAATACACGTTTTGAGGCCGCCTAACCTTCTACGTCTAATCTCAGGCTTAAACAGACCTATTTTCTAGCCCAGACGACATTGTTCTGGCATTTTAGGAAATATTTGATTTGAGACAGACATAGATAAAATATTTTATTTATTTATTTAATCTCCATTGAGTGAGCCCTAGTTTACAATAAGTATGTTAGGGCTATATTTAGTCAATTGAGGTTTCCTGTGTAGATCTAAAGTTCAGGAAGATACATTCACAGTCTCTAAAAATGCTGTGAATGACAAATAACAACATTTTCTAGTGAAAATTTCTCCGTTAAGCGGAAATTGAAAATTTGCACTGCACTTGTCTAAATGTAGTTCAAGATCTAATCTTTTTGTTTGAAAAACTGGGCAAGTGAACATAAGATGTTTGGCATTCTGAAGACGGTCGAAACATTACTTAATAAACTGATTCAAATTCCGAAAGAACGTAAGGATCTAAAAAAAATATGTACGGTTACATCTTCTTGACGTTTCTTGGTTAAGGCTCAAAACCGTGAAAACCACATTTTCAGCCTGGTCAGCAAATATAAATGTTATTGTGTGTGGTGTAATATAAATAACTGAACGGTGCCCGAACACAAGCACTTGCTCACTCGGGTTATCATTTGATGTATCTCTCTTGTGTTTCTTGCGTATTAATGAAATAAATAATAATAAAATTAATAAATGCATTTCTTAAGACAACTTGTCTACCATTTACTGATCTACAAATACTCTTAAATTCTTTAGGAAAATTTTATTTTTTTCGAATGAAAGATGGCCAGCAGTTTTATTTATTTCTTGCATTCATTATTGTCAGCCTAGCCAATGAAGAATCCCTCGCTTCGATACTAATAGAGAGACCTTTAATAACGACATTCCGGATTGCCTGTTGTACTACGCAAAAATCTGAAAGGCCTGAAGCCTGATCGATGAATCAACAGACTCTTTACGGAAATTAGATCTAGATTAAATTGGACATGAATTAGTGGCTGAGAAGCATGGAATTAATGTCAATGTCTGCAAAGCAAAAACAGAACTTTGTTTTGCCGAATAGGTTACTAGTCCTGAGTCCCCAGTAAGTATAACCGAATTTAAAATAATAAAAACCATAAACATCCCGTAGAAGAAATTAGGAAGCGAGTTGCAGTTGTACAAAGATCAATAACAGATAGTTTTTGTATTTGTTGAAGGCTGACGTGGGTGTCAGTGGATATGAACTCGCTGACAAGTCAGGGGAGAAACATAAAAAATCAATTTTATCAACTACTATCTAGTTACCCGTGGCCACTTCAACCTTAGCCATGGCTATCTTATGAAGAAATCTATTAAGGATCCATTCCCGAAATGTAATGGGGATGTAACTTCCTCCCATCTTATTCTGGAATGTCCACGGTTATTGCATGTAAGGCGTCTGTTAAATATCAAAGGAGACTTATACAATATATTTAAAAATGATGAAGGATGCCTTAAGGTTATCTCACTTTTGGAACTGTCACAGTTAAAATCATTCATATAATGTAAAATCAATCCATAGTTTGTCAGTAGTTGCTAAATTACTTCCAGTCCTTTTTATGTTTAATATGTTGTTCTTCTTACTAAATTTAAAGTTGCATATATGTTTTTCTTCATACTTCACTTCTTGTAACACTTGTTCAATATAAATGTATTAATTATTGTGGTCGCTGGTGACCCTGGCAGTTAAAAAGCGACATTAAATAAATAAATAAATAAAAAAAATTATATTACAAAATTACAAGTACAAATACATAAAACAAAATATAACTCTAACTTAGAATCCAATACTTAGAATAGTAATAATAAAAAGAAGAACATATGCAAAGTGGGAAGAAAAAACTTGAAATCCTGTGGTAAAACTAATAAAATGTTTCTTCAAATATCTACGAAATAAGTGTGACGTAAATGGTAACCTATAAAGCCTACATCCTACGACGAATAAAAATTTATGAATTAGGCTTGCATTAAGTGAAATCATCAGGCATGTCAAACTGAGGGTCCTCCAAGGGGCCACATGAGCCAAATTTGTATTCTTATGAGGGCCACATTAATTAATTAATTTTTCGATTACCTGTATTAGAAAGAAAGTAACAGCGCCTGATTTGAAATTTAATTTGACTGGATTTTAATTATTTTTTAGATAAATTTGGCCAAATACAAACTATATGTCACTTGAGGCTATCCCGGTGTTGACGGCACTCTCTACATAACACAGTTTTTAATCCAGCTCACTTCCCCAAGAAGATGGCTGTGGAGCACGCTGGCGAAAGCTTGCAAACAGACCTCTTACACACCCTGCTGCAAGTTCGATAAACCATAAAATAAATGAGGGGTATATTATCAAAACCGGCAATATCCATTTTGTTATGAGATAGATATGACTATTACTGATGAAAGTAAATGCAATTTCTGGTACGTATTAAGAGTATGCAAATCTGAATTATTCCCTTATATGGACATACAGTAAATATGTACCACAAAATTCATTACACTTTCATTAGAAGTTGTCATCTCTATCTTTTTACAAAATGGAGATTACCGGGTTTGCCAGTAGACTACCAAATAAAATTTTGAAAAAATCAAACAAAGTACATAATGCTTATTATTTATGAAATCAATACATAACTTTAACATGAGAGCGAAATGATTACTGTAAGACAGTATTATACTTTCACTTGGTAGTACTTCTTCGGGATCAGACACTGAAGTTGAGAGTTTCACAATAATGTCACAGGCTCATGCCCAAGATTTTGTGCAATTTATGATGCAAGAATACGTTTTCATTACTTTTATTTTTCTGTTTGTCACCGGCAGTTTATCTCTAAATCTGTATTTATGTAAATATATAATTTAAACTTAATTACTTAGCATTCTTTCTGCAAAAAAAGTGAATCAACATTTCTGCAATACATACAAGAACACTCAATAGAATTCCCAGACAGAAAACGATGAAAGGTGACTGTATATGAAGATTTGTGATCGGAATATATTCGTCATTCAAGTCGGACATTCTCCACGCTCTATCAAAGAAATCTGTAGGTCGAAACATATCTTTGTATATTTTCCTTGGTATTCCCCCTGCCAGTAAGCGACCCATCATTTCCCGCACCCTCTTGGCCAACCATATATTCCTGATTTCAACTATTTGATGAATCTCATAGTCCGTAGACTTCAAAGCATAAAGATTCCCAATTACTTCCTCTCTGCAATTAGTTAGAGTCTTAGCTCTGAAAATATCCTCACATAGATTGGTAGCTGATCTGGGGCTGCCAAGAAACAGAATCAACGCGTCCACTGTATTCATTACGAATTGCACCGAATAAGGTTTCTTATTTTCGTATGTATAAAAATTGGAAGGACCATCAAAAATCAAATCATAACCTAACTCCTTAACTTCTTCCAAACTACTAATCTGGTACATGAATCCCGGTTCAAAAAAGTAACTAGTGACGAAGGTTTGGAAAATAGTGTTAACAGCAAAACTGAATACAACCCAGAAAATAAAGAACACTCGAATATTCATAGTTTGGGGTATTTCTGAAACTCCTACGCCCAGCATTATAGACCAAGCATCAAGAATGCATCGTACTGTTTCGGCATAAGCCGGAATTTCTTGGGAATCTCCCAAGGACCCAATAAACCGCAGAATAAAACCAGCAATAAAGAGAGAAAGTATTATACTTAACCAAGTATATGGTCGAAATACTCTCGAAATGCTTGACCATCGTGGAAAATGATCAGCTCGTTGGACATACCATTTGTACGTTAATGTAAAGTAGTATACGAATTCACTGTCAACAACTGTTGTTTCGATATCGTAAACAGTGTAACTCACAAGCGCAGGTATCGTGTTTTTGATGTCATAAATAATATTTAAATTATCATGTTCAGCAATAAGTTCAATCATTGATATAATTACTCCATAGCACTTTTTGTCGACATTACACACATCATCTTTCTGAAATTTATTATTTACAACAGGGGGATTTAAAATAAAAGAGACGTGCAAGGATTCCTGCTGATGATAATCAGACATACTGAAATCGGAATTAGAATTATTTCCTTCAAAGTCACAAAAGTTGATTGCGGCTGTTTCTGACTTGTGGCAATAACGTGTATACACTTTTGGTTTTCCACCTCTGTTGTGGAACATCAACACAGGTATCCATATAGAATGTTTACACAATTCTACCAGCAAATTGTGGGCCGTTTTATCTGTAATAGGAGAACCCTCAATTACGAATAAGTACGGTGCCCAACTGTGTTTCAGTTTCATAAGAGTGAGAACCCTATATTGAATAATTAATTTTCTCAAATTCGGAGCTGTCACAATGGTACCATGCAATGTATGAAGTCTCCAAACTCGGTATTCAGCACTTTTAGGAGAAACATACAACAACCATTTTTCCCTCGAATGGAGATGTCTTATAATGTTGTTCTCAACCTTGCTAAACGGTTCTTTGTCGTAATTGGTGAACTTGACATCATACTGTGCGATATACCGATCTCGGATTTCTCTAAAAACTCTACCATAAAAATTTAATTTTGAAGTGTCGAGCGTGTGGACTGTGAAGTTTTCACTTTTGGAACAATAGTCAACGATTGGCTTCACTGACTTGGTTTTCACGTCAAGATCATCTATAGTTTTGATCGTGTTTTTTATCATGCGTGCTGAAGCCAATTCCAAAAATATGAGAAGAGTGTTTCCGGTATTGAAGATACGATCACTTGTAGCCAAAATACATTTCAACAGCGAGTCATCCTTTTTATCGTTGGTATTGTTCAGGTTTCCACAAGCTACTCTGAAGTAAATGATCAAGCAGAAAAATACCTGGAAACAAGACAAATCCAACATTTATAGGTATTTAATAGATGATTTCTTTCTTGAACAATCTTATACCCTCGTACATAGAAATTGTCTTTGTAAAATTTACAATCTTCTATTATAGTACACTATAGTGAAACTATGTAAACTACATTCTAAAGGCTGATAATATATCCAATGTTAAAACGCATATCCTGCAAGTGAATACAGCGAGGGTCCAACGATACTTAAACGTATAACTGTCATAAAGTAATATTAGTTTTTAAGTTCTTGACATTGAAAATATATGTAATAAATTTTATACAGCGTAAGATCTTTAATTAAAACAATCTCTGCAATGAAATTATTTAATAAAATTAAAATATGATGAAACAAACTTTTAAATTAAGTATGTAATTATGTAAAAACATCTCACGTGAAAGTCACATAACTTCCTCTACCCAAATAAAAGTTAGCAGTATTCACATATCCTTGTACAGAAACGCAAGAGACAATTTTACGCTAATTATACGATAAATGCCTGATAACCTCTTCTTTGAAAATGATGCGACTAATAAAAATGCAGACTATATAACAAACTAAACAAAAACACGTGACTGCAGACATTTATTGAAACTTTCGTCGTTAAGAATAATTTCCGAACTTTATCGAATATTTCCCTCCAATACGTCTTTCTCACTTCATTCTTATATAGAATATAAGAGGCCGTGAAAGAGCGCGTATTCAAATTATTGTTCACCACGCAACACAAACTTTCTACAAACAGTGGGGGAACAGTGGGTGGCATGTAACTACCCTTCAGAGAATTTTTTTGAAAAAAAGATTTAAATAAAAGTTTTAGCTCTCACTATAAGCTACACATGTACAAAATTTAAAGAAAATCGTTAGAGCCGTTTTCGAGAAAATCGCGAAAAACGAAAATTTCTTCATGTAAAGTCCCCTTAAAAATAAGAGAAACTTGTCGCCAATCTTGGGCACACATCTTCAGAAGGTACTTGACCCAAATACGAAATTTTGTTTTCATACGATTTTCCGTTTCTGAGCTAGGCTGTTCACAGACAGACAGACAGACACACAGACACACAGACATGTTTCGAAAAATAGTATTTTTGGATTCAGGGGCCCTTGAAACGTGTATATATGCTGATAACTCAACTTCGAATTTTGGGGTCGAAAACAATACTTCCTCTACCTATAGTACCTATGGTACGGGCAGAGGAAGTAAAAAACAGGCATTTAAGGTTAAATAAAAAGCCACCTGGATCTTTTCAGTGTGTTTTTGTTTGCTTCATAGACGACATATAAATAAATGAAGAGGGTTGGTTCGTTTGCACAACGTAAATATATAGTTCAGTAGCAAAAATTTAGCATCTATTCCGGTTTTTTAAATTTGAGGGTTGGTTCCTTTCTGCAGAATGTCGTCCAATTATGGTCGAACAAAAACAGTTTTATGCATCTTGCCTACAATGGAATTAAAGATACTCGTATGGAAAATAAACTCGCTTTGCATCTTCCATACTCCATATTAAATGATTAAATGTCACTGTATGCTCGTTGCATAATGTTTATTTTTTCACGAGTTACAGTTTCTAACGTCAGCTGTTTTCTTACCTGTAGCTTCTTTGTCGTCATTCTGTTGAATAACATTCAAGTTATTTTAAAATGCACTTATTGGTAATGTTATTAATGGCGTTCAACCTAAAATAATATATTTGCAGAAAGTAGTTCAGATGTGGAGTACTGGAAGGAAGGAGAATTACTGGCCTACTTGCAATACCTACACGGTTCTTAAATAGGCCTACTAACGGGGCACGCTTTGTTATTAGGCCTACTCATTTCCATGTTATGAAAATATTAATACAACATTTTACGGAAAGTTACAAAAGACGCACATGAACACATGAAGACTAAATTAGAAAGTGCAGCACCTGACTCCATTAATCAAGGCAGGGAACGTCATACCGAAAAGACAGCTGTCAAAACACGCAATGACAGGTGAATTTTCAGTTGCATATTTCACTGTAATTGTGCTAATATTTTTGTTTGCATAAGACAGGTATTAAAACTTGACATTTAATGCTACTATAATTATTCACTAAACTTGATTACTTAATAAGTCAATTATTACGTACTTTAGTAAGTTTAGTTATTATAGCAGCCGGTCAATGTTCACTGCAGTACCGATATAATTACATATCAAATCAATCAATATGTAACTTCTCTCTAATTTTGAGCAGTGCCTTATTTGAACGTGAAACTTCTATTATCTAATTCTATCTAGTTTAAAGATATATTCATAATAAAGTGTTTAGAAAATGTCCGCCTATATACCACTCTTATACTTAAAAAACAACAGCTGAAGTCTACAGGAAATATCATAAAAGACAAATTAAGTCAAACAAGCTTTAAAGTTGACTTTTATTGTAGTTTTGTAAACTTCTCTTACTGTAAATAACTGCACTACACTCAAGAAGAGGAGTAGTCTCTTGTATTTTCTTCAAGTGTATGTACGACACTCATAGAGATATGCTAACTTCGTATTCCACACGAACTAAAAATATTGTGTTTATGATATTCTGCTAATCTAATCGTCTTGTATGATTTTTAATTTTTAATATATACTTTAACCACTTTGTCAATTTGAACTTTGTAAACATTTAGTCTTTAATCATTGTAAATAATACTTGTCTAAGAGTACATTCAGCTAAGTGTAACTAGACTGGAACCCACTTGGTATGTAGAAATGGTACAATGTTAATATTTGTTTTAGGGATGGGTCCTCGATACTTTCGATACCTCGATACTCTCGATACTTGCATGGTATCGGCATCGAGCGATACTTCAGAAAACTCGCTCGATACTTTTTCGATACTTTGGTAACTCTGCAATTCTGCAATTAAGTGAGAATGCTAGTATTTTTTAACAAAAACTTGTAAGTGGACTGTTTAAAAAACTAATTTTAGTTTTAATGTAGAGTTTAAAAATATTTATAGGCTACAAAATATTAAATTTTGTCTCATTAAATACGCACACTTAATTAATTTAGTTGGTATTACACAGTCCTCTGAACTTTTAATTTTAAATGTACCTATTTATTGAACTGGAATTGTTGACGGTATCGAGTATCGAGGAAAAAATCATGTATCGGTAACGAGCATCGAGTATCGAGAAAATCTGGTATCGACCCATCCCTAATTTGTTTATTTATTTATTTAATTACTTAACCTGGCGGAGTTAAGGCCATAAGGCCTTCTCTATCACTCAGCCAGGGCACACACATGAAATACATAATAATAATAATAATAATAATAAATGAAAACAAGAAAACAAGAAATGTTATACCTGAATACTCCAAACGTACATTAAATACAAAGAAAAAAATCAAACATTAAGCACTTGTCCATGTGGACATGATGAACAAACTGTCGAACATCTTGTTTTAGACTGTCCATTTCATGGTTACAAGCGCCACATACTAAAGAAGCATCTAACTAAATGTAGTAAGGTTTTGGGTTATCCAATGATTGACTTTTTAAAAAACCAATGCCGTTTCTCAGAATTTAAGACATTCGTTAACAAAGTTTTTAAAACACTGTGATCAATTCTCACAACTATTTCTATGAAGTAACTTTTTAATGTCTCGTGTTTATGTTCACTTTTGTTTATTGTTTACTGCCACATTTTAAAAATTTTCTGCATGTCATAATTATAACATACTTATTCTGAAACTATAGCCCTAGCATACATAGGTAAAATAGGTCTCTTGTACTTGGAGATTTAATAAATAAATAAGCACTTGAATAATATATAATACAAATGACTAAAATAATGAAATGGAAAAAAGATGAAAGACTAAACAAATATATTCTTAGTTATTACAAATAATGAAAACTTTAAAAAAATATTTTACTAATCAGCATCGATTCCTAAATGTTATTGCATACTAAATTTATTAAGTGACGCTTGAACTGTGAAGTCGTTTGGCAGCTCCTGAGATAGCGTGGCAATGAATTCCAGTGACGAATAGCTGTTGTAAACTAATATGTGAATAGTTCAATTTATTTAAGGTTAGGCGGAACTTTTCACTATACTCGTATTCATAGGGTTTATCCATCAAACTATGACGTTTTCTAGTTCTCAATATCTTGAATGATGTTCATAAATTCAATCAAGTATGACTTCCCACTGATTTCCGCTAGAACGTTGGGCGAAGTGCCGTGAACTTTCTACGTCTAATCTATGTTGCCAGGCTTAAACAGATCTATTTTCTGACGTTTCTCGGGTAATAAGGCTCATATCCGTGCAAAACACTTTTAACCCGTACGAAGGAGGGGGGAGGAGGGGTACGAAGGAGTAGTTGATAAAATTGATTTGTTACGTTTCTTCCTCTAACTTGTCAGCGAGTTCGTTTCCACAGATACCCACGTGAGCCTTCAACCAATACAAAACATATCTGTTAATTGTTCTTTGCACAACCGGAACTCTCTTCCTAATTTCTTATATGAGATTTTAAATGTTTTTAATATTTCAAATTCTTTTATGCCCACTGGGGACTCGGGACTAGTAACTTATTGGTAAAACAATGTCCTGTTTTTGCTTTGCGGACATTAACTTTAGTTTCATGGTTCTCAGCCACTAGGTCATGCCCAAGTGAATCTACACCATTTCAACCTCAATTTCGGAAAAAGTAAATTCAATTTCGGAAAATGTAATTTCAATTTCGGAAAAAGTAAATTCAATTGCGGAAAAAGTAATGTCAATTTCGGAAAAAGTAACTTTAATTTCGGAAATACGAGGGCTATCTTTTAAACCTCCGATGGGGCATAAAATGAAAACCACAGTGAAAATCAAAACTGTTTTATTTGGAACATTTAGGTACACCTTCTAGCTACTTCTCTACCTAGTCGCGCCCCGATTGAGACATTTGTTGAAGCGTGGTGCAACTTTCAAGTACGGTACCCTTTTCATAGAAGCTTGCCGCCAGCCTATTGAAGAGGGTACTTGAAAGTTGCACCACGCTTCAACAAATGTCTCAATCGGAGCGCGACTAGGTAGAGAAGTAGCTAGAAGGTGTACCTAAATGTTCTAAATAAGACAGTTTTGATTTTCACTGTGGTTTTCATTTTATGCCCCATAATGTTTAAAAAAAATAGCCCTCGTATTTCCGAAATTGAAGTTACTTTTTCCGAAATTGAAATTACTTTTTCCGAAAATGAATTTACTTTTTCCGAAAGTGAAATTACTTTTTCCGAAATTGAAATTACTTTTTCCGAATTTGAGGTTGAAAAGGTGTAGATCTGATTTCCGTAAAGAGTCTGTTGATTCATCGATCAGGTTTCAGACATTTAAGATTTTTGCACAGTAAACTAACAATCCCGAATGTCGTTAAGAGACTTGTGAGGTCTCTATTAAAGCACTCTTTATTAGTGTCGAAGCGTGGGATTATTCATAGGCTAGGCTGACAATAATGAATATAAGAAATAAGGAAAAACGGCTGACTTTCTTCTATTCGAAAAAAACATTAAAATTTTCATAAAGAATTCAAGAGTATTACTAGATCAGTAAATGGTATTTACTTACTTTATTTACACGAAACCCCATACAGATTCATTATTATATAACCCGAATGAGCAAGTGCTCGTGTTCGGGTTCTGTTCAAATATTTACATAACACTTATAGATATATAAGCTTTCATGAACCACAGGTTATTGTCTCTGTTGGACATTACATGAGAATATTATAGGAGAAAAATTCCCCCGACACTGGGACTCGAACCAAGGACCTTTGGCTATTCGCGCCAATGCTCTACCAACTGAGCTAAGCCGACAGAGACAATAGAGACAACAGAGACAATAATCTGTGGTTCATGAAAGCTTATATATCTATCTTGAATGTCAACTGTACAATAACAGTCGTGGGAGCCCGGTCACAAAAATCACTAATTGTGTGCCTCACAGTACTGTATATGACATTACTTGTCTGTCTGTGAGGTAGACCATTAGGGCAATCAGTCATAGGAGAGAGGTTCCATCCGGCGCTGTGAATTGAACTCCGGCTTAGCTCAGTTGGTAGAGCATTGGCGCGAATAGCCAAAGGTCCTTGGTTCGAGTCCCAGTGTCGGGGGAATTTTTCTCCTATAATATTCTCATAACACTTATAAGTACGAATACATAATATCCAATACCTAGAGTAAAAATAATAAAAAGAAGAAAAATGCAAAGTGGGAAGAACAAATATGAAATCCTGTGGAATAACTAGTAAAACGGTTCTATACTAAATACAGAGTGCAGTAAATTATAAACTATATAACCTGCATCCTGTTATATTTAATTTATTAAGATAAATTTGGACAAATTGAAGCTACATGTGCCTTAAGGTTATTCCGGTGGTGAGAAGGGCTTCCAACCGGCACACTTTATGTAACAGTTTTTAATCCAGCTCACTTCTCCCGGAAGATGCCAGTGAAGCAAGCTGTCGAAAGCTTGGAACCAGTCCTCTTACTCATACTTTTGGAAGCCCGAGAAACCATATATAAATGAGGGGTCTATTATCAAACCCGGCAATCTCCATTTTGCTGAAAAATAGATATGACAATTTCTGATGAAAGTTTAATGCATATTTTGATTCATATTTAGCGCATAAGTTGCAAATGTACACAGATGTACCAGGAAATGGATTGAACTTTCATTAAAAAGTGAGCATCAGTATCTTTTATCAAAATGGAGATTGCCGGGTTTGGTAATAGACCCCTCAAATAGAAATTACAGCCCAAACAATATACAATGTGCATATTATTAATTAAATCAATACACAACATTTACATGAGAGCGAAATAATTACTGTAAGGCAATGTTAACCTTCCACATTATAACACTTCTTTGGAATCAGACACTGAATTTGAGTTTCACAATAATGCCTTCGCGCTCATGGCCACGATTTTGTGCAATTTATAATGCAAGAATACGTTTTCATAAAATTAGTTTTTCAGATTTTCGCCTGCAGGTTATCTCCATCTCAGTATTCATGTAAGAATTTAATTTAAATTTAATTACTTAATAACAAAATTCTTTCTGCAAAAAACAAACTGACTTAACATTTCTGCAATAAACGCAAGAACACTCAATAGAATTCCCAGACAGAAAAGTATGAAAGGTGACTGCAAATGAATAATTTTGATCGGAATATATTCGTCATTCAAATCGGACATTCTCCACGCTCTATCAATGACATCTGTAGGTCGAAACATATCTTTGTATATTTTCCTTGGAATTCCTCCTGCTAGCAAACGACCCATCATTTCCCGCAACCTCTTGGCCAGCCATATATTCCTGAATTCAACTATTTGATGAATCTCATAGTCCGTAAACTTCAAAGCATAAAGAATTCCCCTCACTTCCTCTCTACAATTAGTTAGTGTCTTAGCTTTGAAAATCTCATCACAGAGATTAGCTGCTGATCTAGAGCTGTCAAGAAGCAGAATCAAAGCGTTCACTGTATTTATTACGAAATGTACCAAATAAGGTTTCTTATTTTCGTATGTAAAAAGGTTGAAATGACCATCAAAAATTAAATCATAACCTAATTCCTTAACGTCTTCCAAACTACTAACCTGGTACATGAATCCCGGCTCAAAAAAGTAACTAGTGACGAAGGTTAGGAAAATAGTGTTGACAGCAAAACTGAATACAACCCAGAAAATAAAGAACACTCGAACATTCGTAGTTCGAGGCATTTCTGAAACTCCTACGCCCAGCATTATAGACCAAGCATCAAGAATGCAACGTACTATATCGGCATATATCCGAATTTCTTGGAAATCTCCCAAGGACCTAATAAACCGCAGAATAAAACCGGAAATAATGAGAGACAATAGTATACTTAACCAAGTATATGGTCGAAATACTCTAGAAATGCTTGCCCATCGTGGAAAATGATCAGCTCGTTGGACATACCATTTGTACGTTAGGGTAAAGAAGTAAGCGAATTCACCATCAACAACTGTGGTTTCGATCTCGTATTCAGTGTAACCCACAAGATCAGCTGTCGTGATTATGTCTTCATAAATAATATTTAAATTATCATGTTCAGCAATAATTTCAATTATTGATATAAATACTCCATAACACTTACTGTGAACATTGCACACATCATCTTTGTGAAAGTCATTACTTACAACAGGGGGGTTTAAATCAAAATAGACGTGCAAGGATCCCTGCTGATGATAATGAGAAATGCTGAAATCCGAATTAGAATTATTTCCTTCAAAGTCGCAAAGATTGATCGAGACTGTTTCTGACTTGTAGCAGTAACGTGTATACACTTTTAGTTTTCCGCCACTGTTCCGGAAAATTAACACCGGTATCCATACATACAATTTACAAAGCTGTACCAGGACGAAGTTGGCCATTTTATGTGTGAGAGGAGTTCCTTCAATTACGAATAAGTAAGGTGTCCAACTGTGGTCTAGTCTCATTAATATGAGAAAGTCATATTGTAAAAGTATTTTTCTTATATTTCGAGCTATCACAATGGTACCATGCAATCTATGAAGTGTCCAAACTCTAAATTCAGCACTTTTAGGAGAAACATACAGCAACCATTTTTCCCTCGAATGAAGATATCTTACAATGTTGTTTTCAACCTTGCTAAATGGTTCTTTGTCGTAATTGGTAAACTTAAAATTATACTGTGCCATAGCCTGATCTAGCATTTCATTTATAACTTTTCCATAAAAATCCATTTTTGAATTGTCAAGTGTTTTGACCGTGAATTCTTCAGAATTAGAACAATAGTCAACAGTCGGTTTAACTGAAGTGGATTTAAAGAAAAGTTCCCCAAAATTTTTGGTTTTGTGTTTTGTCAGGCGTGTTTTAGCCATTTCCAAAAATATGAGAAGAGTGTCTCCTGTATTGAAGATACGATCACTTGTAGCCAAAATACATTTCATCAGCGAGTCATCATTTTCTTCGTTGATATTGCTCAGTTTTCCACAAGATGATCTAAAGAAAATTATCAAGCTCAAAAATACCTGTAAAGAAGATAATTTCAACATGTATAGGTATTTAATAGTTGCTTTCATATAGAACCTTATACCCTCGTAAATAAAAGTTGTCTTCGTAAAATTTACAGGCTGCTTTTTACAGTAGGCCTACATTTACACTCTCAACAGCGTTAAGTGAAATTAAGTGACCTACAAAGGTGATGATGGCATAACCAATGCTAAAATGCATATACTGCAAGTGAATACAACGACAGACCAACGATTTTCTACTTTTAACTATAATAATAATTTTAGGTTTCTGATATCATAATCTAATATTAGTCTTTAAGTTCTTGATTGTAAAATATAATGTATTAATAAGTTACATGTAATGTAAAAGTAGATTTTAAATTTTACTAAGGTAATTTTTATGTTCGAGGGCATTGGGTTTTTAGTGAATAGAATGATAGTATCAACCCTGTTCTCCAATTCGATTAATTATTGATTTAATATTTTTTCACCAAATTTTATTTTTGGGTATGTAAATGTGTAAATACATTAGAAAACGTAGGATTCAGTACAGTTGCAAGATTGCATCGACTTCCAGCCGTCCGTAAAACATAATGAATTTGCCTTATACTATATGTGACAATCCCTGGATAAAAACATACTTTCACGTACACGGGAAATGATAATTTTATAATTATGTGAACTTTATATTAAAAAAATATTAACACTAAGTGAAAATAACGACACAGCACCGAACTCTGCACGTAAATAACCTTACTGTGTGTGTTGAAATAATAACACAACACTGAGGTTCCGAGGCAGAATTGATCGATGAGCTCACAACGCTACAAGTTAGCAACACTACCGCTAGAATACGTATTATGCAATCTATGCTATCATAGCAAGAGAGAGTTGCACGAATTCTATGCTATCACTGTCCAGGACTGCGTAAAGCATGACAAATAATCTTAACCAAAACAAAAAATTAAAAGTTGACCAAACTAACTGTTCTATCAGGATGAAATTTGAAATTCATACTTTCCAGTCAGGAGGAACATAGGGTAGAAATTTCAGACCGCTAGGTCTAGGGGTTTCGGAGGAGTAAGGGATAGCTTGAAGATGACATTTCCAAGGTGTATCTCCGAACTGATGTGTAATCTGTTTTCTTCCCCCTCAAAGTAAGGCGATGATATCATGAGCTGATGTATGTCACGGGAGAGTGTGGCATCTTTATCTTATGGACACCATTTGGTAGCATTGTGATGTACAGTTATAAGAATAGAGGTGATGGTAATTTAGTTGTGAGTTACTAACAATGCAGAATGGATATGACAAGATGTGAACAGCATTCTTAGATCAAAATAGTCACTATCCGAGGAAGAAATGGCATAAATACCACTAGAATCTGATGGAAGCTTTGGGGAATAATGCCCATCCATACCTAACTTTAAGGGATTCAGTAAATATTTTTAATTTCGTGCTTCCTACTACGGTAATGCAATAGAGTAGCAAGATGCAGTCGCTTATGGATGTCTGTATATGTGTGTTTCCTTCACTATCCTACATCTTGAACCCATAATCTGTATTATACGTACATTACATACCTGACCTTTTATTTTTGTATTTCAACATTTAAAAATAGTTACACATTTTTAAAATAAAAATTTGTTGCCGTGACTTATGCCCCATGTCACGTATATTAACCATAAAACGTACATTGACATCTATACCATCCCTTTCCTAGAGATTACGGATCGAATACCGCCTAGAACAAGATATCCTTATAGAATTTAAGCGTGTATATGTCTTTAAAAAAAGTTTATTACTCTTGCTACCAATTTCTATGAAACTTTAGTTCTTGCAATTCTCCTAAAACAGCACAATCAATTATATTTAAATGTCATTCAACCCTTACGGTCTCATATGGCAGACATACCCACTCGCAAAATAATCTCTCTCTTTTACCACTTATACCATAAGTAACTATTTTGTTCGACCATATGCTGATGACATGTGACGTTTCGGTATAGTGATGGACTCAGCTGGCTCTGGAATGTGGGGAAAGATAAGTGGATGTATTGGTCTTTCCCCACATTCCAGAGGAGTTCAGCTGAGTCCAACACTATATCATATTTACGTCCATTTCGATATAGACTTTTATTATAACAGGAATTGGTATCGATTATTGTTGAACATGGAACAATCTTGAAACCTTCAGAGCAGCAAATGAAACTGCGTATATGAACAACCTGTAGTATATTTAAAAAATAAATTATGTTAGTCATAATTTTACTATTAGAATTAGAATTTCCCCACAAGCATCCCATAGCGGGCAAGAGCCTCCTGGCATATCAGGGAGACTGACTCGTCGAAGGAACGTTTCAGGCTAGCCTCACCTGAGAACGCTAAAATTTCATATAATTGACCCTTGTCACACAGAAAATAAATAAATAGACTGTAATAGTAAAATTAACTAGGGTCAATTTTACTATTACAGTCTACTAAATTTATTTCCTGTGTGACATTAAAGCTTCAAGAGAATCCCTATGGCTACATATTTTGTAAGCTGCCTCGCATCGAAAATAAAGAGAATTATAAAAGCTACTTTATCATTTACGAGTTATACTATAAGCCCAATTATGGTCGAACAAAAACAGTCTTATGCAACTTGTTTCCAATGTTATCAAAGACACTAGTATGAAAATTATAAAGACGCTTTGCATAGGCTAATTGTCTTAATAAATCTGTGGCTTGGTTCTAAAAGGGGCAATGTCAATTTATAGCAAAACTGATTTTTATGCATTTTTGAGCTCGTCTAGTCTTTGTCTTTCGTATACTGAAAGTGCCAACGTCTGTTGATATTAATAGACATAATACAGAAACCTCAGAGGCCAATGTCGGAAGTTCTCAGCAAAACATGTTACTTCTATCTATAAAGAATTCAAAGTCAGTTATCTCACAAGCAATTTTTATGACATTTGCACTTTTAGAACCAAGCCACGGAAATGTCGTTATAGGCTCGTTCATTAATGTTTATTTTTTCAGAAGTTACAGTTTCTAACGTAAGCTGTTTTATTACCTGTAGCTCCTTTATCGTCATTCTGTTGAATAACATTCAAGTTATTTTAAAATGCACTTATTGGTAATGTTATTAATGGCGTTCAACCTAAAATAATATATTTGCAAAAAGTAGTTCAGATGTGAAGTACTGGAAGGAAGAAGAATTACTGGCCTTCTTGTGAAGACGTACACAATTCTTAATACCAACGGGGCATGGTTTGTTATTAGGCATACTCATTTCCATATTATGCCAATATTAATACAGCATTTTACGGAAAGTTACAAAAGACGCACATGAACACTCAAAGACTAAATTAGAAAGTGCAGCACCTGACTCCATTAATCAAGGCAGGGAATGTCATACCGAAAAGACAGCTGTCAAAATACGCAGTGACGGGTGAATTTTCAGTGGCATATTCTGCTGTAACTGTAACTTATACTTTTGTTTACATAAGACAGGTATTAAAACTTGATGTTTATTGCTACTGTAATTATTTACTAAACTTGTTTATTTAACAACTCAATTATTACGTACTTAAGTAAGTTTAGTTATTATAGCAGCCGGTCAATGTTCACTGCAGAACCGATATAGGCCTAATTACATATCAAATCATTAAGTATAACTTGTCTCTAATTTTGAGCTGTCCCTTATTTTAAGGTGAAACTTCTATTTTCTACATGTTTATTACTACATACTTTATTTTTCGTAAGCATAGGCCTACTCGTGGTGTTGTAGATAATGTTGTGAATAAGCTTCATTTCTGTGAGTTTATTAAATTAATCAATTAGGTCTGTTCGCAAAGCTAAATCATGTACTGTCATGAACCGCGACGCATGCGCACATTTTGAATATGCTAATATATGACATTGTGCGCATACGTCGCGCAGCGAGAGTGACAATGTGCGCATGCGTCGTGGTCCGTGATAGTTAGGGATTTACTTTGCGAACAAACCTAATAAAAATACTCTTTGCTATATGTTCTATATCAGAATGAAAAGTGAGAAATACGTATAGGTCATGATTAAAGTAAAGTAAGTTAAGAAAGTTTATTAATAAGATTCTGTTTGGGTTACGTATCCTTCGGGGATGCGATGTGATGTTGAGTACGATCGTGATTTTACTTCGTAGTCGCCGGATATCTTGACGGTGACTCAGACTTCGGTATACACGCTAAAATAAATAACCTGATTTTCTGGGAGTTGTTGAATATTGTGAGGATATTGATGACCGCTGGTTATGCGGACCACTGATTGTCTCTTGAAGGCCATATTGAAAAGCTGTTACAATTAATTGCATTTCACGTAACAAATATTTTTATTATTCATTTATGGCGTAATACGCAGACACTAAAAATGCTCGGCGTAAACGTCTCCTTTTTTCAGACTATCCCTCGCCTCTCTTATAGAGCACTTTCCGACCACGGTGCTTCTGCCACTTTACTATCATATCATATTTCATATTGCTCCCAGTAGTGAAGACTAGGGCCTTCAAGTGGAGGTTACTATTACCTACTTGAATTTTGTTACGCTTAATTCCTGACAGAAGGCAGAATGAAAGGTGGTAAGCTCATCGGCTCTCAACCCCCTCCGGAAACTAAAGTATTACTAGGACGTGAAAGGGCAGATGAATTTTGTCCAGAGGTTGTAATTTGGGCTTGGAGTTCTGTAACGTCCCGTAAATCTACGATACAGGCCCACCTGCTTAAAGTCTCTTCCAGGAGGAGGATTTAAGTCCTGAAAAATCAATCGACCGAGACCGCGACCTTTGGATGTAGAGGCGGGGACGCTACCTCTAGAGCACCTCTAGATCACTTATAAAATATAATGGTTCCTCTCTCTCTGAACAGAGATTACCCGAATAAGCAAATTCTCGTGTTCGGGGTCAGTTCAGTTATTTATATCCAATTAAATAAACATTCATAAAACAAAACATAACTCTAATTTAAAATCGAACACGAGAATAAAAATAATAAAAAGGAAAAATGCAAAGTGGAAAGAACCAATTTGAAATCCTGTGGTATAACTAATAAAAACGTTTTTTAGATAGCTGCTAAATAAAAAGTGAAGTAAATTATAACCTATATGGCCTATAACCTACGACGAAAAAACATTTATGAATTAGACTTCCGTTATCCATTATATTACGTCAGGCATGTAAAACTTAGAGTCCCCCCATGTGCCAAATTTGTTTTGTCATGAGGGACACATAACTAGTTAAAAATTATTATAGAATATTTTTCCTTAATCGTAAAAACATACTGTGTACATACAATTGGTTTATTCATCAACGCGAAATAATGTAGTTTAAAAAAATTAAATTTTAAACGGCAACATAGAATTTTATGTAGGAACTAGAACAAAATAAGGTATACTGGGACAGTTGACGTAAGCACAGTTCTAACGCAGGCTTAAGTGACACAAATCAACAGTCATCCATTTCACATATAAAACTTAATAAAGCATATCAATATGTCTATAATATATAACCTCCCACATATTTCTTTTCCCTTTCTCAACTGAACTACAGTGACATTCAGCTGAACTTTTTTAAAACTCAGTCATTGATTATGAAGGCAGTTTCACATAGTAGAGAACTATGCCCTTCATACATTCAATGGGTAATGTACGAATAAATAAGAAAATGGCTGTCTCAGTTCGAGTAGCAATTTTGTGGAGCATATACCTTTTTATATTTCTTTTGTTTACCTACTTTGGAAGGAAAGTAGCAACTTTAATTTGCAATTTAATATTACTTCATTTTTAATTTATTCAGATAAATTTGGGCAAATACAAATTATGTGTGACTTCACACTTTGATAATAAGCTATATGGCTTCCAACCGATTCTCTCTATATAACACAGGTAGTTTTTAATCCAGCTTACTTCTCCCTGAAGATAGCTGCCGAAAGCTCGGAATCAGTCATTCTATTCAGCCAGTTCGAAGACCAGGAAACAATAATAGAAATAAAAATTACAGTATTCACAAAGTGCAATATACATATTATTTATGAAATCAATTCACAACATTTACACGTCAACGAAATGATTATTGTAAGACAATATTATAGTTCCACTTTGCAATCACTCTTTGGAATCAAGACACTGAATTTGAGAGTTTCACAATAATTCATCGGGCTCATGGCCACGATTTTGTGCAATTTATAATGCAAGAATACGTTTTCATGAAATTTATTTTTCAGATTTTCGCCTGCAGGTTATCTCCACCTCTGTATTTAAGTAAGAATACAATTTAAATTTAATTACTTAATAACAAAATTCTTTCTGAAAAAAAAAACTGACTTAACATTTCTGCAATAAACGCAAGAACACTAAATAGAATTCCCAGACAGAAAACGATGAAAGGTGACTGCAAATGAAGGTTTTTGATCGGAATATATTCGTCATTCAAGTCGGACATTCTCCACGCTCTATCAAACAAATCTGTAGGTCGAAACATATCTTTGTACATTTTCCTTGGTAGTCCGCCTGCCAGTAAGCGACCCATCATTTCCCGCACCCGCTTGGCCTTCAATCTATTCTTAGTTTGAACTATTTGATGAATCTCATAGTCCGTAAACTTCAAAGCATAAAGATTTCCCATCACTTCCTCTCTACAATTAGTTAGTGTCTTAGCTTTGAAAATCTCCTCACAGAGATTAGCAGCTGATCTGGAGCTGTCAAGAAATAGAATCAGAGCGTTCACTGTATTTATTACGAAATGCACCAAATAAGGTTTTTTAGTTTCGTATGTAAAAAGATTGGAATAACCATCAAAAATTAAATCATAGCCCAATTCCTTAACTTCTTCCAAACTACTAATCTGGTACATGAATCCCGGCTCAAAAAAGTAACTAGTGACGAAGGTTTGAAAAATAGTGTTGACAGCAAAACTGAATACAACCCAGAAAATAAAGAAGACTCTAATATTCATAGTTCGAGGCATTTCTGAAACTCCTACGCCCAGCATTGTAGACCAAGCATCAAGAATGCATCGTACTATATCGGCATATATCCGAATTTCTTGGGAATCTCCCCATGACATAATAAACCGCAGAATAAAACCAGCAATAATAAGAGAAAATATTATACTTAACCAAGTGTATGGTCTAAATACTCTAGAAATGCTTGCCCATCGTGGAAAATGTTCAGCTCGTTGGACATACCATTTGTACGTTAGCGTAAAGTAGTATACGAATTCACTGTCAACAACTGTGGTTTCGATATCGTATTCGGTGTAACCCACAAGATCAGCTGTCGGGATTAAGTTTTGATAAATAATATTTAAATTATCATGATGAGCAATGAGTTCAATTAATGATATTAGTACTCCATAACACTTTTTGTCAATATTGCACACACCATCTTTGTGAGAATCATTATCTACGACAGGGGGATTAAAATCAAAATAGACGTGCAAGGATTCCTTCTGGTGATAGTTAGAAATGCTGAAGAAGTCGGAATTATTTCCTTCAGTGTCACAAAGGTTGATTGCGGCCGTTTCTGACTTGTGGCAATAACGTGTATACACTTTTGGTTTTTTGGCTCTGTTCCGGAAAATTAACACCGGTATCCATACATACAATTTACAAAGCTGTACCAGAACGTCGTTGGCCATTTTATGTGTGAGAGGAGAACCTTCAATTACGACTAAGTAAGGTGTCCAACTGTGTTCTAGTTTCATAAATTTGAGATATGTAAATTGTAAAATTATTTGTCTGATATTGCGTGCTATCACAATGGTACCATGCAATGTACGAAGAGTCCATCGAAGTGACCAAACCCTATATTCAGCACTTTGAGGAGAAACATACAACAACCATTTCTCTCTTGAATGGAGATGTCTTATAATGTTGTTCTCAACCTTGCTATAAGGTTCCTTGTCGTAATTGGTGAACTTAAAATTAATCTGTGCCATAGACTGATCGACCATTTCTTTAATAACTTTACCATAAAAATCCATTTTTGAATTGTCGAGCGTTTCGACCGTGAATTCTTCAGCATTCGAACAGTAGTCAACAGTCGGCTTAACTGATGTGGGTTTAAAGAAAAGTTCTGCAACATTTTTGTGTTTCTTTATTGTCAGGCGTTTTGAAGCCATTTCCAAAAATATGAGAAGAGTGTCTCCAGTATTGAAGATACGATCACTTGTAGCCAAAATACATTTCATCAGCAAGTCATCACTTTGTTCGTTGATATTGTTCAGTTTTCCACAAGTTGATCTAAAGGAAATTATCAACCACAGAAATATCTGGAAACAAGATAATTTCAACATGTACAGGTACTTAATTGTTTCTTTTCATATACCCTTATACCTTCATAAACAAAAGTTGTCTTTGTAAAATTTACAGACTGCTTTTTACAGTACACTTACACTATCAACAGAGTTAAGTGAAACTAAGTGATCTACAAGGATGATGATGGCATAACCAATGCTAAAATGCATATACTGCAAGTGAATACAACGAGAGACCAACGATTTTTATCCTTTTAATTATCATAATAATTTTATGTTTCTGATGTTATAATCTAATATTAGTCCTTAAGTTCTTGACACTGTAAAATATAATGTACTAGCTGAAAAGGCCCGGCGTCGCCCGGGCTTTGTATTTTGTAATTTGAAATTAACTTATGGAGGACTTTCGATGTTGAAACTCTAGGTCCTGATATAATAATGTATGTAGAATTCGAAATGAGGAAGAACAACATATGGCACTCAGACTATTCCCTCAGAAAACGCTAGATATAGCTTTTTATGGTTCATTGAGGATGTCGAATGCTGCATCCCGTTGCTTCTACTCATCATGCCTGGGAGGGGTTGAAATAAGAAGAAACATAAATTACGTAAGATTGTATTGACTTGACGGAAAATTTTATTTCTCATTATCATGTTAAACCGTTTCGGGCCTGAAATAAAATAGAAATGCAGTATCACTTTCATACTTTCCTCCCCTAAAACCCGGAACATAATATACTGCGAGTATAGGACTCAAAATGTTCCATCCCATGCTTAGGGCCTATGATAAATCTCAACTAATACAAAGCCTACAGCTATGGATAACTGACTATTTACCGACTTCTGATATAGCATACTCACACACTTAAGTTGTTCCTGCAATACGACCTCTTATTCTACATCAAAATGTGATGTGAGAAAATATTTCTTATGTCGAGGGTAGAGAAAGTTATGTGACTGCATCACACTGTGCTTTATTTTCGTGTAATTCATTTTTCAGTAATTATTTTCTCCAATATATTACATGGAATCATAATTCGTTAAAGTCCAGCATTAGGCTATATAGTTGCCAAGGCCCTATGTAATCACAGTAAACAATTCACTGTTGCCATGTGAACTGAACAACATTTCATTTTTTTCAGTAGAATATTCACAGAAATTATATAATTTTCAAGGGAAGGACTGATTTGTTTCAATTTTAATGTCGACAGCTATACTTCCCGGGCTTAACTGGGTATGTGTGCAAAATGTCGTGTAAATTGGTAAAGAAATGTAGATTTGTATAAGGAACAAACATACATACATACATACCCACAAACACACATTCGACTTTATATATTAGATTAATAAGTTTCGTGTAATGTAAAAGTAGATTTTAAAATTTACTAAGATAATGTTTATGTTCAAGGGCATTAGATTTATAATGAATAGAATGGTAAGGTCTCGTTGGGCAAACATACCTACCTACAAAATTATATTTCTCTTTTAACACTTGTATCATAAGTAACTATTTTGTTCGACCATTCCATAACATGCTTATTACTCGTGACGTATTGGTACCATAATGATATCCATTTCGATATAGATTTTTATTATAACATGGATTGGTACTGATTATATTTTTAACAATCTTGAAACCTACAGAGCAGCATATGAAACTGCGTAATTAAACAACCTGTAACCTGAGAATATTATAGGAGAAAAATTCCTCCGACACTGGGACTTGAACCCAGGACCTTTGGCTATTCGCGCCAATGCTCTACCAACTGAGCTAAGTTGAAGTGCAATTCACAGCGCCAGATGGAACCTCTCTCCTATGACTGATTGCCCTAATTGTCTACCTCACATACAGACAAGTCATGTCATATGCAGTACTGTGAGGCACACTAATTAGTGATTTTTGAGACCAGGCTCCCACTGTTATTGTACAGTTAACATTCAAGATAGGTATATAAGTATTCATGAACCACAGATTATTGTCTCTGTTGGGCATTACATGAGAATATGTGAGGTAGACCATTAGGGCAATTAGTCATAGGAGAGAGGTTCCATCTGGCGCTGTGAATTGAACTCCGGCTTAGCTCAGTTGGTAGAGCATTGGCGCGAATAGCCAAAGGTCCTGGGTTCAAGTCCCTGTGTCGGAGGAATTTTTCTCCTATAATATTCTCATGTAATGTCCAACAGAGGCAATAATCTGTGGTTCATGAATACTTATATACCTAACCTGTAGCCTGTTTAAAATAAATTTAGTTCATATTAATTTTATTGAGAATATTACAGGAGAAAACTTCCTCCGACACTGGGACTTGAACCCAGGACCTTTTATTATTATAGTCTACTAAATAGACTTCCTGTGCATTAATGTCGTCTGGCAATAAAAGCTTCAAGAGAAACCCTATAACCTGCATGCTTTGCAGCGTGCCATCTATCGAAAAGAAAACGAGAACTGTTACTATAACAGCTGAGGGGGACAGTCGTTTGCTCTATCATTTGAGGGGTCTACTAGCAAACCCGGCAATCTCTATGTTGATAAAAGGTAGAGATGCTAACTTCTAATGATAGTTCAATGCATTTCGTGGTACATATTTAGTGCATTTGTTGTAAATCTGAACTTTTCCCTTATGTGGAAGTCGGATATGTAATACATACAATCAATATGTAGCAGAAAATGCATTAAACTTTTATTTAATGGGTTTTAAAAGTACATAGAGGTATTAACATTGGACAACGCTCAGTAAATATATTACTGTATGCGGATGACGCTGTTTAAATTTTTTAATACAGAAGATAGACTACAGAAAGCAATACATGAATTAAATAAAGTCAGTAAACTGTAAAATATGAAAATTTCGGAAAAGAAAACTAAGGTCATGGCATTCCACGGGAAATTTCCAATCAGAACAAAAATATCTATAGATAATAGGACAATTGAGCAAGTGTCACATTTTAATTATTTAGGTTGCGATGTTACTTATGAAATAGATCAAGATATAAACAATAAGTGCATAAAATACCAGACAATATGCGGAACAATCCAAAGAACATTAAAAGGAAAAACGACAAAAGGAACGCAACTAAAGTTTTATTCCGTCATGGCGCTTCCTGTATTATTATATGGCAGCGAGGCATGGACTTTGCAAAAGGCAGATTTCAGCAAAACTCAAGCTGCTGAGATGCGTTTTTTTGAGATCGGTTAAGGGATGTACAAGAGAGGACCATTTAAGAAATACAGATATAAGAAAAGAACTGGGAGCAGATTCAGTAGTAGAAAGAATATTAGAATGTAGAGAAAACTGGATACAACATATTCAACGAATGCAACCTGACAGAATTCCCAAACAAATACTGAATTATAGACCAAGAGGATACCGATCTACAGGAAGACCCAGAAAGAGATGGAAAGATGTGAGGCCGGAACAGGCTTTAGCCTAATCCTTGACGGTAGGAGAAGAAGACTTTTATTAGAAGTTAGCATCTCTATATTTCTTTAAAATATTGCCGGGTAGCTAATAGACCCCTCACTTAAGAGGTGAACTAACAGCCCAATTATTGTACTGTAAATAGATTATTGGGCAACACTCACCAATGTTTGTTGATCCCTTTGTGAAGCCGTTGTCAATAGTTGCTTAATCTTGCGTGAAGCTTTCGTCTTCTTAATAAAATAATAAAACACACACATTATATAAAACGTAAACACTAAAAATTGCAACTTCACAACAGGAATCACATCACAACGTTTCACGAGACAAGAAGAACGTCTCGCGTTTTTACATCTCGTCGCTAATATTCACTTGAAAACGTGAGACGTTCTTCTTGTCTCGTGAAACGTTGTGATGTGATTCCTGTTGTGAAGTTGCAATTTTTAGTGTTTACGTTTTATATAATGTGTGTGTTTTATTATTTTATTAAGAAGACGAAAGCTTCACGCAAGTTTAAGCAACTATTGACAACGGCTTCACAAAGGGATCAACAAACATTGGTGAGTGTTGCCCAATAATCTATTTACAGTACATATCATTCCTCACCATAAGAAGAAGAATGTCATTCAGGATTAGCCCAATTATTGCCAAACGAAAAGTCTTATGCTATTTGCCTACAATGGTATTAAAGGCACTCGTATGATAATTATGAACCCGCTTTGCATCTTTCATACCAGGTTTGTTAAGTGTAATTAAACGCTCGTTGCATAATGTTAATTTTTTCACGAGTTACAGTTTCTAATGAATAAGCTGTTTTCTTACCTGTAGCTTCTTTATCGTCATTCTGTTCATTAACATTCTAGTTATTTTGAAATTGACTTTTTTGGTAATATTATTAATGACGATCAACCTAAAATAATATATTTTCCAAAAGTAGTTCAGATGTGAAGTACTGGAAGGAAGGACGCTTACTGGCCTTCTTGCAAGACGTACACGATTCTTAATACCAACGGGGCTTGCTTTGTTATTAGGCCTACTCATTTCCTTGTTATGCCAATATTAATACAGTATTTTATGGAAAATTACAAAAGCTGCACAAAGACACTCAAGCGTTAAATTAAAAAGTACAGCAAAGGATTCCATTAATCAAGGTAGGGAACATCATACCTAAAAGACAGCTGTCAAACCCGCGCAGTGACAGGTGTATTTTCAGTGACATAGTCTGCTGTAACTTTGCTTACATTTTTCTTTACATAAGACAGGTATTAAAACTCGACGTTGAATGCAACTGTAATTATTTAACAAGTCAATTATTACGTACTTTAGTAAGTTTAGTTATTACAGCAACCACTCAATGTTCAGTGCAGTACCGATATAATTACACACCAAATCAATCAATACATAACTTCTCACCAATTTTGAGCAGTGCCTTATTTTATGGGGAATAATGGGTAAAACTTATATTTTTTACACGTTTAATAAAAAGGGAAAAATGCAAAGTGGAAAGAACCAATTAGAAAAATTGTGGTGTAACTAGTAAAAACGTTCTTTAGATAGCTGCTAAATAGAAAGTTTAGTAAATTATAACCTATATGACCTATAACCTACGACGAAAAACATTTATGAATTAGGCTTCCGTTACGTGAAATTATCTATTATATTACGTCAAGGATGTCAAACTGAGGGTCCCCTCATGTGCCAAATTTATATTGTCATGAGGGACACATAACTAGTTAAAAATTATTACAGAATGTTTTTCCTTAATCCCAAAAACATACTATGTACATACAATTGGTTTATTCATCAAAGAGAAATAATGTAGTTTAAAAAAATGAAATTTTAAACGGCAACATAGAATTTTATGTAGGAACAAGAACAAAATAAGGTATACTGGGGCAGTTGACATAAACACAGTTCTAACGCAGGCTTATGTGACACAAATCAACAGTCATCCATTTCACATATAAAACTTAATAAAGCATATCAATATGTCTATAATATATAACCTTCCACATATTTCTTTTCCCTTTCTCAACTGAACTACAGTGACATTCAGCTGAACTTTTTTAAAACTCAGTCATTGATTATGAAGGCAGTTTCACATAGTAGAGAAGTATGCCCTTCATACATTCAATGGGTAATGTACGAATAAATAACAAAATGGCTGTCTCAGTTCGAGTAGCAATTTTGTGAACATATACCTTTTTATTGTTACTTTGAATAGCTATTTTAGAAGGAAAGTAGCAACTCTAATTTTTAATTTAATATTACTTCATTTTTTATTTATTCAGATAAATTTGGACAAATACAAATTATGTGTGACTTCACGTTTTGATAATAAGTTATAGGGCTTCCAACCCATTCTCTCTATATAATACAGATATTTTTTAATCCAGTTCACTTCTCCCTGAAGATAGCTGCCGAAAGCTCGGAATCAGTCATTCTATTCTCCCAGTTGGAAGCCCAAGAAACAATAATAGAAATACAAATTACAGTATACACAAAATACAATAAGCATAATGTTTATGAAGTCAATTCACAATATTCACACGAGAGCGAAATAATTACTGTAAGGAAATATTAACCTTCCACTTTGCAATACTTCTTTGGAATCAGAAACTGAAATTGAGAGTTTCACAATTATTCCTCTGGCTTATGACTACGATTTTGTGCAGTTTATAATGCAACAATGCGTTTTTACAACATTTATTTTTCAGGTTGCCGCCCGCAAGTTATCTCCAACTCAGTATTAAGTAAGAATTTAATTCAACTTTAATTACTTAACAACAACATTCTTTCTGCAAAAATATAGACCTACCATTTCTGTAATAAACGCAAGAACACTCAATAGAATTCCCAGAAAGAAAAGTATAAAAAGTGATTGCATATGAAGGATTGTGATAGAAATGTATTCGTCATTCAAATCGGACATTCTCCACGCTCTATCAAAAACATTTGTAGGTCGAAACATATCTTTGTATATTTTTCTTGGTATTCCCCCTGCCAACAAGCGACCCATCATTTCCCCCACCCGATTGGCCTTAAGTCTATTCGCAATTTTAAGTATTTGATGAATCTCATAGTCCGCAAACTTCAAAGCATAAATATTTCCCATCACTTCCTCTCTGCAGTTAGTTAGATTCTTAGTTCTGAAAATCTCCTCACAGAGATTAGCAGCTGACCTGGGGCTGTCAAGAAACATAATCAAAGCGTTCACTGTATTTATTACGAAATGCACCAAATAAGGTTTTTTATTTTCGTATGTAAGAACATTGAAAGGACCATCAAAAATTAAATCATACCCCAACTCCTTAATTTCTTCAAAACTACTAATCTGGTACATGGATCCCGGCTCAAAGAAGTAACTAGTGACGAAGGTTTGGAAAATAGTGTTGACAGCAAAACTGAATACAACCCAGAAAATAAAGAACACTCTAACATTCATAGTTCGAGGCATGTCTGAAACTCCTACGCCCAGCATTACAGACCAAGCATCAAGAATGCATCGAACTGTATCGGCATATATCCGAATTTCTTGGAGGTCTCCCAAGGACCTAATAAACCGCAGAATAGAACCAGCAATAAAGAGAGAAAGTATTATACTTAACCAAGTATATGGTCGAAATACTCTAGAAATGCTTGACCATCGCGGAAAATGATCAGCTCGTTGGACATACCATTTGTACGTTAGGGTGAAGTAGTACACAAATTCACTGTCAACAACTGTGGTTTCGACATCGTGTTCAGTGTAACTCAGAAGATCAGATTTAGCGTTTATGTTGTCATAAATAATATTTAAATTATCATATTCAGCAATAAGTTCAATTATTGATATAAGTACTCCATAGCACTTTTTGTCAGCATTGCACACATCTTCATTGTGAAAGTCATTATTTACAACAGGGGGATTTAAAACAAAAGTGACGTGCAAGGATTCCTGTTGTTGATAATGAGAAATGCTGAAATCGGAATTAGAATTATTTCCTTCAAAGTCACAAAGGTTGATCGAAACTGTTTCTGACTTGTGGCAATAACGTGTATACACTTTTGTTTTTCCGCCACTGTTCCGGAAAATTAACACTGGTTTCCATACATAAAATTTACAAAACTTTACCAGAACGTCGTTGACCATTGTTTCTGTAAGAGGAGAATCTTCAATTACGAATATGTAAGGTGTCCAAATGTGCGTTAGTTTGATAAAAGTGAGTACTGTGTATTGTAAAATTATTTGCCTTACATTTCGAGCTAACACAATGGTACCATGCAATGTATGAAGTGTCCAAACTCTATATTCAGCACTTTTAGGAGAAACATACAACAACCATTTTTCTCTCGAATGGAGATGTCTTATAATGTTGTTCTCAACCTTGCTAAACGGTTCTTTGTCGTAATTGGTGAACTTCAGTTCATAATGTGCATTATACTGATCGCGCAGTTCTTTAAAAACTCTACCATGAAAGTTTATTTTTGATGTGTCGAGCGTTTGGACCGTGAAGTTGCCTGCATTGGAACAATAGTCAACTTTCGGCTTAGCTGAAATTGGTTTAAAGACAAGATCTTCTAAATTTTTTGTTTTGTCTTGTGACAGCCGTGCTGAAGAAAGTTCCAAAAATATGAGAAGGGTATCTCCAGTATTGAAGATACGATCACTGGTAGCCAATAAACATTTCATCAGCGAATCATCATTTATTTCGTTGATATTGTTCAGTTTTCCACAAGCTACTTCAAAGGAAATGATGAAGCAGAAAAATATCTGGAAACAAGATAATTCCAACATGTACTAGAATATAATAGATTGTATTCATATACAATCTTACACCCTCGAACATGAAATCTGTCTTTGTTACATTTAGAATCTACCTTGTACAGTACACTTACACTGTCAACACGTGAAACTATTTAAATTACGTTTTCAAGGCCGATGATAGCATAACCAATGTTAAAATGCATATCCTGCAAGTGAGTACAACGAAGGTCCAATGATTGTTATACTATTAAATGTGATAGTATTGTTTGTGTTCCTGATGCCATAAGTTAAAACTAGTTTTTAAGTTCTTGACATTGTAAAACATAATGTAATAAGTTTTATCTAATAAAAGGTTTATAACTAAAACAATGATAGTATGAAGCCTCTACTGCAATGGAATTCATTAATGATTTAATAGTTTGTTTCATCAAATTTAATAAAGTATTTAAATATGCAAAAAAAAGTAGGATCCAGCACGCTTAAAAGAGAGCATCTATTTCCAGCTGTCTGTTAACAATAATGAATTTAAAAACATCATACTGTATGTAACCACCCACATGATTTTTAAGCTAAAAAACAGGCATATAAAGTTAAATAAATGTCACCTGGATCTTTTCAGTGTGTTTTTGTTTACTCCATAGATGGCATATAAATGGATGAAGAGGGTTGGTTAGTTTGCACAACGTAAATATGTAGTTCAGTAGCAAAAATTTAGCATCTACTCCGGTTTTTTAAATTTGAGGGTTGGTCCCATTCTGCAGAATGTGGTCCAATTATGGTCGAACAAAAACAGTCTTATGCAATTTATCTATAATGGGATCAGAGACACTCGTATGAAAATTATAAACTCGCTTTGTATCTTTCATGCTTGTCTTATTAAACGTCATTATAGGCTCGTTGCATAATGTTTATTTTTTCACGAGTTTCAGTTTCTAATGAATAAGCTGTTTTCTTACCTGTAGCTTCTTTGTCGCCATTCTGTTGAATAACATTAAAGTTGTTTTAAAATGCACTTATTGGTAATATATTTGCAGAAAGTAGTTCAGATGTGGGGTACTGGAAGGAAGGAGAAATACTGGCCTTCTTGCAAGATGTACAGGATTCTTAAATACTAATGGGCACGCCTTGTTATTAGGCCTACTCATTTCCATGTTATGCCAATATTATTGCAGTGTTTATTTGGTAAGTTACAAAAGCTGCACAAAAACGCTCAAAGAATAAGTTAGAAAGTGCAGCAAACAACTCCATTAAGGTAGGGAATGTCATACCTAAAAGACAGCTGTCAAAACACGCAATGACAGGTGAATTTTCAGTTGCATATTTCACTGTAATTATGCTAATATTTTTGTTTGCATAGGACAGGAATTAAAACTTGACGTTTCATGCAACTGTAATTAATTGCCAAACACGTATATTTAAAAAGTCATTAAGTACATTAGTAATTCCATTTATAAAATCGGTATCGATACAATTAAATATAAAATTAATGAATATTTAGGCCTACTACAAACGGAGAAACAAATTAGTATTCAATGCAAGTCTCAAATTTAAGAAAAAAAATCATGGTCACAACTCATACTGTATTTTTAAAACTATTTTTGCACGACTTAACTAATTAGTGGTACTTATGAATATTGTTTGCCGTGGATCGTAAGTTGACATTCCCGCACGCGATCTTGTTGCTATGGAAACAAAACAAATTTCCATGCGGTAAGAGTTTCCGTGCGGTAAGAATTTACTTACGCCACACATCATAACACAAGCCCAGGCCCCCCAAGACAAATATTCGGTTCCCATAACAACAAACACATGCGAATCACTTTCTGAAATCAACATCTATCTTCAATAATGTATATACATAACATATTTTCAGGTAATATCTCAATTAATATAATTAAATTGATATAAATAATCATCGTGCAAGAAATAGCATGCAATACTCGTGCCGTAAGCGCATAACGGATTTCGGAAAATTGAAAAAACTCGGCGCGAGCGCCTCGTTTTTTCAAACTCTTTCCTCGATCCGTATGCATCGCTTACGGCACTTGTATCGCAATATACTATTACATAATGAAAAACCCATTATATATTTTGTTATCTTGTGTAACTTACAGTAAAAATTTCAGAATCATGCATCAGATCTGTAAAACTCATTTAGTTCTAAATATTATACACAGTGAAAATAAAATCAGGTAAACTGATATAACAAAGTGTCAGATGGAGTTGGTAGTGCATATTTAAGAAACTACTGAGTTTTAGACGGTTTCTTGAGAAAGTATGATAAGCTTATGTGAAGGAATAAGTGTTATAAATAGAATATTAACAGAACGAATTAAAAAGAAATCCTCGCGTCAACAATAGGCCTATTCCCTTATTTTTTCAAAACATCTGAAGCTATTCACTACTACTACTACTACGACCACCAGTACTAGCACGAGTACCACCACCACGACCACCACCACGACCACCACCACTACCACTACGACTACCACCACCATTACCACCAGGACCACCACCACGACGACCACCGTCACCACTACTACTATTACAATATATCTATTAATAAATGACAATTCAAAATAACATAATTACAGTAACCAGGGCCGTCGCGTGGGCAGGGCGACCAGGGGGGGGGGCGCCGTGGCAACGGCAAAAATAAAACAACAAAATTTGAAATAATATGTTAGATGTACATAATGTATTTTTTAAAGTTAAGTATAACTGAATTTTGAATATTACGTTGTTTGTATTTATTGAACAAATAAATATTTGACACCAATAACTTTATATTTTCTAAGTTACCCCAAAATAAATATTTTCTCAAAATTGAACAGCTGGATTTGCTTGTATACTGTTAATAATAATAACCTAATAATAATAATAATGCGTGTTTAACCCTGTTTATATGTATTTGATAGTGTCGCGTCACGTCGCTCGCTGTGTGTTTTTGTTTGAATCCTTACAGATAGGTGGAATGTCGGGTGGGTGCACGTGGGATTAAGTTTTTTTGGGGGGGGGGCGTCTGACGAAATCTTGCCCCGGGCGCCAAAAAATCACGCGACGGCCCTGACAGTAACTACTTTAGCAATACAAATTTGGTCCATAAACTAGATATCTACATACCTGCAGTTTAAATATTTATGACAAAACACAATCGTAAGCCAACAAAATATTTAGTTTAATTCAAAACATCACTTACGTCCATCATTTCTCCATATTCATTTATTTCATTATGAGTTCGTTATTTGCCTTATCTATGACTTCAAGAGAGATATAGACCTGTATTTCTTTCCAAATATGTCTAGCTTTTTACGCAAATCTTTTTCTGAGGCTCAACTGTTTCAAACAGTGATTTATTTCGAACAAATTGTTGCCAACCAAAAGAGGCTGAATTCCACTACATACGAATTGAAATTGTTTTCCTTTTAAAATTTACGATTCAAAATAACATAAACATCGTACAATGTTCGACCGTTGTAAGTACTTAAAATAGGCTCCCACAAATAACAAAACCTGGCTAGAGCTCGTTTTGTTAATTTCGTGCTTGCCTGTTAAAGTTCTACATAACGTTCTTACATCATACTGATTTCTGAAAATTTTGCACGCTCTAGAATCTATATTTCCTTTTTGCACGACTTAACTAATTAGTGATACTTACGAATGTTGTTGCCGTGGATCGTAAGTTGACATTCCCACACGCAATCTTGTTGCTATGTGCGGTAAGAGTTTTCGTGCGGTAAGAATTTACTTACGGCACATCATAATAGAAGCCTTTATGGACAAGGCCCCCCAGGACAAATATTCGGTTCCCATAGCAACAAACACATGCGAATCACTTTCTGAAATAACCATCTATCTTCAAGAATGTATATACATAATATTTTCAGGTAATATCACAATTAATATAATTAAATTGATGTAAATAATCATCGTGCAAAAAATAGCATGTAATACTCGTGTCGTAAGAGCATAACGGATCTCGGAAAATTGAAAAAACTCGGCGCGAGTGCCTCGTTTTTTCAAACCATTTCCTCGATCCGTATGCATGCCTTACGGCGGGGAAATTTATGTCCAAAGTGAGGCAGCTTAGGATGGAACTGGCCGAGGGAGTGGGACCGAGGGAGTAAGGAAAGTACTCCGATGGTGTAGACGGCTGTATATAGAATAATATGTAAAATATATTTGGTTGGTGTGTTTAAGGGTATTGCTGGTGTATGTGCTATTTTTGGAGGGAAATGTGTGTGTGTGTGTGGTGTTTTGTTTGTATATTTACTGTTTGTGTGTGTTTTAGTTTTACTTTTAGGGTACATTTTTGCTTGTGCACAGTTAAAGCATGAACAGCCTAAGGGCTCATGCAACGAATAATGTAAAAAGATAGTTTTCCTTGTTAACAATAAAAGCACTTCATTCATTCATTCATTCATAATAAAATCTATAGTACGATGCTTTACTTGTCTTTAGTTTACTCTCGAGGTATATTAATTCAGTTCCTTCATGTAATATGTAGAAGAACTTAAGGATGCGGTAAAGTGCAGACAGAGAACAATAAGGCAAAGTGGCGATTACTTAAGTGACCATGGGGATTCTGCCGGACATGGCGGGAAACCTACTGCATTATTCAAAACAATACGCTCTGAATTTCAATGCGGAGAGAACAACAGTGGCAGGCCAAAGCAACTTCCGGGAATTCCGCGTGTCAATACGTGTTTCAAGAGAGATTGGTCCAGTCAGATTTCTGTAGGTCTTTTTTTCTTGTATATCGAACCTCTTTTCCTTTTATAAAATCTTATTTAAAATACAAAGCAGTATGAGAACGACACGGAATAAAGTTCTCTCACTCGGGTAAAAAAACTATGTCTATTTTATTCTGAAATCTGTCTTGTGGGAAGTTATGAATAAATCGGTTTAATAATACATTATAATTATTCCCCACAGTTAATGGTCTATCAGAAGGCGAAATATGCATTTAAATTGTTACATCGAAGTTTTCATGGAAATATTTCAGTTTATTTTTTAATTTTACCTAATTTTCTGAAACCGTTACTTTTAAAAAATATACATCGATATTTTCACGTCGATATTATCGTCACATCGATGTTTTAACTATCGATGCTCATCCGGGTATTTTTATTGGGTAATAATTTAAGTGCATGAAGTGAGCACGTATGGTCGACACCGACCCGTGCGCCGGTTAGACCACTAATGTGGTCTATATGTAAGAATTCTTGTGAGCAATAAATACGCCAACTGCCTTGTAAATCCAAGATAGGGACTACTACTACTACTACTACTACTACTACTACTACTACTATTATTTCGAAGAAGATTTTTCACACTGATAAGGTAATCGCAAAGTGAAATCATTAGTGGGCTCTAAGTTGAAAGTCGGTGAGAAAAATTTAATTAGAGTAGCTGGATCCCATGAAAGACAACCATAAAATGTTAATAAAAATCCTCACATTTCAACTTAAATCATGGCATTCTTAGTTTTATATCTCTCTTTTTATATACGCCTTTGGAGGTTGAAACTGTATATATATATATATATATATATATATATATATATATATATACATATATATTCATAGGTAATTAATATCATAACTTTAAGAGTATATACTAAATAATATTATAACAGAATGTTGGAAGAGTTTGCAAGACCAACCCTTTAGCCAGGAGATTGAAATTTACACACTAATCTTTTTAACAATACGAAGTCACAAGTAATAACCACTCAAGCGAAACTTCGCATTTCTAAAGATCTCAGCTAGAAGTCCTGAAAGTGGACTTTCCTAAGATGTTCAACTTAGCTAAAGTCACGAAAGTTGTATATTAGAAAACTGTCACAAACCTAATTGAAATTCTCAGAAATAAGGCAATTGACCTGAGTGGCTTTTCCAGTAGGACGTTCCAAGTCCGTCTCACTCACACCAAAAGGTGATGACGTGGACAAATGAAAATTCACTTAAAATATTTAAACCAATAATAACTTATTGAGAGTATGGAGAAGGGAGGATAGTTTACGCCCTTCTGACAGAGCTACAGAGAGACCTAGCTAAAACTAACATAACTTGCTTCATATCCTCCGCCGAGGATACACGGGTATTTTTCTAAGGCTATTATGGCAAGATAGCACCTAGGAGTATATCTACATTAAAGTAACAATGTAGTAGATATAATAACTTTTAAACCGAGTGTTTTTGTATAAGCTGTTTTGTAACTTTTATTCTGTGTTATGTCAAAACTTTCGACGTACTTTGAATTGTTGAATAAATCATCGAAATTCCTTTTAACCCTATCAATTAGTATCATTGTGTGAGAGCATGTATGGAGACGAAATACCTAAATTCCTATTACAGTCAACTTTCAGAGGTATTTTGTCCTATACGAACTGGAACCAGCTAAAACACGCCCGAGATCTCATGCGATTCCTGGACTACGTCATCTCTACAAGATCAACATCAAAGGTATGGACCAAGGAATATTAACCTTCACATGGACCTTCGATCCTATCCTTTTGGCGCCCATTAACCGAATTCCATTCAGATGAACGTTTCCCAGCTACCGACCCAGTTTCCGTTACAAATGGCACCCAACATGGTTTGCATCGACACCAGTACCTCTCCGCAATGATACGGCTTCCATCACAAATGGCTCCCACCGTGGTTTTGCATCGACACCAGGACCTCCGCAATGATACGGCTTCCATCACAAATAACACCCAACGTGGTTAAAACCGAAGCCAGGACTTCTATAATTGAAACTGATTCCAGTACAAATACCAAGTTACAGAATATATAACAGAATATTACCTAAGCTATACAAGCACCGGTCTTATCGATTTCGCGGGATTACTACACCACAACAGTGCACTGGATTACAGCACCAACACGGCAACAGTAACCTGCTACAACATCCAACAACATCAACATCATCACGACCTCGCGGACGACACCATTCCAGGAAGCGGTCCCAGGCCAACTCATCTCTACAAGTACATCACCTGCACAATTTTGTAATCGCAGTGAGTCTTAAAATTTGAGTATGAATGTTGCATTTTTTATATGTTATTGTTGTATATAAACTTATTGTTATAATTATCAAATGTTATTGCGCAGCTTTCGTGTAATTCATTATAAAACTAAAGATATGGATCATAATACAGATATTTATGCAGAAAACTGCGGACAGGATATATTGTCACAGGGTGAGGATATAGATAATAATCAACCTTTGCAGGTAGCAGACGAAATACCAGTAGCGCTGCCCCTTGAAGGTCAAACTCCCCAAATAATAACAATGAGTGAAATTCCTCAGGTCAATGTTAGCGAGGAACCTCCGCAAACAAACATCATAGCTATTCTAACACAATTGTCAAAGTCTGTAGAATCTATGAAAACTCAGCAAAATAACATGTCACAAACGGTAGAAAGTAAACTCAATGCTATTAATGCTTCTAATAAACAGCAACAGAGTGATATTTTACTATCTGTAGAAAGTAAATTCGCTGCTATCAATGCTTCTAATAAACAGCAACAGACTGAAATTTTACAATCTGTAGAGTCACTTAAAATTCAGCAAAATAGCATGTCTGCAGCAGTAGAATCTAAATTTAATGCACTTAACGCTTCAGTAGAGTCTGTCAAGAAACAGCAGCAATCTGTGCTAAAATCAGTAGATTCTAAATTCACTACTTTCTCACAATCAGTTGACAGTAAATTTAATGATCTAAACGCTGTAGTTGAGGTAGTCCAAGAGCAACAAAATTCAATTATACAAACTGTTGAAGAGAAATTAAAAAGTGTAAATAGTATTGCATCTAAAGAACTAACCACCTGTGTAAACAAACAAATAGGCCTAGTTCAGGATCAACTTCTAGACAAGATTGATTCTGTGAATGAAATAATTCACGATACGAAAGATGACTTAGATACTTTTTGTAATCAGTTACATCAGGTAGATAATAGATCTAGGGTTGCTGAAGATCTCCTTACAAGTATCTCAGATAATTTCTCGACCGTACGGAAAAGTATGAATGACAAATTTAAGCAACTAGAATGCGAGGTGCAGACTAACACTAATTATATTCAGGGTAACATTGACACCTTAAGTGATAAAGTTAAGCAAGTGCCTAATATTGTTGAAGATACCATTTTAATTAAGCAAAAGCTAACGGAAATGGAACAAATTAAGCAAAAGCTAAATGATATGGAAAATAATTTCCAGAAATTACAAAATGAAAATAGATTTTCGCAAACAATGCACCATCAGGTCCCCTGTAATCAGACTGACGACATCAATGCTGTGCAACTAACCACCAGAGCGCAAAGTCTTATTAATTCTTCCCCAATTCATGACATTTCGAATTGTAGTAACAATAACGACAGTCATTCCAATGCGTCTCCGGAATTTTTGCAACGCATTGATGCGACAGTAAACAGGCAGGAATTGAACGTGAATGTTCATACAAATGAAAAGGTACAATCCCCATTACCTTCATTTATTGTCAATGAGATTCCATTACCTAAATATGCAGATTTGCAATCTCAGAATCCATTGCAATTTATAAAAGAATTAGAAAATTACTTTGTATTGCGCGGTGTTCCAGAACGCCTAAAATTAATTATTGTGAAGTCTAGCCTACAAGGTAATTGTCAACCTTGGTTTGATATGTCATGTGATCAGGACATGCCATTTGAAATGTTTAAGCAAAGATTTTTAGATCATTTTTGGGACGTAAATCGTCAGTATCAAACAAGAATGAATATATCAGGAGGCAGATATAACCCCAAAGGTAGGTTATCGTACGCAGAGTACTTTATTCGATTAGCGCAGCAATCGAAATTGTTAAATCCTCCTTTGACAACTCAAGAATTTTTGACTATTATACCTAAGCATTTCCCAATGAACGTTCGCGATGCTTTAATTGTTTCCAAATTAAGCACTTTTAGCGACACATTAGCATTGCTCAAAGCTTTATATGATCCGACTGATAAAGGTCAAGTTTCTGATAGAAATACCCAGGGTACCTTCAATCAGTATGATAAGCAATTGCCTAACTCGCAGGACGCCAGGAATAATTTTTCACGCGAGGGGAGCCAGGCACAAAGAATTTATACTGACGGCTACCAGCGTAGGCCTAATTCTAATCAGAACGCACCTAATGATAATCAGAATGGACAAGGGCATGGTAACAATTATGTTCAGAGAAATAATAACAATGATAGAAATAATCAACAGTATCATAACGGTAATCAGAATAGTAACTCCCAACGTTATGACAACAGAGGAAATGGTAGGAGTAATTACCAAAATAACAATAACAATAATAATCATGGTTTCAGGAATAACAACCGTAATAATAACCATAATTCCGGGAACAGAGATTCCCATACTATCAACTATATTCAGGTAGAAAACCAAGAGCAAGGCCAGAGAAATGATAATTCTCGCTCTCGCCAGAATAACTCAAAGAATAAAAACAAACAGAGACGTAACCGTCGGAATTCAAATAATTCTGAACGTGAACAAAATAGCGAAGGTGAAGGTCCTCCACCTGCCATGAACGCTAACGCACAAGTCTTCAGACCCAGAAATACGTCCCGGTCGAGTAACAGACCATCTACTAGTCAGCAGGAAAACTAGTACGACATGCCCAAGATAGGCCGATTGCCGGCGTGTCAGAAGAAAGTATTTGTAGTCTCGAAAGGCCTAAAATAAATGATAATAACTCAGTACAAGAGGGAAATAACACTGACATAGTGAGATTTCAGGATGATGGTGAGCCTTGCAACCCGCCTATGATTTATGCAATATTATATGGCAAACAGTACTCTATAATATTAGACACTGGCTCAAGCATTAATGCTTGTAATGAGAAATTCTTTAATACTCTTATTAGCGAAGGACATAAAATTATGGCCCTTCCTTGTTCTGGCATTCATTGTAAAACAGCTGTAGGCCAGTCTAAACAGCGCGTGACGTACCAGTGTATGTTACCACTTGAAATTGCAGGATTTAAATTAGAGTTGATATTTTTTGTTGTGCCTAGATTAGTAGTGGATATAATATTGGGTTCGACTTCTTTTAATACGCTCAATGCTAGCCTGAATTTCGAATCTCAGTCATTGACATTCAATCGATCACCTGTGTGTATGGAAACACAATTTATTACACAAAATAACATTGTAGCAGACCAACACATTACGCCATTGGAAAGGGAAGTTGTGGATGAATTATTTTTCGTTGAGTATATTCAACTTGATTTGTCGAGAGACATAAACATTGCGCATATTCAGGTGTTTGAACCTAGCGCTAGCGACCCCCTGGACGAGGTAGAGGACGCTGAACCTATATTTACAATGCAGACAGAAAATGCATTGAATTGCTATCCACTCCCTCCCGTACAAAGATTACCCTTGGCCGTACAGGTAGAAGCCCCGTCAATAGACGAACAGATTTGCAGGAAAGTTGACGAAGCGTATAATCTAACAAACCAACAGAGAATACAGTTGTACCGAGTTATCTGTAAAAACCAAGATACTTTCAACAGTGCCCCCGGCATTTGTAAATCTTATACACATAAATTGAAAGTATTAGATAACACGCCATTCAATCACAAGTCACGACCCATTCCACAAACTATAAAAGACAAAGTTGACGTAGAAATCCAGCGAATGTTAGCGGATGGCGTCATAGAGAGTGCCAACTCCTCTTTTTTAAATCCATTATGCATAGTTTTGAAAAAAGACGGCTCTGTACGAATTACCCTGGATGCCCGGCAGCTGAACTCTCGGTGCGCACCGGACCACTATAGAACAGAATCTATTGATACACTATTAGGCAGAATATCGGGTGCAAAGTACCTCACCACCTTTGATCTTGTTAGTAGCTTTTTGCAAAATCCTCTACATGAAGACAGTAGAGATTATACAGCATTTTTATATTCTGGAAGGCAGTACAGGTGGACCCGCACTGCATTTGGAATTAGCTCATCAGGGAGTGCATTATTAAGGGCACTAGATATAATTTTTGGCGATACGTTGCAACCGCACGTAATAAACTATGTCGATGATTACATTCTTTGCCATAATAATTTTGAACAGCATATAGCACACATAGATTATTTACTCTCTACCCTAAGGCAACATGGCCTAACTGTGAAATTGAAAAAGAGTTTCTTTGCCAGGCAGGAGATAGCTTTTCTCGGGTATCTAATTTCGCCCGAAGGAATACGCATTAACCCTGAGAAAGTTGAAGCTATTCAAAGCATTAATAGGCCTAGAACAGTACGGCAATTAAAGAAATTTTTAGCTATATGTAATTACCAGTCTAGATTCGTAGCGACATACGCTAAAGAAATTGCGCCGCTAAGAGAACTTCTTAAGAAAGATGTCAAGTGGGCATGGACTGAGGAGAAAGATATAGCTTTTCAGAGAGTAAAAGATCTATTTTCAGAATCTATAAGACTAACATTCCCTAGAGATGATCTGCCGTACACAATTCAATGCGATGCGAGCTCTGTAGGCCTAGCGGCAATTCTAATGCAGGTAGACGAGAACAATGAGAAACGAATCATTGCTGTCACAGGACGTGGCACGACTGCAGCTGAGAGCCGCATGTATATATCAGAACTTGAAATATCTGCAGCATTTATGGCTGTACAGAAGTTCAGACAATATATTTTTGGTAAGAAAATATACTTGCAGACTGATCATATGTCATTGTCATTTATTAAGAAATGCAAATTAACCTCATCACGTCTGGCACGATATATTCATGAATTGTGTGCTTATGACATAACTATCACCCACATTAAAGGGGACACAAACATTTTTTCAGATATAGTTTCTCGTAACCCTCCAAACACAGGCAAAATTAACGCTACAGGAGATAAAGACTTTGTTATTATGTATAACTTGCAGGAAGACAAGTACAAGGTAACGAAGAAATTAAGAGACCTTTCGAGATTGCAAATAACTGACACTGCACTATATACTTTGAGACAGAATGCCCCATTGTTGAATGAAAACACAACAGGACCACTAGCTATCAAAGATGATATCCTGTATAAATTTGATAGAAATAAGAATGTCTGGAAATCCTATATTCCACAAAGCATTGAGAAAGACATTATTATGGGTTTTCACCTAAGATTAGGGCATGCTGGTTCAGACAAATTAATTCTTACTATTGGAAGCCAATTTTATATCAAACATTTAGCTAAGAAAGTAAGACAGTTGTTATCTGCATGTGAGATGTGCTTAAAGGCTAAATGTATGAACGTGAGATATGACAATAACCCGCAAGCGATCATTTCAGATGGAGTTAATTCCCTGGTGACGGCGGACTGTCATGGGCCCCTTCCGGTATCTCAGTTCGGATTTAAACATTTATTTGTGATGTACGATATCTTTTCTAAATACATAAAGATTTATCCACTGAAAAGCATTACAACTAAAGCATGCTTGGACAAAGTACTAAATCACTACATCCCAAATCACGGTAGGATGGCAAGACTCCTTACTGACAATGCATCTATCTACTCTTCTAAAATTTGGAACAAAACACTAGAAGAACATGGGATTAAAGCCTTGCATACAAGCAGATTCAACCCGGAATCGAACCCAACTGAAAGAATGATGCGTGAAATAGGGAATTTCTTCCGCATTTTCTGTCATAAAAACAACAAGTCATGGTACAAATACTGCCAGATTGTTGAAGACTTACTCAATAACACAGTCAATGAAATTACTCAGGTCTCGCCTAGACAGCTGATGCTTGGAGATAAACCGCCGCCTTTGTTTGCAAACATCCCAGAGGTTGTTGACAAGAATGTCCCCTCAATGGAGCAGGCTGACTTGTGTAGAAATGCTTACCTGCGAATGCTTTCACGAGCAGAAAAAAGAAAACAGAGAGCAAAAAGGTATAAAAAGAAATGGACCCCAGTCATAGGTACCAAGGTCTTAGTTCGTAATCACCAATTATCTAACATGATTAAAGGCATTAATCATAGAATGCAATTGAAGTTTATTGGTCCTTACACTATCACTAGACAATTTGGAGATCACACCTATGAACTGACATGTACAAAAAAGAATAAAGTTCGAGGAATTTTCCATAAACAAGCTTTAAGACCATTCAAAGAACTTGAATAAATTCTGTGTACAGTAGGCTACTGCCAGCCATGAACCCTGTTTATTTATTTTTGTTATTGCTCACTCATTTCAGATATGCCATTTATTAATGCATATTAATAGTAATTTTCTTTAGCATGTTTTCATCACATGACATACGTCATAGAAACTGACTAATAATTATATATTTTTATGGTATGATACAAATTTTTGTAATGTATATTGTATGCAATTATTGTATGATAACATATGTGTGTGTGTACATCATGAGTACAATATTTTACAATAATGGGTTAAGAACAATTGAACTTTCAAGAAAGACACCCATATATAAATATCGATATACGTATATAATTTTACTCTCTTTTGGTATAACAACCAAGCGTTTACTAAACAGTGAAGTGATATAAACAGTGATTTTTTTTTGAAGACAGAGACTTACTATGTATTTTTTTTTACAATGTATATTTTACTATTTTATCTCAATAATTTTTCTATGAACACTCATAAATAGTGCAAAGAAATCAATATTAAGAAAATTCTTAATATCAGGTACTTATATATTTTTACATATAAACATTCAGTACCATTTAATTATTATTATTAATTATGATTGATATCAAATAATTTTTTCTTTTCATATAATCTATTTGATTTTTCTTTACATATATTCAATGTTGATGACAGAATGAAACAATCTCTTATATGATTTTACATATTATAATGTTAAGGTATGACTTTATGTGAAATTTGGTAATTTTTCACGTGTGATTTTTTCACGCGAGGGTCATCAAAATCTAAAGTTGTTCTTTTTGCAGGCGAACAATTTATATTTCGCTGCAGGCATATGAAACTGTATATATATATATATATATACATATATATTCATAGGTAATTAATATCATAACTTTAAGAGTATATACTAAATAATATTATAACAGAATGTTGGAAGAGTTTGCAAGACCAACCCTTTAGCCAGGAGATTGAAATTTACACACTAATCTTTTTAACAATACGAAGTCACAAGTAATAACCACTCAAGCGAAACTTCGCATTTCTAAAGATCTCAGCTAGAAGTCCTGAAAGTGGACTTTCCTAAGATGTTCAACTTAGCTAAAGTCACGAAAGTTGTATATTAGAAAACTGTCACAAACCTAATTGAAATTCTCAGAAATAAGGCAATTGACCTGAGTGGCTTTTCCAGTAGGACGTTCCAAGTCCGTCTCACTCACACCAAAAGGTGATGACGTGGACAAATGAAAATTCACTTAAAATATTTCAACCAATAATAACTTATTGAGAGTATGGAGAAGGGAGGATAGTTTACGCCCTTCTGACAGAGCTACAGAGAGACCTAGCTAAAACTAACATAACTTGCTTCATATCCTCCGCCGAGGATACACGGGTATTTTTCTAAGGCTATTATGGCAAGATAGCACCTAGGAGTATATCTACATTAAAGTAACAATGTAGTAGATATAATAACTTTTAAACCGAGTGTTTTTGTATAAGCTGTTTTGTAACTTTTATTCTGTGTTATGTCAAAACTTTCGACGTACTTTGAATTGTTGAATAAATCATCGAAATTCCTTTTAACCCTATCAATTAGTATCATTGTGTGAGAGCATGTATGGAGACGAAATACCTAAATTCCTATTACAGTCAACTTTCAGAGGTATTTTGTCCTATACGAACTGGAACCAGCTAAAACACGCCCGAGATCTCATGCGATTCCTGGACTACGTCATCTCTACAAGATCAACATCAAAGGTATGGACCAAGGAATATTAACCTTCACATGGACCTTCGATCCTATCCTTTTGGCGCCCATTAACCGAATTCCATTCAGATGAACGTTTCCCAGCTACCGACCCAGTTTCCGTTACAAGGTGACGCGTTTATGCGACAGAATAAAGGTTAAGGACTTGAAATACCTGTACAGAGAATAATTTTCTTTACTGTTGTGGATTCACGACGCCTATATACGTATTTCGTAATGCTATTTTTATGCTTTAACATTTGAATTGCAAACGAATGTGTTGTTCTTTAAAAATGCAAATTATTGCGCATAAAGGAAGCACTGATGCCGAGAAAGACAAGTGGGAATTAATTTTTGTGTGTGTGGCAGCCGTCTGTTGTTTGATTAGACTCCTCGCAAGTTTTTCATTAGCTTTGTTTACCGCACTTAACAATCAAAGCGAGACAAATGCTTATCTACTGCTGTGGCAGTCATTTCTTATTCTGCTGCTAAAAGCTATCCACAGAAGAGATAAGGCTAGTTTACATGATGAGTCAGGGCTCGGACTTTTAGGTGCTTATAAAAACGAAAATATTTATTTTTTATGTGTTTAAAAAGTCGAAAATATGTTCAAAAAATATGAAAATATTTTAATTAACTTATTTAACCAATATTTACAGAAGTAGCCCTACTCATCTAGTCATTCTAGTCAGCAAGTGTAGAAATGTTGCAGTGAACGACAAAAGTAGATCTTAAGTTGTGCATCTTAAAACTGTGACGATTTTCACGGAACAGAGACTTGTATCTTGAAAATGTACGTTCAACATCTTGCATATTTGTAACACTGACACACAGATGTTCCATCTGCTCCAAGTTCTCTACACTGTTACCTATTAAAATTTCTGAAATCTTTCGCAACACTTGTAACCCTTCATTCTTATTTAGGCATGACAGGAATTTTTCTTTAATTTTGTTTGCTTTTGAACCACTGGTTTTGTTAAGTTTGTTTTCAATGTGTTTGATTTCTTTTTATTGATTCTGTGAACAATTGTTTTGTTGTTTCCAACTTAGTAATGCAGTGTAAGAGGAAACAGAAATTTGCACTAATGAAGGCCAAATCCGCCCTGATTTATTCTCTGACTGAACATAACAACGCAACACATTGAAAATATGGCGCAATTTTACAAAAACTGTCAAAATATTCGTTTCTAAACATGATGTGTGGTAAAATATTACAAAAACTGTCAAAATATTCATTTCTAAACTTGTTATGTGGGAAAATATGTAAAAATAATTAAGTTACCAAAAATATTTATTCAAATAAGAAATATCGAACATATTTTTTTTTATGTGATATGCAACTCAGTATTTTGAATCCAAAGGTCCCAACCGAAACTTTGACAAAGTCCAGAAATCATAAGTAATAGCAAAAAAAAAAAAAAATGTATTTACCTAAAAGTCCTAGCCCTAATGATGACATTAGGTTTCGTAACCACTTTCATGAAAGAAATAAATGAACAATAAATAAGTTTATGCAATAGTGAGAGGAAATAACTGGATGAATGAGTGACAGGAAAGACTCAGAAGCAATTATCGATCAATTGCTACCGATATGAACGATGAACGGACAAGGTATTTGACTGATGCCCGGTTTCTATAGGCTAAATTCGCGAAATACCTATGGGTAAATTATCCAATGGACAACTTAGTTCCAGAATCACCCACCAGAGCACCATTGGTATAATGAGGAAATAAAAAATATTACCATGCCGGGAATTGAACAGCGGCCCTCTTGAACCGTAATCCAGCACGCTGACAATGAGCTACGGTGAACACTGAGAATAGATCTTGAATAACGGAGATGTGATTGTTTCATCCTATGTTTCCACTACTGCAAGTCAAGACATGGTTTTTCAATATACATTATACTAATTAGTTCGGAATAATATTGTCTTCAGATAAATACTACTATTGTCGAGATCTAATGCGTGAGAGGAAGGAAAAATTAGAAATACGACTCTAGTTTGCAATGTTTGCACACTCAGTGCTACCAAATACCGGCAAATACAGTCATTAGCTACAATGTACGGTACATGAAAATTTCAATAAGAAATATGTATATAAATTTTTCTAAGCCTGTCCTATTACAGAGAAACAAAGTCAACACTACAGATCATCTCAGCATCTCTAAAACTGTATTTACAGGTACTGCAATCAGCTGCGCACGTCCGTCATATTGATCCTACGAGAGGTTAAATTTTATCCAGCCATCCATGAAAGGATAAATTAACCCAAAGATTTACCCTTGGAGAGATCTAACACTGGTTTATAGAAAAAAAAAAATTCTCTCATTTTCATATTTACCTAGAAACTCGCCATAACTATGTGTGATCGTTATCTTTAAATTATTTCAGTTCGTAAGAGTTTTCCTTGTGTAAATTCTGCTCATTGGATAATTTACCCATAGGTAATTCGCGAGTTTATAGAAACCGGCCATGAGACAGAGAATGCAACAGATTCTGTCGGACAAATGAAAATACAGAGAGATCTGTTAGAGAGAGAGGAAGGGTGATAATTGCTCTGGGAGTGCATGGGCTAGTTATTCCGCTGCAAATTGTTTTGTGATACAGAAACACAATGAATAATGAATGCTTATTTTGTCAAGTGCCGAGTTGCACAAGTTGTAAAACGCATGCCTCTAGGCCGCAATACATATGTACAAAGCAATGTGTATCTGTTGTGTATTCTACAGTATGCTTCAACCTCTAGGGTTAATTGAAAATGAAGATTTGCCAATACTAAATGTAGTGGAGCCTGGAATGAAGAAAACCCTCTACATCTATATTTTATTTATTTTTTGCACGACGTAACTAATTAGTGGTGCTTACAAATATTGTTGCCGTGGATCGTAAGTTGACATTCCCACACGCTTTGAAAACAAAAGAAATCTCAGTGCTGTAAAAATGACAAAAAGCACACGTGCCGTAAGTAAATCCATCATAATACAAGCCTTTATCGAAGACCGGAACCAAGGCCCCCCAGTTTGTGCGAAGACCGGAACCAAGGTCCCCCAGTTTGTGCGAAGACCGGAACCAAGGCCCCCCAGTTTGTGGCGACTTTAACAGGACAAATATTCGGTCCCCATAACAACCAACACATGCGAATCACTTTCTGAAATATAACATCCATCTTCAATAGCGTATATACATAATATTTTCAGCTAATATCTCAATTAATATAAATAAATTGATATAAATAATCATCGTGCAAAAAATAGCATGCAATACTCGTTCCGTAAGCGCATAACGGATCTCGGAAATTGAAAAAAAAAAAACGAGGCGCTTTCCTCGATCCCTAAGCAGCGCTTATGGAACTAGTATCGCAATATACTATATTTATTATTTATTACATTGCATTACTTACATTATTTCACATTTAGTAATTTACAAGTAAAAATAAATAAAACCAAACAGAAAATACTATATCTAATTTAGCATTTAAAATGTAAGGTATGCCCCTATATGAGCAAAGCTCATGTTTAGGGGGGTATAGTAGATTAAATATAATTCTAATTGTTTATTAATGCACAGTAACTACAAACGAACAATTATAAATATATGAGTAAGTGCAATGTATACAAAAATAATTTTTCAGCATTAGGCCTAACCAGTGGTTTATATAGAATTTACAACACATAAAAATATACCACTTATCCGGATTAATTGGGACCGAACCCGATTCGGATAATTGGACAATTCATAAAAAAGTAATTTCTTTTTAAAATCTCAATTTAACGATTCTGTGCATACATAAAGTGTCACATCTCGACCATATTGGTCAAAGTCAGTTGTTTTGCTCAGAAATTGTCGATTTTGTCGGCTAAAAGCTTTGCTTTTGGAAAATAATCGGCCCTAAAAGAGGGTACCTTCAATGCTCGCTGCTGCAAAAATCACTTGAATACGGACTTAAAGCGATCCGGATAATTGGCGATCGGGATAGATGGAGTTCGGATAATTGGACTTCTACTGTATTTACCTATCTTTATGTCCCTTTATGTCCCTATCTCTACGATTTTTCTCTTTTCCTTCTCTTATCTCTTTCCAGTGGTGATATTCAGCCGGTTCGCACCGGTTCGCGAGAACCGGTTGTTAAATATCTTGTAGGTTCTCCGAACCGGTAGTTTCACAATGAGTGATTGCCTTTTTCCAAGATCAGATTCACGGCAATCCACAACAGTGATATGAATTTGCTAGAACCAAAACACGCAATTTATGTTCGCTAGCGGTGGACTACCACCATAGGTAGCGGACGTGCGGTTAAGTTGGAAATTTTTAACCACTGGCCGACAAGGTGGAAGGCAACCGTGCTGCCAACACCTCCCGGGTGGGACTGTAGGAATCCGGTCCGTGAGGAGCAAAATGAAGGGAACTCAGGTACAATGTAGGTAATTTCGGAGGACCAGGCAATTACGCCAATTAATAACTAATCACATGAAGAGCTAGGACTGTAGGTAGCTGGGACAGAGATTTCAACCTGGGTAATTTACAACGGTATATATTCAAGAAACCTGAATTCTGAATTATTTGATACAACACTTTTACACAATAAAATATAAGAATAATACAGTTACTGTTCTCGTAGAAAACTATTCTCCCGCCCGTTGGCGAATGTAACGCTAGACAAAGCCTGTTCACTTCACGTGGCTTCTAGGTTAAGAGACAATGGAAATACTTGTAAATGACACTAAAATACAATATTATTTCCTGAATTTCACACGCAGGCTGCTTAAACAATACAAGAGCCGAATGGTGTGGAGTTGCAGATGAATATTAGTAATATAGAGCGAAAACTGGCCTAAAACAGACGCAGCTGCAACGGATGCCTATACACTGTCACGTCTCGATCTGAACTAACTCGCGCTGCAATAGCGTGCCTAACGCTGCAAGCACACACCTGCAGGCTATGAGTAATACGCGGCAAATAATTGGCGGTTCGCGCCAACTAACACAGAGGCTAATTTAAAACACTAAAACTATAGACTCTTGATCTAACAGGGACTCTAATTTAATTCTTCAAAGTTTATAATTATGGGGACCTTTGGAGGAAAGATATTAGGTAACAACTAAAATAAAATAAAGGAAAACATACAATAACTATTGAGTAGCACTGCATTTTGTAGGCCTACATGTACAGTACTTCTCCCTATAAATTCTTCAACAAGCAAAATTGAAAACCAACTTTTCCCCGTTATCCGTATGTAGGGTTACACTTAGAACAGCAATGTGTGAAATTAACTCTTCTCTATAATATTGTCGAACGTAATAATGTCTTCAGGCTTTTCAAAGCGAAAAAAAATTATTTCGGAAAATGCTGGGAAAACTGGCATTAACAGAGTAAACCGGCTATACATTTGAAAGATTCAGAAACAATTGCAAACGATCGCGATCGTACCGTAGGCTAAGTTAATTGAAACAAGGGAGATCATGTTACTTTTTTTTTTTTTTTTTTTCATTTATTATTACAGCATGCCCCATTACGGAGTAATATTACATGCATTACATGCCATAATTTCAAGTTGAATAATGATAATATATACATTGTTTGAAACAAAGATACTTGGAATAAATTAAAGTAAAATTACATAGAATAATAATAAATCCCTAAAGAAAGTCTTATTTACATTTTTCTTAAATGCTTGTGTCAACGCTTGTATAAACCTATAGGCTAGCCTGATTTTGGTTTTGCACCGACTAAACATGATTTTTTTAGTAATAATAATCCTAATAATTATTATAATAAATATTTAAGATAATTCACAGCAAATTATTGGGTGCGCTTGAGCCCCACGGGCCCATATAAGTTGGCGCCACTGGACAAAATTGCACATTGGGTTATTTTGAATCAACATCAAATAGCCTGATGAGAACCGGTTGTTAAACTGTTTGAATATCACCACTGTCTCTTTCCATGTCTTTGTCTGATCTTTCTCTCCGATTTCTCTATCTCTATCATTCTGAATCCCGCAATCTCTAAATCTAAATATCTATCTCTCTATCTTTCTCGCGCGATCTCTCTGTATCTCTATACATTTTGTATGCCCGAATCCTTTTACCAGAAACGTATTACAAAATATATATTAAGGGGTGGATATAGATAAATGAAAAATTGAAAAATGAAATTTCATAATCATTTTAAAGATAGCCAGCATTTTAAGTAGCCTACATTTTGGAGCAAAAATTATTATTATTATTATTATTATTATTATTATTATTAATATAATAATATTCTAGTAAAAAAATTAATTATTCAGTTATAAGAGTAGTTTGTTAATGTAGGCCTAACTTATTTTTTTAAGAATATTTTTCGTGGAATGAGACACCGGTAGAAATTTTAGGCTTAGATGTGAAATATTAAAAGTTTAAATTATTGCACAATCAAGAGAACACATCTAGATGAAGGTTAAATAGCTACTTAGCCACAAATTCAATTTTTGTAAGGAAATTCTATCATCATAAGCTTTGGGTTTTAAATTAATCCTTTTGAGAAGGCAGCGTGAAAAGTTTGGTCAAAGTTGCTAGGGACCTTGCTGGTTAATTGAGGTGAGCGGTAATTAATCCAGGAAAGTAAAGAAAACAAGAAGAAAAAGAAGACGAAAGGAGTAATGTGACCTAGAGCGACAAGTTGGAGTATAAACAGGGGAAAAAAGAACAAGGGACTTCTTTTGTCAGACAGCCGGAAAAGAGATGAAAGTAAAGGCGTCGCAGGCAAAAGAAAGTAAGAACCCATTCTCAAATATATTTCTTTTCCAGAACAAATGAAGTATAATAGCAGAAAACACTAATTTAAAAATTGTTTTCTCACTGTAGTTTCTGAAAGGCGTGCGGTATCTGCATATTACAAATTAACCATTTAAGAACTGAATTTATGCAAGGGTAATAAGGCAGTAGTAAAGTGAAATTATCAGTGGGCTCTTAAGTTTAAAATCGATAAGGAAAATTTGATTAGAGTAACTGGTTATCATGATTAACACAATGACATGTAAATATAAATCCTGAATTTTTAACATAAATGATTACTCTTTTAATTTTATATTTCTGCTTTTGTACGATTTTGGAGGCGAAAAATTTAAACGTCAGTGGTAGTGAAAAAACCAAATAAAGGAACTTCCTATTCTACTGTTTTGTAATATAGCCTACAGACTTTCAACAAAAGTATGTTATTTCTACAATACTGTAGTCTATGAAAGTACCACTATGAAGATGTGTTCATTTTCTGTAAAGAAAGAAAATTTTGTTTAGTCTTTTATCAGACATTTTTACTCAGTGACGGATCCAGTATTTTTTTTTAAAAGGGTGGTGCTGCTCCAAGCGAATCAACGGCATCAAAGCATTGGATGACAGACGTTTAATACAGTACAAAATAAAACAAAAGCATCTAATACAAAAATTGCCACACAATTCCTAATAATAGCCTATTGGCTCATTTAGTACGTCCTAAATTCCATCACCAACAAATTTTGAACATGGGTATTAAATGGTCTACAACACTAAAAGTCAAGCGAAAAAAAAGTCAGCTATTTTATTTTAGCGTTCTGTGCATTGTTCTTATGAGCTCGATACTGGAAGCTTATTATTAGTTTCTGTTTTAATGTAGAAATAGAGTGAAATTTAAAAAGGTTAAACAATTTGTTGTATTTGTCGGACAAAATAGTTGACATTCCTGACATTCATGACAGTTGGGTTAACCGACGACACACGACATAACTACCGAATAGTCTTCCTATTTGTTCTTCGACCAAGTGACTGCGACCTACTCGTTGATAAGTCCATATACTATCGCTCCTTGAATAACGTATTATTTATCGCTAACGTATCTTCTATGGCCCAAGCTTTATTTGGGTTAGTGAACAGTTTCTATAATAATATAGATGAAATAAATTACGTTGCAAGTTCAAAAAATTCACTGTGCGATTCCTTAATCCTTATTAGCTTATATGTTTGAAAATGAAAGCATAGTTAAGTACAGGGTAATTCAAAATGCTCTCCGGGGTTTTAAAAAACCATTGCAGAGTGGTTATTGATCATATCTTTTCTAACATAAAGAAACATAACATACATAACATAACATAAAGAAACTCTGGAAATTTCATTTATACTCGCAACAATGGAAGGTAGTTACAATTTTCGGCCGCCAGGTAGCATTAAATGAAAATGGCGTTCACGGCTGGTGAGAAAGCATTTTCTGTGCTGGAATTCCGTGCTAGAAAGTCAGTAATCTCCGTCCAACATCTCTTTCGGAGGGAATATGGAAAGGATTCACCAACAGACAAGACAATTTATGCATGGTATGCACAATTTAAAGAAACTGCTTGCTTGTGCAAGAAGAAATCAACTGGACGTCAATCCAGAACACCAGACGACGTGGACCGTGTGCGACAATTGTATCAACGAAGCCCGCAAAAATCCACGTATCAAGCCGGCAGAGAACTAAACAGAAAGGTACCGAAACAACAATCTGCCACGACGCAGGATTGGGCGTGGGTGTGATCGCGACAACAGGCCGATGCCGTGGTCTCCGCGATCTCCAGATCTCACCCCCTGCGACTTCTTTATGTGGGGGTATATCAAAGATGCTGTCTTTGTGCCACTCTTGCCTAATGTTTTGAATGATATGAAGACGCGTATCAGAGCCAGCGTCAATACCATCGATCGTGACATGTTACGTCGAATGTGGGAAGAACTGCAATATCGCATTGATGTGTACCGCGTGACCCGAGGTGGACACAATGAACATTTGTAGGAGGCAAACCAAACTTTCACAGTTGCTGTTTCTTTTGGTACTTATTGCATCGAAGTATGTTTGGTGGTTTGGATGTAGTGGCATTATAAAACCCCGGAGAGCATTTTGAATTACCCTGTATATAATAAATTAAGTTTTCGGATGCTTCAGAGCCAAACAGGGGGGGGGGGGGTGGTAGCTCCCACAGCCTTCCCCCTGGATAAGCCAATGTTTTAACTGTAAATAGTCTACTCTGATGATGAGAGATTCGTTTTCGAAACTCACAGAACCTTCTTTTATTAATTGATTCTTCTAGATTAATTGCTAGCTGAAGTCTTCAGGATTAGGCCTATAACAGACCTGCCAATCCTAAAACCCCAAAATAAGCTAGACGTGATCAATAACTATGCTGAATTACAATAAAGTATGCTGAGAATGTTTGATTTCATAATATGGTATTATTATTATTATTATTATTATTATTATTAGTTTATTAATATTATGTTAATATTATCACCATTTTTAAAAAAAATTATAATTATTGCAATATGCAGAGCTGCCGATTTTTTCTCGTTCTATTAACTGTTCGAAGTAATGACGGCCTGTGATACATTTGATACATTCTGCACTGCATGGTTATATTTCTTTCTATTTCTGTCTGCTGTGTATCGGTGGTTGAATTAAAAACAGCAAAAACTTAATATAGACCCGAGGTATTTTATATATCATCCTTACAATGCCCTAGAACTCCTAAAAAAATCAAAATTTGTTATCTTAAATATTCGTGATGTTTTAGTCATTATAGCACAAATTAATCCACAAGAATGTATATATATATATTTTTTTAACAATACATAAAGCAATGAGTGTTTATTTTGTCAAAATGTACGTTCATTACATCAAGTGCATGGAACTGTTTTTACGTTACGAATTATGTGTACTAAAATACTTACAGGTAAATTACTACAAGATTACTACTACAGGTAAATTACTACTACAAGATTACAAGCCAAGCAAATAGTCATAAAATAAATAAATAATATATAATTAATAAATAATAAATAAATAAATAATAAATTAGTACCAGTAAATAAATAAATAATAAATAAATACCGGTAAATAAATAAATAATAAATAACTACATAAGTATCCTACATTAAAATGTCTTTACTCGAAAATGTTTTACGGCAATGTAATCTTGTGCTATTTTCTCGGGAGGTGACCGTTTCACTGGAGGTCACGACAAGAAGCAGCAGCTGTGAAAGATTGACCAGGAAATAAAAAATATATGAAAAAACTTCACAAAAAAATAAATGTTAAAATTTCCTTTCCGGTAATAAGATTCTTCAGATATTCAAATATATTTATTTATTTATTTATTCATCTATTTATTATTTACTTATTTTATCATATTTATACAAATACAAATACATATTTATACAAGTAAAACAAAACAATTTTCAAATTTCAAAAGTACCCATTTCAAATTTCAAAGTACAAGTTTTAAATATAAATTATAGCTGTCTAAATATTGTTTTACACCTCCGAAAGAGCCCCCACCTACATCGATTTGCATTTAAAAAAATATAATTTGGACCCATTGAAACTCATTAAGCAGAAAAATAAATACAACTGCCCTAATTTGATCACGGGTCTGAAGAGGATACACAGTATTCTATTTTCTAATGAGTCTGTACGATTTTCTAGCAAGCGATACAAAGTATTTTGAATGCCTAGAATGTAGTACAGGACATAGCAATAGACAGAGCTATTGTTCTGGTGTAAATGCAGAGGGGATGAAAGTGTGTTGCGTTTGTTTCATTCCAATTGTTCCAGGAGGCTTTGTCTCCGCAGGTGTGAAAGGAGAGGAGGGAGTTATTGAGCGAGCAATCTTACACGTACGCATATTCTATGCACACAATCAAACCATGCTATTCGTCTCAGTCACTGTGGCAAAATCCGAGGATTCACTGTCGAGGAATGCCTGTAGATATTAGTGTTTTTCTATTTTCGTGGAATAAAAAACAGGAGTGAAAAATCAACCCATAAGTTACAACATTACTGTGTATGATAAGGATGGCCGCGTCTCACGGTCAGTGTTAAATACAGGCGCTTTCCTCGGGGGAGGGGGATCGGAGGCTTCAAATTTTTGTAAATTATGAGGGATGTATGTAATCTGCGCCACGGTTGACACCATATTTGAAATGGAATAAAAATGATATATGTAAACTGCGGCACACAGATATGTAAACTGCGCCACGGAGATATGTAGATGCACTACTCCAGTTCCAAACAAGTGCCTACATGAGAAGTATTGAACAAGGGATACCTGTAAGAAGAACAGCTAAAATAAATGAAAAGTATTCGTGTCTACTCAAATGGGGAGAACAATATATAAACAATGAAATATCCCGTTTTGATTTTATTAAGAAGGCGTCATATGAGAACAAAGTGCTCATGCAAAAAAATTAGGGTAGTGTTTTTAACAATTTTATAAGTGACGAAGCGTTCATGCAAAAGAAACTAGGGTATTGTTTGTAACATTTTTTAAAATGACAAAGCTACCACACCCATGCAATTTCATAGCCAGTCCTAAGTCTGGAGAAGTGGGAAGGAAAATGTTAGTGCGTTAGTATGACGGTGACGCCATTTAAATGTCGGTGGCGCAGTTTACATCGTGTACGTTGGGGAAAAGGTAGAAGTGGCGCAGATTACCTTTTCCCATTATGAGAACCAATAAATGGCTAGTTATGTATCAAGTACGCAAAATAAGGCTTTATCGGACGAATACGCTCGGCCGAAACACTGGATGAGTCCGCTAAAGCTTTTGCATACCTGGTGTATACAATATTTTTAGTAAAAGTTATCTAAAAATGATATGAAATGAAATAAAAATACGGTATAATTAATTATAAAAGGCATAGTCAGCCATTTGTTGACGCCATATTCTCATAGCCTCCTGAATCCTATGCTATGAACCAAAATTCTTCTCTTTTATGAAGGTTTTCTTATGAATAATATAGGCTAACTATGTTGACTTAGGCTTATATTTGTTTTTATATCATTAAGGGTTTAGGTAAAAAAAACCTGGTAAAGTTTCTGATTAAAGTAAAGAAACAGCGTTGCTAACTATAACGTATGGGACAAAGGGATTAAAATATTATTTAATCAAAATATACAATGAATTAGGCCTACCTCAAGAACAGGGTCGGGAACGAAGGCACTGAAGGCGCGAAGTTACCCTCCCTCTCGTCCCCACTACTCTATTCCAGTAGCGAGGTAATGACAACTAAACCGGTTGACTCAGGGAATAGTCGCGTGGCAGTAATCCTGTTCAGTGCTGGCTTGTGTGCAATATAAATGAACGAAAAGTATTTAATCGGGACTGGGAGAACAAGTATTTTTTTCTTGAAGATGATAAAGCACAGGGTTTGATATGTCCTACTATTATTGACTACATTACAAGCTTTACCATCAGGAGGCATTTCAATTCGGCTTATGTTGGAACCTAAGGCGAGGTTCTATTAGCAACAGAATTGTTGATCTGGGCAAAAGTTTGGAGAAACGGTTGATAGACATTGTTCATTTTCCCTTGCCATGAAAATAAAAATACTGCTCAACTTGCTGTGTTTATAAGACGTGTAGATACAGAATTAGCTGTGATCGAGGAACTGCTGGATATTTATTCAAATAAAGATCGAGCACGTGGTGAAGATTTTTTGAGGCAGTGATGATGATAGCGTGAAAGTTTAAGTTTGATTGGGACATGTTTGTCTGCTTAGCCACAGATGGGACTCCAGGAATGGTGGGAATAGAAATGGGTCTAATAGTGAGACTGCGAAAATTCCTTTGTAAAAAGGCTTTGTAGCCATTCACTGCATTATTCACAGGGAAGCGCCGTGTGCAAAATCAGCTACTTTGAATAACGTAATGGATATCTGTGTTAAGATTGTGAATATAATCAGAGCGCATGCTCTGCGGCATAGACAATTTCAGGAAATGTTGATACTCTCAGATCCCGAATATTTGGATTTGCCATACTTCTGCCAGGTAAGATGGCTAACCAGAGGCAAAATTTTGCAAAGAATGTTTGATCTACGGAAATACATTAGCATAGGCTACATGCCTAATTTCGCAGTACCCCTAATTGCGCAGTATCTTTTTTATTTTATTTACTGCAAAATCAGGAAGAGTAATGGAAAAATAAAAAAAATGTATAAAACAGAAGAGAAGATGCCCTCTTTGATGAATAAGATGAAATATTTCCACTACTGTTCCCAATTTTGCAATAAATAAAATAAAAAGATACTGCGAAATTAGACATGTTTGCTATACTTTCCTAGCAACCAAAGGGATTGCAGTTCCAGAACTTAAAGATGATATTTTTGTTTGTGATTTAGCGTTCTTAAGCGATTTAACGGTTCACGTAAATTGAGTTAAAGACAACACGGTTGTACATTTAAGTTTTAACAGACTGTGTGAAAGCATTCAATCAGAAATTAAATATGTGGCAGAGCCAAATAGAAGAGAATAAATTGCACCATTTCCCATCCTTAAAATCGGTCATGAAAGGTGAATTGCTTGATATGAAAGAGAAATAGGCTATATGGCACTATTACAGGAGTCATCAGGAACATTCTCAGATAAATTTTTAGTCGTGAAAGCGTTAGACAGTAACTGCAGGCTTTTCGAAAATCCATTTAGGCTACATATGATCCTTCGGTGGGCCATGACGAACTGCAATTGAAATTAATTAACCTTCAAAGCAGTACACCATTGCACAGTTCAGGAAAACTTGGTTTGGATTTATACACTTCACTGCCGAAAACATTTCCCAAGCTGCGCCTTTTTGCAAGTAAATTACTGGCCATTTTTGGTACTACTTATCAATCTGAACAACTTTTCAGCCTATTGACCTTGAACAATAGCTTGCTGGGCAGTCACATTTCTGGTTCATCGAGTTTGCAGTCGGATATTAAAAAGATAATACCCGCAAAGAGACTAAAAAGATTCCAACTGTCTAAATTAACAACACAGTGTTATTAAGAATACGCCAATATGTAATAATGTACGTTTAAATAAATTCACTACACTATTCAGTTAAATTGTGACGTTTATTTTGAGAATTACGGTATAGAAACCACTTAAATGCCACTAGTAACATAAGGGAAATTAGTAGACTAGTTAATAAATAATGTTTTGTATAGACTTGCTTCTTTGAGCTGAAGGCTTGGCTAGAATATTAGAACTGTGCCTCAACGTTGCCATTGCGTCTTTCCTCATGGTACCTAATTGTCCCAATACATCTCTTTGTGCCTTCCTTGCCAACTCTTCAGCAGTTCAAGAAATATTCATTTCATTACTTAAAAGATCTCTCCTCCAATGTCTGAGGTACCGCCACTGTGGCATGCGTCACGAGTCTGCCTACCTCTCACGTGGAAGGAATGGGGATGGGGCGAGTGTAGGGGTAAAGAACTTCGCACTCTCAGTGCATTGCTTGCCAAGCCTGCTCAAGAACGAAAGAATATCTTGGATTACGAAAGACTTAAATCACAAATAAAACTGTTTTAAATTCTAAGATTAAGTGCTTTGATATAGGCCTAATATTAAATATATATATTGATCACCATTAGACTAAGTAACTATGTTTCACTTCATTATAATCATATATTTTGTTTTATGTTCCTATGTAATATACCTCTTGTATATGTTTATAAGTTATTATATATGGAAATTAATACACTATAATGCATGTCATGTTATATAAAGCCCCTTCAGGTGAGCTTTGGTCGTTGGGGTTTTCTTACCATCAATAAAAAAATAAAATAAAAAAACATCAGAAGATTAACAATCATTTTCACCATCACTAGCATCTCTGAGGAACGCCCGAGTTACCAGTAAAAGTGCAGAATTTAGATTGATGAAATATAACTTAGGCCTACTATAGAGGGTAGAGTATGTTCCACCTAATCACCACTAAATGTTTATAAACACAATTCCAAGAAGGCACATCGTAGAATTTACAAATATTGTGAAGTATTGTAATTTTGTCTGAATTGTTAAAAAATTACAAAGTTATGTACTTGACTGTTCATTAAACAGATATATATATATATATATATATATATATATATATATATATATATTACAAAACATATGAACAAATATTTAACAGTATTTACAAACTAAGTCAGTTTTACAATAACTTGTGGTGTTTTGTTTTTAAATCCAATGTGTACAACAGTTATGTAAGTTTTTTATAAACATGAATAATTGAAAATCAAATCGCATTGTAACAGAGTAGGCCTATTATTTTCTCAGCTCTTCAATTATTCTCTCTAATTAAACACGAAAATGTAGAAGAAAATTTTTCATGTAGCCCAAACAGAATGAGGATAAAGCAAAAACATCTATTAGGATTTATTCTGAAATCTCTTAAAACCACTAAATACTTCGAAATATATAAGTTCTAAAATAGTAACTTTGAGATATACAGAAGTTTGTGTTTGCACTTATGTACTTTTTGCAGATAACTGTGTTCGTATAGTCACAGATATATCTCATAAAATAAATAACTGGCATAATAGCTTAAACAGTTGAACAAAAAAAAATTCTAGATATTATGAAAGTGTACAAAGAAAAAAGGGAGACCACACGTGAAGCCAAAGGATAAAAGCGGTTTTGTCCGGCTGAATGAAAGGTAGGATTATTTACTAACCATACAGAACTGTGATTTTTATCCTGTACGTAATTCAACTGTTTGCAGAGCCGTTGCTACGGCAACTAGTTTGTTTGTTTTGTATTCTTCTGGGCCTCAAACGGCTTTGTTCGGATCCCCGTACTTACTCAAACAACATAGCTCGCAAAGTAGAGCACCGTGTATCTAACTTTTGTACTTTAAACAATTTCACTCTCTGCAGGCTTCCTATTGTTACACTATCTTCTTGTGTTGTTTTCTAACTTCGTATATAAAACCTGTGAACTTTGAAACTGCGTTGATGAAATAAACAGAAACATTCCCAGACTATAAGAAAGAACAGAACACAAACAACAATGCAGACTTAAGGGGAGATGGTAGTTACCGCTAGCAAAATTATAGAAAATATAGCGTATGTTCAAGAAGCCATAACTCAGGTGTTAACAGTCAGATTTAGTTGAATTTTTTTATGCTTTGCAAGTGCACTCTTCAGCTTTAAATAAGCAGAGCATGGTTGATCTAGTCTTCGCTGTTTGGTAGGAAAGAATTTGTTAGCACATAGGTGGTAATTTTGTTTTACAGTTACTTTCCTTGACATAGGTACGCTTTATTCGATTTCTGTAGCTTAGGGTTTTGTGAAACTTTGGGAACTTACTAACAATAGGTACTACTATTTACCCTAGCACAATCAGTCTAATATGTACAATATTACTGCATGAAAACTACATGAAAACTTCACGACTAAAAAAAACAACTTTTTTTTAATAAAAATAGTTGAAAATTCTGTATAGTCAAGACTTTTCCCATAATTCTGCTAAGAAAGATTTGTCATCCATATATAATGAATTCCTGAAAGTTTCATTATTTTAGCATGAATAGCTTTTCAGTAAATGGTACCTGAAGTAAAAAAAAAAATGTAAATTTACAGGAGAGCGAAAAGAAAATGACGTGCCTTATGGTATTTGATCCATTTAAGAAAACTCCAGGTCGCTCTGCTTTGCTTAATAATAACGCAACATATAAGACCTATATATTAAAATGTTCACAAAACTATGCTCTATTGCATGAGATTAAGAAAAAATATGATTTTTTTGACACTGATAACTACCATATCCCCTTAATCTCCACATCAATCAGATGACCAACAAATTAATAATAGTGAAACATATTTCGGACTTTTAGGTCGCTAAAAATGCTGTTTTAGGTACCTAAAATAGGCTCTAAAAATCGTAAAATAGTCTCTTATAAAATCGTTAAGTTGCCAGCTTTCTGAAATATCTCAATTGCAATGCACCATTAATCACTAGTCATAGTCACAATTAATCAATAATCATGATAAAACACAGATATAGACCTATTACTAGGGCCTGTATTACTACCATAACAGTGAAAACCTAATCCCTGCGCCCAGAAGCTACGCACGCTAGCATATTCAACCCTTGTATCCCTCAGTGATTCAAAGAACTACGTTTTTTTCTTCTGTTACTGGATGTGGGAGTCGGGAGAAAAACACTACATTTTCTTGGGAATTCCAAAGAATTTTTCTACTGAAGACGAAACATTCCTTACTATTTAACCACGTCACAAATGTGTCATGTACTGCACATTCCGAGCTAAAAATTTAGTACGAACTGAAAATAAATGCTAGAATTCATAATAAAAAATTACTTATTTTGAATTTTAGAGGAAAAACAAGCAAAAAAGGCAATATTAGGTTCTAATGTAAAAATAGGCTGTTTTAGGTCCTATAAAAGTATCAGTTTTACGCATAGTCACTTAAGAAACATGCATATACAAGTTTTCGTCAATATAGGCTATCACTTCAGGACAGATATATAAGCATTCATGAGCCACAGATTATTGTCTCTGTTGGACACTACATGAGAATATTATGTGGCTCATGAATGCTTATATATCTGTCTTGAATGTTAACTGTACAATAACAGTGGGAGCCCGGTCACAAAAATCACTTCTTAGTGTGCCTCACAGTACTGCATATGACATAACTTGTCTATCTGTGAGGTAGACCATTAGGGCAATCAGTCATAGGAGAGAAGTTCCATCTGGCGCTGTGAATTGAGCTCCGGCTTAGCTCAGTTGGTAGAGCATTGGCGCGAATAGCCAAAGGTCCTGGGTTCAAGTCCCAGTGCCGGAGGAATTTTTCTCCTATAATATTCTCATATCACTTCAGGATTAAAATCCGAAGTCTATTTATGAGTAATGTTGGTCTACAATTCTCTATGAAACATTCAATGTTTGTCGGCTGTTTTAAAAAATTCAACAAATATTTCAAACTATTTAGGTCTACCTTTTCGGTGATATTAACGTTCAAATAAGACGACAATCTGGCCATGAGTATTATTTTGGTCAGGCTGACGTTTGTTGTCCGTATCCAAGCAATCTGTGTCTTCCTGTATCATGGAAATGTTACATAACTTTATTTCGCCGATTTCTTGTATTTTTTTTTTTATAATTGAAAGTTAAAATGGAACAATAATTAACTCTAAAAAACGCAGGCGTATGCTAATTCTAAATTGGTATTCTTTCATTTTCATAATGACGATCCTAATCGTATAACAACATTTTCCAACCAAATTTTCTTGATGAATTTCCTTGTTCAGTGAAATTTTGATAGTGATGTAATTTCACAGGTACCGTACCTGCTAAGTTGGTAGGCTATCAGACTATTATTGCTCGGTATCGCCAGTTACGCATCTGTGAGGATATGAAAGGACTTGGGTTTCTTAAACTCGTAGCCTCCTTGAATGTGGGAAGTCCTCCATGGCGATCATTTTGAATCCTATGAACCGAATTTTATGCAAGAAGGTATTAACCATCAGATTTATTTCTATTATTTTCAAAATTTTCTAGCCTACAAAAAAATCTCATAGGATTTTTAGATACCCATTATGATTATCGAGAAAAAGACGTTTCACCCGTTTCCGGTAACAACAGGTTGATGTTCCTTGCTGATATTTAGCATTACTACAGCCAAACCACAGGTGAAATAGATTGTTCTTTGTTTTTCTAGAAACAAAACACAATGCCAATAAGGAGGCGGGGTACGCCGTAGCATAGTGGTTGAGACAAACCGGAAGGTCTCGGGTTCGATCCCCGATGAGTTCTTTGGAGTTTTTCAATTGGCTTAATCCTTTTGGAGACACAATGGCCCTGGGGTCGACTCAGCCTCTAACAGAAATGAGTACCAGGAGCAATCCTGGGGGTAAAGGCGGCCGGTGCGCAAGGATGATAACATTACCACCTTCATTTCAGAATGTCTAAAATCAGGGGGCCTCAACCTCCTGGAACCCTCTGGGCCTCCATGGCCTGCATAGGGAACACTTTACTTTGAGAGGCGATGGGCTTACCATCTGTCCCTCTGCCCTCTCTCGGAAAATATGTGTAAAAAAATGCACATAGGTAACAGAAACCTCCACTTGGAGGCCCTTCGCCCCAGGGGATATAGGACACCAGAGAGACATAGAGAGAATAAGGCAGGGGCGGATCCACGGAGGGGGGGGGGAAATGGGGGAAATTTCCTCCCCAAAAAATTTGTAACATTAAGCACAAATTATTAAAAATTTATTAGAACATAACCCAAATGCTTAAATTAAAGCAACGACATTCATTATTTTGAAATACCTTTGTAAGAAAATGCTGAAATGTTCATTTTGTTTTCAATTGTGTACTGGGAATAATTAATTTTTATGCGTAAAAACTTCCCTCTCTACTTTGGTACCCCCCCCCCCCCAAAATGTCTCTCTGGATCCGCCCCTGGAATAAGGAGGCTTTGTAATCTTCCTATCGTGTCTACAGTAGCCAGTGCGAAGTCGCTCGCTTTTCTATCCGTACGAAGGATATTCTAATTCAAGGAACATAAACAAATACGAGATAATCCAGTTAATACACATTTGTGCTCTGTGCTTCTATTTGAAGTGTAGTTTGCGATGCATCAATATTTGCTGTCGTAGAAGGGAAACAATAGCCGGGGAGTGTAACGTAATGAAGTGAATAATGGACTCCCATAACAAGGAGGGAGGTAGGATAATCAATTGCTGCAATGCGTTGAGTTGCACACTATAATTATTATGAGTGGGCGTGTATTTTTTAGGACTTCTCCACCAACAACTATGAGTCCAAAAAGGGTATTTGTGCCGAGACATCGCTCTCTTTAAACATTCCCCCGACAACACTAAAATTTCCTTTTGGTGGCACTATGGCCCTGGGGTCGACACAGCCTCTAACAGAAATGAGTATAGTCCAGTTATTCATTGCATGGCCAGACGGCTTCCTTTCGTTAGGAGGAAAAGTTTGCCGACAGCTCAACCCATGTTCTTTGCTTTTACCGCACCAATCAGCTAGTTACCCCAGCCAATCAAAATCTAAGAATGTCCAGTGACGATTTTGACATCTACTCGTCTACTCCGAGTGGAGTGAAATGCGTGGTTGCAAGACCAAGTTACAGTAAACAATAACACGTGTGAATTGAATAAAGCGAAGGAAGAACTGAGGTCAGTGATAACAATGAGAGAATACTGCAACGTTGCTTTTGTTTTGGAAAGCGGAAGCCAAGACCGATTTAGTCAGATCAATTAACATAAAGAAACACCGAAACCTTTGAAGCCGACTGGCCATGCAATGAATAACTGCACTATACCAGGAAGAATCCTGGGGGTAAAGGCGGCCGGTGCCTAAGGCTGACAATCTTACCACCTTCACGTGCCGAATGTCCAAAATCTGGGAGCCTCAACCTCCTGGAACCCTCTGGGCCTCCATGGCTTGTATAGGGATCACTTTACTTTACTTTACACTGCAATTTCCGCATACTGTTTCGGCCATGTTAATACGATCTCTTCCCACACTATTCGTTTCTCTTCAGGAGAATAAAATACCATTGTTCCCTCATCCGGAATTTTTTACTGATTAATTATGTACAGGTGTTGGTGTGCTCAGTTTGCGGTCTCCTATAAAATATAGCCGTTCTATGCGACCTCTTAAGTGAAGTAGGCCTATTTGTTGTGAAGAAAACATAACTATTTCTCCCAATATACAGTCCGAAGTAATTCTGTGTTGTTATCGGCTCCACACAAGAATCGGTTTCTGTACTGGCATGTCTAAGGAGTCGAGTGAAATGATGTAAGTAGTAGTTCTAGAAAGAAAGGTCGTAATAAAATGACCAGCACTGTATGTATATATATATATACTTATACTTCCTTTGCGAGGAAGTATTAAACACTACTATTGGTACTACTTTTTAAAATTAATTCCAAATGTGAAAGTGTTAATGAATTTCTGAGAATTATTCATATTTTTCATTAAATCCTTTTTGTGCAAAGAATATAATAAAACAATCGGTTATTATAAAAATATTATTTTTAAATTAAAAAAGACTATAACTTGTCATTATTTTAAACTAGCAGGTACCCGCGGCTTCGCCTCGTCCATACATTTAACTGCCAGTCTAAGAAGATGTCCTGTAGACGACAGAAGAATGTCGAAATGCCTAGACATACAATAAAAATCATCAAGCTTGTCCATTTTATTTATTTTATTGATCGAGCTCAACGGTACTACAACATGACGTATTTTAACACCAAACACAACAGAATATCGCGGCTCTCAATAATCAGGCCTACACTATATATGACCAACTGTGCGTTGGAAATCGCTAAAATCACATTTTCCGTTCTTTAGTAATAACTCATAACTAACTAACAATAGGGAAAATTTAAAATCTGGCTTCGATGTACATTTGACCATTCCGTCTACCTATTTAACAATTACAGATATTTGCGTGGTGTAGCCCAGATTTGGATGGGCGTCGCACACAAACAGAGAAACTCCTCCTTACATTGGAAGCTGTATTTTTATATATTTTAAACATATAGGCCTATTATGTTAGAAAGGTTCTACAGAAATACGATTTAACGTGATGTATATGTCAGTTTGTTGGTATTCAGAGAGTTTTTTTTATTTATTTAAGTTAAAGGTATTAAATTCCTGGATTTGATACAAACAACAGTAAAAGATTGAAGATGCACAGAAATAAATTAAGATAAAATCAGGTAAACTGATGTAACAAAGTGCCAGAATGCTTTTTTTAATCAGTGGTAGACTAATTGAAATTATGGTAGGCCTATGCAGAAAATAAGTAATTTTTTTAATCGATTTCTGAGTTAATCTCTAGATTGATTCATTAAGCAGGGCTTACGGAAGGTCAAAGGTCTAGTTTGGAGCGTACGTGAAGAAATATGTAGGTAATGTTATTTGTCAGATCTAACTGTATTGCAACTTCCAAAGCGTATATGAACACTGTAAAACAATATGTTGTCATGAGAACTGATTTGCAATTGATAAATTCTTTCTACTACATTACCATGAAAAGGCACTAAATTGGGCAATACTCCGGTATCGGTCAACCGATTTGGTCCAAAATTAATAGGATTTTTTTTATGGACATTATAAATGCGTATGCCAAGTTTCATGAATATCCGGTAAAGTGTATTTGAGTTATCGCGCGTACAGAGACATGGACAGACAGACAGTTGGACAAACATTTTCCCATCCACCACACAATCTCAGAAAGTGCCATTCTGTCACCTAATAGCAAGCTTTAAGTAATAACTTTAAAAACCTTATGACGGAGTTTACATATGAATTATAGTCTACACTATCATTTCATAGCATACTGTTGGAGCTTCCGTTTGGAATAACACACCAGAAACACAAAAACTTGTTAGAAAAAATATTGTTTTTAATTAATTGTAAAATAAAATGCCTTCCTTACACCCTCTTTCTCTCTTTTGGATCTCTCGCATTCAATACTATCCAGCTTTCTGTGTATAAAAACACATCTGCATTTGGAGAAGATAAGTTTAGTAACTGAGAGTACCAGTAAAGAATTTCCTGAAATAACATATCCCAGACGGAAACTGGATTATTTTCTTTGCCTAGAAACGTACGCCGAGGTAATTCGCTGTCGACTGTACTTTAAGACGTCTTTTATCTGGTTTCTGTAAACAGATATGTGGAAGGAGTTGGGTGCCCGAAGAAAAAAACAATAAAGCACTGAACACGCCAAGTCAGCCGGAACTCTGGCAAAGGAGAGAGCGTGTTCACAAAACCGATCGCCCGGGAATCTCTCTGCGGCCGGTCGGAGAAACTCGAGCGAGCGGAAGGGAAAGGATTCAGTTACATTGTATAAAAAAGAAAGGAACACGAGATATGGTGAATCACACTCTGCAAAAAGGATTTTTGGAAAAAACACTGCTTGCAGAATATCCAATGCTAAGGAAAATTCTAACTTAATGCACTCTGTGTTATAATTATTTTTTCCCGCTGAAAAAAAGCTGATTTTAAAAACAGCAACAGTAGCTTTGTTCCTCCTTTAAAATTAAAAAAAACCGGAGATATTAACCATTAAAACAAAGCCTTATTTTGGAACGATAACCGTGGAAAACAATATAAGTGCCAGAAATTTTTTTGGTTGTTTCTTTTCGTGGAAATTGGTGTACTTGCCATTGTCAACAACCCAGTAAAGGATATAAAAATCGTTCATTAGATGGCACCTAATGAACTCTTTTCATATCCATTGCTGGGTTGTTGGCAATGGCACATACACCAATTTCTACGAAAAAACAAACAATAAATTTTTCTGGCACTTATATCGTTTTTCACGGACACCCCACAATTCTTTCACACTGGCCGTGTGTAGGCTAAGATGGAAAGGTGAAGTCAAACTGAAAAATTCAATGCCATAGCCGGGATTTGAACCAGGATCTTCGGCTCTCCGTGCCGATGCTCTAACAAACTGAGCTACCATAGACCGGCATGTTGCCATGGTAGTTCAGTTGGTTAGAGCATCGGCACGGAGAGCCATAGATCCTGGTTCAAATCCCGGCTATGGCATCGAATTTTTCAGTTTGACTTCACCTTTCCAAGTCCTTATTTTGTCTGACATTTAGTTATCCCTCATGACACCTCCACCCACCTAAGATTCTTATTTGAATATCCTTATTCAATATGCTTAAAGATTCATTAGAATAGAAAAATCTGATACAGCAAATATTTGTCTGCGGATCTAAATCTCCAACACTATAATATTTGAGAAACTGAAAGATTTAAGTCCAAAAATGTAATAAATTTTAGGGTTAAAAAATATTTTTTATATACAGATTAGGCACTTATGTCAGTGGATCTGGTGTCGAAACTCAGATATTAAGGAAAGACTACAATTACTTATTCATTTGTTGATATAAAACAAATCAGTTTCAATTTTTCTTTTAAAAGCGACATTGTAAAAAAAATGAACCCTTTCCTGCTTTCAAAACTCTTGCAAATAGGTATTCAGATTTGCAAGAGAATAAAACTATAAAAGCCCTGTAGATACGAATGTCATTTATTTCTTCGACCGTAGCTACCACAGAAAAGCCTTTTAGAAACAACCTGTCTACTCCCAGATGGAAATTTCATGTCATTGGCTTTTAAAACCAGTAATCCCTGGTATCCATGGAGACCGTCTGTAGCTCTCAGATATTTAAAACAGTTGAAGGGTTTCCAATACGTTCGTGTTTCTTACTTACGTAAGACTATTCAACTTAAATTTTCTCGGTTTATCGGCTCTTTTGTGCTGATGGTCTATTGGAATTCAAATTTAATGATGTGAACTACTGAGACAGTTTTAATTATATCTATCAGATGAGGGTTAAACTTCTACAAAATAATAAAATTACTTCATTAGAATTCAGATGAAAAACCCAGGTTTAATTTGACAGTTTTTTCTATAATGTCTCTTTAAACTAGCGGAACTGTCAAGTGTTAGTGGAGTTGGGTTCCAAAACGCTCGACTCAAATACTTCTATACTCCCAATACTGCCATAACTTCTTTATTATCTGATTAAAAATGTGCCAACTTATTGTAATTAAAAAATGCATTAAAATATGTCAGTTATGAACTTCTGATACAATACAGATAATATACTTTCTAAACATGTCGAACGATTATAAATTAACGTGAAAACTTCTCTCGACGTATTATGAATTTATGGGATATTTAACATTTCTGATCTCCTAAAATCTTAGATATATATACATAATTTATTAACATTATATTATCATAATCATCATCAACATCATCACAAGAGTATCACTTAATACAGTCTCTCACGGTTATTTAGTAGTCTATTACATATATTACAATAGGCCTATGCTTTGTTGAATAATATGTATGGTTTATGAACAGAATATATTTGCGTGTATATATTTATGAATTCTTTGCCTTACTACCTACTGTCTCGATATAAGCTGGTAATTTATAAAATTAGTTTGTGCTTCTAAGAAGGTATTGGTGGATAAAGAGTACTTACTCTATAGCAATTTTATCAGCGATAGTGGAAAGAGAGGAAGAAAGTACAATAAAACTAACCCTCAATTTACTTTTACGACCCCCCTCTCTCTTACTTCTACATGCCTGATAGCAAAGGAATCAATGGAAGAAAGCAATGTCCTCAACTTGCCAAACCATCAGGACATTATTCAAATAAACTTTTTCCTTCTCCATTCTTTCTTTGCGCAAGCGACAGTGCTGCGCTCTACAGACTAAAATCAATTACACCGTACGAAACTGTAGCATTAGCATATTCACTGGTTACTATAGAAACATCAGCTCTGATATTCTTCCGTGATATTTCTATAGGGAGAAGAGACAAGCCGAAAACTACATCCTACTTGTGAACGTAGGTGGAGGGTTTTGTGGTCTATTTACAACAAGAATGCACTTCACGTATTGATGATGTATGCTAATTTGGTGAAATATGTTAGGCTTTAGTTCTTTTTGTTCATACTGTTTATAACATCGAGAAAATAATAAACATAGAGCCTAAAATCGGGAAAAGGTCATCTGCGCCCCTTCTACCTTTTCCCCCAACCTACACGATGTAAACTGCGCCACTGACATATGTAAACTGCGTCACCGATATTTAAATGGCTTCACCGTCATTCTAACATTTTCCATCCCACTTTTCCAGACTTAGGACTGGCTATGAAATTGCATAGATGTGGTTTAAAATGTTAGGCTTTGTCATTTACAAAATGTTAAAAACAATACCCTAATTTATTTTGCATTAGCGCTGCAAAGATTTTGGTAAATCAAAACTGGGTATCAAAATTGTACATCTAAATGTTCAATACGTAAGTAACAAAATTGATGCCATCCAGATATGGTTGAACAATATTAAAGCTGATATTGTAATATTCACTGAACATGGTATAAAAAGTGAGCAAATGCAGTACTTCAAACTTGACAACTATACGTTGTTGGCATATTTTGGTAGAAAGGATCATAAGGGTGGGGGAGTAGCGGTATTGTCTAGTAATGAGTTTGATGCATGTAATATGTCTTGCATAAATACAGACAGTGTTGAAAAATCTTTTGAAAGTGCTGGTATTGTACTAAATACTAACAGTGCAGTTGTAAAAATCTTCGGACTATACGTGTAAACGATTCACTCAACATTGGTTGTAAAGCGACCATTGAACCCATCCGAGATTCGCTATATTTAACTCCCACTACTGTGCACGAAATTACAAACATCATAAACCAATTGCCTAGTAAAAATACCAGTGGATGGGATGATGTCTCCTCAACCCTACTAAAATCTTGTAAATACTCTCTAGTAATGCCGCTAGAACATTTATTTAATGCTGCTATGGAAGTAGGAGTCTTTCCTAATTGTCTTAAAATTGGCATAATTAGACCTGTACATAAAAAAAGGGGATAAGCAAGATATTACTAATTATAGGTCTATATCTTTAACATCCGTTATTGCTAAGTTATTCGAAAAATTACTTTTAGTGAGGATAGTTAACTTTCTTAATAAACATGAAATCTTACAAAAAAGTCAGCACGGTTTTAGGAAAGGTCATTCAACCTCGACTGCAATAATATCTTATATTCATGAAGTTATGGAACAATTAAAACATAATAATAAAACTGCAACTATTCTACTTGACCTGTCGAAGGCCTTCGACTGTGTACAACATAGCCTACTATTAAGTAAAATGGAGAAATATGGCTTTAGAGGCATATCACACAATCTATTATCTTCTTATTTGCAGGGAAGGGTACAATGTACTGAAATAATCACTGAGGCGGATAATTATATTTCAAGGACTAAATCTCAATTTCTGGAAGTAAAAAGCGGAGTACCCCAAGGTTCTGTATTGGGGCCAGTTTTATTCATATTATATATTAATGATATTCCAAAAGGCAATTCATTCCGTTCTGTCACATATGCTGATGATACAACTGTTCTCTGAGTGGAAAAATCCTTATGCGCCCTTCATAATTCTGTCTTATGCACTCTTGCACTACTTGAACAATACTTTAGATCTAATGACCTCACCTTGAACAAAACTAAGACAAAAATAATATTCTTTGATTTGAATAACAGAGGAATTCAAAATGATGCGTTGTCTGATGAATTCATCGCTATGACTACCTTAGATCACTCCTTCCTGGGTATACAATTAGATCATCGGTTATCATGGGACAAACATATTAACATCTTATGCCCTAAACTCAGTAAAGCAGTATATTTAATGAAGGTCATGAGAAATTATGTTAATACTAAGGTTAGAGAATTGATATATTATGGCTTGTTCTATTCTCACCTTAATTATGGTATAGAAGTTTGGGGTGGTGCAGCATTTACTCATATAAACAGGATACTAGTACTGCAAAAGAAAATTATTAGACTAATGTATAACTTTAAAAAAAATGTCTCCTGTAGAGAAGTCTTTAGTTCAAATAATATTCTTACTGTTGTTTCACTCTTTGTATTTAAAACGGTTTTACTAGTGGTAAACAAATCGGAACAAAAAAAATAATATTGATGTACATAGCTACTGCACTAGAAGTAGATTTTATTATTTTAGGGAAGCCTATACTAAGAAAATAATTGACAAAGACCCATATAGAATGGGAGTAATCCTATTCAATAGACTACCAGTTGAAATTAAGAGTGCTAGAAAGGATAAATTCAAAAAAAAGACTTAAGGAATACTTAGTAAGGAAGGCTTTGTACAGACTAGACGAACTATAAATGCCATTACCAATCTGTGTTAAAAACGTTTCACTCATCGAATACTCCCTGTACTTTTATTTTATGTTTTAACTTGTAGCTATTTTTAAGCATTAATTGTTGTATTTATTAATGTATCTTATACTTGACAATGTCTGATAGCTGTAAGCTCTATTGGCAATAAAGTTTATTATTATTATTATTATTATTATATTATTACTTAACAAATTGTTAAATACATTAATTTTACCCTAATTTTTTCCATGAGCACTTCGTTCTCATACGACGCCTTAATAAAATCAAAATTAAATACAGGAAATTGATAGTCTATTCAAAATAAATTTCTAAAATATACGTATTTCAAACAGTTTAACTACTAGGCTACCCTAAATTTGAATCATATTCAACTATGTAACAGTATTTCAATATCCCTGAATTATCACACAGACGAAATATTCATGAATTGTTGTTTTTATATAAATTAATTAATAATGAAATAGATGATATTAATATTCTTAAAGAAATATATTTTTATGTTCCACGTTATAGATCTCATAAATTGCATAATCTTTTTTTCAACCCAAAAGTAAACACTGACTCTCATAATAATTCTCCTCTTTATAATGTACTCCGACTATACAATCAGTTGCACAAAATGGACAATATAGATATTTTTAATACTAACAATAAGCGGTTCAAAAATATATGTGAAAAAAGTTTTAAAATTTTTAAAATAGTAATTATTAAATTATGCTCCATGTCATTTTCTTTACTTGAATCTTTCTGATATGTATATTTTCCTCCAAAACTATTACATTATTATTTAAATTATTTGTTTTTTCATATTATGTTCCCTTGTGTAATTGTCATATTGTTTGTGTTTCTGGTTTTCTTTACTGTGTGTTTTTTTTCCTTATTGTTATAGCATTAGCTTAATTATTTTGAATATCACTTAAAATATTTAATTTTAGAATCTGGTGTATTAATGTAAGCGAGAATATTGTAATTGGGCATTAGCCTGTAATATTCTTAGTACAATAAATAAATAAATAAAACGGGATATTTCATTGTTTATATATTGTTCTCTCCCATCACCTCATGTGCAAAAAATTGTTACTGAATAGAAAAGAACATTCACATTTATTAGGTCTAACTTTTGTTTGCCTATAACTACTGCCGCAACCTACATATCTCCGTGGCGTAGTTTACATATCTGTGTGCCGCAGTTTACATATCTAATTTTTATTCTATTTCAAATTCGGTGTCAACCGTGGCGCAGATTACATACACCCCTAAAATCAATTTTATAATTTCAAATTTGATAACTTCGTTGAACACCTAAACTTTTTTAACTATCTTTCAAGAATGCAGGTACTAGTCAGAAGATATATTGATTATTTCACGTAAATATCCTTCTTTGTAAAATAAATAAAAAATCTTTAACGATTCCGTATTCTACCCATTTATTTCACGGCACGATAAAGCTGAAAGTAGATTCGTCAAGTCCCTTCAAAGACATTAAATTTCAAATTTTTTATTTTATTTTATTGTTTTCATTTTTATTTCAAAGTGAGATTGGTAAATGCGAGGTAATAATTTATGAAGTTATACAGTATAGTAATAATAATAATACGACTGAAAAGAAAGTAATTCAGTTTTTACTGCGAAAGATGATAAGATATTCTTCCTAAGGCATTATTTCGATGAAAATTGCCACACTTTTTAAGAACACTAGCTGTAGAAACTGACGATAAATTATTTTAGTTAGATAATTTCAATTACACAGAATTATGCTACATATTATGAAGAAAATACATGCTAATATAAGATAAATAGGATGTACTTAAGATAGTTCTGGTTATCACTAATTGGTAGAATGGTTGCTTACGAAGCTGTCAGTGCCAATTTTGATTACCAACTCAGGACAAATCTACGGCTAAAAGTTATTTTTTTCCTGCCTGGTTGTAGACATTTCTACAACATGTCTAAAAACGCTTAAAAATCCTAGTAATGTTATTATTATTATTTATTGACCTCAATCAATTAGATGTTTCAGGTCTTTTCAGTGTGTAAAATTCCAATTGTTAAATCTAAATTTAAAAAAATATATATATATATATATATATAGGCCTATAGATGCTAAAAGTATCACACAGCTTACAAGAGATTAAGACGCTATGTGAGCACGATTGACTTCACATAATTCACATAAATTATAAAAAAGGACTATTTTTTTGCCATTAAGGCACGGTTCTTTTAACCTCAAATACAAAACGATATAGGACACAAAAGTTTGCCTTAAATTTATAATAAAATAGCCGAAAATAACAAGAAAGAAAATTTAAATGTATGTAAAATTTCAGAATATCATACAAGAAATAAATTATGAACCTAGGGCTGGTGAATATTTGAGGCAACGAATCATCATTGCTAAACAAAGGGGGAATGCCACTAGTGTGATGGGAACCTTTCCTCATGCCCGGTTTCTACAAACTTGTGAATTACCTATGGGTAAATTATCCATGGACAAATTAGTTCCATTTAACCTACAATGATATAATGAGCAAGGCCTCGGAGTTGTACAGTTAATTTAATGCAGAAGGCTTTGATTCTCATTGTTTAAATATTACTATTGATCCTATGAAAGGTTAAATTTTATCCAGCCATCCATGAAAGGATAAATTAACCCGAAGATTTACCCTTGGAAAGATCTAGCCCGAGTTTGTAGGAACATTTTTTCTGTTATTTTCATATTTACCCAGAGGACATTTATCTAGAAACTCACCACAAGTGTATGTGATTGCTATCTTTAAATTATTTGTGTTTGTGTGGTGTTATTCATGTGTAAATTCTGTCCATTGGACAATTTACCCATAGGTAATTCGCGAGTTTATAGAAACCGGCCAGTGATCAGCCCTTGACGAAATGTATTTATTTTAATTGTTGTTATCGTAACAATCCATTGTATTTCTTTATTGTACTTTAAATATATACGTTAATAAACCTAATCATTGCATTTACTGTTCTCTATGCGGTCCGACACACGTTTATAATTTGAATGAAAACTGACCCAAATAGCGTTATTATTTTTATTTTTATCTTTATCTAAGTATACCGTTGGATTATCTGAATTTATTATACAACTCGAGACTGTTGGTTGTGAATTTATCGATAACCAAGACTATGGCCTAGAACAGTGGTTCCCAACCGGTGGGTCGCGGAAGGGTTACAGGTGGGTCGCGACATGATCCTGAAACCATCGAATAAACCATCAGAAAAGATAAGAAAAATCGAAATATATATATATATAAATAAGGAAGGGATACGATACAAATAAGGTTTTTTACTCCACCATGGACAGATGGACCGTGGAGGTATTCCGATAAGAAAAGTGGGTCGCCAGCTGAAAAATGTTGGGAACCACTGGTCTAAAAAAATTCCCATCTATGTCCTTGATTATTAATGATTACAATCATGCTATCAGGAAACGGACGTGAAATCCATTCGAGAGCCTCTTTGAAACTTCAAATAAAATGGAATGAGATTTATAAATTGAATTACTTTTTTGGAACATAGCATTGAGGAAGAGGAAAAGATTTAAACACGCCACTGATAATAAGTTTTAGCGCAATATCAATAACTTGAGAAGAAGAGCAGCTGCCAGATTCGATGGATCGATCTCTTTGAGCAAAGCCCCCTTGTTCCCATGTTAGCCGAGTTAACACAAACTTTTCTTCAAGTTTTCACTCAGAACTTATCGACGACTTCATAGAAATATCTATCTTCGTCTTTTTCCTTTATTTGTTTACACAAACAAGGGTGGCTATCGTATTCTTCGTTTGTACAAAGAATTTATTTGAATTTGGAAAGTTGAACTGGCCCCGCATATCACGTCTTCATGCATGAGTAGAATAAGAAATGGGGATCAGTCTCTCAACTTACGAGTCTCAAGTTTTTATGCAATTTCCAGATACCTGAACAAAAAATCTATGCACAAAATATCACCATCTATTTTAGCCTAACGAGCTGGGAGCAATTTTTTTTCTTTTTTCATCTACTTCCATTATACTTAGATATAGCCGTACTATGTAAAAATACAGTGGGTACGCCGTAGCGTAGTGGTTGAGGCGCTGCGCTACAAACCAGAAGGTCCCGGGTTCGATTCCCGATGAGGTCGTTGAGATTTTACAATTGGCATAATCCTTCTGGTGGCACTATGGCCCTGGGGTCGACTCAGCCTCCAACAGAAATGAGCGGTAAAGGCGGTCGGTGCATAAGGCTGACAACCTTACCACCTTCATGCGTCGAATTTCCAAAATCTGGGAGCCTCAACCTCCTGGAACCCTCTGGGCCTCCATGGCCTGTATAGGAACCACTTTATGTAAAAATATACCTCCCTGATGGCTAGTTACTAGAACTGTCTGCACTCCGATAGAATGAAATATTATATTATAATATATTATATTGTACATTTTCGACTCATCGTTCAAATTCTTCTTCGATTCTTCAAATGATGCGGTACACTCCCGCAATATAATATTAATATTTTGTAAATAGCTGTATTCCATTTCCGCATCCCCCTCTCAGTACTGTATTTTATTTATTTTTAATCCTTCAATGCAGCTCGTCTGAGGAATTTTTTACCTGAGGATATAAAAGTTTTCCGAAAACTAAAAATGTTCAATATCAACTTAGCTGACCACTTGATATAACATTTACATCATATGCTGCTTTCACGTGAAAACATTTATCATTTCTTAATGTTTCAATTATTTTTCTTTCTTATGCTTCATGTCTTCTACTTATCACATCGAATTTTCGTTATTATAATTTAATATATTTAAATTGGAATTTTAATCATGGTTTTAATAAATTTTTTTAAATACTTTATATTCATATGTAATAAAATGTTTCGCTTATTTATTCTTTATTAGGTTATTGAATCCACCTCTGGTTAGTGGAATAGAAAGCCTTAAAGCATGTCAGAGGAAAATATAAATAAATAAATAAATAAATTGGTTTCTTATTGTAACATAAGAGCACGAATAAAAATAAATTCTTTTCAGTCGATGAAAAACATGATTTTCAACATTTTATTTAAAAAGAAATAGAACTGACGCAGAATGAGACTTTAAAAGAGAAATACATTTTCAACCTTACTCCTGGTCTAAACAGAAAAGTTTTCAATAGCTAACTGCGTGTACGGAACAGCTCGGGAGTCTAAGATTTTCTGTAGAGTGCTTTGATTTTAAAATATTGATTGGGTGTACACTCAGTGAAGGAGACCTTCGCGTCTTTAAAGCAGAATTGACTCTGCACGGCTCTTACATGGTAGGTATTGTTCTCTTACTGTAGCATGTACTGTAGCACATATTTATCTTCACTTATAATACTAAAAACTTATTTATTTATTTATATTTATTTATTTATTTCGTCTCCCAATGTTCAAGGCTGGCCTATCAGAAACAATAATCAAACATAAAAAGTTGAAAACATTTGCAAGAGTTTATCTATTGAGTTTATAATGCTATTACGCTTCGAAAAAATCGCCAAAAAATAAGTCACTGCCGTCTAAATACTGTTAACAAATTGTTCCGGAGAGGAATAATAGCGAGATGAACAGGGGGCAGACAATGTGGATTCTTACTCGGCCAAATCGTCGGTGGGACCGGCTTTCTGGCTAACCATGGCTCTTGTGGTAAAATAAGCGGCCACTCGAATTTCAATTGTATAATTATAGTGTAAAGCATATTTAAAATATTTCACCATGAATCTCTATATATATAAAAGGCTTTGTCCTGACTGATTGACTGAATGACAGGAATCAACGTACAGCCTAAACTATAACAGGTAGAGACTTGGAATTTTGACAGTACCTTCGCTTCATAATGTAGGTGCTCACTAAGAAAGGATTTTGAAAAATTCTGATTCTAAATGCCAAAAATTAAATGTTTTTTAAAATACTTAATCCCTTTTTACATAGAATTATCAAAACAAATTCACAGAACGTATTGTTACCAGTGGTATCAGGTGGGCTTGGATTAAATTAAATGGATGTTTGACAAATTAGAGAAGGTATCATTATAATTCATATTATCTATATTAATAAAAGGAATTCTCCTCGATGTCCAGCGAAATCTACTGAACGCAGAGATCTGAAATCTTAAACATAGGTGTGCTGAAGGGTCGGAAAATGCACCTCCAAGCCGGAATTTTAATTTTAGTTTTCGTTCGTGAGTTATGAGTGAAAAACTGGCAAAAAACGTGCATTTTTTGCGTTTTCAGTAATAAATTTCAATATCAAATCACTTACAGATGGCTTTGGCTATTTTTGTCATCATACCTCATACCTTGGAAATAAAAGCAACGCGAACGCTTGATTTTGTTAGTCCATCCTAGACGATTCATTTGTTTAGAGTGTCAAGGCCCATAGACATATGACATTTTCAACCTACACGGAAGAAGGATAATTATCCTTGATTATAATCAACCCTAAATATGGTCAAACATTGTTCGATTTGGACGAAACTCACTATGCAGGGGTTTTCTGGGCCAAGGAACTCGAATCTGAGGTCGCTTTTACCAGGCGACGCTACATAATCGTGGTATGTAGTCCACGTGATTTAGGTGTTAATAAATATAATGATTTAACTATTATGATCTTAATTTTAAATTTTTGAAATAATTATCGTGGGCGAAGCCGCGGGCACATGCTATCTAATATATAAAATCGAAAGTGTGTATGTATGTATGTATGTATGTATGTTTGTTCCTTATACAAATCTACATTTCTTTACCAATTTACACGACATTTTGCACACATACCCAGTTAAGCCCGGGAAGTATAGCTGTCGACATTAAAATTCAAACAAAATACTCCTTCCCTTGAAAATTATATAATTTCTGAGAATTTTATACTGAAAAAATGAATTGCTGTTTAGTTCACATGGCAACAGTAAATTGTTTACTATGATTACATAGGGCCTTGGCAAGTATATAGCCTAATGCTTTAACGAATTATGATTCCATCGATGTAATATATTGGCGAAAATAATGACTGAAAATGAAATCCACGAAAATAAAGCACAGTGTGATGTAGTCACATAACTTTCTCTACCCTCGACATAAGAAATATTTACTCACTTCACATTTTGATGTAGAATAAGAGGGACAACTTAAGTGTGTGAGTATGCTATATCAAAAGTCTGTAAATAATCCTTTCCGCTGATAAGTTATCCATACCTGTAGGCTTTGTATTAGTTGAGAAATAGGGATGTTTATCATAGGCCCTAAGCATGGGATGGAACATTTTGAGTCCTATGCTCGCAGTATATTATGTCCCGGGTTCTAGGGGAGGAAAGTATGAAAGTGATACTGCATTTCTCTTTTATTTCAGCTCCGAAACGATTGTATAGTAACATGAGAATGAGAAATAAAATGTTCCGTCAAGTCAGTACAATCTTATGTAATTTGTGTTTCTTCTTATTTCAACCCCTCCCAAGCATGATGTGTAGAAGCAACGGAATGCAGCATTCCACATCCTCTATGAGCCATAAAAAGCTATATCCAGCGTTTTCTGATGCAATAGTTTGAGTGTGATAAATCTTTTTCTTCATTTCAAGTTCTACATACATAAAGTCCTTCATAAGTTAATTTCAAATTAAAAAATACAAGGCCCGGGCGACGCCGGGCCTTTTCAGCTAGTCTATTATATAAAGTCGAATGTGTGTTTGTGGGTATGTATGTATGTATGTATGTTTGTTCCTTATACAAATCTACATTTCTTTACCAATTTACATGGAATTTTGCACACATACCCAGTTAAGCCCGGAAAGTATAGCGGTCAACATTAAAATTGAAATAAATCAGTCCTTCCCTTGAAAATTATATAATTTCTGAGAATTTTATACTGAAAAAAAAGAAATGCTGTTTAGTTCACATGGCAACAATGAATTGTTTACTATGATTACATAGGGCCTTGGCAATGCTGGACTTTCACGAATTATGATTCCATCGATGTAATACGAGTATATTGGCGAAAATAATTACTGAAAATGAAATCCACGAAAATAAAGCACAGTGTGATGTAGTCACGTAACTTTCTCTACCCTCGACATAAGAAATATTTACTCACTTCACATTTTAATGTAGAATAAGAGGGACAACTTAAGTGTGTGAGTATGCTATATCAAAAGTATGTAAATAATCCTTTCCGCTGATAAGTTATCCATACCTGTAGGCTTTGTATTAGTTGAGAAATAGGGATGTTTATCATAGGCCCTAAGCATGGGATGGAACATTTTGAGTCCTATGCTCGCAGTATATTATGTCCCGGGTTCTAGGGGAGGAAAGTATGAAAGTGATACTGCATTTCTCTTTTATTTCAGCTCCGAAACGATTGTATAGTAACATGAGAATGAGAAATAAAATTTTCCGTCAAGTCAGTACAATCTTATGTAATTTGTGTTTCTTCTTATTTCAACCCCTCCCAAGCATGATGTGTAGAAGCAACGGAATGCAGCATTCCACATCCTCTATGAGCCATAAAAAGCTATATCCAGCTTTTTCTGATGGAATAGTTTGAGTGTGATAAATCTTTTTCTTCATTTCAAGTTCTACATACATAAAGTCCTTCATAAGTTAATTTCAAATTAAAAAAATACAAAGCCCGGGCGACGCCGGGCCTTTTCAGCTAGTCTTATAATAATAAAAGGACGTGTTTGTCTGTCTGTCCGCGATGACCATCGAAATCTACTGAACGCAGAGATCTGAAATTTTAAAGATAGATGGACTGGAAGGTGGGCAAATGCACTTCGAAGCTGAATTTTTAATTTTAGCTTTCGTTCGCGAGTTACGAGTGAAAAACTGGCAGAAAACGTGATTTTAGCGCTATCGAAGCATCAGATTTCAGTAATACATTTCAATGTCAAATCAATTGCAGTTGGCTTTGGCTATTTTTGTCATACCGTGGAAATAAAAGCATCGCGATCGCTTGAATGTTGTAAGCCCACGCTGGTCGATTCATTTGTTTAGAGTGTCAAGGCCCACAGACATATGACATTTTCAACCTACACGGAAGAAGGATAATCAACCCTAAATATGGTCAAACATCGTTCGATTTGAACGAAACTCTGGGTTTTCTGGGCCAAGGAACTCGAATCTGAGATCGCTTTTACCGGGCGACGCTATCTAATCGTGTTATGTAATTCACGTGATTTAGGTGTTAATAAATATGATTTAACTATTATGCTCTTTATTTTTTATTCTTGAAATAATTATCGCGGGCGAAGCCGCGGGCACATGCTAGTAATCCATGCGATATTCGCTGTTTAACCATTCCACGACTATATTTTAATTATTATATATTAGTACATTCATCGAATGATATCAGCGGGTTTACAAGTTTGAAATCAATGAGAACATTTTATTGGAATAGCTGGTTTTCGTGAATGGCAATTCCAACACGTGGATAAAATTTCTCATATTGTAACATAAAGCATTACTTTATTAACTTTATAAATCTGCTTTTATGCAATTTTTTGGTGGCGCATAATACGTATAGCCTAGGCTATGTCAATAGCAGATTACCGATTACACACAACACCATAATAAACTAAATTCTATTCATGAAACATGTCGATGTCCCATGTTGGGCAAGTAAAAATTTGGTCAGAATAATTTAAGTGAACCTATACGAGTATCTCGTTATCCTAAAGGCTGTGACCGCTCCTATTTGGAAACCTATTATATCAATAGGCCTACATCCGTTTGTCGCATATAACTCATGTGTAAAGTCTAACGAAATGAAAACTGGAAAATTTATACCAAGCGCCAGAAGGCTATTTTACAGAGACAGAGACCAAACCGATCGTACGTCAATTCACACAGAAAAAGTTATGAAGTGTAAACAAACCGTAGGGCCATGCTTCGATAAAGACATAACCACATCAGAGTGAAATGATTTAACAACATGTGGTACCAGTTATTATTATTATTATTATTATTTTCATTTTTCAATTGCTGTAGGTTGTAGCAAAGCCTTCTTTAGTTTGATAAGCAAAAACGGATAAAACGTAAGTATACGGGTAGCGCCAATTTTTATGGGTTGAAGCTAACCCAATAATTTTCTGTATATTATTGTAATAATTATTTACTATTATTACTAAAAATCGTGTTTCGTTCTTGAATCGCCGTAAAGCGAAAATCAGGCTATTATTGACACATAGTACATCTCCATTGGAAATCATCAGAAAGAGGAAAATAAATTGAATGGGACATTGGCTAAGAAAAAATTTGTCTGCTGAAGGATGTCATAGAAGGGATGATAAATGGGAAGAAGGTTCGAGGCAGAAGAAGATACCAGATGACAGGCAACATTAAAATAAATGGATTATATGCAGACACAAAAAGGAAGGCTGAGAGAAGGGAAGAGTGGAGAATGCTGAGTTTCCAGTGAAAGACCTGCCTCTGGGCAGAACACTATGAATGAATCCTCGTTCCAGATCACTCACTGCATCGGAAATCGTTCCCATTTCTTTAAAATTCTACGTCATTCTGTGAATGCAGTTTTCACATTCACCGCTGAATTATGTTTTTACTCTTTCAAAAAACTAAATACATTTTTTTGCGTTAAGAAAAACTCATTCGCATTGCTGTTACATTAGAATTTAAATAATGCTTGTGATTATGACAAATCCAGTAAGGACATTATAAGGCAAGACTGTGGAGTACATTTGTCATTCTCTATCATTTCTTTAGTTGTAGGAAATGATGGAAATTTTTGGGAGCGAAGTCCGGGTTGTAGGGTGGATGTTTAAACACCTCCTAGCAAGACTCCTGCAGAAGTTCGACTGAGAGGTGTTGAAACATCCACCCTAAAGCCCTGACCTCACTCCCAGTGATTTTTATCTTTTCCTACACCTCACGAAATGACAAAGAATGACAGAGAGGCGAAGGTGGTTGTCACACAGTGGTCCAAATCCCTGGCGGCATACTTCTATGGTACAGGTGTTCAAAAGTTGGTTCCACGGTATAACGAATGCCTCAATTCCGGTGGCGAATATGTTGAAAAATAACAGAACACTTGCTGTGTCTGTTGCAATGAATATTTCCTTGAAATTGTGTTTTGTTTCTGTGTATATGGCCCCAGGAAAACTTAATTTATGAACTTACCTCGTATATCAGATTGCATGAACCTAGAAAAAGGATTACTTTATTCTGAAACCGGGAAATAGTATTTGCTCCAAACACTAAATCCCGCAAGTAACGTACGAAATGAGACAGATGTTAGTAAAACTATAGTTTACTCCAGAATAAGGGCAGGAAATTCAATTGAACTATACGGACGTTTGTGAAATAAAGGAGAGCTGATGGATTCTAAAACGCTTTTGAAATTACTCAATTTAATTTCAGCCTTTGCATGCCGAACTTTGCAGAATGATGAGATCATAAAACGCTTTGAACGACGGAATCCCAGGCAAAGGACATTATTCCGCTTAACTACAGCACAAAACACATACCGTACGCTATATGAAATACAGCATCACAATAATGGAATGTTTTTGCAATAAAGAACCAGTGAAACATTTAGGTAGGCTATCATCTTGACCAAAAGTTAAGATGGCACGCTTATGAGGACAAATTACATGTGTAAAAGACTGTCAAGAGTTGTCTAGAGTTATACGTATATCTCTTAAGGAATCTTATCAACAAGTTGCCCAAACATTATGTGAAAGTGGCTTACTTTGCCTAGGCCTATTTGAAAATACGAGTATAAATAGGTATGGACGATTTTTGTATACAAATGGCTCTGGCCTAAAAGATATATTATATTATATTATTGATACAAATAAAGGCAATAAGAAAAAAAAAAGTGCGTGGAACGGCACGCGACAGAAGTAAAACTTTATTTTATTTTTTCAATTTTTTATTATTGGATTTTTTCAATTTTGCATTATTAGACTTTTTAATATAAGGTTTTTGGAATTTTTTAATTTTGGATTTTGGACTTTTTAATTTTGGATCGTTGAATTTTTAATTTTGGATTTTTTTAAATTTTCGATCTTTGAATTGTTTATTTCTTGATTTTTTAAATTTTTTATTTTTTATTTTGAATTTTTTTATTTTATTATTTATTAGATTTTTGATTTTTGGATGTTATAATTTTTAATTTTGTTTTTTTTTAATTTTGGAAATTTGTATTTTTTAATTTTGGATTTGCGCGGTAATGAACCTCCGGGTTCCATAAAATAGATAATATACCTTTAGATTGCTTAGGAATTGTCTATTGCCATTGAGGAAGTAAGGTCTGAAAAATTTCCTTTGATTACCCCTAATCATTGAGTTGATTGTTTTCTGTGCAGTCCGCACCGAAACAAGTAAGAGTGTGACTGATTTCGTGACTGATTTCGTGACGGTTTTAGTGTGACTGATTTTCCAGATTTACCCTCTACCGCCACTAAAGAAGTTTTACTTCAATAATCACAAGACGCTTACCTGATGCCTTCTGCAAACCCTTATTTGCAAGTGAAGGAAATTTAAATGTGTATAATTTATATGTTCTTGATACTGTAATGTTTTCAAAGAAAATTATTGCAGATTTTGAATTTAGATGCAACTTTCATTCCCACGATACAAGATATAACTCTAAAACATTGACTTCCAGACATAACCTAGATTATGATTGCTCAGATTTCACCTACATTATTTTTAATCATGCGCATATCTGCAGGGCCGTGGAAAGAAAGCAAAGGCCCCAGGGAAAAAATTTCCCGGGCCCCCGTCAAATATTAAATTCATTACCCAACACGCCCTTTATAATGTATGCAACAAAAAGATTATGTAATTATATTACATAATTAGGTTATAAAGTACCGGTACCATTCTGGTAGAGAGGACTGTCTGTCTGTCCGTGTGTCTGTAAGCGGGATAACTTAAATACGCTTTATCGGATTTTCATAAACTTGTTATACCATTTATAACGCCCATGGGACGAAGTCTATTGATTTTGGACCAAATCGGTTAACCGATGCAGGGCAGGAAACGGAACAATACATTAAAATGTTCTATTTATGAACAATTTTATCTGTATATACGAGTTTCATCTTTTGAAAATTATGATTTTAAATGCCGAACGTTAGTAAGGCCTACTGTTGAGTTCAAAAGGTTTTGTGCTTCTACTTTTCAGAAGTAGTAATTTTTCTTAAGATTAATCCGTTTCAGATTATATGATAATTCCGTGTCACCGTTATACGATAGGACAATGCAGATAAAATAAACACATAGAACGTAACTTAAGCTGTTCATTGACTTAAAACAAATTTTATTTTAGAGTAAAATTAGAAAGTAAAAAATAAAACCTGGTCGGCCGGGCCCCCTTTTGTGCCCGGGCCCCGGGTCTGCAGCCCCGGCTGCCCTCCTTCTCGTCGGGCCTGCATATCTGTGCCGGAAATAAACCCGAAAACTCTGAGTGTCTACACAACAGGCTTAGATGCTGTTAATGAAGCTGTATCTGCGCAGAAGTCAACATGTACTAATGACATTCTGGAGCTTGTTTGCAATTGATGTTTCGGATGTGAGCATGTCAAGTTTCTGTAAGCAAACAAGCAGTACATGTGCGGTTGTGTTCATGTGTGAAAGTGGGTCTGTAATTAGTTGCTGTATGGCCACCTGAGAGAGAGAGAGAGAGAGAGAGAGAGAGAGAGAGAGAGAGAGAGAGAGAGAGACAGACAGACAGACAGACAGACAGATAGAGAGTGAGAGATTAGAGATAGAGTGTGAGAAATTAGATCTTCACATAGATGTCTAACCAAGTTATCCACGACACATACATCTGTTAATTATGACAGAATTACAGTGTTATAGAATAAACTGAGATTATATTTCATTTTCTATAGCCTCATGATCTTTTAACATAATTAATTCATTGCAGATTGCGATACCTTCTCGTGATTTCTGCGGATGTAATAAGAAGAACATAATCTTTGCAGTATCAGTGGCATTCGATTCAGTTAGAAATGTGAACCGCTCTTGACTAACTTATAACAACATTCACATGGCAAAGTGAAATGTGAAGAAGGAATTAGTAATTTGAAATATGCACAAAAATATGCACACGAACAAAGTGATTACATAGCAGCTAATTTTCACTGCATTTATATTAGAAAGGTAATGTATATAAGAATAAAGGTGCACCTTACTAAAATGTGAACGTAACTTCCTGTTCAGAAAATTGAGATACTCAATAACGGAGTTGAAAATGTTCATATGTACAAAATATTATGTGTGTGGGTTTTAATATAATAGTCGTTACTGTAAGTCAACATGGAGCTTCTGCAGAGCTATAAACCTGCAGCCAAACACAAGTATACACTTCAGCTGCTACAGACCGAGTAGAATTTATTGCCATCAGACAGTTTCCATGGAGTTTATAAAAAAAAAAACTATTAATGGCGTCGCATTCATGAACACTATGTAAATCAGAACTAACTAGCTGCTGAAATATAGCAGACACCTGAACCATTGCAACTGTTACACAATGAAGCGGAATACATTAGTGTGATGTGTATATGTGTTGGATTGTGAATGAGAAAGGGCATTAAATTGTAATTAAACAGGGCGGAACTAGGCGTAGTAACAGACTCATAAATCTTCTGTCCTGACATACCTTGAAATATGTTGAAAGATATGTTTATGAAATGTAATGGGGGAATATACGCATGATAAATTTAGTAGTTTCCCGTAGTTTCATCAAAAATAAAATTTGATTAATTTAATGTCTCTCTAAAGTACAATAAAATGATGCTCACTGCAAACCCCTGCCCATAAACAAAGGATTTTGACAGTTATACATTTATATGGGTGTTAATGAATAACAACGAAATATTTTACCTGTGTATAAAGGAGATATAGACAAGGAACTTTTATTAAGAGACTTTTGCTTTATGACATAAAATATGTATGCTACAGGGCATTAAAGTCATTACAGTTTGGTGCTCATAAGTCAATAATGAAGCGAAATAGGGTTAAAATTTTCATTAAACTGACTTCATGCCTTCTAAGTGGTCAACAAAAACCTGATTATTAACCATTCATCAACAGCTATATCATGATTTAGTGTTTTCATAATCTGCAAAATTTACAGACTAATCACATGACTGACCGCCACTGTATTAGTATTTTTATTCATAACTTCAGTGATAACAACGAAGTTCCTTTGTCTTGCATACACAGGTAAAATATTTTGGTGTTATTCATTAACACCCTGTATATTATACAAACTTCTGTTTAACTTACTTTAAACGCGAAATAAATCTATGCACTACAGATCAGAGATAATCATTATCCAACTAGACACATCACAAACCATACGTTACACTGACAAAAAGTAGAAAATGTTTCCACATTGCTGCCTTGGACATGTTCTGTTGATTACCTCGGAAGGCACACGATCTTAGTTATAACTGTGTTTTGCTCCGATGGGTGACTGACAACTCTTTTTACAAATTTGGGGAACACAAATATAACTTTTAACATGCTGTGACAAGAGTAATCTCTGCAATTTTAAATTTATTTAGTGTATTATTACTAACTAGCATGTGCCCGCAATACTCCGGCAGAAAAGAAACTGCAGCGCTATCTAAGCTCCAGGCGTAAGTAAAAACATTTGTCTTCCGCCTGCAGCGATGGATTAGAAAACCCGCAATACTCCAGCGGAGAAGAAATTGCCGCGCTATAAGCTCCAGGCGTAAGTAAAAATATTTATTAGGTCTTCCGCCTGCAGTGATTGTTTAGAAAACCCGCATTACTTCGCCGCGATAATTATTTCCAAATTAAGAGCATAATTTTATTATATTTATTAACACCTAAATCACGTGAAATACCTACCACGATTAGATAGCGTCGCCTGGTAAAAAGCGTTCTCAGATTCGAGTTCCTTGGCCCATAAAACCCCTGTATAGTGAGTTTCGTCCAAATCGAACAATGTTTGACCATATTTAGGCCTATATTGATTATCCCTCTTCCGTGTAGGTTGAAAATTTCATATGTCTGCGTGACTTGACATTATAAACAGATGAATCGACCAGCGTGAGCTTACAACATTCAAGCGATCGCGACGGTTTTATGTCCAAGGTATGACAAAAATAGCCAAAGCCTACTGTAATTGATTTGACATTGAAATGTATTACTCAAAACCGATGCTTCGAAAACGCAAAAAAAAATGCACGTTTTCTGCCCGTTGTTCATTCATAACTCACGAACGAAAGCGAAATTTAAATTTCCGGCTTCAAGGTGCATTTTCCGACCCTTCAGTCCACCTATGTTTAAAATTTCAGATCTCTGCGTTCAGTAGATTTCGCTGGGCATCGCGGACAGACAGACAGTCAGAAAGACAGACACTTCCTTTTATTAATATAGATATTGACTATGTCTATAGCATCCTCTGATAAATCAGTAAATATACGGTAATATTTAGTTATATACTGTAGTATTTACTTATTGCATGGCCAGGCGGCTTCAAAAGAATAAACCATTAAGTCGGTATTTCTTTATGTTAACTGATCTGACTAAATCGGTCTTGGTTTCCGCTTTCCAAAACAAAAGCAACCTTACAATATTATCTCATTGCTATCCCTTCTTCCCTCGCTGTAACCAATTTACATGTGTTGTTGTTCACTGTATTTTAATCTTGCAACCTCGCGTTTCAATCCACGCGGGGTTGACAAGTAGCTCTCCAAGCCGTCGCGGGACATCCTTAGATTTTGATTGGCTGGGGTAACTAGCTGATAGGTGCGGTAAAAATAAAGAACATGGGTTGAGCTGTCGGCAAACATTTCCTCCTAACAAAAGGAAGCCGCCTGGCGATGCAATGAATAACTGCACTATATGTCTGTCTGGCCCTTACGTTATAGAAGTAATTTGCTAGAGTGAGACAAGCATACTGGTTTTTGTTTACTTCGGGTTTCTTTGTTTACTTCGGGTTTCTTTGTTAGTCTCAAGTGTAAAATTTTCTATAACTTCGTTCCGGTCTATTTTTGACATAACTGTAATGGTTTACCGGCATTTCATCTCTTTGTCTGTAATTTTGTTTGTAACTGAGTCACGATTAAACGCGTTCTTGGGTTTTTATGATTGGTGCTTAAAAAGTCATGAAAAAAAGAAATATATGTAAAGATTTTTATTTTTTATTATATTTCAAGATGAAGAGAAGATCTTAGTTTTTTATGCGAATCAAGTGTTCGAACAATTTATATTTCACTAACATAGAATAAGTTAGAACATGCTCTATTCAACTTGTGGCGAATGAATGGAAGAATACTATCCGATATGAGTATGTATAAACTACCGCATGTACAGTAATATGGACATAATTGTGAAAGTACGAGGAAAAATAGCTTATCATCTGTCCGAAGAGGAAGGATTCTTGTATTTGAGTGAACATACCTATAAGAAAGGAAAATACAGTAAATATTTTTTTTACATACAGTACTTAATTAATCTTAGTATAATAGTAATAATAATACACATAAAAATCTTATGTCATATGTTTCATATTCTCACGTAGGCAACCGCCAATAAATGTACTGTGTCTGTCCTAATATTTATAGAGGGAAAAAATAATGTAAATTGGTTGTAAAACTGAAGAGAATGTCGTTCCCACAACATACCGCATACCTGAAGAATACATAATCCAAATAAAATATGATTAATGCAGTCACGTGACTAATTTTACTCAAAGCATGGCCAATACATCTTTTTGCACTCCTTTGCTAGTAAGTGGTACTTACGAACGTTTTTTACATGGCTCGTAAGTTGACATTCCCACACAGTCTTGTTGCTAAGGACGGTTGCGATGAGGTTAAATTACTTACGGTCCAAGCGCTACGTCATAATTCATTACGATACACTTCATAATACATGCCTTTATGAACAAGGCCCCCAGGACAAATATTCGGTTCCCATAACAACAAACACATGCGAATCACTTTCTGAAATAAACATCTATTTTCAAGAATGTATTTACATAATATTTTCAGGTAATATCACAATTAATATAATTAAATTGATATAAGTAACCGTCGTGCAAAAAATAGCATGCAACACACGGGCCGTAAAGGCATTTACGGGTCTCGAAAACTTGAAAACCCGACCCGTATTTGTGCCTTACGGCACTTGTATCGCAATATACTATTGAGATCCCATAGTTCTGATGAAAAGCATTTTATAAAATTTCTAGCAGGTAATTGCGACTTCGCCTGCGTTTATTAACTCAACCACTAGATTGCAAACGCTGCGATTTATTACAGTCATAATGGCACGTGGAACATTCTCTCTTTAAACACTCCCAGATAACTTATATAAAAGCAATACCTATAGTTCTTATCTTTCTTTTTATTTCCGTCAATACTTATCGATGGCAAAATATCACCACGAAGATATCCTAAATTTTTAAATTCCGAATATTTTTCAGAATTTAAGTTTTAGCTATCAATAAAATCCATAAAAGTGCACGTTGTGAGAAGCTCAATTTCAAAATTAATTAAGCGTGACTTTGCGAAACAAGTAGTCACAAGTGGAACTTATTATTCAAACAAAACTTTTCCCTCTGCAGCTTATGAACTTCATGTAAATTCACTTGAAGTAAAAATTCACCAAATAAATAGCTTTTTTTTTCAGAATGGAACAAAACTTCAAGTTTGTTGGAGCAATAAACGAATTAATACAGTTCAGAATAATTTCATTTCATTCCGGAATCTGCAAGTGACGCATTCTGTAGGCTATAGTTAATTAAAACTAGTTCCGCATAAGAGCTTGAGTGAGAGTTGCATTTGACGTTGTGACGTTCAATCTCAGTGCTTCCATAATACAAATATATTAATGTACTGCCGTAAACTAAGGATTACGGGGGTTGTCAACATATAGAGAGGACGATATGATAATGCCATAGTGAAGCTATATTTGAATAAGATAATAAAATATTAATTTGAGTTCAAAGTAGTTACTTCAAACTTGCAATGAATGCATAATAACTGAACTGGCAAACATCCCAAAACAGTCAGTTATTAGACCCATGAAAAAGAAATTTCGGCACGACTAATTGCTTGGTATATTCGGGTGTAAATAAATATATGAGACTGTGCTAGGGTAGGGTGTCCATTCGTTCCGTTTTTCACAGAATAGCCCCGTTTTTAAACAAAATGTCCCGATGTCCCGAAAGTTTTATTGGAGACACTCAAATGTCCCGCTTTTTTGTGCTTGCGTTTGGCCAGTGTGTTTCACGCTACATTAATAAAAGTTACAACAGTGAAGGTCTTGCTCATTGTCAAAACATACTTTAACGGAGAAATTTGCTGACTATTATGATAAATTATAAGAAAAAACGCACTTCTTGATAGAATACATAAAAGTGAAACCTGACAATGAGGCATCTATTTCTGTGGAATAAATTATCTACACAAGTCTGCAGAAGAAATTTTAGAAGCCATTTTGAGATAACTTTGTACATGAGACAAAGGTAAATTTTAAATATTCCCTAAATTTTGTAATTTAAATTTTTGTTGCCTTTTTTCCTAATCTCTCCCAGGTTTTTTACAAAAAAATTATAATATCCCGTTTTTAAATAAACATTATATGGACACAGTATGCTAGGGCAACCCGACAATAAGTCGATCAACGCGTTTAAATATACCCCTAAATTAATTTGAACAATCATACATTTAAGAAAATAATTACATATATTATACAAATTATTATATTAATTCTTTACAAATATTTCTATGTTTTTAAAATGTCCTTCCCATTATATAGTGTAAATGAATATAACTACCATTTAAAATAATTTGTATTCTTATTTCATGCATTTATATCCACTTCTGAACTGCCCCCGACCACAACCATTTGCTCATTCGGGTGGCGTGTTAATGAATAAAAGTTGAAAAATTGTAAACAAACTTTTCATACGTAACATTCACTCATGACAAGAAACCAACTTTCAGCTTTTACGAAAGCCATCCACAAAGTAAGTTTCCCTAGGGCCGTTTACAGAAACAAAACACAATTTCATGGAAATATTTTCTGCAACAGATACAGCAAGTGTTCAGCTATTTTTCAACATATTCGCCACCGGTATTGAGACATCTGTTATACCGTAGGACAACTTTTGAACACATGTATTGTAGAAGTCTGCCGCCTGGGATTTGAACCACTGTATGAGACAGTCACCTCCGCTTCTCTGTCATTCTTTGTAGGAATAGATGAAAATCACTGGGAGGAAGGTATAGGGTGGATGTTTAAACACTTCCCAGCAGGTCTCCTGCAAAAGTTCGGTTGGGAAGTGTTTCAACGGGGTCTGGACTTTTGCGTCCCAAAAAAACTAAACTAGGACTTTTGCGTCCATAGATCCTCAGATCCAATGACCCGTTTGCGTCCCGGGTCTCTCTAGAGCAATGACCAAAATGCGTCCCATGGAAGACAGGTAAAATTAATAATTGGTACCATGCAGTTCGTTTAGCATTACCCAAGGTACACCGCGATGAGGCGAACTGCTACACAACCCAAAAATTATAATCCTTGCTTTACTGACAATATTAAATAAAATTGAAGCGGAGAATGAAGTTACTCTTTGTCTTTTGGCTACCAATTTACTTTCTTGTGGTTGGTAGGAACTTAAATGATACTGTTCGCACATATTCCAGTCTGCTGAGTGCTTCAGTTCTAAATTTAACAATTTTTTCTACCAAGAAGGCCTCTTTAATTTTTCTTGGCATTGACAACGCTTGTTCAAGACGGGACGCACGAGGGTTGTTTACGTCAAATTGCACCGGACGCACAAGGGTTGTTTTGAGGAAGCGGCCACTCGCTTTGGAACGCAAAAGGGAACGAGCCGTTTCAACATCCACTCTACACTCTGGACCTCACACCCGGTGATTTCCATGTTTTCTTAAACCTCACGAAATGAAAGAGAATGACAGCGAAATGGAGGTGATTGTCACACAGTGGTTCAGATCCCAGGCGGCAGACTTCTACGACACATGTGTTCAAAAGTTGGTCCCACAGTACGACAAATGTATCAATTCCGGTGGTGAATATGTTGGAAAATAGCTGAATACTTGCTGAATCAGTTGCAATAAATATTTCCATGAAATTGTGTTTTGTTTCTGTAAGAGGCCCCCGGGAAACTTACATTAAGGACGGCCCTCGTATCTATAAACATTAAGAACTGATTGATTTACTTAAGATAAAGTGATAAGAATTATTAGAAGACGAGAACAAAAGAAGCACAACTTATTTTTATCAGAGTGAGATACTGATGTCATTGAAAGTTTGCTAATGGATTCTATCGCTTGTACTATCCGTCTTCTGACACCATAATTAATGCTCAACTCCAACTTTCGCTTCCAAACTCTTGAGATCGATAAGGATTATGTCGATATGAGGTGTTACTTATGAATCGCAGTGCCGAATAAAAAAGCTTTAGTGATATGGGCTACATTCAGCAGGCATTCTGTACTTTTATAAGAAGAGAATGGATTTGTCCCATACATCGCAATAAAAATCTGCCGTTTCGGCAATCACATAACTCGCACCTGGATACAGAATGAAATAATACCTTTATTCCCAGAGCAACGTAGGAAAGAACAGTCGTAAATTCAGTATTTTAACTCGGCAACTGCTATTAAATATGTGATAATGCTTGTGAACTTCGCCGAAAACCTCGCAAAATAGAACAAGGCGGCTGCTATAAGGGGTTGTAAAGTTTGAACGTGTTCCCGAGCCATTCGTTAATTCTTACTTACGTTAAAGAATTTTGAATAAAGTAGCTGTTTATTTTATAATTCAGCTTTAAGTTCGAGTATAAAGTAAATACCTAAACTGGGTTCATATTTTTCAGTCATAGCCTATATCTTAGTTAATTTTAAATAATAGTTTATAATATTTTACAGAGAGATAAAAGATAGAATGTTGGTAAAATTGAGCTTAATTGATTTATAATTGAGTTTAAAATGAAACGATAAAATTATGACTATACTTGCGATTGGTTGAAATACCACATAGGCCTATTAGGTAGATTTCGAAGAAAAATCTACCTATTGCAATGGATACCATGTCATGATTTTCGAAAAATTCTTTCATATCTTTACGTTTCCTCCCTAAGTACTAAACAATAGCCTGTTCAAAAAAAATTGTGATATTTATATATATAGTATATATATAGTATATATATATATATATAAATTTATATATATATATACATATATATATCTTTACACTCTAGCGGCCGTAATTTTGAAGATATTTGAACCAAATTTTATTATGTTATTTCTAGCACCAATAGTTCGGACAAGTTCGTTAATGAGCAAAATTGGCCCAAGGGGGTGGTCGGGGAAGGGAGTTGAAATTTTAAAACATTTATATTTCGGCCCCTATGAAGTATAGAGGGAAACTTTGTTTGAATAAATTACAGTACTCCCTATGGAGTTTACAGTGACACCAACGATTCGGGTGTTTTGGGGGTACGAGTGGGGGTGGGGGGATGGAAATTCGAAATTTTTTAAACTACGTCTTGTGGGGTATCGTTGAAAAGCTCTTGATGAGTACTCTACAAATCAATAACTAGTTTCTCGATAGCTCTAATATAAGGTGAGATTTGAATGTTTCTTGCCTCAAGGGATTTTTTATACTGGACTAGTGACTGATTCATCAACTAATTTTGTAAAATTAATCAATTTGTTTGGTATTTGTGTCATAGCCTGATTACCTTAAATCTGAATTATTCCAGGTCGTTGTTATAATGCCACAGTTACACAACAAACGGCCGCCATATTCCGACGCATTTGTCCTGTGCATGGCTTCACATTATCATCAGTTATACCGGCCTGCACAGCTGCGCTGGTGCGTAATGCCACAAATTCTACCCCTACAAGCTTCAAATTATTATCAGTTATTCCACCATCCCTTGTCCAATGCCAGTTCAAAGCAACATTGCATAACGTATTAGAGCAGAACCTTTACCTACGTATGGGGTTGCTTTTAAGTACAAAATACCAGAAGCTCAAACAAACAAAAGCTTACGCTTAGATTTGTATGAATGGTTTGCTGTTGCCCCTTGCGCTTTTGAAACGTACAGTCAACCCTCAATATAATGCCCCTCTTTACAGTGCCACCCTCGCACTGCGCCAATAAATGCAAGTGAACGGATCTTCTCCCAGATAAAATACATAAGAAACCTCGTTACTGTGCCAATTCATTTAGTGCCAGTGGATATAACACAAGTTTTTACAAAATATAACTTGTTTTTCAGTTGCAGAATTCTTTTAAAACTGGCATGAATGTTAGCATGGCACTATCTGTAAATGTAGTGTTGTGGAATGAGGAAGCTACGTTAAAAAAGTCGGTCAGAGGCAGCCTGCGTGAAAGTGGAGCAGGTAGAAAGAGCTCTTCATACAATGAGACATTCCAAACTTTCACTTATTCTAGTCCAATGTCCATTCAGCTGTTAAACAATCACTTAATCACTTATAAGGAGCCACATGATTTTCAACCCCTTTGTGTACTGTAGCACTGGACATATGGTGTAATAAATTGAGTCACTCTACGCCACAGTACAGTACACTATATATAATTTTGTGCTAAAGTTCTCTATTTGCCTTCTATTTAATTTTTATATCACAATTTAATACAGCACTGTATTATGCCATTTTTATTTTAATAATTAAATTTCGTTTTAGTGCCACCCTCGCTTTGTGCCACTAAATGTTAGAGAACGGATGGTGGCATTATATAGAGGTTTGACTGTATTATGATTTCCCTGAATATTCAAGTCTTCGATATTTAAATGTCAACACTTCCAAACTTCTTCGAATATGTATATTTATTTCGTTTATATATCTTATATATTGACTTATTTCATAATCAAAACAATAAATACATCAAATACGTCACTCTGTTACCATCTCTGTTTTCCAGAGAGAAAACCTATCTAACTTCACATTTTTTTATAAACAAAGCCAATCTATAATACTAACAAAAAAATTAATAACACAAAAGTTTCATTTGATACAAAACTTTTATTTCTGGATATACCGTATGTGTATTTCTCCCCCTTTTTTCATTCTATTTTTGTAAGTAATTTTATAGCAACTAATTTTTATACTATACAATTTTAATCAACCTTTGCTTCCCATTTCTTCTTTACTATAGATAAGAATTTGGTATGCACCAATTGTGGAGTTATAGAGAAACATTTCCATATACAATGCAAATCGTTATTTTCAGGCAAAAGAAAATCAGTTTCATTTGAGAATTTCCGTCAATGCAGATTTTCTGTACTCATTTTAAATTTCACATATACATGTATTCCAGTATCAATTACTTACTTTATTGGCAACAAAATGAGTGATATTATTGTAAATTAAATAAATGTCCTATCGTTCATTAATTTGTTCTCTACAATCCACCACCTGCACACCCACAGAGTGACTACTTTTGGAACAATAGTACACAAAATTAAAAACTGTACTTGCAAATTAAAAACTGTAATTTGTCATTATTTTAACTTCTATTCCAGAAGGGACGTTTCCAGAAGGGAAGTATCAAAATTATGATCTTACTTATAAAGGTGATAGATACTGGAAATTATAATAGTGGGTGGGGGATTTGTTGATGCAGTGAATAATTCTTCTTCTCCACGCCGAAAAACAATTTTTATTCTATACGTGTCGAATCCATTTTGTTTTGAATTGCTAACTTCTGCTGAATTCTATTTCAAAGCAAGCAGATGTCCATCGCGGTCCGATGGGCTCGTCCTTACGCCTGGCTTGGCTTGGACTCTTCATTTCAACAACAGAACCTCCATTATGCCCACTTTTTGTGCCCTGTTACCCTCCGCATTCTCTCTCAGAGATGTGATAAAACATACCATGGCCATAACAGACGTGCAGTGGAGCTCAGCGCAGAAAAAAAAACAATTGAACGTTTATCTAAGGCCGTGCGAGATCAAAGTTACTCGCGCACGGACGGGTTTTATCTGAATTCGTGAGAGAAATTTTGGAAGCTTACACTTTGAAACACTCGTAATCCAATAATTATTGGCTCTTTAAACATGATTTCAAATTATGAAAAGCGTTCAAAGGGTAAATGGCGAATTCTTACACCCTAATAACTAGGGATGGGTCCTCGATACTTTCGATACCTCGATACTCTCGATACTCTCGATACTTGCATGGTATCGGCATCGAACGATACTTCAGAAAACTCGCTCGATACTTTGTCGATACTTTTTCGATTCTTTTGTAACTCTGCAATTCTGCAATTAAGTGAGAATGCTAGTATTTTTTAACAAAAACTTGTAAGTGGACTGTTTCAAAATCGAACTACTTTTAATGTAGAGTTTAAAAATAATTATAGGCTACTGATGATATTAAATTTTGTCTCATTAAATATGCAGACTTAATTAATTTAGTTGCTATTACACAGTTCTCTAAAGTTTTAATTTTTAATGTACCTATTTATTGAAACTGGAAATGTTGACGGTATCGAGTATCGAAGTATCGAGTATCGAGGAAAAAATCATGTATCGGTATCGAGTATCGAGAAAATCTGGTATCGACCCATCCCTACTAATAACAATACTTACTTCTAGTAACAATAGCTTTGAATAATACGAGGGTGGATCGAAAAGTAACGCACAATAGTTTTTTTTAACAAAAAGTTTCGCTAAACTTGAGAATAAAGTGACCGTCGTCTCAGCCGGGTCGTATCGAGTGGGTCCAAATCTACAATTTCGCCAATATTACAAACGTGACTACATGCCGATTGAATTCGGCAGATAAACGACGGTTGTAACGATGTTTTATGAAAGGTGTGGAAGGGAAAAAGCTTCTGCATTTAGTTAAGGGGAGATGGTAGTTACCGCTAGCAAAACGATAGAAAATATAGCATATGTTCAAGAAGCCATAACTCAGGTGTTAACAGTCAGATTTAGTTGAATTTTTTATGCTTTGCAAGTACACTCTGTAGTTTAAAATAAGCAGAGAATGGTATTTCTAGAACTCACTGTTCGGTAGGAAAGAATTTTTTAACACGTAGGTGATAATTTAGTTTTATAGTTACTTCCCTTGACATAGGTACACTTTATTCAAATTCTGTAGCTTAGATTTTTGTGAAACTTTGGGAACTTACTAACAATAGGTTCTACTATTTACCCTAGCACAATCAGTCTAATGTGTACAATATTACTGCATGAAAACTGCATGAAAACTTCACGACTAAAACAAAATTATTTTTTAAAAAATAAAAATGGTTGAAAATTCTGTATAGCCAAGACTTTTCCCATAATTCTGCTTAGGGAGATTTGTCATCCATCTATAATGAATTCCTGAAAGTTTAATTATTTTAGCATGAATAGATTTTTAGAAAATGTTACCTGAAGTACAAAAAGTGTAATTTTACAGGAGAGCGGAAAGAAAATGGCATGCATGTTCTAACCTTATGGTATTTTATCCATCCAGGTCACTCTGCTTGGCTTAATAATAATGGCTATATATCAAAATATCCCGAAAACTATGCTCTATTGCATGAGCCTAAGAAGAAAAAAAATGATTTTTTTGACACTGATAACTACCAACTCCCCTTAAATAATGTTAGGTAAATTCTAGGTCAGTGTCAGGTTATGTTAGGTAAGGAACAGTTATATTAGTGTAGGAGCAATATACTGAGTACCGCGGAGTTTATTATGTCTCACATTGAATCTCTTTTGCGACGGGAAATTTTACCCTTGCACAAGTAGTTTCTCCGCGGTTCGGAGGGGAACGGTCGCTACTGGCTGAGCATATCTCACTGTTTCCTGGCTACTCTATTCTGAAGGAATTCCAAAAGTTTAATAGGTACAATTACAAACAAATGCACACATGAAGGGACATCTTTTGTATATTTTTCTATACAGCCGCCAGGTTTCTGAACACATTCCTCCCATCGTGATACCAATTTCAAAATAGCTAGAGCTAGCCAGAGATCGATTCAGGGCCAGATGGTAGGGGATGCCAGTGACAGAAGTATTTTTCTTCTCAAATTTACCATAATAAAACTGTTAACAGAAATAATGTTTTGTAGTATCATGAATACAGGAATATAGAAGCTTGCATTTAAGTGAGATGCATATGCCCTTTTTGCAGAGCCACACATCAAAGACTTGTGTTGTAATTAGTTTGAGGTTAGGAATCCCCACAATGGCGGCGCTCGCTATGCTTCAACTTTTAATAATGATGGCCGCTCGCTTATTCCATATCTACACACAAGGCCGTTGTTCAAGCCGAACTATTCCAACTTCTGAACTGCTCAGTATTTTCTTTTCTTTGTGTGCTCTTATATATAATTATGTATTTTCTTACTTATGACCAAACGCATGTTATAAAAGTGTACTCCGTCTGCCTTGTGGTCTTTAACCAGGTTAATTCTACTCCTTTTGCTGCTTCAGCACCCTTAAGTGATTGGTGGGAGTATGGCCCACCAATAGTAAACCGTATTTCAAAAAGCATTTTTTTACTTCAGCTGTGTTTATTCTCCTTTTAGCTTCGAGGCTATATAAGGAGTTCGGGATCTGTGTCTGTACAGTATGGTAGGCCATAGAACTATTGCTTGTCAGTTAAGCATTGTTTTCAACAGTATCCAAAAACTGGTATGCAACGTTCCATTCGAAGGATATTTGTACGCCCCTTCTCGCACAGCTCGAGAAGTTCATGCGTTAATGAAGCCGCGATTCGAACCAGGGACCTTTAGAATGCGAGTCCAAGACGTTACCACTTCGACCATCTCGATCAGTTTAACGATATAGTTTGTTAAGCATATGTGAAAAATAGTGTTATTTGTCAAATCTAGATGTAGGCCTACTGCAACTTGAAATTATTAAAATATGCTAACATTTCACAAAATTCAGTGGCAAAGAACTCCGCTAATTATTTTTATATATAACAGTATTCATGTAGTACTTAATTTCAACTTGATCAACAAAATAAACAAACATCTGAGTGCACTGGAGTCAAGGCCATCAATGATTAGAAATGCGGCATTGTGTAGTAGTATAGACATGATTTATATAAAAAGTGACCTTTAATTAGTTGTTACTCTGGTACCCAAAATAAATCAACTTCTCGCCATGCGTATACCAAGTTTCGTGAAAATCCGATAAAGCGAATTTGAATTATCGCGCCTTTCTTATATATTACCTTAAAAAGGCACAAAATTGGACATTATTCCGGTACTGGTCAACCGATTTGGTCCAATATCAATAGGCTTCTTCTCAAGGGCATTATAAACTCGTATACCAAGCTTCATTAAAATTCGATAAAGCGTATTTGAGTTATCGCGCGTACAGACACACGGACGGACAGACATTTTTCCGTCCCCCACACAATCTCATAAAGTACCATACTGGCTATTAATAAAAGATTTAAATAGAACATCTAGCAGTTGAGTAAAAAATCGCCCGAGAAGCCACCTGCTAGTGGTCTGTAACTCGGTGCTTTAAGCTGTAGGCCTACCTACCAATTAAGCTGCAAATGCAATGTAAGCCTAGGCTTATATGAATCGATCTAGAGCCTAACTCGTAGATCGATTAGAAAAATTATACAAATCTTATAGTATTTCCATGAATAAAGACGTTTATGCAAGGTATATAAAGCTCGTTTATGAACAACTTCATGCCATTATAAAAAAAGAATGAGCGGCTTCATTTGCGAGTTATAAAAATAAAATATAAGTTTGCACAATTATGTGAAAAAGATAAGAAAATATTTTGCTACTTGTTGACAGAAGATATTAATTCAATTTAATTTCTTTTACATATTTTTGTGTTTTCTTTCAGAGCGATTAATAACAAATGGGAAATAGCAAAACTTACGGAAACAGATATAGCAACAGTGAAGAAGGACCCTACATAAACTCTCAAGTTTCAATGTTAATTCTACGTGCACTGGTCTTCCTTTTTAAAATACTGTCTGATAATGTCACCATTAACCAAGGCAAGAAATTTCGCGTTTGAAGGCAGTGGCTAAACCAAGAATTTTAGTCCTCATTAGTGTTACATATTGTAAGGTGGACTTTTAAACACCTCCCAGTAAGTCTCCTTCGGAAGTTCTACTGAGAGGTGTTTAAACATTCACCTTATATACCGGACCTCGATCCCAGTGATTTCCATCTTTTCCTACACCTCAAGAAATGAAGAATGACGAAGAGGTGGAAATTCCAGACAGCAGAGTTCTACGACACAGGTATTCAAAAGTTGGTCCCACTGTACGAAAAATATCTCAATTCCGGTAGCGTATATTTTGGAAGATAGCTGAACACTTGCAGTATCTGTTGCAATAAACATTTCCATGATATTGTGCTTTGTTTCTGTAAACGACGCCAGGGAAACTTGCGTTATGGATGCGTCTCGTATTACGTGGTTAGAGTCTTTTTGGAATAGCCTAAAGAAGAATATAGCCACTCCTATTTGTTCTTCAAATATAAAGTATGATGCACATTTATCTTTTCCACAAGATTAAATAAATAATAAATAAACAAATTAATTTATTAAAAGCACACACTTTAACTGAATTATCCACCTATTTAAAAATAAACGGTGCAATATATGTTGCACAAACTTTCTCAAATAATATAATACTGTGTTAAGATTTGCATTACTGAGTTTTTTAAATTAACGAAAGAATTCTCCAGGTTAAATAGATTTAAGCACCTTACCGTATTTTTCATATAGGCCTAATAGGCTATTCTTCGTATAGTACCAAACATAATAACTCAATAAACAATTATTGCTACAACAATTCAATAGACTTACATTTCCTAGGCAAAGAAAATAAATCGTAAAATAGTAGGCCATCCTGAGTCCTCTTTAACTTGGGTCTAACCTAACTCAGATGCACACAGTATGAGTTGTTTAGGCTACTGAGACTGAGATGCATGCTTATCTCTTTCATCATCCACAAAGAAGGACCCTAGATAGACAAGCAATATTTTTTACAGTTTAATTATTTAATAGTGCTATAGGTTAACATGAGGCTTTCTGTTCTTCTAAAAATTTGAACTCTCTGGTAAGTATAGTGTTCTTTCTTAAAAAAAAATGTCTTTTTACTTCAGCTGAGTTTATACTCCTTTTAGCTTCGAGGCTATATTATCAGGAGTTCGGGATCTGTGTCTGTACAGTAGGGTAGGCCATGGAACTGTTGCTTGTCAATTGTTTCTACTGTCTGTGCATTTAATGGAGTAAATTTCAACTGATATTAGGGGAGAGTTGCCGAAGTTGGACCGTTGCCTAAGTTGGACCTCCTTCATATTTCCCTATGTGTTAATAACTTAAACCTTCAAGTTGGCTCTACTGGTGAGAAATGTTGTCAAGGACAGGTGATCCAACGGTCAGTTGGCTGCAGCCTTTGAAGAAAGAATAACTGCAATTATTGTGTTCTCCTCGTTTGTGTAACAAGAGTCGCGCTACAAATCATAAGCTATTGTGCAGAGTAAGAGTAAGCAAAACAATTACCTACATTATATTTGACAAGTGCCTTTCATTAGTTAATAACTAGATATCGTAAAACTAGTTTTACATTTTGTGAGTCCTTGTAGCATCATATTTCTTTACATGGCGTCCAGTTGCCGAAGTTGGACCACTGCGTGTTTCCTAATTTGGACCACCATAACTTCCATTCTTGATCTCAACATATAAGCAGATTTGGTATATTTGGTACATTTTAAATTTTTTTATGCAATTTGTGTCCTAGGTTATTCTTCGTTCCTTATTTGAAGCACTTTATCAGTACAAAACAGATTGCTTCTAATTTACAAATTATAATTAATGGTTTTGTATAATAGGCCCTAGCTAACTTACATTAAATGCCATGTGTGCCTAATAAATTTGTTAAAATACAGGTTGTTTAAAATATTACAATTATTATTTTTCTTACTCACAGTTTTACCATTTGCAGACTTCTAAATTTTAAATGGTAGGCCTTGGAGATATATATATATATATATATATGTTAAATATAATACTACCAGATGAAAGTGTACAAAATGTAGATTGTTGTACAATATATTTTGTATCAATTAAATACATAATCAAGGCGTGAGGTAACAAAATGTAAAATCGGTCCAACATAGGCAACCTTCCCCTAATTTAAATGGATATGATACAGAATGAAAATGATGAGAATGATTCATGGTGTAGAAATGTCCAATCCAGTATTTGCCTTTACGACTGGGGAAATCATGGGGGGGGGGGAAACATGTAAAATTGGCCGGCCACGGGATTTGAACCTGGAACCTCCCGAACGCAAGTCCAAGATGTGTTTTATTTTAGGACACAAGTAGGTATCTCATTTTATATCACGAAGTTTTTAACTTTCAACTTGAGGTTATAAAATAAGACACATTATAGTAATGCAGGGCCTTTAGCAAACAGACTTAAGCTTACTACGTACGGGTACCCTTAAGAAATCTTAATGTTTGTGGGTATCAGGCGGAGAACAATACTGTAAAAGTCCTGATCTATAACATAACTTCATTTCCATAAAAAAATGAAAAAGAATGAGGCTACTACATTTATCCTACACACAGTCGATTTAATAAATTTCAATGAAATAATAAAAAGGTTGTCACACTTCGGGAAAGATAAATTAATAAAAAAAAGTTACTGCTATTTTGAAGGAAATGCTGCCATTGGGATAGGAAAATGGAACAATGGAGCTTAGAGAATAACAAAATTGTAGGAATGGGGATGATGTTTCAGGCATCGAACTGAGTGCTGGTAATCGTTATCTGTGCACGGTTAACTGCACACGAGTGTGGACTTTTCCGCACAATGCAGTGTTTGCTCATCAGATAGCCGCATGCATTCCGTTACTATGGGAACTAAATGCAAGTTTTATCGTGCTAATTTCGAGAGTAATGCTAGTAAACGCAAATCCAGTATTCATGGCTAACTACTGTAGCACAATCCAATCGATCAGTCAAAACTGTAGATTAGCATATTAAAAGTAAACTCCTTTCAAACTATTTGAAAGGCAGTCAGGTGTTTTGTTCCTCTCCCCTGAGACCAGGGTTGCCCCACGTACAAATATAGTCGTACACATACGACTATTTAAAAGATTTGTACGCAATCATGAGTCGTACGACTATTTTTAACATAGCATTTTATATTTTTTTAATCAATCTACTGACAAATTTTAAATTTTGATATGTATCCAGCTTTTTGTTTTCTCATTGTTTTTGTTGTAAGTATGTTGCTAAAATCAATATGATTGGAAATAATTACAATAATTACAACACTGTGGCAACTACTGTTTATTTAATTTTATTGTATTTAATCAAATTTAGCACAGCGGAAGATACTGAAGTTACTAACCTAATCATTTACAAATAGGATGATTTATTAACAATTACATGATATATGTAAGGTGTACCGATTATTAATTATTATTATTATCATTACTATTATTATTATTGGGGTACGCCGTAGCGTAGTGGTTGAGGCGCTACGCTACAATCCGGGTTCGATTCCCGATGAGGTCGTTGAGATTTTTCAATTGGCCTAATCCTTCTGGTGGCACTATGGCCCTGGGGTCGACTCAGCCTCTAACAGAAATGAGTACCGGGAGCAATCCTGGGGGTAAAGGCGGCCGGTGCGTAAGGCTGACAACCTTACCACCTTCATGTGCCGAATGTCCAAAATCTGGGAGCCTCAATCTCCTGGAACCCTCTGGGCCTTCATGGCCTGTATAGGGATCACTTTACCTTTACATTATTATTATTATTATTATTATTATTATTATTATTATTATTATTATTATTATTAACGCAATACGTTCATTACACTGAAAAATCACGAAGTATACGACAGTTTTAACTAGCATACGACTATTTTCGGATATTGGTACGACCGTTCAACGTTTCGGATCTGGCAACCCTGCCTGAGACATAAATAAAATAAACAGGATGTAGGCAGGATTTTGATTTGGGAGGGGCCCACCTCACGAAATGACAAAAGAATGACAGAGAGGCGAAGGTGTTTGTCACACGGTGGTTCACATCCCAGGCGGCAAACTTCTATGTCACAGGCATTAAAAAGTCGCTGTCACGGTAAGACAAATGTTTCAATTCCGGTGGCGAATATGTTGAAAAATAGCTGAACACTGGCTGTCTCTGTTGCAATAAATATTTCCTTGAAACCCAGTTTTGTTTCTGTAAAGGGTCCCAGGCATAGGCGTAACCAGGCCGACCATATGGGGGGGTTATAACATCCAGGGAGAGGGGGGTCCGGGGGTCCTCCCCCGGAAAATTAAAAAAATCCCCCGGAATATTTTAAAAATTAAGACGCAAAATAACGAGTTTTAAGCTTCCGGGGGTCCTCCCCCGGAAAATTTTAAAAATTAAGACGCAAAATAACGAGTTTTAAGCTTCCGGGGGTCCCCCCGGAAAATTTTAAAAATTAAGACGCAAAATAACGAGTTTTAAGCTTCCCACCCTTTATACTTGTATTAAGTAATTTATGGGCAGACTTAAAAAAATTATACAATTTTCCTTTTTTTAATCAATGGGGGGGGGGGGTTCAAACCCCCAAACCCCCCCCCCCTCGGTACGCCTATGGTCCCAGGGAAACTTACTTTATGGACACGCCTCGTAAAGAACCTAGGTTGGGTAGTGTTGTGAAACCCAGTAGAAGCGACGAAGAACCAACCTTTATAAAAGAAAGTGTGCATGAAACGCCACGCGGCAGGAGTGAAATTTGTTTTATTATTATTTGATTATATATCTTAAATATTTATGGGGTTTGTTTTATTTATTTCTGCTTTAGTAATTTATTATTCATTTTCTTCATATGAGAAAATATATAGGCCTATTAGTAAATCTACAATCTCTTTTCACCTCATTTTTGGATTTTTTCAATTTTAGATTATTGGATTTTTTCAATTTTGGATTGTTGGATTTTTCAATATTGGGTTTCTGAACTTATTAAATTTCGGATTTTGGATTTTTAAATTTTTGACCTTTTAATTTTTTTTAATTTTGGATTTTTTAAAATTTTAGATCTTTAAATTCTTAATTTTTGGGATTTTTTAATTTTCGATTTTTTAATTGTGGATTATTTTATTTTTAAATTTTGGATTTTGTAGTTTCAAATTTTGGATTTTTTACTTTTTAAATTTTGGATTTTCGAATTTTTTTATTTTTTAAATTTTGGATATTTGGATTTCAATTTTTGGATTTTTTAATATCTAATTTTTTTATTTTATTTGACTTTTTAATTTTGGATCTGATTTTTTAAATTTTGGATCTGATTTTTTTAATTTTGAAATTTTGGATTTTTTATTTTTAGATTTTTTTTAAATTTTGGACCATTGATTTTTTATTTTTGGCTTGTTAAATTTTGGATTTTCGATTTTTCGATTTTTTAAATTTTGGATAAGCCTAATCATTGAGTTGATTGTTTTCTGTGCAGTCCATTCCGTCACACCTTACTAATTTCGTGACGATTTTGAGCGTTACAGAAGCTCCTGATTTACCCCCACCGCTGCTAAAGAAGTTTCACTTCAAAAAGGAGGACATTTTGGAAGACCAAAAACTGGTTCATGGACAGAAGGCCCAGACATAAAACTAATGAACTTGTCCTTGAAAAGGAGGACGTCCGGTCACCCTACTACACTCGCTTTTACGTGCTCTTTCGCAAGGATAACTACTCGCAAAATAAAATCCCTTTTTTACCACTTGTATCACAAATAACTGTCAAAACACTACCATAGGGATCTACCTGGTAAATATCGGTAACGGTACGCTTCCACACTTACGAAGCCAATAAAAATTTCACGGTGAATCATGCATTGAAAATCATGAAATTATCCAAAGTTCATTTATATCTTTCACAATGTTAATAGAAATGTTTCGTAAACTTTTTAGGGGCCTAAGTACAAAACATTAACCGCTTCTGTAATCATCGTAATTCCAGTAACATCGGAGAAAAAGAAATGCAATTTATCTTTTTTAAAGACGGGGAAAGCTATTCCGGGTGTCGACTGTGATATAGAATTTTTGAAAACTCAGAGGAAAAGTTTTTAATTCATATTGAATTTAAATTGCCTTTTCACGTCAGCAGGCTACGAGATAGGGTACATGCTGGCAAACCAATAAAGCAACGTTTTAAGGGTTCGTAATAGGAAAGATTGTGACTGGATTTTATTTCACTCGTGGTTTATAATTCCCGGAGTAACCCCCTCCCCCCTTCTTCTAGCACAGCTTTTCACAGTGAGAGTTGAAATATAATGCGACGGAAAATGACAGTTCCAGCTCCCTGTTTTAAACAAGCGGAATATAAAACTGTGGGAGAAGTTGTTTCAAGGTAACATATTTTATTAATGTAACTCCATTCCAGTTTATTTCGTTCATTCATAACTGTTATTTTTCCAGCTTCACGTTTCTGAGGTGAAATATAACAGAGCATAGCTGGATTTTTTAGACGTACTGTCTGACGTTAAACCAGTCCATATCTAGGGCACTGAAAATTATATTATATGGAGATTTAGCCCTTTAGGCATTTGTTTGATTATACAGTACTATAATACGCTTATTACTAGACTTCGGATTTTAGGTAAAAACCTATTTTAATCCTTAAGTGATAAATTGGACGGAAACTTGTATATGCATGTTTCATAAGTGACTATGCCTAAAACTGATATTTTTATAAGACCTAAAACAGCCTATTTTTACGTCAGAGCCTAATATTGCCTTTTTGCTTGTTTTCCTCTAAAGTTCAAAATAAGTTACTTTTTTGTTATAAATTCAAGCATTTATTTTCAGTTTGTACTCAATTTTTAGCTCGGAATATGCATTACATGACACATTTGTGACGTGGTTAAATAGTAAGGAATGTTTCGTCTTCAGTAGAAACATTCTTTGGAATTCCCAAGAAAATGTAGTGTTTTTCTCCCGACTCCCACATCCAGTAAAAAAAAAAAAAAAAAAAAAAACAACAACAACAAAACAAACAAACAAACAAAAAGTAGACAAAATTAAAATTTTGTCAAACGAAGTTATGTGTTTCTCACCATATTTTTTTTTTAGATACGAATCGAGCTAACTCGTAAATCGGTTACAAAAATTATCAATAGGACTATATTCAATATATATTCAACTATTATCAATAGGACTATTCATTTAGTTCAATTCTCGCAGATTAAAGAGCATACTATGCCATGTTAATAAAACAACCAGGGGCTTCTCCTACGAGTTATAAGTATGAAATACATGTTTGAAGATTAATTTGATAAAGGCAGGAAACTACTACATCATGCATAGGCAAGGCATTCATTGATTTCAATCTTTGATATTATATATTTATATGCATGCGTGGTCTGTGTGTAAGGTGTGTATATTCTAATAGGTGTAAACCTATTTTGACATTTTTCCCGTCAACAAGTAAACTTAGAAAATAACATTATAATTAGTGTTAATAATTATTAAAATTAATAATAAGTAGGGGGCGGATTTCTATGACATGTCATATTTTTCCCCTTTGCATTATTTCAGGTATCCGACTAATTTAAACCCGATTCCAAGCATCCTGGTGAAAATGGAACGGCTTTTATTGTGCATATAACTGCATATTTAGGAAATTTTCAACTATTGTAGCATGTTTAGTGTGAATATGCATATTTAAGTCATATTTTTGGCATATTTGTGTGCATATTAAAGAAATTTTGAAGTTTCATATCATATTTTGTAAATTTTGCATTTATAATGATACTTTTTGTGAATTTACAGATATTTTAAATACTTAACATTATGTTTTAATAAAATGAATTTTAATGAAATTTTAAAAAAATATACACAATGTGTAAGTGGTAAAGTCATATCTTAAATTTTATTGGTCATATTTTAATGTTTTTTAGATCATAAATGCATGCATATGTCCTATTTTTTAGGTCATAGAAATCCGCCCCCTAATAATAAGCAAACGAATGGAGATTATAGACTCATCTTCTTTATATCTTCCCGGTACATACCTATTATTTTACTCTCGCTGAGACTGGTAGGCCTTATCTCTATTTAGGTACGTCATAAACTTGAAACACAATTAGTCAACGTAATCAATCGTGTTACCACGAATCAAGTGCTATTCGTACATAATAATTCTGAAGTGAACATACGTATCATCTGTCATATAGAGAACACATTTAAATAATCACCGAATAGGTTGAGAATATTATAGGAGAAAAATTCCTCCGACACTGGGACTTGAACTCAGGACCTTTGGCTATTCGTGCCAATGCTCTACCAACTGAGCTAAGCCGGAGTTCAATTCACAGCGCCAGATGGAACCTCCCTCCTATGACTGATTGCCCTAATGATCTAACTCACAAACAGACAAGTTATGTCATATGCAGTACTGTGAGGCACACTAATTAGTGATTTTGTGACCGGGCTCCCACTGTTATTGTACAGTTAACATTCAAGATAGATATATAAGCTTTACTGAACCACAGATTATTGCCTCTGGTGGACATTACATGAGAATATTATAGGAGAAAAATTCCTCCGACACTGGGACTTGAACTCAGGACCTTTGGCTATTCGCGCCAATGCTCTACCAACTGAGCTAAGCCGGAGTTCAATTCACAGCGCCAGATGGAACCTCTCTCCTATGACTGATTGACCTAATGGTCTACCTCACAGGGGAAAAATATGACATGTCATAGAAATCCGTCCCCTAGTAATAATGAAGATGGTGCGGAAAGTATGGACGATTTGAAAAGATACATTTAACCCTTAAACATGGCCGTGAGGTCTGTGTGACCCCAGTAAAAACATAAACCGGTGATACTGTTTGGACATCGTCTTCACAGGTAAGTTATTTACACCACCATCTCTTCTCAGGATCCTTTATCACTCCATATGTAGACTATCACCCATCAGTGTTAGTGGAGCCGTGTTAGAAAACAGCTTATTTTTGTAGCGGTCTGTGAGATATTACGTCCACGGTTACGTAAGTCTTTTTTTAGTTTACTGTTTGTGAATAAAAATGAGTGAACGGTCGGACCATCAAATACTGTTAGGTCGAAAGTTATAACACTAAAATTTTTATAATTACAGTTATAGCGAAATATTTCCGTTAACTTTTGCAGTGAATGTTTTGAGGGAATAACTGTATATCTCATTTCTATGGGGAAAATGTAAATTAAGCTACTACAATTGAACACAACCACTTGATATGGTGAAGTGCGGTTAATACCAGGTTGGGAGTGATGTGAATGACGATACTAAATAAGCTTTTGCATAAATTAGCTTTTCATTTGAAAAAAATATGAACATATCTTTAAAACCATGATTTGTGGTGCACTCACTCATATGTGTACTCTGAAAATAAAATGATTTTGTAAGAATACTGTTTCTTTAATTAAATATTTAAGTATCAATTTCCTCGCTTACTGATAATGTTAGCCCTTACTGACATTGTTAGCTCGCCTTGACGATTGATTATTTTCTTTATAACGATTTCAGTGTAAATAAATATAACTTGAATCTAATATAACTTGAACTTAAATAATAACTGAACAGGTTTTAAGATTCATGGTGTAAAATATCTGCGAAATAATAAAAGCATATATAGCATATCTGTCTAATAGCATAACTGAGAAAAATTTAAGGAATTTGCAAAAGAAACTGGTTTTTTCGTTGTTAAGAACCACTTAACTCTGAGCAGTCACTCAGACCTTAAGTTCATAGTTAAATATTATACTGTTTGAACTCACAAGAGCGAAGTTAAGTAACTGCAGTAGACCATCTTCAACATTCCACTTTATTATGTACATACAAAAACCACGATTTAAAACAAAACGTTTGGAGAATAAAGCCAGTGCAGTGTCTACATAATTGAATAGGATTGAAGAATGCGGAGAAGAAAAGAAGTACTGAAGCAAGTATAAAACATTCAAGCAAACCCCTATCCCTCGTTTCAGGGACAAGAAGGGATTCAAAGCGACAACTCAACTGGTACGGAATAATCGCAGGATGAAGCTCCAGCTGTCACAAACGTTTAGAAGCTACAGACGTTAAGTAAGACACTTTCTATAGCATTGTAAGTACAGCATGTCGAAGAAGAAGACTGACAACAAGGATCGGATCAACCATACTCAGAAGACTTACAAGAAAGCAAAAACATTTATTGTTTTAAATAAAATAAGTTACAATAAGGAGAATAATTGATAAATTTCATGTTTGCCGCAGAGGGAGGATTATTTTAAACAGCATTTACCTCCGTATACCCTCTGATATTAAAATAAACACACATCACTAGGGACCGGATTTTTAGGTTTTTAAAAACACTGTTTTAGGTTTTCCATTAGGTGAAATAGTTTTTTTTTAGGTTTTTTGTCCAAAATATCGTTTTCGGGTAGAATAATTGGTTTAATGAACTTGAATGTGCTACATAATACTTGTAAAGTTTAACTTCACAAAATTGACTTAAATTTGTGTAAACTTGCTTTAGTACAGTATTATACAATTGAAGAAAGAAAGCATAAACAATCAAAAGAAGCAGTGAAAATAAGATTGCCTCACATTTCCTGGTTGCAGTATATCACTAAATATCTTTCAAGATTCTCAACTGTGAAGTTCTTCCTGTTATCTCTTAGTTAATAGTCAATACTGTATCTAGACACTACTCTTCTCAGGATTCGAATCCGATGCTTCTAATTTAGTGAGTAAAATACTTTATGATTGGATGTGGATAATGTGAAACTTATTATTTTTCTTTCTTCGGTTCTTACGCATGCTAACCGCACAAACAGATCAACTAGGGACGAAAACTTCCCCCTTTTCTAGAAAGGTAAATAATATTACTTTGCCATCGGTAGTGAAATTCAGGTCGTCGCCAATTCACTGCCGGAATAAACTCGATTTCATTTGTTTCGGCATAATTAACACACATAAATCTATATCCTTGTTCATACACGGCAACAATGGTTATTCGTACGAATATTTTAAAAGGAATACGCCGGTATTCACACTTTCTCTCTAGATACTGTCCATCCCAGATGACAATGGGTTGAACGAAACGATGGTGGTATTAATTTCAACCCGACAAAAATTATTGTCTCTCCGCAAAATACCGATTTCTCAACCGACAAACAAGTAGCCTAAATGAGATATTTTAGGTTTTATATCCCGTTTAGGTATATTTAGGTTTTTATACCCCATTTAGGTATTTTTAGGTGCTACAGAATTAATGTAGGTGAATCCTATGGACATGATTCGAAAAAGTGTATGAGCGCTTTTTGATTTGGAAGTAAGGAAAAAAATAGGTAAAAACCTAAGAATCCGGTCCCTACACATCACACTGTGACACTGATATTTATGTATAGAACATTAAAAAGACCTTTAAAATATATGTACAGATTAAAAATTAATCACAAATTACACACAGGTCTACCCTGTAAAAGTACAAAAATGTGAATATAAAATGAATTTCCCTATTGTCGGGAGTCTTTGCACCAATGACGGTAATGTCCAAACCTTCAGGATTGTAGTGTGTTCCTCTCTTGATTGTTTTGTGAATTTCTTGCAGAATTGGATGTCCAGTGTGTTGTAGTGTTATTTAAATACTGAATATGCATTTCGGCGCAAAGTTACGCTATCATCAGTTCCTGTTAAAAATCAAAGTAAAAGCTAACGTAAGAGGTAAACTAGTTTTTATGTTCGCTAGAGTTTTTAGAAGTTTCCTCTTAACGTTAGTATATTTGTTGATTATTTTAGCCTGGTTGGCTGTATGTGAATTCATAAATTTCATGTTTGCCGCAGCAGAGGGAGAATTATTTTAAACAGTATTTACCTCCTTATACCCTCTGATATTAAGATAAGTTATAAGGCTTACTTGTATTACATTTAGTCTAGGGCCGACGGAAAAATTCCAGAAAGTGCAAATTTCAACTTTACCCCCAAAAATTGATTGGTTTTCCCTCACTCAATGACACACTTCCAGATGAGATAAAAACTTAAAATTTAGCAAATTTACAGCTTTTAGCCTTACCTAAGCGATGGGAAAAGTCCAGAAAGATCAAATATTCAATTCCCCCCCCCCCAAAAAAAGCCGTAAGGTCGTTCACAATTTTCTTGGAGGTTTACCGTGGCTAAACGGTAATCCACGGCAGTAAAAATACATGGATTCTACTCCGAAACCGTGTCAGTTCATATAAAAGCTTTTCCCGAAAACCTCATGGAAGGATGTGAGGCAGAGCCCCCAACGGGTAGAGCGAGTCATTACCATTCAATGTAGTTATTGTTTTCAATTTGAATGTCTTTACACAAACACTACTAACATTGGAAAATAATATGGAATGTGAAAGGAGAGATAGAAAAAGAGTTCTATTTTGCATGTTGGCTATAATGAGTGGTTTCCATGACGTCATGGAATCGAGAAGCCGATTTTAGTACAGACTGCAAGGCACTTAGCTGATTATGGACACAATTGAGACACGGGATTACATAGACCATGCTACATGATGCTGTCCATATCAATGCATTTGCTAATAGGATTAAACCCAAAACCTATCTGGCTTCCGCTGCAAATTTCAGCTATCATGATCAGGAAAGTACTGATAACACTGAAGTCAATACAACATAATGGTACGACGTATAAGGAGGAAAATCTCATTACTGACAGACGTGTATAGAAATGTAGATCACCAAAATGATCCTGTATATAATAAATCAGGTAAACTGATGGAGTTAATAGACCCTACCTAAGAAACCACTCAGTTTACAACACGTTCACCATGACAAAAATAGGCGTAGGGCCTATTCCTTTATAGCCTATTTGTCAAAACATCTTACTCCGATGGGGTAGACGGCTGTATATAGAATAATATGTAAAATATATTTGGTTGGTGTGTTTAAGGGTATTGCTTATGTATGTGCTATTTTTGGTGGGGAGAGAGTGAGTGTGTGTGTGTGGTGTTTTGTTTGTATATTTACTAGTTTTTAACTGTTTGTCTGTGTGTTTTTAGTTTTACTTTTAGGGTACATTTTTGCTTGTGCACAGTTAAAGCATGGACAGCCTAAGGGCTCATGCAACGAATAATGTAAAAAGATAGTTTTTCTTGTCAACAATAAAAGCACTTCATTCATTCATACGTATAGACACGCAGTGAGAGCTTTAAAAAATAAAAAATGTGGGTTTATTTTAATTTTTTCATCTATTATAGGCTAAGTCCCCAATCCTGCCATCTGTCTATGGTAGATGACGCAGCGGTCGGGTGGTAGGTCTTGTCCCTTCAGGGATGCAGCGCCACGGAGTTTAGTTTTTAGTATTATAGGCTAAGAGCTACAAGTTTGCCAAATTCCATCTTTCTAGCTCACCTGGAAGAGAGCAAACATCCGCATTAATAAATGGATTTTCTAGACTAGTGGCCTTCAAACCGCCGCCCGTGGGTTATTTTTTGACAGACCGTAAACAAATACTAATTTTAACTACAAAGCTAATATTGACAATTTAGTGACAAAGTAACAGTGTCAGGTCTCACATTAGCTTTAATAATGTTTTCTGCTATGTGTTTTAATTAATGTGTAAGTTAATGTTAAATAATCCCTACAGATAATGTAATATAGTTGTGTTTCGTAAATATCATGTTGTTAATAATGAATTGCTCAATAAATCAATGCGGCCCACTAGTCTTTCCCCCAAAAGGGAAAATAAAAGTTGAAGACCACTGATCTAGACTGCCCTATATTTGAATGACGTCACCGCCATCCAGCCAGTTTTTCCATATCTATGGTGCAGGTAGAAACACTAAATTTTGCACATTTGTGACAGTTGGATGTCTCAATATTCCTGGAAAATTTCGTGATTCTAGCTATCTTATAAGTATGTCAGAAATTACAAAATGTGAGGAAAATACACAAAATTTACTTAAAATAAAAAATATAACTCTAGTCGGAGCCTACAAATTTTTAGGTGAAAGTATTAAAGCATTTGCCACTAATTAAAAGCAATATCTCGTCATCCAGCCCAGGTTACTCTTGTACAATATTATATCATTTATCTTGCTTAAATTTATGTTCATTTTCACTCATAACATAATTAGTCCACTATGAAATTCATCAGCTCAGGTTTAAGCATACAAAAGGCTAAACATTTAATAAGTTCAGGATGGCTTCACGGGTTATCAGCTGTGTCAACATTATCAGATTCGAGCTTTCGGCCATCTTCCCTCTGTGGCCTTTCTCAGGAAGCTCGAATCTGATAATGTTAACACGGCTGATAACCCGTGAAGCCACCCTGAGTAATCAGCGCCGTGAAAGCTTCAAATCTTATGTCATTTAATATGTTCTTTGCAATAGTTTTTTTCATATAATTGTAATTATATATCCAATGCACAAAATAGTCATCTGCACATTAACACAGCAGACACACACATGCAAACATCAAATAATAATATATATGTAATATATAATTTTCAATCCACTTTGTTTACCCTTTTATATCTACTCCTGATTTTAACTTATTGATGACTGGATACACTGTTCTGACTTCTGTTTTATTTTGTGAGCTTTACCAACTGTTTTATTAAGTGCCAGTATGGTACTTTATGAGATTGTGTGGGGGACGAAAAATGTCTGTCCGTCTGTCCGTCCGTGTGTCTGTACGCGCTCTAACTCAAATACGCTTTATCGAATTTTAATGAAACTTGGTATACGCGTTTATAATGTCCATGGGAAGAACCCTATTGAAATTGGACCAAATCGGTTCACCGGTACCGGAGTAAAACCCAATTTAGTGTATATTTTAAAGGCGCCATAACTCACATACGCTTTATCGGATTTTCATGAAACTTGGAATACCTATTTATAATGTCCATGGGAAGATGTCTATTGATATTGGACCAGATCGGTTGGGCGGTACCGGAATAATGCCCAATTTAGTGCCTTTTTATGGTAATATATCACAAAGGCGTGGATAACTCAAATACGCTTTATCGGATTTTCTTGAAACTTGGTATACGAATTTATGACGTTTTTGGGTACAAGCCTATTGAATTATTAGGGCCAAATCGGTTGATCGGTACCGAAGTAACGCGTATATCAATATTAATTTTGTAATCAATATTCTTTCAAGGCCCACAATGTAAGCTTATTAAAAAAACATATTGTTAGCAGCCTTCATTGATTTGTTTCTTCATAACGATGTCAGTGTGGCTAAATAATAACTTAAATAAACGATTTATAACAACTAGCCGTTGAATATTGATATTATAATGTGTATTCTATGGTTATGTAGACTACCGATATTTACATTAGGCTATATTTTACTGTGAGTATTTTTCTTATCGTTCCTGTGCAGCAGTATACCTAATGTAATTCCTGACAGATTTCATATGCTTATTATTCATTCATAAGGCTGCTTTAAATTGAAACAGAGATATCAGCGAATCGTAGGTCTATTGCATCATTATTATTATTGCCGGCACATTTTGTTTTTGGAGTTAACTCGGACATCTATTACAAAAATAACTTTTATGCATGGGCCTATCATAATTGCGTGTATCACTGATTAAAAAAAAACATACTGGCACTTGGTTATATCAGTTTACCTGATTTTATTATTTTATTACTACTTTTTTGTATTATTATTGCATTTATTTTTGAAGGTATACAAATGATGTATTTTGTATTCAATCTGGCTGAGTGGAAGAAATGACCCCATGCCCTTAACCAAGCCAAAAATAATAATAAAAAAAATAGTGATAATAATGGCAATTATTATTATTATTATTATTATTATTATTATTATATTTCCTAGGAGCCCTTACGAGATTCGGGAGAGTGAAAAGATGGGTTGTTGTGGTTTTTGTTATTGGTGTTAAGATTATTATGTACTTGAAAGACTTTTGTAGTTTTCTATGCTCTGTAAGTTTTTCTGTTGGTAGATTTTTATTTTTCTCTCCTCTTTTTATGGCGTCAAATATACGTTTCAAGTCTCACAGCCTCAAAGGAAAATACACGGCACGGCATTGTCTGGCTTCTCCAATGACATGTCAGCCACAAGGACTCTTGATTGGCTACGTCATTGCGACGTTCGTGTTTGTTATTTCCCAGGAACCCTGTGTAAATAATAAACTTAATATATCACGGGGAAGAAACGAGCTCGCAGCTGCAGATAAATCTCAGCCGCTCTGTCGTATTTCGGATTTAACGTCGCATTTATTTAGGAAGCGAAGGAAATCCAATTTGCTATAGGCTAAATCCTGTATTTTATAGAAACAGATTTAACTAACAACTAAACACATGATTTGCCATGGCAATAAAACGATTTAAATTGGTATTGGTTGATATCCGAGGCATGGTGTGATTTGAGGCTTTCCCGGTGTTGAGAATGTATTATTGTTTCTCGGGCTTCCAACCGGGTGAGTTGGAAGTTTGGTTCCGAGCTTTCGGCAGCTATCTCCGCTGTCATCTTCTAGGAGAAGTGAGCTGGATTGGGAAATAGTATATTGCGATACAAGAGTTTTTTCAATTTCCGAGATCCGTTATGCGCTTACGGCACGAGTATTGCATGCTATTTTTTGCACGATGATTATTTATATCAATTTAATTATATTAATCGAGATATTAGCTGAAAATATTATGTATATACATTATTGAAGATAGATGTTTATTTCAGAAAGTGATTCGCATGTGTTGGTTGTTATGGGGACTGAATATTTGTCCTGTTAAAATCGCCACAAACTAGGGGACCTTGGTTCCGGTCTTCCATAAAGGCTTGTATTATGATGATTTTACTTACGGCACTTGTGCTTTTTGTAATTTTTACCGCACGGAGATTTCTTTTGTTTTCATAGCAACCAGATTGCGTGCGGGAAAGTCAAGTTACGATCCACGGCAACAATATTCGTAAGTACCACTAATTGGTTATGTCGTGCAAAAAAAACTGTTTCTTATATATACTAAAACGGGTGGTGGACCAATAGGAAAATTTAAGGATTCCATTTTCAAATTTTCCTATTGGTCCACCAGCCGTTTTAGGATTCCATTTTCTAATTTTCCTATTGACCCACAACCCGTTCTAGTAAATCCAGTCTTTTCCTATACAAGAAACTGTTTTTTTTTCCCAATCCAGCTCACTTCTCCCAAAAGATGGCAGCGGAGATAGCTGCCGTGAGCTTGAAACCAAACCTCCAACTAACCCGGTTGGATGCCCGAGAAACAATAATACTTCCGAGGCATTGTTAAAATTATTGTTCAATATCAAGCAGCCTACGCGTTTGACCGGAATAGTCAATAAAATCCTGACCTCACATTTATATTACCTATTACATTTATAATCTATGTCGACTTTACAAACTCTTATTCTCAGGGCCGTAGCAAGGTCCTTTTGCGCCCTTGGCGAGTCTGACAAATCTGCGCCCTCCAACGCTGGGGGGTCTGAACAATTTTTCTAAATTTCTGTAAAATTGTTTGTTTTAATATAAAAACACTGTTATTATCAAAGAAAACCTAAACCTCAATTTGAAAATGAACTAAGTGTTGGACTTTCAAGGTACTGAAACCTTATTTTCAGACGATTGAACTACTTAAAAAATAATTAATTCATAAAATCTAGAATTTCTATTGCTTGACAAATTGCACCAGTCTAAAAAAGTGGTATTTTTCGTGGTTAATTTTGCGCCCTCTTTATACCTGCGCCCTTGGCGGGGGCCCACCTAGCCACCGCCTAGCTACGGCCCTGCTTATTCTATTCACCAATGATGCTCGTACCATATTCATTTTGCAATATACGGTTAACACAACACCAGTTGTATATTTTATCATCTTCATCACACAACAAATTTCATTGTAAATTCAATATAAATTCTCTCTGTTTTATGTTTGTGTTATTTTAGTAACCCTCAACCATGGGCGTACGGTGAAATTCTGTTTGGAGGGGGTTGAATGTAATGTTGTCTCAGCTGCATGTCCTTGCGCAAATTGTTACTTAATACACTATTTTTAGTTGTATTGTGATATAAATATTATGATGTAAGTTATGCAGCACAGTATTTCAAACTGTTTTCTTTAGGTATCTGTCAATTTCTTGTTTTAAATCTATATAAAAAAAATGAATGTATGTGTATGTGTGTGTGTGTCCTTTATGCATTACTACACCATTCATCCGATCGCCATGAAACTTTGGGAAGTTGTTGGGTACATTCCCGGGAAGGTTTCTGTCATATTACATTTTTAATTTTAGCCTTCGTTCGCGAGTTATGAGTGAAAAACGGCGAGAAAACGTGCATTTTTAACGCTTTCGAAGCATCACTTTTCAGTTATTCATTTCAGTTGTCAAATCAATTGCAGAAGGCTTTGTCTATTTTTGTCATACTTTGGAAACAATAGCATCGCGATCGCTTTGGAAGGCAATGGATATCTCATGTTATTATAAACGCCAGAGAAGTTAATGATAAGGTGATGATAAGGTAATATTAAATATTTATTTAACGTGGAATATGCTTCTTATGAAAGATGCTTTACAGAAAATTCCGGGCAAGTTGCTTAGTTCAGGGTCCAGGCTACAACATATTTTCTATATGTAATCATAAGTAAAATCTCTTATGTAGGGTCGTTAAATCTGCCTGAAATGTAACGGAATTATAAGTCTGGACAAATGAATATAGAAACTATGGCCTCAGTACGCTTATTCCATTCATCATCTATATAACTAAAAACGAATATATGTCTGTCTGTCAAATATATTTACACACATTTTTTTCATCGTGAGTTTAATCGATTTCAATGTTCATAATCTTCTGAGATTGCAGCAACGCTCGACGGGTAATCTATATAGATCTTCTATATAGCCTACATAAAAATGAATGTATGTGTGTCTGTCCTTTATGCATTACTATGCCATTCATCCGATCACCATGAAACTTTGGGACGTTGTTGAATACATTCCCGCAAAGGCATGCTACATTTTTAATTTTAGCTTTCGTTCGCGAGTTATGAGTGAAAACGGGATTGAGACGTACATTTCTTGCGCTTTCGAAACATCAGTTTTCAGTTGTCTAATCAATTGCAGATGACTTTGCCTACTTTCGTCATATCTTGGAAATAAAAGCATCGCGATCGTTCGAATTTTGTAAGCCCACCATGGCCGAATCATTTGTTTATAATGTCAAGGCACGCAGACAGATGAAATTTTCACCCTAGACGGAAGAAGAATAGTGAATATAGCCCTAAATGGACAAACATTATGCAGGGTTTTTTAGGCCAGGGAACTCGAATCTGAGGTTATTTTTCCCATGCTGCGCTTTCTAATCGTGAAATTCACTTCAAAGCCGGATTTACAGTTGTTTCATTAATTAGGCCTATCAATCGTTTAGTTTAGACCTATGAATGTTTCGTGTGCAAAGTGTTAGTAAATATAATAGTTTAATTATTTTGCTCTTAATTTATAATCTTCCTATTAATTATTGTGGGCGAAGCCGCGGAGATCTGCTATAAGCTATAATAAGCTGTAGCTTATCTAGCGTTTTCTGAGGAAATAGTTTGTGTGTGATAAGTCGTTCTTCCCCATTTCAAATTCTAAATACCTAAATAAAGACCTTAAAGACCTCGAGTTTGAAAATCGAAAGTCCTTCATAAGTTATTTTCGCATTTACAAAATAAAAAAACCCGAGCGACGCCGGGCCTTTTAAGCTAGTAGTCTATAAATAAAACCTTTCTTTGAAAATAACATAGCAGGCTACCGTAGGATATAATACACGCTATGGGCTATAATTCACATGATTTCTTTATGCGGAGCACTATGTATCATTGTGTCTATTTTCTGTTGTTTCTGTATCGGCAAGTTGATTGCAGACGTTTAGTTAGTAATTTTGTTTAACGTCTATTCTGCTGGTTTCTGGAGCTAAGTCGATTCCAGAAAATTTGGTTTTACGTATTGAAATCTGATATTCAGTGGATTCCTGAGATCCAACCGATTATACCACATAAATATCCAGGTTATGGATTCATTTATGAGAAATTCCGAAGAGAATTTTGTTTATCAGTCATTGTTATAAGATGTAGGCCTATATAATTAAAAACCCACCAATATTAATAAATTATTTAATAATAGTTATATGCTTGCCTGTACACTAAAAGTTATTTCAGATCATTTGTTCATTGAGATTAAATATGTGCATTATTATTAAATAAATTACGAGAGTATAAAATCATTAATAATAAATTGAAATTTACAAGAGTTTTTCTTAATAATGCATTGTTAAGTAAGAAAATATCATAAAATAACCGAACCAATGTTTTTTTTAAATTAATGAGCATGATGTTATAATCCTAAAACTTGCAGATATTTCGGAAGGGGTTTTAACCCCCTCAACCCTCCCCCACCGTACGCCCATGCCCTCAACGATAAATATGTTTTTCCTTTCCAGCCTCCAGGCTAAGAAATATCTGAGCAGTTCTGAGATGAAAGATCATCCCCATGAGTAATCATCTCTTAGACAGGATGATGAACTGTGAGCGAGATGGAAAGACAGACAGAAAGAGGAAGCGTCATGAAAGGAAATGTCTTATAACTTCATTTATCCTCCTCAACTTCTCATAATATCGACAGTTGAACGCTTCGCTGGAATAACAAGCTACAGCACGGAATCATCCGAGAAATAAATCCATAAGGTTTGTACGTTCTGAGATAAGTGGTATGGAATAGCTTAGGAATTATTAGTTGTACATCGTATTACCTATTAGGGGTTATTTAAATTATTATTATTATTATTATTATTATTATTATTCCTAAAAAAGGACATGCTTTTTTTTTTAAAAAAACAGAGCTGCTGCAGAAACAAAGCAGACAGAAACCTTGTAGAACATAAGCTGAAGTAGTGAGAGCAAATAAAAAAACCTCATTCAACAAATCTAAAGTTAAACCTGAGACCCTGGCGAAAAGCTTTCTCTCTTCTTAAATTAAAAGTCGGCATGGTGGTGTAAACAAGGCCGGATCCCTCAGGGAGTTCCGAAGGCCCGAGTTATTGTAGTGAAGCTTACTGTGTAATCCTGGGCCGTACCTCTCGAGATTCAAATGTTATCCCTGTCACCGTGGCAACAACGGAAAGGAAGTCTATTTTCAGGCATTCCTTTTATATGGCTAAGAATCCTTTCGTGTGTGTCCGAACGACATTCTGTCAGTATAGACTCGTTGTGTGGTTTTACGGGAATACTGTGTAGACTTCATTTATTTTTCACTTCTGTTGATGCCATTGTGACAATTATTTCATAAGAAATATTAAATCAAATCCAAACTGAAAATCCGACTTTTTTTTATTATGTACTAGCGTGTGCCCGCAGCTTCGCACACGATAATTATTTCAAAAATTAAAAATTAAGACATAATAGCTAAATCATTATATTTATTAACACCTAAATCACGTGGACTACATACCACGATTAGATAGCGTCGCCTGGTAAAAGCGACCTCAGTTTCGAGTTCCCTGGCCCAGAAAACCCCTGCATAGGAGTTTCGTCCAAGTCGAACAATGTTTGACTATATTTAGGCCTATATTGAATATCCCTCTTCCGTGTAGGTTGAAAATTTCATACGTCTGCGGGCCTTGATATTCTAAACAAATGAATCGTCCAGGATGGACTTACAAAATCAAGCGATCGCCCACGATAATTATTTCAAAAATTAAAAATTTAGAGCATAATAGTTAAATCATATTTATTAACACCTAAATCACGTGAATTACATACCACGATTGGATAGCGTCGCCTGGTAAAAGCGACCTCAGATTCCAGATCCTTGGCCCAGAAAACCCCTGTATAGTGAGTTTCGTCCAAATCGAACAACGTTTGACCATATTTAGGCCTATATTGATTATCCCTCTTATAATAATAATAATAATAATAATAATAATAATAATAATAATAATAATAATCCTCTTCGGTGTAGGTTGAAAATTTCATATGTCTGCGTGCCTTGAATCGACCAGCGTGAGCTACAACATTCAAGCGATCGCGATGGTTTTATGTCCAAGGTATGACAAAAATAGCCAAAGCCTACTGTAATTGATTTGACTTTGAAATGTATTACTGAAAATTTTCTCCTGTTCGGCTTGTTGAAAACCTTTCAGTACAAGAAAAAATGAAAAATTCAACACTTCATATCTATCAGTATATTGATTTGGGCACGTTAAAACGACTCTTCTCAAATCATTGTTTTTCTGCGGGAAACAACACAGTTCACACTATTCTCTAATCTGATAATCTGCAAATAAGTTAAAGTCTAATATCACCGCTAAAATATAACGTCAAATAATGTTAAAACCACTCAATATTATATTTCTGAACACTGTAGAGAGGATTATTTTGCTAAAACGTTTCGGTTTGTTCTCTTAAAATTATATTTAGGCGTATGTTTTATTTTTCTGGGAGACTATAATATAATCAATGACATCAGCTCATAACAATTCTGAGTCTAATAATACTTACAATCAATTATACAGGCCTATAAATAGCTTCTGCTATCAGGAACCTAACCGCCCATAAACAATATTACTTTATGGAATAGCCTCTATAGGTACAATGGCTCTAACTTAATGTAGCTAGTGTCGCTCTCCTCCACAAGAGGCGCTGTTGGAAACTTAATGGAGCTGCTCCTATTCGAGGAAAAGCAATTTCTTGGGAAGGAGAATAAAAATGCTAAAACCACTCGAGCTGTGTGAATAATCTCTGCAATTTCCTCATATACATTCACACACCCGTAGCCTACCCACAAATACACACGCGGTGTTTTTCGTAAACCAGTCTCAGAACACTTAAGGGTTTTCCCACTCGGCTGTACTACTGCAGTTGTATTCGTAGGATTAAAATTACAGTAGAAAGAACATGGAATAATACCTCTACAATGATTACATGAATTGTTTGTTTTGTTCTGATTTCAGTATCACTACATCGTTAGATATAACTTAAATTTATGATCCTTCTGTATAAAGTTGGAACTTATGATTAAGTCTAAAAATAACGTATATAAAGCATCATTATCAGCTAACAATAATATGAGCGGTTGCTCATTTCATAAAACATACTCGTACCTTAATAAATACGCCGTCATAGGCTTGTTGCCCAAGTGGATTCAGCAAGAAAATTGCCACATAGAAACATCTATATTTAACTTGAATAATTATCATTGCTATCTCGTGGAATTTGATTAACAAATTACCCTACATCCACAAAAGTCAAACATTTTAATTAAAATTTGGTTCATCATCAGGATCTAAAGGCAATGCCTTGTTGTAGTAGCCATGTCTTCCTCTTCATCGCTGTTCTCTTTAAATTTTCATATGACAGCACGTCCATATCCTTTATCATGTTTTTAATAAATGAATTTCTAGGACGTCCTCTTGATTTCTTCCCAAGTATTTTCCCTCCAAAAATGCTAATGAGTAGATCATTGTGCCGAAATGTATGACCCACTAACTTTGCTCTTCTACTCTTAATTGAATTCAGAAGGGATCTCTCTTCCATCACTTCATTAAGCACTTCTTCATTTGTTTTCCTATCCACCCAACTCGTCTTTGTTAGCCTTCTCCATATCCACATTTCTCCTGCTTCTAGTTTCTTGGCTTCTGCTTTTCCTATTGTCCATGTTTCGCATCCATAAGTTAATACACAACTTACAAATGTTTTAGCAAATGTTTTCCTTTCTTCCATGCTTAAATGGTTTGGTTAAGTAAGCTTAATATTATTGTCAGTTACATTTGAACAATGATACAGTTTTATCGTGTCACCAGCCATACTGCCGGAGCACTGTCGGAGTATATGGTTACTCTTAGACATACTTCTTGTCAGGCTTGATTAAATTATTAAAAACGTTAAAAAGCATACGCATTCATTCGTAAAATATTGTTTACAATCAACACCTCCGCTGAAATTAATCTAACGACGATACACCATGGGAGTAACAACAGATTTTTCAGTGTGACATAATCTGGAATTGAAGCTCCGATCTAAAAATGCCAGATAATTATAAAAATGATTGAAATTGTCGTCTCCAAAATTGACATTACAATCACTAAAACTTTAATGGGAAGTTGAAATAACTGACAAAGAAGGAGGAGAAAAGCGAGAATCGAAAAACATCATGAGAAAATAAAAAGTAATAAAAGGTGAAAGAGGGTGAAAAATAAGACGAATACATCAGCTGGAATGCGCTATTTCTTTTCTTTTCATTTGATTGTCCTAGTTTGCGAGATGCGGGCTATTTATGTGTCTGGGGACGAGCAGCTAGTCAGCCCCTGGATGCCATGCAACACACAACACAAAACAGCACTTAAGGCGACCGCATCTTCTTCATGCATAACAATGCGCAAAAACCAAATCCTTCTCTGCCAGGCTGTCTACTTGTCGCCGAGACAGAACCAAGATGCGTTTGTCCCCCCCCCCCCCAAGTGTTGGTTCATTTTCAAGCATCATAATAATTTAGGCCTACTAATTTTCCCATGTACCTGGACCATTACTGTTTACTTTATTGGGATTATTAAAATACATATCCAATATTAGGTAGATTTCGAAGAAAAATCTACCTATTGCAATGGATATCATGTTATGATTTTCGAAAAATTATTTCATATCTTTACGTTTCATGCTCCCCTAAGTACGAAACCACCGCCCGTTCAAAAAAAAAAAATTGTGATATTTATATATATATATATATATATATTTATATCTTTACACGATAGCGGCCGTAATTTTGAAGATATTTGAACCAAATTTTATTATGTCATTTCTAGGCCCAATAACTCGGACAAGTTCGTTAATGAGCAAAATTGGCCCAAGGGGGTGATCGGGGGAGGGGGTTGAAATTTTTAAAAATGTATATCTCGGCCCCTATGAAGTATAGAGGGAAACTTTGTTTGAATAAATTAGAGTACTCCCTATGGATTTCACAGTGACACCAACGATTCGGGGGTTCGAGTGAGGGTGGGGGTGGGGGTGGGTGTGGGGGATGAAAATTCGAAACTTTTGAAACCACATCTTGCGGGGTATCGTTGAAAAGCTCTTGATGAGTACTCTACAAATCAATAAATAGTTTCTTGATAGCTCTCATATGACGCGAGATTTTAATGTTTGAAAATAATAACACTTAAAAGAATTATTATAATATCATAATTTTGTCTTGTTTAGCGGCTTTGCTAATTTTATTCATTGCTAATCTTGCACACGGCCTCCCAGAATATTATATCCTATTCTTGTTGTCAAAACAAATGATTGTAGGCTCTTCCTCTTTACCAAATTCAGTTCTTATTACTGCAGGTTTGCCATGCCAAGGCTAAAGAAGAAGAGTGCTATGCAGCGACAATAATTTAAACCAAAAGCACTTCGAAATCTACCTCCGCCTGTAGGCCTGCCTAAAGGGATTTTTGTTGAGCTCGATCGATTAAATAAAATAAATTTGATACCAGCTTTGTGACTAATTCCATTAAAAATATTCCTCTAGACTAGAAGTTTCCAACTATTAGACTAAACATTGTGCTAACTTCTTGTTCTAACTTTTTCCATCCAGTCCGCGACGGGTTCGTATGTTGTGTGAAAAACTGATCTTAAGCATATAGAAGTTTATGCATTATACATTCGCTTTTCTTTACTTTTAATATTTCAATTTCCGTAACATAATACTTCAAATAATGCAGTACTAAAGTATGGATGTGAACGAAAGTTACTCTCTCCCTCTTTTTATGAGTTTAGCCTCTCCCGTTGTAGGAACATTTATGTGGCCCACGCCGCTCGGGCCTTACAGAACAGCAATCTGTTTGGAGAAGGATTACTTTGGATCACATAATACTTTTTTAACCAGACATGGACATAGTAGGGTCTCCCCGGACGGGTGAACAGCCCAGTACCGGGCCACCTCCGAGAAAACACGAACACATAGAACGATACAAACCAGTCGCAAACACACTCATGACGAACAAGGTGCGGATAGGATGAAGACGATAATGATGGCCAGATGATATCCAGATAAGGGCCTAAAATTATCCGAAATTCAACTCACAGGTGGGGGAAAACCCCGAAAACCCCATATAAGTAACTTGTCCCGAATAGGAAGCGAACCCCGGGCCCGCCACAGCGATGGACTGAATCAGAATTAGCTGTTCTGATAAAAACGGTATTTGTAGAAAAGGTAGGTGTTGTCAAATATATTTCAAGCTAAGCAAATAGTCAAGAATGTGCATCACTCTAAACGATGAGGGATCAATGCATTCATCTTGAACATTTCAATCCATAAAGAAAATAGTGTAACACTTTGCAAATGGCGTCTTTTCAAATAAATACAGCATAGATATTGCAAGATAATAAGAAAGAGGTTAGGTGGGGACACCGCATAAAATGCTTGAGGACTAGCAAAACTGAAAAGATGAACTTTTCTCAGAAGCCTAACTTTCCAGAAAAATGAAACCTATACACCGCACGTAATGGTGGATACGCCTTAAGGTAGGCGCTGTTAAAACGATGCCCCAGGTCTCTATATTAAATGTCTCTAGAATAAAAGTAAGCATTCGCATCTCTTGTATAGAGCAACGGAAAGTTTCCTGTAGAATGGCCTAAGGGCGACTGGAAACTTGATCTTACTCCGTTTCCATTAAGGAGGCCGATTAAACGAACAGAATGTTTATGTTAAGGGAAGATAGAAAGATACTTTACGGAAGTTACAACCCTTCAACTAGGCCTACTCCTAAATATAAAGCACACAGCTGAAATAACATATTTTAAAATTTAACTTACGGCGTAGAAGGTTTTGTGATATAATTTGAACCGTATTTCTTCTACCTAAAAATACATTAGACCTGGCAAAAATACATTATCAGGATAACGGCGACTTGGGGAAGGGAATAATAGAAAATATTGATGAGGAAAGTATAGCAGCAATGTTCTGGATACGTCTGTAATTATGGAATTCTCAGAGGATTAAAGGGGATAAGTGTCTGCACATTGGGCAACCTGGGACCATATTTTGTTGGAATGTAAGCCTATATGTGAATGGGAATTATAATCAGTGTTGCCAGGTGTATTATGATGATTTTTCCCGATACTAATTTATTGTAAAATTTTTCCCTTTTAACCATAAAAATCCCTATCCACGTAAGTGTAATGTAAAATGCTTGAAATTTAATGAAAAATACGAACTAGTTCTTCACACATATAATACATATTTTGCAGACAACACTTACGGCAGTGAAGGGATTTTTAAAGTTCGTTAGAAGAATAACTAAAAAGATAAAAGGTGCGGTCATTTTTGTGATATCAATAAACAAAATACTTGGTTTCAACTTTGCTGCTCTAGTGTTAAGATCTGGCGAGAGAAATAATTTGAAGTACAGAGCTGGCGATAGTAATATTAGGGAAGTGTACAATTGAAACCAAAGTCTGTATTGTTTCTGTTTACCGCGAGTTGATGGATATGGGAAGTGGTTGAGGTTGTTAGCCTTATGTTTCTCACCGGACGCCTTTACGTTCAGAATTTCTCCTAGTTCAATACTAATTTCTATTAGTGGTTGCTACTAAGAATTATTTTTTCCAAATATTGAATCCCGACTTCAAAGCAAAATTGAACCTGAATTTGTAACCCAATTCTTGTCAGGTCATGGAATTTTTGGCTCTTACTTTGAAAGGTTTAATATTATAATTGAGAATGGTTATTTATGTATTTGTAAAGAAAACCAGACCTTAGAACATCTACTTTTTGATTGCCCACTCTTTGAAAGGAAAAGATTTTCTTTAACAGGACACTTAAACTATTGTGGTGTTAAATATGATAAACCACTCTTAACATTTTTTAGCAAGGATTGTTGTTGTAGAGAATTCCACTATTTCATATGTTTTATATTTAAGAGTTTACGATAATTTTATTTAAACTTTAGCAAAACAGGCTACTCTAGTATACAAGATAACAGGTACATTATAAATTGTAATTGACATAAAACTATAGCCCTAATGTACCTTATGGTGAAATAGGGCTAAAAGAAACTGTATATTAAATAAATAAATAAATATGTCCTCCTATAATATTCTTAGATTCTTTCGTATTAGGAAATTTTCTCTCGCAGATTCATGCACACTACTTCTTACTTAGTCTATATAGTTCATGCTCGTTGAGGGTTATAATTATTAAGTGCCAGTATGGTACTTTATGAGATTGTGTGCGGGATGGGAAAATGTCTGTCCGTCCGTGTGTCTGTACGCGTGATAACTCTAAAACGCTTTATCGGATTTTCATTAAACTTGGTAAACGTATTTGTAACGACCATGGCAAGAATCCTATTTATTTTGGACCAACTCGGTTGATCCGTACCGGAGTAACGAGTGATTAAGTCACATGATTTTTAAATGGTAAATCATTACTGTACTCAGTGGCGTACCAAGGGGGGTGCGAACGGGGCGGCCGCACCGGGCGCCGTAAAGAAGGGGGCGCCAAAATTGAAAAAGTATTTTTTTAGTTTAAGAAAAAATAATTTCTTCAGGCAAAATATAAGGTTTCTTTGGTCAAATTTACTTAATTACTTTGTTAAATACTGCAGTAACATTATTTAGAAATGAAATAAACGTTTTTTATAAACTATTTATAGAATACGAAATAGGTCATGGCGCTGAGCACACAGGAAAAGTTTACGGTGTACGGGCGAAAGAAAGACGGGCGAAATTTAGTAATTTTATCAATTGAACGTGATGTGGCTGCTACTATAGACTTCAACTCTATTATAAATAAGCTTTTCATCAATCAAGGATAGGAAGGCACATTAAAAAAAATTGTTATGACTCTGAAACTTCTTTTCTCTTTAATTTTTTTCAAAGAAACAAACCTTATAATACAGTTTTATTTCATTCATATTTTTCTCTTTATAATGTGTTGAAGTAACATTACTTATTAAAAATAAATAACTGTGAACATTAAACTGTGTTTAAATTAAACCTTGAACCTTTTATGTTAGGAGGCGACTACCATCTAATTAGCCCCGGGCGCCAAGTAGCCTTGGTACGCCACTGACTGTACTACAATGATGTGTTGCTTAATCATTGAGGGCGTTGACTCCAATGCAGCCAGATGTTTGTTTATTTCGTTGATCAATTTGAACTGAGCACTACATCAATACTGTTATCTACAGAAGGTATTTTACTGTGAAATAATTAGGCGTAGGTACATTAAGCTAGTGCATTTTGTGAAATGTTTTCATATTTTAAGAATATCTTATGTTAGTGTGGACGAGTATGAATTAAGATTAAGTATCAAACTTTAGACCTTTGTTCCTCCGCAATCCCTGCTTAATGAATCGATCTGGAGCTTAACTCAGAGATAGATTACAAAACTTAATTTTCTGCATATCGTAATTGTAATTATCACTAATTAAACCAAAGCATTCTGACACTTTGCTACATTAGTTTACCTAATTTTATTTATTTGTAGGTTGTTACATTCCACCTTATACCCACAAACATTACATAAAGGTACCCTTACATAGGCCTATGTCTTTTTACAAGTGTAGTGATACATCTGTACGCACAAAATTAAGTTCATATTGAAAATGTATGTGATGTTTTGATAAAAATAAAAACTAAATTTGCTCCCAATATTTGTCTCATAAAAAAATAAAGATTACAAAAAAATTGGATAGGCGGTCACTAGTCGAGTTAAAACTTTTAAAAACTTGCAAAACTATAATAAGTATATTATACTTCTTCTTGGTGATAAAGAGGATATGAATTTCATCCTAAATAGGCCATTTTCGATCCCCTCATAGGTGGGACTATCTAACCCAGATGCAATTAGTAGGGGCACTAATAAAGTAGTGTAAATAGACCCACCCATTAGAGGTCTAAAGATAGCCTATTTAGACCAACCAAGACAAAGAACCCTTAGTCATATAATTAAAATGTTAAAGTCTTTCAAAACTATGTAAGGTCGCTTGCCTATATTTGAAGGATTTTTGTTTTGTAATTTCTATTTTTGTGACGGGTGTTATTGTACCACAGTGTACTATTGTTTGGAGAAAAGTTAGTTTAGATTCTTGAACCATGAGAATGGAAACAAAAGACCGATATTAATTAATCATTCCAGAGCTGAATTTATACGTTACTATGACCAGTCATCGACTGAAATCATCAGCGAGCTATAAGTTTAAAATCAATTAAGAAAATTTTGTTGACATAGTTGGGTTCTAAAAAGGACAACCTTAGCAAGTAGATAAATATCTTCAAACCTTAATATAACGTATTATTCTATTATTAATCTTATATATCTGCTGTTATGTATCAATAAGTCAATCGCGGTGAAAAGGTTATAACCAAATAGGTGGGACTGTTCAGTGTTCATAATAAAGAAATCGGAAAATATAACTAGGCTATCTCAGACAAAATTTAAAATAGAACTTTAAACACGAACTAAAATAACACATAACGGCACTGGTGTTTAAAAAAAAAAAAAAAAAAAAAAAAACATTGTAACCAATTTTGGCTTCAATCACATGGAAAATACTCTTTTTTATTTAAGAATATTTGTGTAAGATTATAATTTATTAAATAGACTCAGTAAAAATCATTACGCCTTTTAAAATGTTAAATTTTTTATCAATGGTCGGAAAAATCGTCAAACTTGGTGGTCGAATAGCGTTGTACTTGTTGGCAGCCGTGCACCAGGAAACAAATAACGGCGACACTAGAAGGCTGGGCAGCTCGAAATTCCAATATGGCTCCACGATACATAATTCATTAGAATAAATATGATATTTCTTATTATCTCAAAAAATATATTAACAGCTATCTAAAAAGTAATCTCTATATATATAAAAGGCTTTGTCCTGACTGACTGAATGACAGGAATCAACGTACAGCCTAAACTATAACAGGAAGAGACTTGGAATTTTGACAGTACCTTCGTTTCATAACGTAGGTGCTCACTAAGAAAGGATTTTGCAAAATTCTGATTCTAAATGCCAAAAATTAAATGTTTTTGAAAATACTTAATCCCTTTTTACATAGAATTATCAATTCCAAATCACAGAATATATTGTTGCCAAATTTTATATGATGGGCTTGGAAAAAACAATTGAAATGCACTTTTGACAAATAAGAGAAGTTATCAAAATAATTCATGTTATAAATAAATATTACAGAGTGAAATCCACTAAAATAATGGAATCACATAACTTTCTCTACCCTGGACATAGAGAAAACAAAACGAGGTATGGTAATGTGTATATTATTATATTATATCGCAGGTTTTTGGAGAGAAAAGTATGAAAGTGATAATGCTTTCTGTTTAATTTCATCCCCAAAACGACTTTATGGTAACATAAGAGTGGGAAATTTCCCGCCTCGATATTACAATTTTATGTTACAGGAATTTCTGTTTCTTCTTATTTAAACCTCTACCAGGCTTGCTGTGCACTGTACAAGCGATGGGATGCAAAATTCTAGATCCTCTATGAGCCATAAAAAACTATATCAAGCGTTTTCTGAGGGAATAGTTTGAGTGTAATAAGTCGTTCTTCCTATTTCAAATTATAAATGCCTATATAAGGACCTAGAATTTAAAATTGAAAATCCTTCATAAGTTAATTTCCAATTACAAAATACAAAACCCGGGCGACGCCGGGTCTTTTAAGCTAGTTATGATATACATGGTACAATGATTTTATTTTGATCGTAGAATTTCTACACTCGACCTTATAGGCTCGTTTCGAAAACATATCTGGTCGCAAAATAAAATTTCTCTTTTACTTTATTCAATTTATAGTTTATTGTTATATCTTATATTATTTTCTATTTGCTTGAAAACACACTAAAAACTAGGAGCACATTATACCAGAAACCGAGGTTTTTTTTATCATTTTAGCATTTTATGACAAATTCATCAGGCAGAAGAATATAAATGGCAATTCAATGTACAGAAAGAAACGTGTCAAGCATTGTCTTTTGTCTTGGAGCTTTTGTTAGCAACATCTTCGAATGAAGGCAATTTAATATTTCACAAGAAGTATTTTAATATTCTCCAAGACAGAAACCTTTTGTTACATTCTCAACACAATCGTTAGAAGGAACAAATTAAAAACATGACGTAAATAACTTAAACAACATTGATGACTGTCTACAGAAAACATATCTTTCTCCTCGTCCGCTACTCATTCATTCCTTTCCATTCATTACGTCAGTACACAAGAAAACTCTGAAAGACGTTGATTGATGGAGGTGGGTATTAACAGTAAATAAGAAACTGTTCAGTGTATAACGTGAATTTTCATTTATAATGGACGGCTTTATGAAGTAGATTAGTTATGAAATAACCTCAGAAAGACCTCAAACTAGCATACAAGTTATTAATAGTAATTCAAGGTGTAAGTTACTTCCAGATATGCCCGTCAATCTAAACAAATTATAGTATGAGCTGCATTTATTAATAGGGGAAGGTTGCCTATGTTGGACCGATTTTACATTTTGTTACCTCACGCCTTAATTATGTATTAAATTGATACAAAATATATTGTACAATAATCTACATTTTATACACTATCATCTGGTAGTATTATATTTTGTATAGATATATATCTCCAAGGACCACAATTTAAAATTTAGAAGTCTGTAAATGGTCCAAATTAGGAAACCGATTGCTTAAGTTGGACCGATGGTATAACTGTGAGTAAAAAAGAAAATAATTGTAATATTTTAAAGAACCTGTATTTTAACAAATTTATTAGGCACACATGGCATTTAAAGTAAGTTAGTTAGGGCCTATTATACAAAACCATTAATTATAATTCGTAAATTAGAAGCAAACTGTTTTGTACTGATAAAGTGCTTCAAATAAGAAACAAAGATTAACCTAGGAAACAAATTGCATAAAAAATGTAAAATGTACCAATTATACCAAATCTGCCTATACGCTGAGATCAAGAATTGAAGTTATTGTGGTCCAAATTAGGAAACACGCAGTGGTCCAACTTCGGCAACTGGACGCCATGTATAGAAATATGATGCTACAAGGACTCACAAATTGTAAAACTAGTTTTACGATATCTAGTTATTAACTGATGAAAGGCAGTTGTAAAATATAATGTAGGTAATTGTTTTGCTTACTCTTACTCTGCACAATAGCTTATAATTTGTTGCGCGACTCTTGTTACACAAACGAGGAGAACACAATAATTGCAGTTATACTTTCTTCAAAGGCTGCAGCCAACTGACCGTTGGATCACACGTCCTTGACAACATTTCTCACCAGTAGAGCCAACTTGGTTTAAGTTACTAACACATAGCGAAATATGAAGGAGGCAACGGTCCAACTTCGGCAACTCTCCCCTAATAATAGCTTAAAAAGCCGGACGGCGCCCGGGTTTTGTATTTGGCGTGTAATTCAAAATTAAATTATGGAGGACTTTCGATACACAAGCAATAAGTCCTTACATAGCTCTCTAGAGTTAGAAGCGAACAAGGACGACTTATCAGTCTCAAGCTATTCCCTCAGAAAACATTAGATACGACTTTTATCGTTCAAAGGGTGTATATTACTAAATGTTAATATTTCTTGTGCTAGAATAATTATAAATTATGTAAGATATAGCCTATATTTCTTTTCCTTTTTGAAAAATAGTAGTTGTAGTTACTTTTGAAATTTGTATTTGTTCTGTTTTATTTTACTTGTATAAATATGTATTTGTATACATATAAAAATATAAAAAAATACAGTACTTAAGATTTTGCAATCCATTGTTTTAAATACCATGCCTCGTAGTGGTTGAAATAAGAAGACACAACATTTCCGCAAAGATAACATTTTACAGCCTTTACGGGATATAATGTTCTGTATAAAGGTCTTACAACGTAAATAACTATGAAACAATAATATTATAATTGAAAAATCAAATCCTGTACAATGGGATCACTGGCCAGCATTCGTAATAATTGTGTTTCTGTTTGAAAGTTCCTGGTGTTCCCAAATAATTGACTTGGCCTGCCGTTTTCACTACGTATCAGATCATCACGATCTCGGGACAAGATCCCATCAGAACACTGTCGGGACAGCTCGTCTGTGGAATTCGTTACCTGAGAATATAAAAGGCTGCCGAACACTCAGAACGTTCAAGATGAAGTTAGTTGACCATTTGACTACCAACCATCAACATTTATATTATATACTACTTTTATGTCAAAATTGTTGCTTTTGTATCAGTTTCATTTATTTTTATTTTACTTTTCTTTTTCTACTTATTATTATTATTATTATTATTATTATTATTTTCTCTCTAATTTGTTCTACTGACAATGTTGAATTTTCATTATTATAGTTTTAATTATAGTTTTCACTAACATAATTTACATTTATATAATATAATCATGTTTATATTTTTTTTATTCTTAATTAGATTATTTGGTAAGGGGAAGAGAAGGCCTTAAGGCCTTAACTACACCAGAGGGAAATACAAATAAATAAATAAACAAATAAACATAATAACTTATATGTTTGTTCAATGCTCCAGGCACAAATGTGTATCTTTCCTGTCTTATTGGAAACCGAATTCGCATCGTAATGGAACAAAAACGTGTTCTGAAGCACAAGGAGACATATCAGATTGTTGGTAGTTTGAAAGTTTCCTGGTACACGCCCAAGTTTAGACACAAAGTGCTGATTACATCCGGGGGTAGCAGGTGTGCGATCCCACGTCTCCAAGCTGTTGTGTAGGCTTACAGTTAAGATACAGAGAGTGTATGCACAGTGATTTATTACATCTTTTTATACGTAGGCTCACGAGGAAACTTTCTTTATAATACACTTGATCTTTGCCATTAAGCGACACCATATGAATTCCGTACAACTTCGTAGTCCTACTTGAAACTTTCCCCATCAAAAACTCCTAATACACATATAATATAGGCTAAAAAAAATCATTCGTGGCAGATTTGCGAGCTTATGCATTAGGTAGGCCTATATTTCGAAGAAAAATCTACCTATTGCAATCGATACCATGTCATGACTTTCGAAAAATTCTTTCATATCTTTACGTTTCATGCCTCCCTAAGTACGAAACCAACGCCCGTTGGCCGTAATTTTGAAGATATTTGAACCAAATTTTATTATGTTATTTCTAGGCCCAATAGTTCGGACAAGTTCGTTAATGAGCAAAATTGGCCCAAGGGGAGGGTCAGGGGAGGGGGTTGAAATTTTGAAAAATTTATATCTCGGCCCCTATGAAGTATAGAGGGAAACTTTGTTTGAATAAATTAGAGTACTCCCTATGGAGTTCACAGTGACACCAATGATTCGGGGGTTTTGGGGCTGCGAGTGGGGGTGGTTGGTGAGGGGATGGAAATTCGAAATTTTTGAAACCATGTCTTACGGGTTTTGAAAAGCTCTTGATGAGCACACTACAAATCAATAACCGGTTTCTCGATAGCTCTCATATAAGGCGAGATTTAGCACTTCGAAATCTACCTCAGCCTGTAGGCCTGCCTAAAGGGAATTTTTGCAAATCAAACATGTAACCACCGGATTTTCCCGTGTATAGTGCGTAATCGGGCTTCTGATCGCCACGATAGTTTTTAGCTCTCTCCGCTAATTCCATCTCTCGCCACAGATTCAAGTAAAAGAATACCCAAATGGAAATAAGTATATCGGTATTTAACTCATCTGTCTTATCACAGTTGTTCGAAAAATTTCTTCTCCGTAGGCCATCTGAAAACCACTATAAATTTAATATGGGCGAACTTTTAAGTCCTTAACACTGACGCTTGAGAAATCTTATATTCCTTAGCTAAATGGCGAAATGGCGCAGGAAATTTATATTTCTCAATATGCTATACGTTACGGTTACAGGAAGATGTGTTCCGGGAGATAATCTAACTCGTGTTTTCAAGTGTTCTCAATTTTGAACGCTAACTCCTGGACCATCTTCCATACAATGTACCAAGACCTTTTCCAAATCTTCCTCTAGGCAGTTATTGGACTATGGTACTTAATTGTGTTATACTTATACCAGTAAACCCGTAAGAAAAATATCACACTTAACCTTTCAACCTTTCCTTCCCTCCTCAGAAACAAAAAGAAAAAGCGTTGAATTTAAATACTCAGCGAAATAATTTACACAAAATAGCAAAACATGAACGTATTTATAATTTACGGTAGGCTACTTCTCTATAGGCCTACACAATATTTTATGCAGAATGCAATTATCTGGAAGTACTTATTTATCGTTCTTGATAATAATACAGTGTGTCCACGCTAGAGGGATCGAGAAGTAAATGCTCGCCAGTTAAAACGAGATAAGGATATTGCTGCATTCTGCATATGACAGGAAAGGGAAACTCTCCGAGATTGTGCAACAATGTTTTCAGACCCCTCCACGCGCATGCGCGTCAAGAGCTTTCGTCTTGAAAGAAAGCCAGGCGCCATTCAGTAGTCGATCGCGCAGTGGAAAACATGTGGGATATGTTAAGGACGTTGTTTATCAAGGAGACAGACCAATAAATTTGCAGGAACTGAGGGGCCGCATCACAAATGCAGTAGCGCTTGTGATTCCACAAATGCTAAAGAACACTTGGCGGGAAGTTGAATACCGTTTAGATGTGTGCAGAGCCACAAAAGGTGCACATATCGAGTTGTATTGAACATCATCTGAAACTCGGTCAGTTTGTATCAAGTAACAGTACAAGTTTATGTTACCAATACATTCTGTTCACTAGACATTATCACTTATTGATAGACGATATTGATAGACGAAAGCTCTTGACGCGCATGCGCGTATGCGCGTGGAGGGGTCTGAAAACATTGTTGCACAATCTCGGAGAGTTTCCCTTTCCTGTCATATGCAGAATGCAGCAATATCCTTATCTCGTTTCAACTGGCGAGCATTTACTTCTCGATCCCTCTAGCGTGGACACCCTGTATATAGAAAAATATTATTTTATTGACTCTTGAAAAGGATAGGCCTACATAAAATAATTATTGTCCATGAGTGAATATAGCATTTGCTCAACATCTTTTTTTCTCAGTAAATAAAAATCTTTCTACGATGAATGAGTTATTAATGTTTATAAAGTGTTAATTCTGTGACTTGGTTGTAAAAGGGCCAATGTCAATTTCTTGCAAAAATGAGAGCTCGGCTAGTCTTTATCTTTATAATAAAACTGTCAATGTCTGTTGCTATTAATAGACATAATACAGAAACCTTAGAGGCCAATTTCGGAAGTTCGCAGCACAAAATGTTACTTCTACAAAGGCTTCAAAGTCAGTTATCTCAAAAGCAAGTTTTATGACATTGACCCTTTTAGAACCAAGCCACCGAATTAAGTTAATAAAATGTTTTAATGACTGCTGACATAGCATATTCGATACCCATCATTTGCATACATTCAGGCTTTAGGCCCTACCTTTGCGTGATGTTGAGAAAACTGAATACGCATTCCCCGCAGGAGGCCTCAAAATGTGATGTGAGAAAGTGATATCGTTCGTGCCCATTGTAGAGTAAGTTATGTGAGTGTACCACGTCAGATTTTTATTGACATGAATTTTTATCACTATTAGGCCTATTGATTTATAGGACTAAATTGCATGGATAGCATCTCTAATTTGATCGGTTAATGCCCGGTTTCTACATACTTGTGAATTACCTATGGGTAAATTATCCATGGACAAATTAGTTCCATTTCACCCACAATGATAATATAATGAGCAAGGCCTTGGAGTAGTACAGTTAATTTAATTCAGAAGGCTTTGATTCTCATTGTTTAAATTATTTTTGATCCTACAAAGAGATTACATTTTATCCAGCCATCCATGAAAGGATAAATTTACCCGACGATTTACCCTTGGATAGATCTAGCCCGAGTTTGTAGGAACATTTTTTCTGTCATTTTCATATTTACCCAGAGGAAATTTATCTAGAAACTCGCCACAAGTGTATGTGATTGCTATCTTTAAATTATTTGTGTTTGTGTGGTGTTATTCTTGTGTAAATTCTGTGCATTGGATAATTTACCCATAGGTAATTCGCGAGTTTATAGAAACCGGCCATGAGTTACACTAAATCCCAGTAAGTTATAGGCTAATGCAATTATTTCCCAAGCCAGCTTTGCACACCGTAAACAAAAGTAATATCAAAGAAGTTGCAAATTAGCTTCATTATCACTCATTGTGAATTCGATGTGGTGAGTTCAGTATAAGATTCCATAAGTTATATACAAGAAAATTTGAAGAACGAACAGTAAACTGAGTATGCTTTGTCCGAAGTTTGTAAAATTTCTGTCCATTGATCGTAGTTGTCAACTACGAACAAACTTCTAATTTAAAAATGTATCCTTAAAACAATATGGACATATGGAATTCAAATTTGTGGTACATCAAGCAACTCCAACATAGAAATTCTAGAACGTTTCCAATACAAAACGAAACGAACTATTGGTAAAATTCCTTGGTACATCAGTAACAAATATATTTATCCAGATCTTGAAATACCAACAGTAAAACAGGAAATAAGTAAATACAGTATGGCCTACCAGAATCGTCTAAACAAACACCCCAATTCATATGCAGTGGATCTCCTGAACAATGGGACAAACACGTGCAAGCTCAATAGAAATAGAGTTTTGGACTTGATCTACAGATTTAATTAAATGTCAAACAGATTTGTTATGTCATGCAAATATTAGCCACTGTGCTATATTTGTAACATGTTCATTCTTGTATCATTATTACTTATTTTTCATTGTAGAACAGATTGTAATGTTGAAGAAAGATTTTAAAAAATTGATACCCTGTCCGTTTACTGACTGAGAAAAAGGAAAGTTGGCAGTAGATATAGCCTGTTATAATATAACTAGCTTAAAAGACCCGGCGTCGCCCGGGTTTTGTATTTTGTAGTTGGAAATTAACTTATGAAGGACTTCCGATTTTTAAATTCTAGGTTCTTATATAGGCATTTATAATTTGAAATAGGAAGAACGACTTATTACACTCAAACTATTCCCTCAGAAAACGCTTGATATAGTTTTTTATGGCTGTTACAGGATGTAGAATTTTGCATCCCATCGCTTGCACAGCAAGCCTGGTAGGGGTTCAAATAAGAAGAAACAGAAATTCCTGTAACATAAAATTGTAATATCGAGGTGGAAAATTTTATTTCCCACTCTCATGTCACCATAAAACTGTTTTGGGGATGAAATTAAACAGAAAGCATTATAACTTTCATACTTCTCTCTTCAAAAACCTGCGATATAATATAATAAAAACCTGCGATATAATATAATAATATACACATTACCATACCTCGTTTTGCTTTCTCATGTCCAGGGTAGAGAACGTTATGTGACTGCATTATTTTCGTGGATTTCATTCTGAAATATTTATTTATAACATGAATTATTTTGATAACTTCTCTTATTTGTCAAACTTGCATGTCATTTTTTTTTCAAGGCCAACTGATACCATTTGGCAACAATATATTCTTTGATTTGGAATTGATAATTCTATGTAAAAAGGGATTAAGTATTTTCAAAAACATTTAATTTTTGGCATTTAGAATCAAAATTTTGCAAAATCCTTTCTTAGTGAGCACCTACATTATGAAACGAAGGTACTGTCAAAATTCCAAGTCTCTACCTGTTATAGTTTAGGCTGTACGTTGATTCCTGTCATTCAGTCAGTCATTCATTCAGTCAGTCAGGACAAAGCCTTTTATATATTATAATATAATATAATATAATGTTCAAAATATAATTTTAGTATGACTAAACTGACCCCGAACACGAGCTATGCTCATGCGGGGCAAATAATACTCTTTTCAAATTGTACTAATTGTGTTTATATTATTTGTATTTGTAATAATTTTGTATTAATTTGTATTCTGTAATTTATAATTTGTAATAAATAAAATTTGTAATTTATAAAAAAAAAGATGTAGATGGCAGTGCGGATTTCTTATGAATAATATAGCTATGTTATCTTAGGCCTACATTTTTTGTTATATTATTAAATGTTTTGTATAAAAAAAATAGGCTACATGACTTTTACTACGTGTCCTGTAAGAGCCTTATGGTCCATGCGTCAGCGTACAAAGTTGAAACCCCGGATTCGATTCCTCTCTATGACAGATTTTCCTTTGTAGAATACAAGGGTTTATAAAATTTAAGGAAAGAAGAAGCTGCTCAGGCAGATTTTTTGTTGCAAATTTTCACTTCATCTCAGTTTCTTTTCTGATCCTCTGTTCATTATCTCGTCCTCTTTGTAGGGATATTTGATAGTTACATTGAACGAGGGACTTTTTATTCCCACAGTATACGTTGGCACGTCTGACTGCTCAGATTGTCTTCCTCATTAAAAGTACTCTTAATGGTCCTTCTCTTTTATTTATTCTCGAGTGTAGGCGTCACACAATGAGGTTACGGACCTCCATTTCATAACGCTAGCATATTAAATTCCTTAAAATCTGGGAAAGAAGAAACTTCTTCTAGAATTTACCAAAGCAAAGAGCAGCAATTTCTCAAATTAAACTTCCTAAAAGTATGTCTTTTGTATGGAATTACTTTCATCTTGTTTCTTGTTTCTTTCCGACTTAGAACATTCGAGATAGTCTGGTATTCTCTCCTCATTTTATACGATAATTTATTCTATTCGTTTGAAACCTGTGAGACTGCACATTCATTCTACTTCATAACAGTTCCATACAGGCGTAAGGCACACTTCTTATCTGTTATATTTGTAACCCAAATTTTCACAATTGAACGCAGTAAAAATAACTGCTGTCTTGTAGAGTTAATAAACTAGGTTTAATAGCTGATAGGTTTTCCACCTAGGCTCAATTATAAGATATCAATTGTATAAACTAATCTAAAACGTACCTTATTATAATGTCACATTACAAATAACCTATGTTATTAGCCTAGAATATAAACTTATACAAAAACAATAAATTATTCCAAATAGCAGGTAACATTTCTTAAAACTTTGAAAAAGAAATCTTAGAATCCATAAAAATGAATGCCTTATGCTGAAATGTAGTTGGTGTAGTCAAAAGGAAGAGAGCATATGCATTAATCATATTTTATTTTGGTTGTGTTTTCTTCGGGGATGCGATGTGGTAAAGATATTCTCTTCATTTTTACAATAATTTTACTTGAAGAGAATGTATTATACTAAGAGGCAAATCTTTTATTTGGGCAGCATCAGATTGTTTAACAAAGTTTTCTTGATTTCGGGCCTTTTAAGGCTAAACAGTGAAGTTGAAGATATTGACGCCTATTGATATCACCAAATATGTTCGCGAGGATGCGTCTGACTCCGAATCTAACCATTTTAATTGCCTTGAAACTTATGTCGTTATAGTTACAGCTAACATTTATAATACTTCATTCAGAATAAATAAATTTAAACCTTATACAGTAGACATCACTCTTGAGGAACAGTAAAATGCACTGTGTAAAGATTATTGGTGAAAGATGGACCAATGCCAGACTTAACAGCTCGATAAAGCTGCTTCCGTCTTGCAGCATCTTTTCAGAACAGCCTGGGACTCAAATAGGGTGGGAAGGTTATGAATTTGTTCCATGTAGGTCATGAGACTTTTATGTCATAACAATGTAATAAGTAGGGACCGGATTTTTAGGTTTTTACCTATTTTTTTCCTTGCTACCAAAACAAAAAGCGCTCATACACTTTTTCGAATCATGTCCATAGGATTCACCCACATTAATTCTGTGGCACCTAAAAATACCTAAATGGGGTATAAAAACCTAAATATACCTAAACGGGATATAAAACCTAAAATATCTAATTTAGGCTGTTTTTTTGTCTTTTTTGTTTGTCAGTTGAGAAATCGATATTTTGCGGAGAGACAATAACTTTGTCGGGTTGAAATTCATACCACCAGCATTTCGTTCAACCCGTTGTCGTCTAGGATGGACAGTAGTATCAAGAGACGAAGTGTAAGAGTACCGGCGTATTCCTTTTAAAATATTCGTACGAACAACCATTGTTGCCGTGTATGAACAAGGATATAGATTTCTGTGTTTTAAAGCCCTTGTTTGCCTGTTATTCATACTGAGTGGTCACACTGTGAGTTTCAAGAAGACGTGTTAATTATGCCGAAACAAATGAAATCGAGTTTATTACGGCAGTGGATTGGCGATGACCTGAATTTCATATTTCCCCCCTTCTTCTTCTTTTCTTCTTCTGAGGTTGTTTTATGACGTTGCACCCCGCGGGTTTCTACGTCTGTTCTGTCCTAAAGCAAGTTTACAGAAATTTAAGTCAATTTTGTTAAGTTAAACTTTACAAGTATTATGTATTGAATCCTATGTAGCACATTCAAATTCGTTAAACCAATTTCTCTTCCTAAAAATGATATTTTGAACAAAAAAACCTAAAAAAACTATTTCACTTAATGGAAAACCTAAAACAGTGTTTTTAAAAACCTAAAAATCCGGTCCCTAGTAATAAGTTTGATTATGTCATCGATTGGTATATAAATGTAAGCAATTTTCTGCACTTTGAACCCTTGACCCTTTGTTAATTAAATGTTATACAATATCGAGTTTTCAGTCATTTCATGTTCAATAGTAAATATTAATATAGTGTTCTATCAATCTTTGAGCTAGTCAATTCGATGGAAGGAAGTCGTTGAGGGTTTAACTTTAATTTCCACCTTAAAGCTTAACTTTCGTTCACATTAGGTTAAATTATTGTTTTATTATTGTTGCTATTAGTAGGCCTACTGTTCTCAACATTTTCGCAATACATCACTTCAGGGCAAATTAATAAGTATTAGAGCATAGGTTTCCAACTTCAAGAGAACCTAGGACCAATTTCATGTAGAGAAGTTGATTTGCGGGCCGAACATTTCCTTAATAAAGTTAGATAAATGAAAGTAAAATTAATTACTTCGCTTCGTTTGAGATTACTTTTTAAAGTATTTGGGAAGTTTTAACCTTATTTTGCTTGTGACAATCACCAGCATTTCACCAAAAAAATTTAAGTTAAATTTTGATATTATTGGTTTGTTTACTATATACATGTAAAGGTTTTTTTTTAAATTTGAAAGTGCTTGGAAGAGTACTTTAATTGTACCTAAGTTTATAAAATTAATTAATTTCATCTTTGGTACAATGAGGGTTCTTTATATTAAAACAAATGAATCACCTTATACCCTCATTAATTAATATCCTAGGAAAGTTGCCAAATGACATGCATCTACTCTTATACAATTCAACGGCCCTAAATAGCGTGCTTGCTCGCCCGCTTCGTGAGACATCGGGTATACTCGGCGATGTTCGTCTCTCGCAGTCTAAACTTTCATGACGACTACAAAATTAGGAAGGAAAACCGTTTTTTTATTATATAAGGCCTAAGTGAAATGAACACAATGAACAAATATTCTAATTTTATTTTTACTTACAATTTTCATAGCTCTGAACCACAAACATTTTTAATAATCTACCAGTGTAAATTTCTTAAAAATCCTGCATTCAATGAATCATGGTGGACGAAGCACCGGGGGCACCAGCAGTAAAATATTAATGGTTTAACTCTTGAAATATCGCTGATAATAATCCAAACAAACCATTCCTTCCCTTGAAACATTATATAATTTCTGAAAATAACACTGAATTGATAAAATAAAATTCACATCATATTCATGTCAATAAACAGCTGAGAAACAATACGTATTATGTGTTCACAGGTTCTTTGGAACTGCATAATCGATTCTGATATAGTTTTCCCAGGGGGCGCTTTCATGTCGTGGAATGTACTCTAAAGCAGGAATTTTAGCTGTTTCATTAATTATTAATGGCTTAGTTTATGAATGATTCGCGTGCAAGTGTTAATAAATATAATGCTTTAATAATTATTATACTCTTAATTTTTAATTTTTAAAAGAATTATCGTGGCGAAGCCACGGGCACCTCCTAGTATTTATTCAAATCTGGGATTAAATTTTGACGTTACTGAGTTTGCTATTAGACCTGTCATATAAAACTGTTCTTAAATTGAAAGTACTACGAAGTATCGGGAGAGAAATTTTTAAATATTTATCTTTTTAAAATCCTTTGAGGGATGTTCAAGAGATAATATGTAATTGCCCTTGTATTCTTATTTTATTTAGATGAATATCCCCACAGTTCGATTCCATATGCACTATGTTAATATATTAATGAAAGAGACACTAATTTGCCAATACTCTTTGAGACATGTTTCATTATTTGTCTTAATACAAAAAGCCCTGTGGTATTTTTTAATTTTTTTTTTTAATTTCTTATGAACAATAAAGCCTAGGATTTTTAAATCAGTACCCGTCTCGACAATTATGTCACCTATGGTTAAATGAGGGGGGAAAAGGTTGCCTTTTAAACTAAATAAATGCTGCAAAATATGTTGCATAGACTTCCTTAAATAACGTGATAAGATTTGTATTCTATAGGTTTTTTGTAGTAAGAAACCGGTATATATCATTCAAAAATGAATGTAGATATTAGATACTGCATTTAACAAAATACCTTAATTGAAGTTTCTTTGTTACTATGGCAAACAAAAGAATATCAGCCATATTTTAATTATTAATGTATGTTAGGACATTCTCCTTTTAAGTCATATTTTATATCTTTTCTATCTCCATACCTATTTAAATTTAAAAATATATTCATTTTAATTTTCCTCTGCAACTTTACTGTTTTAGGTTTTCATGTCTCGTTTCATACAAAAAGTATTTTTTACAGATAAACTTCATACATAGAAATTTCAAAATTTATAATTACATTAAAATCGTTAGAGCCATTTTTTCAAAAATCAAAATTTTGAATTAAAAAAAAAAAATGAAAAGTAACCTTATTATTTCACTTATAGAAACGAAATTTTGGGCGTTTCGGTAAAATTCTTGAATTGTTCACATTAAAATAAATAAGTACGCCTAAATGTACACAGACAGACGATTTTCGGTTTCTAGGGATCGTGAAACTTTTTTTCCCCGGTGTTATCTCGACTCTGATTTTTTGTCACGATGACAGTACTTTCTCTACACTACGTATAATTATGCGAGAAAGTAAAATGAATGAGTTCATTTTTTATTGCATTAGCAGATGATTTAGCCTTATTCAGGTATTGAACAACCAAATTAGTAGGCCTAACAGTATTCTTCGCGCAGCAGTGAAGAAATCTTAAACTCACAGATTTCCGCAACAAAAGAGCATCTCGGGCTGTTGCTTCGATATCATCTTCGTAGTCCTTTGCTTCTCCTCGGAGCTGATCGACCCAAGAACAGTTCCATGCAATACTGGCTCAAAAGATGGCATGATGAAAACAGCCTCTTCTTTCTTGAGAGACCCCAGGAAAGTACAAGCCATTAGCCTGTATCCTCTCCTAAGAGCACGACCTGCTGTATATTTAGGTGCCTACTAAGATTACAGTTATTAATGCTTCCCCCTATTCTTTTTCTTGAGAGGTATATACTTGTCGCGCTTTTTTCTACCGGATGCTTTTAACTCTTTAAGACAAAAGAAAACTGCAAAACCAACCCTACCGGCACTCAGAAATATATTTTTCAGATTTAAAAATGACACATAGTGTTCTACAAATACGAAGAATGGAACTTAAATCATGGCAACTCCCCCCTAAAAGAAAGGCGATGGTACCATACGATGTTTTATGTCACGGGTGAGTGGGGCATCTCTAATATACGGGCACATAATTTGTGATATACTGTTATACGAATTGAGGCGGTGGTAATTTAGTTGTGAGTCAGCCGGTTTGCACCGATCGAAATTGTGTTTTGGTGCAATGTACAATATGTGTTTTTTTTTCAATTTCTAAACAAGTTATCATGTATACAATAAAATAATCACTGCATAGTGATACCCTGATGTATCCAATAACGAGCTGACTTATTTTCAGAAAAAAAACCCTGCATCCTTGTTAGCATACCATAACTACCGTCATTGGTCGAAATCCGAGGCACTCAATGACAATAGACAATTCCTCAGCAAGCTAAAGGAATGTTATCTATTTTATAGAACCCGAAGTTTCATTGCCACGCTTACCTGAGCCCGCCATTCAACCCTATTATGTGCTAACTCCATCCAATCGTCCCTCGCAAATCCCATTTCCCTTAAATCTATCCTAATATTGTCCTGCCACCTACATCTAGGTCTTCCAGGTGGTCTTTTCCCTTCGGGTCTCCTAGTCAACATTTTTTAGATATGTCTTTCCTCCCCCATGCGCGCAACATGTCCAGCCCATTTCATCCTCTGTGATTTAATTACCCTTACTATATCCGGTGACGATTACAGGTTATGTATGAAGCTCGTCGTTATGCTGTTTTCTCCGGTCCCCATTTTCATTTCTTTTAGGCCTAAATATTTTCCTAAGAACCTTGTTTCCGAACACCCGAAGAGAAAGCGACTATGTCTCACATCCATAAAGGCTAATACAACCGGCAAGATAATGGTCTTATAAACTTTGTTTTTTCTTTTTAGATTTCTGGACATAAGACGAGAAGATAAGAGTTTCTGAACTGCATAGAAACAAGCATTTCCTGATTTGAGGCTACACTTACAAATCCTAGGCACTGCTAAACGTTATTGCTCAATATCAAATACGTCATATGAAAGGGGTAGTCACTACAGTGCAAAATCCGTGGATTTGAATATAGTTATGAACATTGTAGAACAATATACGTAGTTACATCTACTTACAGTCAGGTATGTGTGTGTGTCATAAAGCAGGAAATATCCAATTACCTGTAACAACAGAGAACACAAGATTAATACACAAGTGTCTAGCCTCCAGCAACAAGCTTATCAGTGCTTTCATTTACAGCTAAATGAGTAGCGTCTCAACAATCATTCTATGATGTTCTCGTAGGTTTCCACGGCTAAATAATAATAATAATAATAATAATAATAATAATAATAATAATAATCTTGGTTGTCCGGGTGGCGCCATCCCAGCCAAGATTATTATCAATCATTCTATGAGTTCAATTTACAGCAACTGGAATCCAAATCACATATTTTATTAATTATAATTTATGCGATATTCCTGCAAGAAAGAATATTGATGGTTATTGTTGTCACATCCTGTGAGAATTGAAAACAAAATTGTACTGGACAGATGAAAATCTATTTGCACCTCCCTCACGTCATAACGTAGCTTGTTATTTCCAAGGATATCAATCAAGGTCAGCCTAAGCAAATTGTATTCCTTAAAATTACGAACAAATGCTTCCGACGAGAAGAAAATACCCAAATACCAAAGAAAATTTTGAAAATATATGATCAATCTATATTAATAAAAATGAATTACCAAAATGTATGTTGCCACATCACTTGAGAACGGCTCGACCGATTTGGCTGATATTTCTTTTGTTGTGTTCGTAATTGTCAGGACAAGGTTTGTATGAAAGAAAATTTTAGGAAAATCCACGGGAAAAGTCGGAATTGTAAAATGAGGCACAGTTGCTGTCAATGCTGTCAATTGTTTACATAAAAAAGATTAAAAAAATTAAAGTGTGACAAAATAAGTGTGACATATTCACAGTTTGAGAGTTCCGCTGTCACATGTGAAGACTGTCAACAATACTGTTGTCAAGTGAACTGTGATTTGGATTTGATAATTCTGTGTAAAAAGGGATTAATTATTCTCACAAGCATTTAATTTTTGGCATTTAAAATCAATTTTTTTCAAAATCCTTTCTTAGTGAGCACCTACATTATGAAACGAAGGTACTGTCAAGATTCCAAATCTCTACCTGTTATAGTTTAGGCTCTACGTTGATTCTCTGTCAGTCAGTCAGTCAGTCAGTCAGGATAAAGCCTTTTATATATATTATGGAGATGAAGTGAAAAATATGTATTGGAGGGAAATATTCGATAAAGTTCGGAAATTATTCTTAACGACTGAAGTTTCAATAAATGTCTGCAGTCACTTGTTTTTGTTTAGTTTGTTATATAGGCCTACTCTGCATTTTTATTAGTCGCGTCATTTTCAAAGAAGAGGTTATCAGATATGTATCGTATAATTAGCGTAAAATTGTGTCTTGCGTTCTGTACAAGGATATGTGAATACTGCTAACTTTATTTGGGCAGAGGAAGTTATATGACTTTCACATCAGATTTTTTATTTTATTTTGTGTTATTTTCCGTTTCTTTAATTAAAAACTCGTGACAAACATTGTATCTTACAGGACACATTATGCATTTCATAGTAAGAGACCAGTACTGTATATCGCTTTTCGCATAGAGCCCCTGTCGCGCTCCGGCAACTTCTCCAGCACAGGAGTATTGCGTGCTGCCTAGCCAGTCCTATGTAGGCGTTTGGCGAGAATTTACCTTCTACTTGATCTGCCCGTACCAAAATAGGGAGAATATTGTATTCCACCCTGACATTTCACGTGGAGTTTTTAGCATAAATACGAGTTTTGAGGTTCTCTGAATCTAAAAATGCATATAACTTATAAGTCGTTTTAACACTGAAGTTAAAGAAATCCCAACTCGCTGAACCAATAGGCTAAACCATAATGATTAAAAATCAAATTTGCCTGTTCGGCATAATATGTAAATGATCATATGCTTCTATAGCAGAATATTTTGCGTTGCTACGAAAGCAAGAATATTTCATTAGTTAAGTGTATCTTAATTTAACCTAACATGAAATGCAGCCTCGTTTAAATACACGACACAGGCCAACAGATAATTAACTAAGAGACTTTAGTAGTGTTCTGTGAAATTGACCATACGTTAAGTTCCCTACATGTTTCTTCTTTTTTTTCTTCTTCTTCTTCTTCTTCTTCTTCTTCTTATAATAATAATAATAATAATAATTCAAAGTGACATTAGAAAACGCAGGTTGAGATTCTACGGACACATTAAAACAATGAACCCAGACAGATTTACAAAACAAATAGTCGAATTCTAGGAAAACAGGAGTAAAGCGAAAACACACTTTGAAGTGGACCGGGGAAATCAAAACTGATTTGAAACTGGCAGAAAATATTACACCAGAAGTTGTTAAAAACCGGGATATCTTCAGAACCAAAATTCACAAATGGCAAGTTAACCAAGAGGAAAACCCACAGAAGAAGACTGGAAGAACGTGGTCTAAAGAGAGAAAGGAAGCCCATAGTAAAACAATGAAAGAGATATGGGCGCAAAGGAAGGCAATTACACACCTTAAAGTACTTTGCGTAGTCCTAATGGGCTTATTCGCATAATATAATAATAATAATAATAATAATAATAATAATAATAGCAACATTTAGCCTATTATGGTTACATTTTTAGAACGTAAGCCTAATGTTTTAGATCTTGTATTGAGAAATTATCATCAGTCATCTACAACCAAACTAGCCACCGCGGTAACATTTGACGCTAATATAACAGAGTTAATTTTTTTACAAAAGTTCACATAATGAGACTATTTATCTCAATAAGCAGTGATTATTCCAGTATAAGAATATATGGAACTTCAACCAATTGCAAATATCACTATTTCATTTCTATCACTTTCATGTTATCACACGTACGTGTGAGGAATGAACAGCTGTAGTTTCTTTGATTAAAAAAATCATTAACACTTCCCTTCCTTGACCCGCGACATGACACAAGTATCCTACTGTAAATAGATTATTGGGCAACACTCACCAATGTTTGTTGATCCCAACGGCTTCACAAAGGGATCAACAAACATTGGTGAGTGTTGCCCAATAATCTATTTACAGTACATATCATTCCTCACCATAAGAAGAAGAATGTCATTCAGGAATACAAGTATCCTAATAGTACTTTTATTTACCGGTATGAATAAATTATTTCTGATATTCTCTAAATCATGCACATTTCATGAATCTTCCTCCACGATAACCATGTAGAATATAATTAATTTTCTTCTTCTTTTCCTTAGTTTTATCTCTCCCTTATAAGCTACCCACATCACCTGTCGGGAGAGGGATCATCTATTGGATTACATACATACATTTCTGACCAGACAAGGACATGGAGGGCCTCCCCGGATGAGTGATCAGCCCAATGCCGGGACCACCTCCGAGACAACATGAACGCACAGGACAAGACACACCATTCATACACAAACTCACTTAGAACAAGGCGGGAATGGGGACATAGGCGTAACCAGGCCGACCATATGGGGGGGTTATAAAATCCGCGGGGTCTGGGGGGTATGGAATACCCCCCAGGGAGAGGGGGGTCCGGGGGTCCTCCCCCGGAAAATTTTATAAATTTAGACGCAAAATAACGAGTTTTAAGCTTCCGGGGGTCCATCCCCGGAAAATTTTAAAAATTAAGACGCAAAATTACAAGTTTTAAGCTTCCGGGGATCCTCCCCGGAAAATTTTAAAAATTAAGACGCAAAATAACGAGTTTTAAGCTTCCCACGCTTTATACTTGTATTAAGTAATTTATGGGCAGACTTTAAAAAATCATACAATTTTCCTTTTTTTAATCAATGGGGGGGGGGTTTCAAACCCCCAACCCCCCCCCCCCCCCCCCTCAGTACGCCTATATATGGGGATGAAGATGATAATGACGGCCAGATAATATTCGGGGACCTCAAGAGCCTAAAATTACCCGACATTTTCTCTTGGTAGAGAAGGCCTTATGCATTAAACTCAGCCAGATCACAAATGAATAAAAGAATCAAATACTCTTGTCAACCTAAAAATAAAATTCCTGGAAAGGAACATGTCGAACTTCAGGGTAAACAAATTAATTTTATATTAAGCATAAATAAATGTGTTGATAAATTTCATGTTATTTATCTCCTACGAGGGATTTGTATGTTGTGTATAAAATATTACCACCTATTCCCTCGTATAATACTGTTTGTTAAAAAATCAGCTCATAGCTTTGTCAAAATTAAAATTTATATTTGTCAATATTATAAAACATAGTTAAAATTTATGTCTGTCAATTTTGTAAAATATTTTTCGTGTATTGGACGATATATTTCGGCTATTGAGCCATCTTCAGGTCCTTTTCTTTCAGCAGAAAGAACCTACACTGTTGGTTAATACATAATACATAATGTAGGATCACCTGCTGAAAGAAAAGGACCTGAAGATGGCTGAATAGCCGAAATATATTGTCCAATACACGAAAATTATTTTACAAAATTGACAGACATAAATTTTAACTATGTTTTATAATATTGACAAATATAAATTTTAATTTTGACAAAGCTATGAGCTGATTTCTTAACAAAAATATTTTTTTACGAGGGAATAGGTGGTAATATTTTATACGCAACATAAATAAATGGCCTACCGGTAACGGAAATTTCGAAATTTCAAATAGTCTGGAAAATTAAATACTTCTGAGAACATACAATTATCCGTAAAAAGGAAAATGAATTTTAGGACTGTATCAACTAATAGGTTGTGTTTTATAATTGCCTAAAAGCATGGTACAATATAAACATTTTCAATAATTTGATGAGAATCTTCCAGCTACTGCTTTCAATATTAATCTCGTTAAAAATAATTGCACCCGAAACGTTACATCATACGTTAACGGCATCATAGGTTAACGGTACAGGGACGTTGCTGTTAATCTGCAATCCAAATTGCACGCTTGCTGACAACTTTACATTAGGCGAAACAAATTTCAACTGGACATGTATTTCGCGGTAATTATACACGAAAGTTGGTAGCAACGACATTGCAGCCAGCATTTCATCCAATCAGCGAGTGCCTGGATCAATGTTACCCTAGCCCCAGCCACCAATCAACCTCAATTACGCAGTGCCCGGATGCTGGGTTACTCTTGGACATGCCTGTACTGTGGCTGACTGGGATAAATTACAATGCAGAAACGTGGAACAGTGTTCACGCTATCTCGTTATCCCACATGGCACGTGTTTTCTTTGTGCCCATATTGTGGGAATATTGACCGACAATATTAAGGGGCATATTAATATGATTTACACGTAAGTATAACTAGATCTACAGCCATTTCATAAAATATGGGAATTTTTCCCTCAAAGATAGAAGTTATAAAATTATTGTAATTGGGTGGTCAAAAATAAGTTTAAAACCTCAAATTCTCTGAATTTTAAGGACTTAGGTGTATCTGAAGTGGTTTCATGTGTAAAATATGTCGATTTCCTTATTTATTGCGTTGAGTTACTCTTTTTTTTTTGCCATTTTTAACATGATTTTAACACTCTTTAATACCAAGTAGTCAGCTACGTCCATTTTCATTTGAGAAAATATACATCTTAAGGTACAATTTGGTATAAGATTAACTTAAAAATATGTGTGGTTAATTACTATGTAATATAACAAACAAGGGAATTTTAGTCCCACCCGTAACAGTGATAGTTTAGTTAAATTATTATTGATGAGTTAAATAAACGTTCTGACAACCTGGAAACAGTTTATAATTTGTATTGAATCCCTCATACCTTCATTAATAACAACATTAAGACCCTAACAGTAATAGCAGAACAGAAAATTAGTTTTTGTTTTGCATCATTAAAATCAGTGTCCAAATTATGTCCCACCCGTAACAGATTTTGAAAAACAAATTTAAAATATTTAAAATAAATTTTATATAATGCTTTGCATGTAGTGTGGAGGAGAAGGCATTGTAAATTTTACAGAATGTGAAGAACCAATTCTAGTTTATTATTTATGATATGTAATAAACAAAAATAATTTTTATAGTTTGCTAGAATGTCCCACCCGTAATTATGAAATGGCTGTCTATTCACTAGGTGTGCTAAAATAAAAGCCTAATGAGCAGAGTTGTGAAAAAAAGTTCTGATTTGAAAACACATAACTTCCTCTGCTCAAATAAAAGTTTTGTCTCTTAGTATAATATTATTTACGAAATTTCTTTCATGTTAATTGACTAAAAATGAAGGAAATGTCGTTATCACATCGTATCGCATCCCCGAATGATACATACCCAAAATAAAATCTGATTAAAGCACTCAAGTAGCTTTATTTACCTTAAAAGCATAGGCCATACACTTTTCTCACATCACATTATGATACAGAATAAGAGGCCGTTCATTTATTTAATCCGATTATAGGCTTTGTTGTTCACCACCCAAGAATGAGTTTCTACATAACTTACAGTTGCTGGCTTATAAATACCCTTCAAAGAATGTTTATTAAAAACATGCTTAATATAGAAGATTTGTTCTTAATACAACCACCTCATGTACAAATTTAAACAAAATCGTTATAACCGTTGAGTGAGATCGTCTTTACCGGACACTATGGAGGTCGAAATGTGTACTGAATACTCTCAGGGTACCGATCATATAGATAAAAAATAAATGCTCGAAGACTATAATCATTAATGTTGGTATGAACTTGAACTAAGAGATGTAATAATTAAAGATTTACAATTGTTAATATCACATTTAAGAATTCTCTTTTGCAATACGAGGCTACCTCCAATTCAAATTGAATTCACCCAAATTAATCCATATCCAAATTTATCCATTAAGCGACCATGTCTCACATCCATATAGCTTAGTACAGCCGGCAGGATAATAGTCTTATAAATTTTTATTTTTAGATTTCTGGACAGAAGACGATTTAACTAATTAATTAATTAAAACAATTAACTAATTATAAGCCTATAATTGGATCAACAACATAAATGTAGAACAGACACAAAGCTGATTAATAAACTAGTATTTTCATACAACTTTTTTTGTAGTCACTTTATAGCTCTTTTTTAAAAGTACTTTTAGGCCATCAAACTCCGGGCCCTGTTTATAACAAAACCTCTGATGGAGGGCCTAAGCTCCTCACTCTAACCCATCATATACATTTTAATTAACTATACTAATTCCTACCAATCTACTGTTCAAATCTAACTGGACAAGCCTTTAGTCTTAGACAAATTACTATTCCCAATAGACAGACGCATACAACAATATTAAATATTCAGCAAGGCGATGTTGAGCGCGTAATTGGAATCTCAGGGGAGCACAAGACATCAGAATCCTAGCGTTCCGACCAGTCATATCAACAAACCGTCGCTGTAACGAAATTTCCGCTATGACGAACAGCGACTCCGCTCAAGCAAGTTTAATAAGAAACAGACTGTACTCATCTCAGAAGCAAATGAACACGGTTAATCGCATCTTAACAGGCAATTACTGGAGTGAGAAACAAGACTTAACCTTATGTCGCGAATATGATTCCGTAACACCGGAAGATTGCGAAATTATTGGCATTTAATGAGCTAAACACAGATATAGGCCTACATGGAAAAGAAAGTATGGTATTGACAAGACTTTTCATAAGAATTTATCCATTGTCTGCTCTATTGGCAAGGGAGTTATCAAAATTTTATGTCGCAAAAAGGAAAGGAGTACTGCGAAATCACCTTTGAGCTATAAGCAATCTATAAGCGAATACATTAATACTGGCACATAAATAAGAAATATACTAACATTAAGGTTTAATGTAATTTTAAATTAGGATACAGTAAATTTACTAACGATCATAGAGGTGTTAACAATTCAATTTTTTTATATTTTTAAAACATATTTTACAATTGAACTATTTCATATACTTTAATATAAAAGTATATAGGCTAAAGAACTGAAAATAAATAGTTGATTAATTTTACTTTTAGGGTATATTTGATGAATGAGGAATTGAACATTAATTTCAGCTTCATTTATTTACATGCACCATTATCGTTGGCATGTTAAATGAATAACACTTGAAGACCAGAACTGACTATAATAAACTGACACGCGATGTCAGCATGTTGAATTTGAAAAGCTGCCAAATTGAATAGAAAAGTCCATGTGATTAATTATTTTATTTTATATACTACTAGCATGTGCCCGCGGCTTCGCCCGCGATAATTATTTCAAAAATTAAAAATTAAGAGCATAATAGTTAAATCATTATATTTATTAACACCTAAATCACGTGGACTACATACCACGATTAGATAGCGTCGCCTGGTAAAAGCGACCTCAGATTCGAGTTCCTTGGCCCAGAATACCCCTGTACAGTGAGTTTCGTCCAAATCGAACGATGTTTGACCATATTTAGGCCTATATTGATTATCCCTCTTCCGTGTAGGTTGAAAATTTCATGTCTTCGGGCCTTGATATTCTAAACAAATGAATCGTCCAGGATGAACTTACAAAATCAAGCGATCGCCCGCGATAATTATTTCAAGAATTAAAAATTAAGAGCATAATAGTTAAATCATTATATTTATTAACACCTAAATCACGTGAATTACATACCACGATTAGATATCGTCGCCTGGTAAAAGCGATCTCAGATTCGAGTTCTTTGGCCCAGAAAATCCCTGTATAGTGAGTTTCGTCCAAATCGAACGATGTTTAACCATATTTAGGTCTATGTTGATTATCCCTCTTCCGTGTAGGTTGAAAATTTCATATGTCTACGGGCCTTGACATTCTAAACAAATGAATCGACCAGCGTGGGCTTACAACATTCAAGCGATCGCGATGCTTTTATTTCCACGGTATGACAAAAATAGCCAAAGCCAACTGCAATTGATTTGACATTGAAATGTATTACTGAAATCTGATGCTTCGACAGCGCTAAAATCACGTTTTCTGCCAGTTTTTCACTCATAACTGGCGAACGAAACCTAAAATTAAAAATTCGGCTTCGAGGTGCATTCGCCCACCTTTCAGTCCATCTATCTTTAAAATTTCAGATCTCTGCGTTCAGTAGATTTCGATGGGCATCGTGGACAGACAGACAAACAGCATGTGCCCGCATGTGCCCGCGGCTTCCCCGCGATAATTATCTCAAAAATTAAAAACTCAAAATTAAGAGCGTAGTAAAATCATTATAATTATTAACACCTAAATCACGTGGAGTGCATTCCACGATTAGATAGCTTCCCCTGGTAAAAGCGACCTCAGATTCGAGTTCCTTGGCCCAGAAAACCCCTGTATAGTGAGTTTCGTTCAAATCGAACAATGTTTGACCATATTTAGGGTTGATTATCCTTCTTCCGTGTATGTTGAAAATTTCATATGTCTGTGGGCCTTGACACTCTAAACAAATGAATCGTCTAGGATGGACTAACAAAATCAAGCGATCGCGTTGCTTTTATTTCCAAGGTATGAGGTATGATGACAAAAATAGCCAAAGCCATCTGTAAGTGATTTGATATTGAAATCCATTACTGAAACTGATGCTTCGAAAACGCATAAAATGCACGTTTTTTGCTCATTTTTCACTCATAACTCACGAACGAAAGCGAAAATTAAAATTCCGGCTTCGAGGTGCACATTCCGACCCTTTAGTCCGCCTATGTATGAAATTTCAGATCTCTGCGTTGAGTAGATTTCGCTGGGCATCGCGGACAGACAGACAGACGGAGGACAGACACTTCCTTTTATTAATATAGATATTAATGTTAATTATGAATATTATATGTTTTTATTATTTTCAAGAGAATGTTTTAGTTTTATATAAAAAAAACCTTTAAAAGTTGCACGTTTCTAAGCATCTGACTGCCTCAATGAAAGATAATATAGCAACTACAGGATTTTCATATTTTATGGTTGTCCTCACTGTACTTTCTGTATATTATGTATGTAGGTTATCGTACATCGATATATTTATACAATAATATCAAAGTGTTTTAATACACTTTTAGCCCAATTCCGTATAGATTTTGGAAATTGTACTATGACAGCTTCAATTTGTGTATGATTTATGCAAATATCGTTGGCGAGTTTTAGGATATCGTATTCTGTAGCTAATTTTTTGTTTGAAATTTTTACAAAGTTAAACCATTATATAAAAATAAAGTAATAATGTCTTCATATAACGTAATATAATACTTATTACACAAAGTAATATACTCACATTAAGGTTTAAAGTAGTTTTAAATGAGGATTTAGTAAATTCACTAAAGATCATAGAGATGTTAACAATTCAAATTTATTGCAATTTTTATAATTTTACACTTGAACTATTTCACAATTGAAATATTTACATTTAATATAAAAGTCTATAGGCCAAATAATTAAAAATAAATAGTCAATTAATTTTACTTTTCGGGTATATTTGATGAATCAGAATTTTAGACTCAATTTCAGCTTCTTCTATTTAATGCACCGTTACCTTTGGCATGTTTAATGAATAAGCCTAATACCTGAAGACCAAAACTCACTATAATTAAACTGGCAGGCGAAGTCAGCATAATGAATTTAAAAAGCTGTCAAACTGAATAGAAAAGTCCACATAATTGGTTATTTTATTTTATATACGATATTAATCTTTGTAATGAACATTATATATGCATATTTTTATTATCTTCAAGATAATATTTGTTTTATACATATACATACTTTTAAATATTGAATACTTCTAAGCATCTAACAGCCTCAGTTAAAGATAAGGTAGCAACCATAGGAGTAAAAAAGGTTTTCATATTTTGTGGCTGTTCTCACTGTACTTTCTTAACGTTATGTATAAAAATCTGATGTGAAAGTCACATAACTTCCTCTGCCCAAATAAAAGTTAGCAGTATTCACATATCCTTTTACAGAATCGCAAGACACAATTTTACGCTAATTATCCTATAAATATCTCTTCTTTCAATGATGCGACTAAAAGCGCAAGGCTATATAACAAACTTAAAAAAAAAGAACAAGTGACTGCAGACTTTCCGCCGTAACACTGCCTTCTTTATTTCTTACAAGCCATGATGTTAAATCTGGCAACATCGCATCGGTAGTCCTATCGGCTATGAACATGTCGTAAATAAAGCAATGTACTCCGTCAGATTTATCGAAAAATTAAGCATATTTCAGCTTAAAGTAATCCCAGTCATCGCCTATTGTTTAGAGAACATCTGGATACACCTGAAGAGCAACTGGAGAGCATAGAGAAGGTAAAAACCGTGTACACAATGAGAGATTTATATTCACCGTCACCTCTAATTGAGTACACCAGAGAACAGTTTTTCACAGAAGAATTTCGTGTTCATCAGCTACAAACGAATACCAGAGTGAGGTACGGTATGATATTAGTGTCCTTAAGGCAGAATTGGCTGGTATTAAAGAAGAATTGAAGAGAAATAGAGTCACTTCTACTGGTAAGAACTTTTATCAAGCTGCTCACAGTAGGCCAAATTCATCTCAATGTGGCAGACGCCAAAACGTATATATGCAATCTCCTATCCTCCCAATATTACTACCAGCGTTTTCCTACAGTTTGGTGAAGGTAATGAACGGGATTCAAACCTTAACCTTAAAAGTGCTGGCGAATCAACACAGTTCACCACCGGAGGATGAACGAATGAATGACTTGACAGCAAATAACGGAAAGTTCCCAAGGAATTAGGCAAAGTTATTCTTTTCAGTGACAGTCATGAGCGTAGTCTTCCACAAAGTGCATGTGACAAGAAAAGAGATATCAGTGTTCTAGGTTATATTAAACCTGGGACAACTAGCTCAGTGGTGGTACAAAATGACCCAGAGAAGTGTAGCAGCTTAATAAAATATGACTCTGTTGTGGGTCAAATAACAGAGCTCGTAGGCCTAACAGGATAAGTGAGGTTATTACCAATAAAATAAGAAAAAACGCGACATCATAACGTATGAGGAGACACTGAAAACTACGAATTCCTTCAGATATGCTATGTGGAGTCACCGCGCATTACGTTATTATGCACATCACAAGTATATGCTATGTAATATATAATAGACCTACTGATTTCGCCTAAATAAAATCGGTATTTGTGAAAAAGAAAAATATCTGCATTAAAAACGTATTCAAATGCTTCCCACAGACCACCACAGATAGGACTACCTCCTGTGTTGTCAGATTTCAAGCAGCATGGCTTGTAAGATATAGAAGGCAGTGGCCGTAAAGAATAATTTCCGAAATTTATCGAATATTTCCCTCAGATACTTCTTTACTCTATGCATGGCCAACAATACATCTTTCTCACTTCACATTGTTATATAGAATAAGAGGCCGTGAAAGAGCGCTATTCAGTTGTTCATCACACAAGACAAAATTTCTACAAATAGTGGGTGAACAGTGGGTGGCTTGTAACTACCCTCAGAGAATTTTTTCGAAAAAAAATTTCAAATAAAAGTTTTAGCTCTCAGTAAAAGGAACACATGTGCAAATTTTAAAGAAAATCGTTAGAGCCGTTTTCGAGAAAATCGCGACAAACGAAAATTTCTTCATGTAAAGTCCCCTTAAAAATAAGATAAATTTGTCGCCAATCTTCGAATCACATCTTCAGAAGGTACCTGACCCAAATACGAAATTTTGTTTTCATACGATTCTCCGTTTCGGAGCTAGCCTGTTCACAAACTTCCACACAGACACACAGACACACACACAGACACACAGACATGTTTCCAAAAATACTATTTGAAACGTGTATATATGCTAAAAACTCAACTTCGAATTTTAGGGTCGAAAACAATACTTCCTCTACCTATAGTAGGGGAGACCGGACTTGGTTGTCACACTTTTCAATCAAATCCATTTTTAATGATTCCTATCGGTTTTTTTATTTAACTAATTGTCAAATCTGTCCTTTCAACTCTTTGGCATATTGTAAAACAAAGTTCAAAACAAACAATGAAACAGAAAGTATTTAAATATCATCTTTAAAAAAAAAAAGCAAAATGTGACAACCAACCCCAGCTCAGGGTTGGTTGTCACAGTCATTGGGGTTGGTTGTCACATTGCAAAAAAATAACCGGAATAAAAATGTCGTAAGTTCAATGGTGTGGTATTTAATACTCATGAAAGCAAGTAAAGTATTCCCATAATATAACGTCAATATTATTAAACTGTTGACAAAAACAAAGTGTTGTGTCATGTGACAGATAAAACTTTTGACTGATACATGGGGTTGAGGCTAACAAGGAACATTTTGTTTCTTCAAAATTGATAGAAAAATGAATAAACACATTATTATAGCTTAGAAATCTTGCATCACCTTCAGTCTCTTATGTTAGGCTTCTAATTTGGTCTGCCTCAGAATATTCATAATGAAATGAGAAATTGGATTAATTTTGAATTACTTAGTTCAAACAAATATAACAGGCATTGAATTAAATCGGAAATACATCAATCAATTATGGCATACACATATACCATGAAGTCCTTGAGTACAGGCTTCATGAGCCCAACCTTTATGATCTTGTGATTATACCCTGACTGTATATTTTGCATAGCCATTGCATGAGGAAATGCAATTTTCAGAATCCCGGGATGTCTTATATTGTCAAGCTCTTCTAGGATTGTTTATCATTCAAGAATCGCTAGCTCTATTTACTGCTTTCTTCATCTGAAACAATACATAAAAGCCTACTGTATTAACCATAGGCCTATTTAAGTTGTGCTGGGTTGGTTGTCACATGAGACAACCAATCCGGACGGGGATGGAAGTCACATGTGACAACCAACCCCTTGACGCCATTTTGGAATCCCATTGCTCTAGCGAGGTTTTCTACCAAGCAAAAGCCGAAAAGATTAAAGCAATATACTCCTAAATAAATGTATTGTTTAACATAATATAGAAGATATTTGTAAACTTATCCGTTTACGATGAAGTAGAAGTAAACATCAGAGCAAAAATTTTATTTTCAACACAGCAAATCACAAATCTTTCAACAATGGACACAAAACTAACACCTGCTTCGCGGGAAACTGCAAGAGGTGCTAACGGTCAAGGGAGCATCTTTCCCACTTGAAACCAATCACTCCTGCCAACTGCGTATCCAGTTTCTTACTAGTGAGACAACCATCCCGTGTGACAACCAAGTCCGGTCTCCCCTACCTATGGTACGGGCAGAGGAAGTAAAAAAGAAATATGTATGGTATCGTATATTGATATATCAAAAGCTATGCTGATATCTAAGAAGAGAAAAGAAGAAAATAGTAAAATATGCATATATCTAAACAACAGGACACTAGAGCAAGTGAAACAAGTAAAATATCTCGGGATATTATTCGATGAAAAAATGAACTTTGGTATTCACATAAAACAAGCAACTGAAAAGTGTGTAAAGCTGATAAACGCTTTAGCGAAGTCTGCGAAGCTGAACTGGGGTCTCGGACAACAGGCCTTACGAACAATCTATAAAGGTGCTGTACTTCCGATGCTATTATACGGCGTTCAAGTGTGGGAAGAAGCAATCCTAAAGAGGAAGAACATGATAAAATACCAGCGTGTGCAAAGATTAATGAATATTAGAATTTCAAAAGCCTACCGAACTGTGTCTTATGAAGCGTCCTGCATTTTAGCAGCAGTAACACCAATCGACATAAAAATTAAAGAAGTGCTGGATATATATAAAGAAACACATATGACAAATGAAAACGAAACACAGAGAACTATCGAAGAAGCCCCCAAACCAACTGAGTGGCCCCATCCGGCAAACAGAGTCATTGTTCAAGAGGCACAAGCAAACATAGCATACAATATAGAAATCTTCACTGATGGGTCAAAAATAGATGGGAAAGTCGGCGCTGCAGCAGTCATCTTCCAAAATGGGGAACTGATAGAAACATTAAAATACAAACTCGGCTTGCACTGCTCCAATAATCAAGCGGAACAGATCGCGATATTACGTGCCCTAGTGGCAATAGAAGACAATAAAAAAATAGAGGACGACAAGAGACTGGTGTTAGTTAATACAGATAGCAAAATTACAATAGACCTCCTTAAGAACGGTAAAATAAAAAATGAAATAATTGAACGAATAAAAGAAAAAATTAAATACCTCCAAGACAATGGCTGGACTATCCACATAAAGTGGGTTAAGGCGCATGTTGGGCTATATGAAAATGAAATGGCCGATCAATTAGCAAAGAATGCTGCGAAGGAAGACACCGGGGAAGTTATTTACAGCAAAATCCCGAAAAGCCATGTCGTCAAGGAAGCCGAGGAGAAAGGATTGCGGACCTGGCAAGAGCAATGGAAGAATTCGACAAAAGGAACTACTACCAGAATGTTTTTCCCTTCAGTGATGGAACGTCTAAAGCTGAGGGTTCCACTAAACGGACAGATAACAGCCATCTTAACAGGTCACGGGAAGACAAGAGAATATTATACAAGATTTAAAATACAGGAAAGTGCACTGTGTAAATGTGAACAAGAAGATCAAACTGTTAATCACTTAATATTTGAATGTACTCTCCTAAACAGCGAAAGACAAGAACTAAAACAAAACATAAGATTAAAAGGTGGACAGTGGCCAGTAACAAATTACGAACTAGTTAAACATTACCTCCAAGACTTTACAAGATTCTTAAACAAAATAGATTTTGAAAAATTATAATTAATTGTAACAGTAATTAGAAATAAGTTAACTGTTAAGAAGTAGAAATAATTAGGTTAATTAGGTAATTAGGATATAACCAAAAAATAATATACAAGTTCTAGTTATAAGATAATATCAACTGTAAATAATGTACAAAAACACATGTATTATTACTCTGTAATGGGGCATGTGGACTATGCTAATAAATAAAAAAAAAAAAAAAAAAAAAAAAATATATATAACATGAAAGTGTTTCACACACTTTTATCCCAATTCCTTACAGATTTTGGCAATCGTACTATGTCAGCTTCAATTTGTGTATGATTCATGCAGATATCGTTTGCGAGATTTAGGATATCGTGTGCTGTAGCTAATTTTTTGTTTGAAATTTTTATAAAGTTACACCATTATATAAAAGTAAAGTAATAATATCATATAACATAATATAATACGTATCGTATGAGCAATTAACTACATAAATAACACAAAATCGGAATATTTTGGACGCAACTTTTAGGATTAACCTGTTACCTGCAGCTTCGGCCGCTTGGATGAGAGATATCACTTCTTACTTTTGGCTAAATTTGTTAAATCACTGGCTAGTGTTGTAAATGAGGTTTTCCATATCAACCTTTTTATTACCTCTTTGCATTTATAAATCCCTTAGGGTCTGACTTTTGGAAATTATGAAATGCGTGTACCATTATCCGTATTTAAGCGTATTTATGCCAAGTTTCAAGAAAATCGACCAAAAAAGTAGTGTTCCAAACTCCAAAATTTAAACACTTTTTCCACAGCCTTAGGAGATAATTAAATATAAATAAATTAAAATACATGTATAATTGTATTCTTTAGTAGGGCACTTTTTCATAGTTTACGTCAATAGAACCCTTAAATAATGTTTTTCCATATAAACTTTTAACCCCCTTATGGTACCCTTTGAATTTTGATAAATCCTTTCTTATGGAGTCTCTACAATAAAAATAAATATTATAGCTTTAGAAGTTTCGGCTCGAAGATGATGAATCAGTCAGTCATTCCCCACATGTTAATTTTATATAGGCCAATTTACCATCAGGCTCCGCCTTCGTTTATTACTTATTGCTTTATTTTTTAAATATCACCAACTGTAAAATGTATTAAAAATTTCTGTATTCTAACAGTTACTCACAAACCATTCATGAACAATTAAAACTAGCTTATTATTAATTAAAAAGCTAAAAATCAAGCTTCGACGAGCATTTCACAACTTTAGAGTGCGAAGCCCGGGAAAGAAGACATCAGATTCAAGTTCCCTAGCCAAAAAATCCCTCGCATAATGACTTTTGTCCAATTAGTTCAATGTTTTCCCATTTAGGCTTACATACATGTTCCCCCTTCCGTCAACCTATGTAGTTCGTATCTTTGAGTGTCGAAATGTTGTAGTAGAGTTTTCCATTACATACCCAGGCAGCTTTAAAGGAATAAACTATTAAGTCGGTGTTTCTTTATGTAAAGTGATCTGACCAATTCGGTCTTGCTTTCCGCATTCCAAAAGACAAGCAATGTTGTAATATTCTCTCGTTATTATCACTGACCTCAGTTCTTCCCTCGCTTTAATCAATTCACAAGTGTTATTGTTTACTGTATCTTGAACTTGCAACCCCGCGTTTCACTCCACGCGGAGTTGACGAGTAGCTGTCAGAGCCGTCGCAGGACATTCTTAGATGTTGATTGGCTAGGATACCTAGCTGATTAGTGCGCTGAAAATAAATAACATGAGTTTAGCTGTCGGCAAACTTTTCCTCCTAACAAAAGGAAGCCGTCTGCTCATGCAATGAATAATTGGACTATATAGGCTAAACAATGAAACAAGCAGAGTGGGCTAACAAAATCGAAGCGATGACAAATTGATACGTTAAGTTGAACACTATATTTCAGCGCTGCTCTTCTTTGCCGGTTGCTATGACAGCAGACCAAGCCCAACTGCAATTAATTTACAAATTGAAATTAATGTATTAGCGGGAAATGGTGCTTAGATACAGCAAAAAAAAAGCTTGATTATTGCCAGTTTTTCGCACGAAAGCGAAAGTGAAAAATCTGAAATTGACTTGTAGGTGCATTCAGCACCATTTAGTCCATATATAGTGTAGATGGAATGCATTACTAACTAGGCCTACTGACTCCATATAGAAAAGGAATTATACACCTTTGTCTCGGAGAGCAAGACTTGTCTTTATTAAGTGTCAGAATGGTACTTTTTGAATTTTAATTAATTCAAATTCTTAGAGTGCAAATTTTTTTTTATTGAGATTTAAAATTAATATTTTACTGTCACAATAAAACTGTTAATATTCAGATGTACAAGGTAATGTAAAATACATGATTAATGTCGCGAAATGACTTAGGAACTTAAAGTTACATTAAATACATCAATTAAAGACATAAAAATATTTAACGAATAATTAATCTTCATAAGAACAATACAAGCAAATATGAGAAAAATGAACTATTTAGTTGTGAGCCTTAGAGGCTTGGTTTTGATATGGTTAAACATTATTTTATACAAGACAGAAAATTATTGAATGCCTTCATACTGCATGTTCATCCATGAAGTATTACCATGGTGGTTCTCTTTGATGTAATAACTGCCTGGGGCAGCTGCAAAACGAGCAAAGAGATCGCGCGTCGGGATAACGTATTAAGGGAGTCATGTCGGAGTACACGTACAGATGTAGTACCGAGAGGACGCCTGGTTTATTGGCGGATGTTGAGCAGGAATAGGCGTGCCACAAACAAACGAATAAATATCACAGTGTGGTGTTATGACAGCTAGAATCCATCCTCTGCTGCCCTGTGCTGTAATTATATTGCTCTGATCAATATTACAGTACTAACACACACCTGCTATTCGTAAATAAGTAAATAAGCAAATTAATAATTAAATACCACAGACACTGTTGTGATTGTAGTATGATACTGATAATCAGGGCCCGGATTCTGATGACCTAAAATTGTTTTAGAAATGACCTATAAAATGACCCTAAATTTTAAAGAAAATGACTTAATAATTATAAATAGGGACCGGATTCTTAGGTTTTTACCTATTTTTTTCCTTGCTTCCAAAACAAAAAGCGCTCATACACTTTTTCGAATCATGTCCATAGGATTCACCCACATTAATTCTGTGGCACCTAAAAATACCTAAATGGGGTATAAAAACCTAATTATACCTAAACGGGATATAAAACCTAAAATATCTTATTTAGGCTACTTTTTTTTTGTCTCTTTTGTTTGTCAGTTGAGACGTCGATATTTTGCGGAGAGACAATAACTTTGTCGGATTGAAATTAATACCACCTGCGTGGTCGTCTAGGATGGACAGAATCAAGAGACGAAGTGTAAGAGTACAGGCGTATTCCTTTTAAAATATTCGTACGAACAACCATTGTTGCCGTGTATGAACAAGGATATAGATTTCTGTGTTTTAAAGCGCTTGTTTGCCTTTAGTATTTCCCTGTTATTCATACTGAGTGGTCACACTGTGAGTTTGAAGAAGACGTGTTAATTACGCCGAAACAAATGAAATCGAGTTTATTACGGCTGTGGATTGGCGATGACCTGAATTTCATCTTTTTTCCCTTCTTCGTCTTCTTCTTATTCTGAGGTTATTTTATGAAGTTGCACCCCGCGGGTTTCTACGTCTGCTCTGTCCTAAAGCAAGTTTACACAAATTTAAGTCAATTTTGTTAAGTTAAACTTTACAAGTATTATGTATTGAATCCTATGTAGCACATTCAAATTCATTAAACCAATTATTCTAGCCGAAGGCGATATTTTGGTCAAAAAACCTAAAAAAAAACTATTTCACCCAATGGAAAACCTAAAACAGTGTTTTTAAAAACCTAAAAATCCGGTCCCAAATTATAAAAAATGACCTAAAAACTAAAATTTTGTTTATAAAAAATTATTATTTACTCACAAAGTTATAGACTAGTTTGTACATAATTAGAAAAACTGTAAATAGCTGTAATATTGTGAATGTTCTTTTCTCACGGAAATTTATACTGTCACTGAGGAGTCAAAATTCGACATTTCATTTTGTGGTCTGCCGGATTACATTGTTGTTTATTGAGTAGTTTGCACTCTCAAATCCAAGCAGGTGGCAGACTCTGGTAGAGTAGGATTACCTCCACAACGTCTCTGGGTTTTTACATATATACCTTAGGAGCGAGTCTCACCGCTCGTAGAGTTCCTGGCTGGGGAGGTAGCTGCACCCTGATTGGATCAGCTCTCCTATCCCACTCCACGTGTTGTCTGTCTCTCTCGCAGCGCGCTACCCCTCCACTCAACTATTATAGTATTTTCTGCGACTGGCGACACGCTGCATGATGTTCACTCTCTGCCCAGCGGTAGCTTACTGATCTTACGCGCACCGAATTCGCGCATCTTGGTAACGAGACGTAACGAGAAGCTCGCTGGCTGGGTTTGTCTTCAAGGCCAGAGACTTTGTGGGAATAATCCAACTCTACCAAGTCAATCTAATAGCAATAGAAATATAATACAAAATTTTGGCGTTTGATTCTCATTTCCGACTGAGACATGACAACACTTAATGCCGAATTTTTCGTTCTTGCATTAAACAAACAACACTTCAAAGACAGCACCGCTAGCGACGAAAAAAAAAACTTAATACACTCAATGTAAATACATGAAAATGACTAAGTAAGGAAGCAAATGACACGAAAATGACAAAATAATGACCGAAAATTGAAATAAATGCCCTAAAAATATAAAATTGCATAAAATGACAAAAAATGACCTAATAAAAATGTATTTCTATACTCTAGAGGCCATGATTAGGATTTATCTACAAGTAGGCAATGTCTATGCAGCATCAATAAAAAGATGACATGTCATTAGAATCCGAGCCCTGCTGATAATCAACAACAAAGTAAAGTAGAGTAAAGTATTCCCTATACAGGCCATGGAGGCCCAGGGGTTCCAGGAGGTTGAGGCTCCCAGATTTTAGACATTCGGCACGTGAAGGTGGTAATATTGCCAGTCTTACGCACCGGCCACCTTTACCCCCAGGATTGCTCCTGGTACTCATTTCTGTTAGAGGCTGGGTCGACCCCAGAGCCATAGTGCCACCAGAAGGATTAGGCCAATTGAAAAACTCCAACGACCTCATCGGGAATCGAATCCTCGACCCTCCGGTTTGTAGCGCAGCGCCTCAACCACTACGCTACGGCGTACCCCAACAACAAAGTGCAATAAAATAATTCACATTCGTGGCTACCTCGTTTATCCGGAACAATTGAGGCGAAGGTGAATTCGGATAAGAACATTCTCGGATAACCATTCATTTCAGTATACCCACCCCTTTTAAATGTCAAGACAACAATAATTTAACGAACTTTCTTGAATATTAACTTCAGATTTTCTAGATAATATGATAATAATAATTGGCGAGTTTATCATAGATAATGCCACGAGAGTTTACGAGTTTATCTTGTAATTTTCTAAGCATGTAGTTTATTCACTTTCATCTTCGGGAAAAATAATTTGATCATATATAATTTTCTAGATATGTAAATACAAACCACAGTTTACATACAGTGAGTCCCACGCAAGAGTTGGCCAATGACGCGGGTTTCTGCGTCGCGGCTGGCACAGCTCCAACTCCCGAGCGATCGGGTGAAATATCTACGCAAATAATGCCGCGGTCGTTGTAATGATTCAGGTTCTCATATTTACAGTTAAAATTACAATGAAAATAACCACGTACATCATCATAAGAGATGTTGGAAATGTTCTCCTCTTGCATCCAGACAATACTGGCCCCTTTTTAGGAAATTTTCTTTCACGCGCGTAAGTTCAGCTTCCGAGACAGAGTTACTTTCTCTTTTGATAGGCCTATGTGATATTGTCATTAAGTTCTTCCAACAGTATGTAAATATTATTTATGGGGAAACTTGAAAAATAAAGTGTATAGGTCAATTTCCCATACATAAGAAGAACTTAAAGACAATATCACAAGAGAAATTAACTCTATCTCGGAAGCTCAACTTGTGTGTGCAAAAGAAAATTCCCTAAAAAGGTGTCAGTGTTTTGCTTATGCAAGAGGAGAACATTTCCAACATCTCTTGTGATGAGGTACGTAGTTATTTTCGTTGTAATTTTAACTGTAAATGTGAGAACCTCAATCATTACACCGACCGCGGCATTATTTGCGTAGATATTTCACCCGATCACTCGGGAGTTGACGCTGTGCCAGCCGCGACGCAGAAACCCGCGTCATTGGCCAACTCTTGCGTGGGACTCACTGTACATTCTGACAGCTATAATGTAAAGCAGTGTAAACTAAGAAAAAGGAATGATATGTTATTGCCTATTAATAACATTAGTGCGATATAATTTTCTAAACCAATACAAGGAAAGAATCGTTCGATGGGGAAATGTCAATAAAAATCTGATAAAATTATGTAGGAATATTATTTAGAGACTCGTGCATTTGAGGGTTAACGCAGCGTTGGTTTGCAATTCAAGGACACTTTTGAAATTGTAATCTTCTTCTTCTTCTCCTTCATCTTCCCCATGATGCCTTTAGAGCGTTGGGGGGTCCTCGATTAAGGCTTTCCACATCCTTCTGTCCTGTGCCATCCTTTTCAATTCTGATTTGCTTTTGGAGATCTTTCTTCCCATTTCCTCTATGCAGTCTTCGTATGTAGTTCTTGGCCTTCCTCTTGAGCGACCTCCTATCGGCCTTGCTTCTATAAATTGCCGTGGCTTCCTGTTCTCCTCCATCCTTGTAACGTGTCCAAACCATCTTAACTGTCTTTGGGCCAGGCGTTTTTCTACCGGGGGTTGCTGAAGTCCTTCTCTTATTATTTGATTCCGAACTAAGTCACGTCTTGTTTTCCCTGCGATTCGTCTTAAGCATTTCATTTCTGCTGCAGTTACTCTTCCTATTTCTTCCCCTCTTACTGGCCAGCTTTCACTTCCATATAGTAGTACTGGTTCCATTACTGTTCGGTATATTTTAAGTTTTGTTTCTGTCGTCAATTCTGATTTTCCAAAGATTGTTTGATTTAACTGATAATATATATTATTACATCTACGAACCCTATTTAAGACTTCATGTTTTATTTTCCCGTTTTGATGAATTATTGTGCCCAGGTATTCATAATTTCTTACCTGTTAGAGTTGTACCCCGTTACATTGGATATTTAGTTGTCCTACTGTTTCATCTGTCCTAGCCACCTGCATCACCTTGCTTTTCTCTACATTTATCTGCATTCCCTTTTCCTTTAGGTTTTCTGTCCACTCCATTACAGCCTGCTGTAATTTTGTAATCAATTGTTCAAAATATCGAGCTATATTATATCCCAAGTGAGACTGATCCTGTTCAAAACAAAGAGGCTTGGCTGTCATAGTCCGCACATGAGAACGCATGTCATCACAGTGATAATGGTAGTTTGCATATTCTCAATACAGCTCACTTCCTCTCTATCTTGAACAAATAAACATGAGAGGGAAATGCAAGTACGGAGAGGAGTAAGATATGCGTGGGTGTCCCGCAGGGTCATCGTGAACAATTAATCCTTTATGTTTTGTTTGCTAATTGATATACTATAATGATGACGATGCCAGTGAGAGTTTGTTATTTCACGTGTAAATGTTGATATTATTGTTGCATGAACTTACGAACACTACTTCTCCACTAGCAAGCCACACCTTGGTAATGACGCATGCTAATGACATTAACCAATCACGTTTTGTCACATGATGCGAATTTTCCGCGACACTCTGTGAGTTCTCCTCCCCTTTGTTTTGAACAGGATCAAACTTACTTCGGATATACTTTAACAGACATCGAGAGATTACTATTTCTAAGTCTTAGCCATGAAATAATTACATCTGCAGTTCATACGCTCGGTACATGATAACAAAGCTATAAAGCCATAACGTGGGACATATTCCAACCGATAGACACGTGATTTAGATCCACGCAGCGAATTAAAACGCAGGGCGATATATTCCAATCAGCTGTAGCTATCAGCTTGACGTTTTCAGTCAGCAATCTCGTTTATGTGGACTCCCTCATACTATCAGTTTAATGTCGAAACAGAGCCCTAAAAATAAAACGTGTAAATCTCCTTTGTCATTCGTTATAAAAATTTTATCATCACTACAGCAATTTAACGATCTACATACACCCACGGAAATTAGTAGCAACCGGAAATTAAATGAACTGGTATTAAAACTGTACAGGAATTTTGAAATTTGCAACACAAAGAGGATAGAGTGCTTTTCACTAACGTACTTTTTTTTAACTTTGTTTTTTGTTGTTGTTAATTTTCAAAGTACAGTAGGCGATCATTTTGGCGATGACGAAACGAGCCTTGCTGAGTTGTGGCAGTGAAATAATGGTGAAATAATTAATACCAACTGTCACGAACAAAACACCAAATGTCACAGAAAATAAACTGCCGTCCATCAGCCTTAACAACACCTATTCATCTATCGTCGTCGTCGACGTAATCGTCATCGTCATCGTCATCGTCATTGTCATCGTCATCTATCGTCGTCGTCATCATCATCATCATCATCACCACCATAACAACAAAAGCAATGACAAGATCAAAGCATACGCAAACAAGAACGTAGGCTACTGTATGTTTTGAGGAGAGACGATAGTTAAATTCGGTTAAAATTTTTATTCTTGACAATTTGTTACAAAAAATATTCCATTTGTATGTCTTTATTGATGCTTGATTGGTTTTATGTCCCTAAACGACAAATGGAAGATGTGAGACGTCATATTTTATGAATCGTAAGTACAAAAAAAATTCAGCAGTACAGCATTTCATTTTTTAAGAAGACGTATCCTCCAATCTATAAAATACGATGCATTTTTCATCTAAGGCAACACAAATGTTAAGCCAATTGTAAAAAATATCCCACTACCTATTTTCTTATGTAAAAAAGACATATTTCAAAAAATGTTGACTGGAAGACCAAAGGGAAGGATTTTCAAGGGATGGTTGGATGCGTTAGCTCAGAATAGGGTTGAATGGCGGGCTCCTGTAAGCGCGGCAATGAACCTCCGGGTTCCATAAAATATGTCATATTCCTTTAGCTGGCTTAGGAATTGTCTAGGCTATTTTCTATTGTGACTATTTTCATTGAGTAGCTTGCTTAGGAATTGTCTATTCCCATTGAGAGAGTGATTTATGTAAATAACAGTATACAATAGGAGAGTCTACAATAAGAGGACTATGTAGAAAAAATGTACAAGCAAACATCCTTCCTGCAGTAAAATAGTGGGAAAAAAGTAATTGCTGTTTTCATTTGATCCTATGTTTTCTAAGTTAAGAAGTCTGACAAACAGCCTGCATGAGGGTGGAGCAGTTAGAAAGAGTCCTTCATTCAATGAGACATTCTCAAATGCTCACTTATTTTAGTCCAGTATTCATTCAGCAGTTACACGCTACACTACAGTTAATGAGTTACAGTTAATCGCTTATTTGATTTTCAACCCCTTTTGTGAACTGTAGGACTGGACATATACTGTAATAAATTGAGTTACTGTACAGTATTTTTTGCACTCCTTAGCTAGTAAGTGGTACTTACGAACTTTGTTTACATGGATCGTAAGTTGACATTCCCACACAGTCTTGTTGCTAAGGCCGGTTGCGATGAGGTTAAAACACTTACGGTCCAAGCGCTACGTCATAATTCATTACGATACACTTCATAATACAAGCCTTTATGGCCACGGCCCCCAGGACAAATATTCGGTTCCCATAACAACAAACACATGCGAATCACTTTCTGAAATAAACATCTATTTTCAAGAATGTATTTACATAATATTTTCAGGTAATATCACAATTAATATAATTAAATTGATATAAATAATCATCGTGCAAAAAATAGCATGCAACACACGGGCCGTAAAGGCATTTACGGGTCTCGAAAACTTAAAAACCCGAGGCGCAGCCGAGGGTTTTCAATCTGTTTCCTCGACCCGTAAACGTGCCTTACGGCACTTGTATCGCAATATACTATTATATTGTGATAATGTCCTATATTTGTCTTTTATTTAATTTTTCTTTCATAACACAGTACAGTAAATTAATACAGCATTGTATTGTATTGTATTGTTTACGTTGATATCTTCTTCAGTAATATGTAAAGCATTAGATGTGTTGTCCAAGCAAAATAGAATTGAATTACATTCCTAATACGCTTACAAACCCGTATAAATTTCTTAATATTACACAACATAGAGACTGTATAAGCTGCCGAAACGAACATCTACGTGGAGAAATAATCCCACATAGGCCTGATATGCAAATGTTGCTTGTTAAAAACAATATATGCTGGAGGGTTTATCTAATCAGACAGAACGGATGAGCTGCGTAAATAGCCACAAAACCAAACAGTGTGCGCTCTACAATTAAAATCCCTCCAACCCCAGGATTCTATCTTACCACATGCAGCCTCTCTGATACGCCTTTTGTTTCCTTCCTCTCGAGTGGACGTTATGACCGCCTCACACTTCATGAGATACTGGTCAATTTAGCACGGCTCTACAAAACTTAACAGCGAAAAAGGGAGAGAGAAATAAAAAAAGAGTGAAGGAGGTTACTGATTCTCTACTCGTTTAGAGCAAAATGCTTTTACCGTCTATAGAACTATTAAATTGTTCCATAAAGCTGTTCGTGGAAATAATTCTGACGATAAAATATGAAGTAGATTCTGCGTAATATTCTATTTTAAAGGAGAGAAGAATTTCCTCTGTTGATAATGGTTTAGCTATTTTTCTACAAAGGACACAACGTTCACTTAATAATAATTAAGGCCCGGAACTTAATACCATATCAGAAGACGAAATATGCATGCAAATAAGGCCCAAAATTTGTAAAATAAGCTCCGGAACCAGTGAATAATGCCTTTTTAAAGAGATTTCAATACTTCATTTTTTATTATTACTTCAGCTGTGTTTATACTCCTTTTAGCTATGAGGCCATATCAAGAGTCCGGGATCTGTGTCTATACAGTACGCTATGGCCATGGAACTATTGCTTGTCAATTGTTTCTATTGTTGGTGTATTTTATGGAGTAAATTTCAACTGGTATTAATTTAAATGGATGTGATAAAAGATGAAATAGTGAGGATGATTCATGGTATGTAAATATCCAATTCGGCATTTGCCTTTTCGACTGGGGAAACCATGAAAAAAAACCCATGTCAAACTGACCGGCCACGGGACTTTAACCTGGGACCTCCCGAATGCGAGTCCAAGACATTACCACCTCGGCCACCTCTCTCGGTTCCACATTCTGTTGTTAGCTGAATTACATTTTAAATTATAAGAAATAGGCTAATAAAAGTTGTATAAATTACATCACAAAACTTAAAAAAAAAGAACAGGGACATTACAACAAAATGTAATACACTAGGTACTCTGTTGCAAACGTTTGGAATATAAGTGATGGAAATGGTACAGTTTATGAAGTTTGGTTAACGGTTTTGAGAATAACAGTAGACACTTCTAGTAGTCTATGATATGAAATCCGATGAAACCAAACACAACGCAGCAACATAAAACGATTCTTTGCAGTGTACACATGAAACAAAATTGTACAAAATATGTTTACTGTAATATGTTTCATGAAACATCATACACATTTTCCATTAGTCCATGTGGAATTGGATATATCGTCCAATTTATTTTAATAGTAATGCTTGCTGCATAGATACTGCATATGCATATTGTATTATTTTCTAATGAAATTAATGGCATCCATAAAGCGGAATGGTTTTGAATAAAACATTAGGTTTGATTTTAAACAAGAAAAGCAAATGTGGGAAGTTCTATTACATTTGTATGAAAGCGGCCAACATTGTATTGTCTGAAAATATTAGCGTGTACAAAAAGATGAAACAGGCCTCGCTGGACCGAAATCACATGCATTAAGCTAACTTTATTTCACGAAAACACTGCCTCATCCACCTTACTCGTTTATTCATATTCCTGATTTAAGGAGATAAGTGTACTAATTTAAGTAATACAATCACTAAGATAGTATCGTAAAATAGAGAAAATCACAGTTTTTATCCGTCACAGAATTCCGGGCTTCTAGATTTAATACCAATTAATGACAAAAGAAAAGTGGCATATGTTCAGGTTCGTTTACCCAAGATAATTGTTACAATATCTTTACTACAACATGTTCTTCTCTCTTCCGGTTTGATGAATTTTGATCAGGAGTGTTCGTTGCTCTTTTATTTGGATTCTCCATAATTCCACTTTTACTAACTTCATCCACGTTTCTGTTCTACCTTCAATCAGTTATGTTCTTACTTCAACCACATTTTTGTACTTAATAATAAGTTTATTCTGAATACCACTTCATCATCTTCTTCTTTTCTCTCTTTCAATGTCCTTACTGACTTTTAATCATGATTGGCTCTTCTCAACCACTTTGCTACAGGGGCGTATTCAGAGGGGGGGCTGAGGGGGCTGCAGCCCCCCCGAAACGTTAATTAATGCTAATATGTTGCACATAAGGGCACTTTAATTTCACAGATAGTAGACAATTTAATTGCACGTCTGGACTCATAAAAGGTTCGGCATTTTATTCTCTACTAACCATTTTTTTTTTTAGGAAAATTTCATTTTTTTCGTTGCAGTTTTACCTATTTTGTTTCAGAATGAACTTTTTCAACATTACAAAGCAATCTAGTAATTCCTTAGCTATGAGACATTCATTAATAAATGTAGTAAACATAACAATAATAGAAAACATAATATTACAGTAGTTATATAAAATACTTAAATACTTTTTATTTGTTATTATACTACTGTATATTCCTTTTTTAAAAATATGTATTTAGAAATATTAAGTCATATTTTCAATAAATAATGTCATATTTTCATAAATTTAAGGTCATTTTCAGGCATCTTTAGTTAAACAACTTATGAGTCCTAGTGATGAAAGTGTTAGGCTTAGCACAGCCCCTCCCGAAAAGAAATCTAGGATACGCCCCTGCTTTGCTATATCAAAAGAGTAAGGCCACCATCAAGTAATTTAAGAATTGAATACGCTCTTCAGGGAAACACCAGTTCAAATATTAGATTACAAGTAAATATGGTTTTGTCGTTATGGCATACAATAGTCGGGAAGGTGAGTTTGATGATTGATTTATTCCTTTTAAATTCCCAAGTGGGCCCGGGCGGCTTGGGTCGCTTAGATCTTAAAAGGGAGAGGTAAAACGAAGACAAAGAAAGAAAGAAAGAAAGAAAGAAAGAAGGAGAGAAAGAGAGAAAGAAAGAAAGACAGAAATAAATAAATAAATTCCAAGTGGAAAATAGAGCGTCTCGTGGCGTATTCAATACCTAGGACTAATTTTGTTATTTTCCGAGAGAAAGTTGAGGGAAAGGTGGTAAGCTCATCATCTCAACAGCCCTCGGGAAAAAAACTATGGCATTACTTGAACGGGAAAGGGCCGAACAATTTTGTCCACAAGCTAATAAAAACTTGGAGTCCATTAACGGCCGTAAATGTACGTTAGGGCCCCCCGGTTTAAAGTCCCTCCCTGAGGAGTTCGCGCCTAGCATTTTCACGTCCTGAAAAATCCATCAAGCGCGGTCAGGTTTGAACCCGCGACCTTCGGATCTATGTCTATATAGTGAGATGTATTTTCATAATGTTCCAATTTCCCCAACCTTTTACTTATTCTTCTCGGAAGTGAACAAACTTTCTCAAATATAATTTTACTGCTATGTAACATATTAGGCCTATTTAGCTTGGAAAATAAGAGTTTAAAGTTGTAGATAAGAAATTTTACTCAATGTTTGTTTAAACTCTTATTTTCCAATTTTACGTTGATTCTTTTTTTTTTCTTTCTAGGTAACATTTTAAAATGCTGACATCCATGGGCCTATACTTACAATTACCCGAACAAGGAAAGTAGTCTACATATCAAGCAACATTACTATTCTGTTCATTAAACAATATGTAACTAGGGGGCGGATTTCTATGACCTAAAAAATAGGATTTATGAATGCATTTATGACCTAAAAAACATTAAAATATGACCAATAAAATTTAAAATATGACTTTACCACTTACACATTATGTATATTTTTTTAAGTTTCATTACAATTAATTTTATTAAAATATAATGTTAATTATTTAAAATATCTTTTAATTCTCAAAAAGTATCAGTATAATGCAAAATTTACAAAATATGATATGAAACTTCAAAATTTCTTTAATATGCACACAAATATGCCAAAAATATGACCTAAATATGCACATTCATACTAAATATGCTACAATAATTGAACATTTCCTAAATATGCAGTTATATGCACAATAAACGCCGTTCCATTTTCACCAGGATGCTTGGAATCGGGTTTAAATTAGTCGGAAACCTGAAATAATGCAAAGTGGGAAAATATGACATGTCATAGAAATTCGCCCCCTACATATAACATACAATATAATACACTATTACAATATATTACAAAAATTACACATATATTGTATAAAGCTATAGATATGAGAAAATGAAATGATCGGTTGAAATCTAACAGACAAATATTTGTGAATATGTTATGTTGAGAGATAATTCCTGAAATATTACATATAATAAATATTACAAATTTCGTAAAATAATTATAACGTAAATTATTTTTGCATTTACAAATTATAGATGGATTAGTTTCAATTTTATGGATGCACATTCCTTGCAATAGGCACATCTAACTGTAAATAACGCTAATATGTCACGATTCTGTTACCAAAACAAGCAGTTAAATCATGCCTGGGGTTGCGATATTTTTTTCAAATGCTCCACGTTGCACCCCTTCGACCCTTAGAGCTCATTACACGACATACGTCAACGATTTGAAACTTTGTATTGATCAGTCCATGTCAACCCCAGAAAATTCGTTTTTTCAATAAAGTATTGACACATACTGCGGTAACTCTGTCCCCAATAATGGCCAGGGAGTTTAAATCAGTGTTGAACAATGCACTGCTGATGAAGGTACATTTGAGCTACTTAAATATTTCAAACGAACAAATCACTTCTCACGAATTGGGGGATTGAATTTTTATCAGAGCAGAATTAGCAACGTAACCCAATTATCTGTGAACGTTCTACTGGTGCAATCAGTTTCACAGGGTTGCATGTTTCAATAATAAGAAATTACAAAGTGAGCGTGCTCCATCTAAGAAAATATAAACTTTGCGCAATTATGGGTTACTTTAAGATATTATAATTAAATTATATTATATATAGGGGCGGATTTCTATGACATGTCATATTTTTCCCCTTGCATTATTTCAGGTTTCCGACTAATTTAAATCCAATTCCAAACAACCTGGTGAAAATGGAACGGCTTTTATTGTGCATATAACTGCATATTTAGGAAATGTTCAACTATTGTAGCATATTTAGTATGAATATGCATATTTAGGTCATATTTTTGCCATATTTGTGTGTATATTAAAGAAATTTTGAAGCTTCATATCATATTTTGTAAATTTTGCATTACAATGATACTTTTTTGAGAATTTGCAGACATTTTAAATAATTAACACTATTTTTAATAAAATTAATTGTAATAAAACTTTTAAAAAATATACAAAATGTGTAAGTTGTAAAGTCATATTTTAAATTTTATTGGTCATATTTTAATGTTCTTTAGGTCATACATGCATGCATATATCCTATATTTTAGGTCATAGAAAGCCGCCCCCTAATTATATATATTATAATGGAAGTTTACTCTTGCAAAAGTAGGCTATTCGTATTTTAAGCCCAGGTAGAACTCATTGCAAACCGCTTTTCATAAAGGAAGGAATTTTAACAGTGTAAAACTATTACATATTTGAACTTTTATTGTATGTTCACAAAAACAAAAATGAATTAATTTTAAATAATCATGTTCACCCCTACAATGTTAGAAATATTGGAAAGATTCAAGTGCCGTTCTCAAGATTATAAAAAGTGAAATCCAGTCAATACTGGAAAACTTGTCAATAATAATAATAATAATAATAATAATAATAATAAAATAATTTAAACGAGTGTTTTAGTGACAACCTTCAGTTAAGGAACGACCGAAATGTTGAGACTGGCTTTTTGTTATTTGTCGTAGAAACTTGAAATTTTTTCACTTGGCTGAAGCATAACCCGAAATGATGGTTTCAAATATCATTATAATATATCAATTTTTATTAATTTCATTAATTTTTAGAAACCAAAATTGAAATCTTCCTCCTGCGACAGATATTAAAATATGAACTAGAAATATGAAATAACCTTACGTAAATCAATAAATTAAGTTTAAAGTAATGTTATCCCTGCAATTTAAGTAAAATCGATGCCAGTGTTAACAAATAAACTGTGGCTTGGTTCTAAAAGGGTCAATGTCATAAAACTTGCTTTTGAGATAACTGACTTTGAAACCTTTGTTGAAGTAACATTTTTTGCTGAGAACTTCCGAAATTGACCCCTAAGGTTTCTGTATTATGTCTATTAATAGGAACAGACATTGACACTTTTATTATACGAAAGATATACGTAGATTAGCCGAGCTCAATAAAGCATAGATCTCATTTTTGCAAGAAATTGACATTGGCCCTTTTAGAACCAAGCCACAGAATTATGTTTTAATTATTTTTCTGTTAAATAAATGTTTGAAATAAAGCATCTAGGAGCTCGTACATACAGTAGTCGCTGGGGAAGCTGCAGGCACCTGCTACTGTTACAATACTGCAATGTTTTGTTTACAAACGTGAGATACATTTAGGAAGCGTGCGTTTCAAAAGGACTTGAGGACATTTCAGTGAGGTAATACGATAACAGCTGAAGGCAGGTCGTAGGGAAGGCAAAGTGCACAAGCAATGTAAACAACAGCAAGCACTGTAAATGCGGAGCGAGGCTGCAGAATTTCCCTGAAATAGATCAACCATTAGTTACGAGGGTCATTCAATAATTAAAGAGACAAATTGGCCTGGAGAAAACCCCGTTTATTTTTACAAAACAAGACTTTTCCTACTTTTCAATATAATTCCCATAAACATTTATGCACTTGTCCCAACGGGTTACTAGTTTTTTTTTTATACCGGTTGCACAGAACTCTTTGTCTTTGTATCGGAGCCAATTTCCCACAAATTTCTTGGCATCCTCGTTATCCTGGAACTTCTTCCCACGTAAGGCCTCCTTCAGTGGACCAAACAATTCGAGCTTCAAGTGAGGAAGTTGCAACTTCAACAGGCCGGCCAGAACGGTGTTCGTCAGTCACTAATTCTCGACCACTTTTGAACTGTTCTACCCACTTGTAAAAATTTCCACGATTCATACAACTTTCACCATACACTATAGACTTCTAGAGTATATATTAGCTGGTTTTTCACCTTCAGCAATCAAAAAACGAATCACAGAACGTTGTTCAACCAATGTGGAATTTTCAAGAAGACCCGACATCGTTAAACTTAATTTTCAGGTTATATACAGTGCAATGTTGATCCATCGACTGACTAGAACTCATCCCAGTGATGCCAACTTAAAATCCTATATGTATCAAACTTGTACTACCAACCGTCTTTTCCCCAGACCAATATGTATATTTAATTATTGAATGACCCTCTTACTATTTTAACAAAAGTACTGAAATGGAGCAATTTGCAACGAAATGATGAAGGAATATTAAACTTTTCCTTTGATATCCTAATTTCTAAAACCTGAATAATAAATATGCCTATTTATACCATAAATAAGGAATAAAAGAACCGACACAAATTATTTTTGTTCCATCATATTATAATATGCTTATTACATGAGACATAACGATATCATGATAACCATTTCGATACAGATTTTCATTCGTTTGATATCGAATATTATAGACTACGGAAAACTCTCAAAACCTTGTGAGTAGCAACTGAAACTGAGTAATAAACACATTTGTAAATAAACACGTATGTAAAACATTTTTTGTAATTTTATTAGCTTTAAGTCATTTATTTTTATTATTATTTATTGTATGTATTTGTGTTTAATATTTTTTGTCTCCTTTTTATAAATTTGTCTTTTCTTTTTCTAGCTCTGTTTAACATTTTTCACCTTTTTTATAAGTGTTCAATCTTTCTCACTTTGTTTTTTGTTTCTCCTCTTTCTCCACTCTGATGTTCTGAATCTAAACCCGAGCACGAGCAGTTTGCTTATTCGGGTGTATTTCTAAATAAATATTTGGTTCTTTTCTTTTTTTTATTTTCTTAAAAAGTATTGTACTTTAATTTTGAAATTTGTAAATGTTTTTTGTTTATTTGTTTATTTGTGTATTTTTGTATTTGTATTTGTACATAAGTTTGTAAATGTAATTTGAATAAATAAAATTTAAATAAATAAATTTAAACAACCTGTATTTAAATTAAAATCAATTATTTTCATGTTATTTGTAATAAAAATACTAAACTGAATTTATTTAGTGTTGTCAAAATCCATTGGTTTCAACAAAATGACCAAGAAGAACCTTCGACTTGAGCGCACACCATGAGAAGGCAAGATCTGCAATAAAGCTGATTGCGAATGGCAGCCGACTCCGTTTGTTTGAGTGAATGTTAAAACATCGTAACTTAAAATAATTATGGTGGAACAAAAATAGTCGTATGAAACTTGCCTAAAATGATAATTAAGATAATCGAATGAAAATTATGAAGCGAGCAAAGCGAGTATCTCGTATATGCAATAAATGTAATTTGAGGCTGGTTGCATAATGTATTACTTTTTAAACAACTAGAAAATAGCCCGTGCCTTTGCCACGGTTAAAATGATGCTTAAATACGAAACTTACAAGTCTAGAATCCTAAAGGCACTACATTTACAAACGTCAGCGCTGGCTTCATCAATTTTCATTTAAAATATCTCATCATATAGGCCTAGGCCTACTATCGCTTTTTCCTTTAGAGTATAATTCGTTCCTACCAGTAGGTATACGTAGATTTCAGAAATTAATTATATCGTAAGTTTTATGCAGTTCCAAAGCTACCTGTGAACACTGATAATACGCATTGTTTCTCAACTGTTTGTCTTTCATAAATTAATTTTCATAAATCATATATTAATTTTCATAAATATAATTTTCATAAGTTATATAATTTATCAAGGGAAGGAGTGGTTTGTTTGGATTTTTATTGTCCCCGATACTTCCAGGGTTAGACTATCAATGTATTATAGCTGGTGCCCGCGGCTTCACCCGCCATTATTAATTGACTCCAGGATGTTTTAAGAAATTTATACTGACAGCGTATTAAAAATGCTTGTGGTTCAGAGCTATGAAAATTGTAAGTAAAAATAAAATTTGAATATTTGTTCATTGTGTTCATTTCACTTAGGCTTTATATAATGAAGAAACGGTTCTCCTAATTTTGTACTCTTCGTGAAAGTTTACACTGCCAGAGACGAACATCGCCGAGTATACCCGATGTCTCACGAAGCGGGCGAGCAAGCACGCTATTTAGGCCGGGCGCAAGTTGAGACGCAGTTTGGTGACGTGAGGTAGAGGTGACTCACCCTAAGTTTAACATAGAATTAAATACAACAACGAAGGTTCGCACGCAGGGTGAAGTGAAGCAGATTCAACGAGTCACGAGCTGCGGACGTTTGTGATCGTGCCACAGTTTCTCACTAGTGACTTCTCACTGCGCGTGAAAAGTTGTTTGTCCACCATGGACATTGAGAAGAAATTAATTATGGCAGGTCGAGGGAGAAAAAATTGTACGACACGTCAAATTAAAATTTCAGATTTGGGAAGAAATTGCGAAGGGCATTGGAAAGAAATGTGATAAAGTTGTTTATAATGTTTTTATACTTAAATAAGATGGATTTATTTGAAGGGAACAAGGGAAAAGCTATAGTAGTGTCCGTTTTTATGGACTTTGAGATAATAATGCCTTCTAATAGTGAATTTGGAATTTTGGAATTAGTTTAGGCAGAAAGCGGTAATATTATAGGGGAAAAAGGATCGTACTCCATGCAGTTTGAAAGATTGATGTCCGCTCTGAAAGTAAACAAACCCTCTTCAACTCTTCATATTTATTGTTTATCAGTTTGTTGCTATGCTCTTTTCAATCAAAAGCGTTTCTTGAATTAATTTCTATACAATGTGTTCAATTTGTTATCCTTTTTCGTTTTCCGCTGTACCCTTCATTTGTTTTAGATAACATTTTATATGCAGTAGATTTTCGACGAAAAGAAAAAGGTGCATAAGCAGGCATAAAAGTGTATATTTTCTATACAGATGTATATCATAACTAGTATAAACCATAAGAATTAATTAGTTGGGAAGTTTCAGATTTGTAATTAAAAATAAAATGAAGGAGTCATCTTGAAATTTATTTTCAACTTACTTTCATAAATGTTTTATAATTATGTACAGTAAAATTGCTCCATGTTCCTTAACAAACGTTTCTGAAATGAAACATTTTCTCAAAATGATTTTACCAATTAGTTCCAAAATAGATATATATAAGCTTTCATGAACCACAGATTATTGTCTCTGTTGGACATTACATGAGAATATTATAGGAGAAAAATTCCTCCGGCACTGGGACTTGAAACCAGGACCTGGTTTCAAGTCCCAGTGCCGGAGGAATTTTTCTCCTATAATATTCTCAATTAGTTCCGTTTCGCTTTATAATGTTTTCCCGTTCAGAGTTAAACTTAGTATCTCACCGGAATTTGAAAAGTAACCTTAATTTAAATTGAATTGAATGATTGAGTGTTATAGTGACATTAAAAATAATAAATTAAAGGGTATTATATTTATTAAAAATTATATATTTATTATGTCTTAATGATGAATTTTCGTATCATAATTATTAATTATATGTATATATGATCGCTGAATGTAAGTATTCGCAACATTACATTAAAAAAAAAATTAAATTTGTAGGAAATTAATACATTCTTCCCAGTGTCGACTCGTAGCTAAAATTACTGCGATTGCTGCTTCATAAAATGTTTAGCCTTCGTTTTGAATATTGTGCAAAAGGAAATATACATATTTAAAAAGAAAATTGATTCAGAAACTTGAAAAGACCCTAAAAGAACAAAATCAAACTTTTTTACTTACTGTAATTTAAATTGTTACAGCTCAAGCTTGATCTATTCGTTTAAAAATTAAATCGATTATTCTTGTTTTAATTTCCGCGAAAAGATCAATAATTTTCTCATTATTATTGATAAACTTCATTATGCAGCTTAGTGTATGAATTCAACTAGTATAAGATAATTCAAGTTTTGGTAAGAAATTCAACCTGTATACTAGTAGTCTTAATAAACACCATATATTGTTTCGAATCCGATTGTGAATAAAAATTTTGGATTATATACATTCATTTTATTAAAGCATGTCTATATACAATTGTCAAATACTAAGTTGATTTTATTTATTATACACATGAACATTTATTGAACATTGTATCTCTTTTTGTTTGTCAGTTGGTAATATTTGATAATTCTTTGTATAATAATAATAATGACACCTTAATTAAAATTTGACTTCTTTTCTTGCAGTATTGTTATTTGACGTATTGAAAAGTAATAAGTTAGGTTAGAAGTCACTCTGCGTCACCTCACGTCACCAAACTGCGTCTCAACTTGCGCCCGGCCTTAGGGTCGTTGAATTGTATAAGAGTAGATTATTTAATTAATTGTATAGCAAAATACAATTTGGCATTTTTGGATACGGTACCTATAACCTACAAAATAAGAGAAAATAAAGTATAGTCGTCCCTATACAGGCCATTAAGCCCCTTAAGGTTCCAGGAGGTTAGGGTTCGTAGAATGTTTAGACATTCGGAAGTTGAAGGTGGTAAGGATGTCAGCATTACGCACCGGTGTCTTTGTCCCCAGAATTGCTCCTGGTACTCATTTCTGATAGAGGCTGAGTCGACCTCAGTGCCATAGTGCCACCATTAGGATTAGGCCAATTGAAAAATCTGAATGTCTTCGAAGGGGATCGAACTCGGGAGCTTCCACAACTTATAGAATACGCTCATAAATTACTGTAAACAAAGCCTTTCCATCCTACACTCTTACGTTTGCATATGTAAATCGTTGAAGGGAGATATGGAAATAATGTAAATTCAATGTAAAACGAAAAAAAACAATTCCTAGTATTAGAATATTAGCACGCAGTGAACTTTCCAAATCAGGAAATGCTTGTTTTTATGCAGTTCAGAAACTCTTATCGCCTCGTCTTCTGTCCAGAAATCTAAAACTTAAGATTTATAAGATTATTATCCAGCCTGTTGTATTATATGGATGTGAGACAAGGCCGCTAACTGATCAGGAAGAACGTAGTCTGAGAGTGTTTGAAAATAGGGTGCTTCGAAAAATATTTGGGCCCAAGAGGGATGACAATGGGGACTGGAGAAAATTGCATAACGATGAGCTTCAGGACCTGTACGCTTCACCAGATATAGTAAGAGTAATTAAATCGCGAAGGATGAAATGGGCTGGACATGCTGCACGCATGGGAGAGGAAAGACATACCTCAAAAGTATTGACTGGGAGACCCGAATGGAAAAGACCACGTGGAAGACCTAGGCGTAGGTGGGAGGACAATCTTAGAACGAATTTATGGGAAGTAGGATTTGTGGGGGATGAATGGATGGAGTTAGCACAGAATAGGGTTGAATGGCGGACTCAGGTAAGCGCGGCAATGAACCTTCGGGTTCCATAAAATAGATAATATTCCTTTAAGATAGCTTGCTTAGGAATTGTCTATTGCCATTGAGTAAGTAAGTAAGTAAGTGAACTCTCCATTCTCGTAAACATGTAGGCGTATTTTTAAATCCTGCATCCTTACTTTCAATACAAGCATTCTTCCACTGAGAACATGTTAGTATATGAACTACCCAGCAGATCAGTCAGCTGCTGTGATCACAAATCAGAAAATTAATTTGTTCCTGCTCCTGCGTTGCTCAGTTGGCAACTGTTACGTCTGAGTTTTGGACTTAATTAGTATTAGCTCGTAACGAGAAGATTGCCCCGGAGTGAAAGTTAGGTTACAACCATTCCCCCCTCGTTAGTGAGGATTACAGATAAACACTGATATCCAAGTAAAACAGCCCCGTATGCTCTCTCCCTTGCACGTGTTCCTTCAACTCTGCACTGTTACATGTTAAGCTCATACTTAACCAAAAATCTTTTTTAAACTGAATGAAATTTGTGAGCAATACAATATGAAAATTTCTATTACGAAAACAAAAGTAATAGGGAAAGAGCCGATCAAAACAAAAATAAAAGGAAATAGTAACTTATATTCTTTTTTCAAAATGACCTTCTCTTCACCCCTCATAGCAATTCCGTTCCTCCCACAGTTTTAATTCTTTACTTTTTATTTTTATAAGTTTATTTTCTACATTTACAATTGATTGTACACAATATACAATAACATAAAAATTCAAAACTCTGCATATTTTCAGCTTAAATCTGTGTTTAGACATGTTAAAAAAAAGCTTGTTTTCTTAATGGCCTCTTGATAGGCTATATGTGTATAAATTGAATACATTATGTAAAAAACGTTTAAGATACAAAAAAAAAAAAACAATGTACATCATGGTCTATGAGTATGAAAAAGAGAGAACAATGTACATTACAAGTTGGTTACATTTGAAGAACATGCTTCAAAAGTTTTTTAGGTGGTGCGGGACTTTTAACTAACTATGTATTATAGATCATGAGATTATAATGTATTATAATGAGACGCAAAACTTTTGTCTCTGTTACGAACTCTTATTTTAAATGGAACACCCTTATATTTTGAATACAGCTCATTGAGCGCTTTTTCAGAAAATACCCACACGAGGTAATTCTTTACAAATTTATTCAAGAAAACAGAAAACTAAAAATATCAGTAAAACGCTTCTTTTGTTTACTGTGATTTGCCCCGTCAATCTCTTTGCGGGCCGTCATGGCCTCAGTAGAGGTTAAACTTACATAAAAATTTTACTTTTCTCACCTACAATCTTGAAATTTTCATAATTTGTTTATTTAGTTGTTTTACATACAATGAAAAAACATTTTTGAATCGGTTAATCTATAAAGTATTTTCAGGTCATAATGTACTTCAAAATATAGTTATTTTTTTAAATTAAAAAAATCACATTTCAGTGAAAAGGAATATTTATGAAAAAGCCTTTTTTCAGTACTGACAGCTTTACCAGATTTTAGGAAAAGGTAGTTGATGGTATAATATGGTTATTTAACGACGGGGATGTACTGCTACATAGGCCTATGACCTCCGCTGATGTGCCGGAATTTTCTACCGCGAGAGTTTTTTCAAATGCCAGTAAATCTACTGATATTGGCCGGTCACATTTAAGCACACACATAAACGACATAGACTTGGGCCGAACCCACAACCTTGGGCACAGAAAGCCAGTGCGATACTAAATACGCCACCCTGGCCGACGAGAAAAGGTAGCCTACATTGCATTTAACATTATAAAGATAGGCTATTTCGTTTCCCCTTCCTTATTCTAACATTGCTTGTACGGCGGCTGAGAGCACTTGTCTGCTATACAGAGCGGCAACTACTCCAGCACAGGTGTATTGCGTGTGCTCTAATCAAGACTTCGCAGGCGGTCATACCCTAGCCTGTTGTGAATAATAGCAACTTCCACATTAAAATGATGTGAAGTACTTCGGTACTCAATGACATTATCTTTGTATCAGTGCCCTTCATAACTCATTGACTACAGGGGGAGACTTTCTTGTAGCAGTTTTACAACAGAAATTATTATTTTTTCGACCCAGTAGATTTACAATCTGTTCAGATACGAGAGCTGTATAACAACTCTTTAAGACAATTAACTAATCGGAATGCCAAGTCTAAAACATTATGTCGAAGCAAATTATTAAGTGAAGAAGACCCAATCCTCCTGAATTAAAGTAATATGTTAGTCATTGCTTATATCTCATGTCCCAAAACTTCTCTAAGGTTGCGTTTTTGTTTAAGTGACGATAAACGAACAAAGAAACAATGCTGTCCTACCATAGAATAACTATTCTTGGTGGAGCAAAGATTCTGCAGAATTATGCATCCTACTGGATCAGTTGTATGGGTTACATTATGTTTAAATTGCCTAGGCTTTGCGCTTAGCACGCAAATCGGGAAGTCAAAACGTTGTGAACACTGCGTTTTCTATTGTTATCTTAATGTTATATTCTGAAAAGGACTATTCAAAATGTTACAGCCGAGTCATAAATACCAAAATAAGTACTATAAATATTACAGTACTCACACATGCAATGAGACGAACGCATCAAAGCATGTTAGTTACTTAAAACAACAGAAAATAGTCACTGAGAAACCTACAATACTAGTCAGTCGATAAAACGCCTTACAACACAAATCACTCATGAACAAGAATGCTTACAACAATTACTTTCTATACTTTTTTGCACGACTTAACTAATTAGTGGTACATACGAATATTGTTGCCGTGGATCGTAAGTTGACATTCCCGCACGCAATCTTGTTGCTATGTGCGGTAAGAGTTTCCGTGCGGTAAGAATTTACTTACGGCACATCATAATACAAGCCTTTATGGACAAGGCCTACCAGGACAAATATTCGGTTCCCATAACAACCAACACATGCGAATCACTTTCTGAAATAAACTTCTATCTTCAATAATGTATATACATAATATTTTCAGGTAATATCTCAATTAATATAATTAAATTCATATAAATAATCATCGTGCAAAAAATAGCATGCAATACTCGCGCCGTAAGCGCATAACAGATCTCGGAAAATTGAAAAAACTCGGCGCGAGCGCCTCGTTTGTTCAAACTCTTTCCTCGGTCCGTATGCATCGCTTACGGCACTTGTATCGCAATATACTATTTTTATACGGAGCGATTCTATAACCCAAGAAGATGAAAAAGGATTGAAGTGAAGGAGCCTATAATTTTACCCAAGACTAATATCAATCTGTTCACGGTATTCTTTATCGTATGATACATTTCTTCTGAAAAAAATCATTAAGCTTATTTGGACACTGAAATAAATTTTTAACTCTCCATAAATCATGCGCTCTCCTTACTTATTTCAGCTAAAATTTAAATTTTAAGTATCGCAAAAAGTTAAGATTGTTTACTGTGAAAATGAGTGTTTCATACATATGAGGCTCATCCATAAAGTAAGTTTCCCTGGGCCTGTCTACAGAAACAAAACACAATTTCAAGGAAATATTAATTACAACAGACATAGCCTATGTTCAGCTATTTTTCAACATATTCACCACCGGATTTAAAACATTTGTCTCACCGTGGCACCAACTTTTGAATACCTGTGACGTAGAAGTGGGCCGTCTGGGATTTGAACCTCTGTGTGACAACCACCTTCGCCTCTCTGTCATTCTTTGTCATTTCGTGAGGTGTAGGAAAAGATGGAAATCTCTGGGAGCGTGGTCAGGGATTTAGGGTGAATGTTTAAACACTTCCTAGCCGAACTTCTGCAGAAGATTTGCTAGAAGGTGTTTAAACATCCACCCTACAGCCCGGACTTCGCTCCCAGTGATTTCCATCTTTTGCTACATTTACATAAATGACAGGGAATGATTTCCATCTTTTCCTTCATCTAAAGAAATGACAGAGAATGACAGAGAGGCGGGATGTTTGTCACACAGTGGTTCAAATTCCTGGCAGCAGACTTCTACTACACAGGTTCCACAGCAAGACAAATGTTTCAGTTCCGGTGGCGATATGTTGAAAAATACCTGAACACTTGTTGTATCTGTTGGAATATATTTTTCCATGAAATTGTGTTTTGTTTCTGTAAACAGCCTCAGGGAAACTCACTTTATGGACGCTCCTCGTATAATGCCTTAAACGAAGAGTTATCCATGGCCAAAAATATTTGGGAAACTCTGAGTTGCAGAATACAGCCTATTTAATTACATAATAATTCATCAGCAAAAGCTTGAGATTCTGCACACTTCTGACAGTAAGTATCACATTAGATTAAAGCCTTACAAGAACAATATAGCAGTTTGTACAGTTATGTTCATGAGTCACAGTTGACGGATGGCTGACGCTTTTGTTCTCCCTTACACTGGAAGTCGAGTGAGGAAATTGTCAGTGTCTGTCAACTAGTACGACCAGGAATGACAACTTTGTCAATCATTTAGACATTCAGAGGGATCTGGTCTTAGGATCTGAGTCAGTACTAGTCTCATTGCTAAAATGGGAAGTGAAGATAAAACACGAAGTCGCGTAAGTAAAATAACCGTAAGTTAAGAAAGGAAAACTTCAATAGAAACGCCCACCATCTTGACACTGAATCAAAAATGAAAGAAGATCCTTACAACTCAAAGTTTTTAATGGCATCAAGGAAAATTCATGCCAAATTGAAAAAAAACGAACACCACCGTAACAAATAAATTTACGGAGAAACAGAAGAAATGCCGGTAAAAAGTTACCATTACATCAAACATGTACCAGAACAAAGTCGTAGGAAAGCTTAACTCGAGAAAGGAAGTAGTTTTCAAATTTGTATAGCATGGACCGTTTGATTAGAGTCGTTGAAAGAATATGATCATTACCGTTATAACGGACACTATGTTGAAACGGAATTAAAACATAAAACTCCTTACAAATACGTCGTCTTAACGAGTTCAAGGAACATTAATGCCAGATTGGAAGAAAATAAATCAACGCGCATGACTATATCTGCGCAATACACGAATTTATAATACATGAAATAGCCCCTTCGCTTCGCTCGGTAAATAGTGTCACGATAAGAAATGTAAGAGAAAAGGTTTTGGTAACACTGCTACACGAACTGACTATAGACCCTCCAGCCTGTTAGCTCTGTAGCAGATATCTGTTAATTGAAGCAGTCCATTAACTAAAAATATGTTGCAGACAAAGAGATCTCTTATTCAAGAAAGCTAGAAAAGAGTTAGAGAAATAAGCTGCGATATCGAATATTGATCTTCACTTCGATAGCATCCGATTACACAGTAGCCTACGAGGTAACAACGTGCTCTCACTTTGCGCGTGTTAGCCATCTTATTATGCATGGCCTTCTTCGTCCCTTCAGCTTGTCTCATTATTCTTGAACTAAACTGACGTAAAGCTCGTAAAACGATACTGCTGATGGCTTTCTATATACAAGAACACTAAGTTGTTAAGACGAACAGTGTTTTCATGCGAAAATTAAGTTCTGGTCATGAAACTGCCATAAACATTTGACGCTATTTTAGCGTGCACAACGAGACAGAATTTTAATAAAACCACTATGTTCACTATATAGATAAAGGATTTCCAACAGGCGGCCCGTGAGGCCTCTTATTGTGGCCCGCGAAATCAGTTAAAAAAAAAAAAAATAAATAAATAAATAAAAAAAATAAAAAAAAAAGTAGTAAATATTCGGTTTTCGTGAAATAAATTTTCAGTATCTATTTTTAATTTGTAGTTCCATTGTTTTATTGCCAATTTTATGAATTCAGATCACGTTAAGAGATGACTGAAGTGTTGAGCGTGCTTTTCTGAACTATTTGTCCTATAAACTAGAAATTTGAACAGGTAGGATAATTAAAATATAAACTTAAACTAAAATTTAAAATCTCATTCTAATAACTCTACTTCTTTTTGAGGTATTCGTTAATTTACTTTATTTCTTAATCGAAATTGTAATCTATCTCCTCGGACAAATATTAAAATATGTAACTGAATTGTTTATGAGAAATTCATTGATGCCTGCTTTACAAATTCATATGAATTTGAATTTTGTGATATTGTTTATATTTCTTGTTTACAAAATTAGCCAGAAAAAAATAACAAAAACTGCCCTGGGATTATAACAAATATTAAAATAACGAAGACTATTAAAAAAACTATTTAGACGTTTTATTGCACACATTATAAATTATATTGTGAAAAAAAATAATATCCGTTTCTCTATTTTTATGGGACAAGAAAGATTCAAATTGCAGCTGACAAAACGGCCATTAAAGCCTGCATGCACTAACAGTTGGAAGCGCATTGAGGTTTAAAGATAGTGTCAGCAGCAATTGCAAAATGCGTCCACATGACATCCGAGGACCACAAGGGCTTCAAATTACCCGAAACTCGTCTTACAGGTGATGAAAAACCCTATTTGTCCCGATAGGCAAGCGAAGGCATCCCATGCGTCACAACGACGAACGACTTTATTTGATCAATTGTCTATTTTATTTCAATGATAGAGCCCGACGTAGAATATCACATTTGTATTTTAATATTTTCTTATAGACCTCTGTGGACAGAGGCTGTGGATCCCCAAAACAGAGTTGATTCACTTTATTCCGAAGCACCCATTCGCCTTCGAGTTACACATAATGCCACTGTTCCTAAGTAAACAATAACATGTTCACTGGAAGATTTTCTGGTGTTCGTGCATGAACGACTAGCAGCTGGCCGAAGCTTCACCCGCGATTATTTATTCCACTGCTAGATGTTTTATTTGAATCAATTATTTAACAGAAAAATAATTAAAACACATTTATTAAAACTGACATGATTTTTACATAAACTGCACTAAACTGATATATTGTTTTACGTAGTAAATATAAATAATTAAACGAATCTTGTGCCAATAATTAAAACGAAACATAGATTTATGAACCTACACCAAATCATGTATAAACAAGTAAAACTATCAATAATTAAAAAGCTAAAAGCCCGGCTTCGAGATGCACTTCACATCTAAAAGTGTGCGGCCGAGGAAAAAGCAACCTCAGATTCGAGTTCCCTAGCCCATAAACACTTCGCATAGTGAGTTTCGTCCAAATCATTCAATGTTTTCCCATTTAGGCGTGCATTCATGAACCCGTTACCATGGCAACCGAGCAAGGCCACATTCAATTAATTTCACAATTGAATGCGGTCTACATGAAAACTCAGCTCAAATAAGTATACATTCTTATCAGGATTGTTTACCCCCCCCCCCCTCCCCCGGAGTTAACGGAATACACAGAGTTAAGCATTAAACTGAATTAAAGAGCAATGCAGGGGGAAAGCCACATGTAAAATTTACCCTCTTACTTATGTCGAGAACCATACAAGTGAAGTGAGGGAGGATGTGAGGCGAGACGGGAGACATTTTCTCGCTGTTCTACGTTAGACTCAACACGCATTTTCGCTCCAGCGTCGCCCCCTTTTGAAACACTCTACGATTCATTAAGCTCAACACCAAATTCACTTTGGGATGCGACTCACATAATTCTAATTTCATCTGTTTTCTCACTAACAAGATGCCATCAGCAGGCTTCCTTAGGCCTATATTCATTATGAACAGTCCTTACAACTTCATGGATAAAAGGAAGAGGCTTTGGAAAAAAGAGCTCTAATGAGTTCACATGGTTTTCTTTTATACGAAAGTAAGATTAAAGTGAACTTAGTAAGTTAAATACAGTAATAACAAGAGGAAATCTAATTCTGAAAACTGAAAGCTTGAGACGAAACAGAGATCATTAGCAGCCGAACCTCCCTTGTAACATGACAACTGAAGAATCAAGTTAGCAAAAAGGAAATCGCATATATTATGAAGCCGTTTTTATTTGTTCAGATAATTTAAATATTTCAATGGCTGAATTGGAATACTGTAAGTGTTTATACGATTATCTAAAATAAACAGACATATTTCTATTAATCGTAGCCTACTCGTATATATGAGCTATTACTACTATTATTGCTATTATTTCGAATTATTTTAGTTAAATAAATATTGAGCAGAATAATTTAAAATGGATTACTCAACTATGTACATAAAAATTATTCAAAGGTCTAAAATACTTACATATATAGAATTGGCCTATAACCATGGCCGTCAAGTGACGCAACAATGGAATTATCTCCCGTTTTAGCGACATTCATTGGCCGCCTCGCTCCCCTGACTTATCCATATGTGACTATTATTTGTGGGGTTACCTCAAATCAAACGTTTACTTAAACAAACTCCGCAACATCCAAGAACTAAAAGAGTTCATTCGTCTAGAAATCACTAATGTGGAGGAAGAAATGTTGGGAAGAGCAATGCAGAATTTCGAAGTAAGATTACAAGAGTGTATAGGTACAGAAAGAAGGTAGTCGCTTGACGGACGTTATTTACCGGAGGTAATTCTGAAATAGTCAACAGAAACTGCATTATACAAGCTTCATTTCTGTGTACTTAAATTTTGTTTTACTTGAAAATCTTCTGAGTTATGGTTATTTTAAAAACGTCCGTTTCTTTTGCCGCACCTTTTACTTATGAAAACAAAAGCTCCGGAAATTTGCTTTACTTTGTTTATGTTGTGCATAAGTGAATTTATAGTAAAAACGTCAAACTATAAACATAAGCTAGGTAAAAATACAAAGAAGGAATTCAACATAGCTTGGAAGCAGACAGTGATTGCAGGAAAATACAACAGGTTAGTATCGGAATTTGTAGAACAAAAGCAAATAACAGCAAGAAGTTCTCCCTTTTTCAACATCGATCTGGAGTCTAACTAGACGCACTGGAATCGAGACGATAGCTGTCGTTACAGGAACAATTCACTGCAGGAGGTGAATGGGATGAATCTTCCAGTTTCAGCAAGATTTCATTTGTTTAACGAAATGCGTCTCCTAGCAGCCAATTTGTAAACTTGAACAAGTTGAAGTACTTCAGACATTAAGCTTATCTGTCATACCTTTACAAATGAGGAGTGTAAGATGCAATTCATGATATACTAACATACACAGATTAATTGTTTTTGCTGAATGTTAACCTATGTCCTCGAGACCCTATCAAAATACTTCGGTTCCTAAGTAAGGAAATATATATCAAATAACCCCTTTCCTTTAACTTATAAAAGCATTATACACTATCAAGTTATGTTCTCTTAAACAAAGGATATTCACAGAATAGTTGTAGGCCTATTGCAGTTGACAAATAATATTTAAATAACACACACAAAAAAAGAATTTATAACAATCTTAGAGTTGAAATGGTTCCTTCATGGTATGCAGAGGCAGAATAGTACAGGAAAGAGAAAGAAATCGCGTTTTCTTTAATATTGTAAATTTTTATGTTCGCAATAAATAAATAAAATAAACTGATGTACAAAATGCAAGAATGCTTTTGTGTTAATCAGTGATAATTGCAATTATGATATGCAGAAAATAAGTTATTTTTGTAATCTATAGTATCTCCGACTTAAAACTCCAGATCGATTCATTAAGCAGTGCTTGCGGAAGAACAAAGATCTATGTGAAGGGTATGTGATGGAATATGTGGGTAGTGTTATTTGTCAAAGCTAACTGTATTGAAACTTCCAAAGCAGTATATGAACAATCTAAAACATATATGGGCAACGCCCGGCCCGCGGGCCGGATGTGGCCCGCCCCGACTGTAGATCCGGCCCGCGGAACATTTTAAAATCGCGCTGGAAAAAGTAAATATTTTCGGTTCTCGCCAACAAGAGAGTGAGAGGGGGGAAACAAAAGCCTGAAAGACGAGGGTGTTCGTTCCGGTCAGCGCTAGAAAAATGCTGCAATATGCCTAAATCAAAGTATCGAACCAGACTTACAGATGAAAATTTGGAAAACACACTGCGCTTGTGTATTAGTGGGATTGATGCCAACATTGATTAGGCCTATCTTGTTTCTCAAGTTCAAGATCAAGCTTCTCATTAATTTCTGCTGATTGTAAGTAAATGTCTAATCAGTTCGATATTGTTCTCATTCATGTATCTTTAACATTATACTTTAAACATATAAAAAACCGTATCATGATTATTTTTTCACAACTACCTATTATTAGGGCCCTGATTTATTGGTGAAATAAAATGGCTGATTTCGGTGTTAACTTCCTTCTATTTCGGTGAGTATTTCGTGAAATAAATTGCTTATACTACATTGAGAACATTGCGCAATGATAAACTTTGGTTCTTTATTTAGAAGAACTAACACCCCCCCCCCCATTTCTATATTCTTCTGAAATAACTTTCGATTTAGGCATGATTAGAGTTAATGTTCAAATATAATGACGAGAAATATTATCATAATTTCTACTAAACACCATCAAATAGCCATTTGCAAACATAAGTACCAACCATACCACTGTGGGTAAAAGACGAAAGCTGTTGAATACAAGTAACAAACATTCTACACTCTTCTGCTGTAATCGATCATAGGCATCGCTAACTTGGCAAAGACATAGCAGGAAAGGAGTGTACTCAGCAGTACAAACCAGGTCGCAGACAATCTTTGCGTAAATTCTGCAATCTTTGTAATCGATCACAAATATCGATATATCGGTAAATCTTCGACAGCCACAGAAACCGCAGAAAAAAGCTTGCTGGTAAAAAATAAAAAATACAGTACACGAAAACACAATATTGTGATTTTATGGCACATTTTAGTGCTCATTTCTCACTTTACGGATAGAAGGGGCATATTTCGCGCTTATAGACACATTTCGCGGAATCGAGTAAATTTCGCGATATTTCGTGGATTCAATTTGGTTCATATTGGTATTTTAAGCATATAAAAGCTAAATATAGCTAAGGGAGGTTGTTTTATAAAATTTCGCGCTTATCCTTGTTACCAAAAAATACGGCCCCTACCTATTATCTACGGCCCGCGACTTCATAAATATCGTAAAATTTAGCCCGCATTTTTCGAAAGGTTGCCCATACCTGATCTAAAACAATGTCAGGAGAACTGATTTGCATGTAAAAATTCTAATATTTTTAGAGTACCATGAAATAGGCACTAAATTGGGCATTACTCCGGTAACAATCAACCGATTTGGTTCAAAATCAAAAGGCGTAGAGAGTATTTGTTCCATGAGAGAGTATTTGTTCGATTTTGTTCCATGGATGTAATAAATGCGTACACCAAGTTTCATGAAAATCCGATAGAGAGTATTCGAATTATCGCGCGTACAGACACACAATCGCATACGTAAGATTCTGGCACTTAATGAGCAAGTGAATATTAAAATAACTTCTTCACAACTTATGAAATCATTATAAAGCTATGAGTTAATTTTAAGTTTCTTAGAGTAAGCGCTATGAACTAACAAACCTTTCATGAAAAATACAGAAAAAATCTAAAGACAATGGCATGTGGAAATTTTTTAAATGCCAATAAACACAATAACTTACTATTATTGGTGCTTCGGTAGGAGCTAAAAAGAAAAAAGTAGAGAAACGGGACTGAAATACAAAGTTAGACTGCATTGCATTACGGGATCTGACTGTACCTCGCGTCACATTCAGATGACGCTTCATGTAATCAGACGAAATTCATGAGTTGGACACGTCCCCGATACTGCCAGGGCACACAGAGTGCTAGACCCTAACAACAGGGAGGACCTTTGGCTGTTAACTTACTGTTGCCAACATAATAATCATCAACAATAATAGTATTCACCATTTAGCTTTTTCGATTTGGATCAGTAACAAATATGAATGTGTCTGAAATCAGCCGATCACATACGTCATTCACTTAATCTTACTGCCAAGATATTTTTTTAGTATAGTATATTCATTTTATAAACTTATTTAATGTTAATGATGATTTAACACTAAAACTATCAATGATCTATCCATCCGTTCTAATTCCAGAGAAACTGTACTACAGTTCTTTAGAAGACAAATAACGAAACAAGACTTAGCTGAAAGAACGAATTGGAGGTGACGTGTGTCACTTTTTATTTGAAGCACAGAGCAATGATCACTTCCGTTCGGTGGGGATCAGCCATGAGAAATGTGACGCCGTCATCTTGAATTCTTGACGCGTACAAGCGAGCATCATCTCATATCAAAGACTCTATCGGTCAAGATGTCTCTCTTGTGGTTTATTTCAGCGTCTGACTGCAGTAAACATCTATAGGTTAATTCATATCTATGGCTTGGTTCTAAAAGGGCCAATGTCAATTTCTTGCAAAAATGAGATCTATGCATTATTGAGCTTGGCTAGTCTTTATCTTTCGTATACTAAAAGTGCCGATGTCTGATGCTATTAATAGACATAATACAGAATGCTTCAAAGTCAGTTATCTCAAAAGCAAGTTTTATGAATTGGCCCTTTTAGAACCGAGCCACAGAAATAGCCTAGCCTCTAAACGAAAAATGTTTTTGCAGTATTCCGATATGAGTAAACACACCGCAGAATAATTCCATACTGAGTAAATAAGAGATGTTAGTGTCCACTTCTATACATTTTAAAATTTAAACACGTATAAACGGCACTAAATCTAAACTAAACTCCATGGCACTACATCCCTGAAGGGACAAGGCCTACCACCCGACCGCTGCGTCATCTACCGTAGGCAGATGGCAGGATTGGGGGGCATGTGGTTAGCATGCCGACAACCACGGCCGTTATTGGTGATAAACGGCACTAAAGTTATAAAATATATAGTATGAATTGTTGAGACAAGACGTTATATAAAGCATGTTTAGAAATGTGCCTTCTGGCTAAAGTGTTAAAAATTAATACCCTAGCTATGATTGTGAAACCATAAAATGTAGAAAGGTTGCTGAAAATAATTACGTTACATATTTAATTTTTGAAGCCAAAATTTATTTAATTGCCAAATAATGCTTTATAATAATTTTGGTTGTATTTTTGCCGCTATTTTTTAGTATTAATATAGATAGATAGATAGATAGATGATTTATTGCTGGAGACATATACAATGTTTAGCAACGTCAAGAATATAAGATACAACTTATAATTATAATTAAGACCATCCAATCTTATAATAGTCTTCAACTCTGTAGAGAGGATTAGCTGTTAGCACTCTTCTGATCGTTCTTTTAAAATTACTTGCAGGCATTCTCTTTATGACTTCTGGCAAGCTGTTGAATAATTTCAATGACATCACCTCATAGCTATTCTGAGTCGTACTATACTTGCATTTATTGATATATAAATAATTTCTACTTCGCGTAGGATAGCCATGAAGAGATGTACATTGGGTATATTCAGATATATTCTTCTTTACATGATTGAGACAATTAAAAATATATACACAAGGGAAGGTAAGAATATCAAGTTCAATAAATAGTGGTTTGCAGTGTGCTCTCGGGGGAGCTCCACATATTATTCTGATTGCCCTCTTTTGGAGTAATACAATTTTGTTGGTGTAAGTATGGTTTCCCCAGAGCAGTACTCCATAACTTAAGTGGCTGTATATATGACTATAATAGACGGTTATCAAAGTTGATTTGCTAATACTATGACCAAGTACTCTTAGCATAAATAGACCCTTGCTAATCTTACTTGTTATATAGTTGATATGGGATTTCCATCCTAAATCAGGGTCAAGATAAATGCCCAGAAACTTAACAGAAGATTCAGCATGGTACGAAGATCTGTTTAAACTAAATTTAATATTAACCGTTTTATTTTGATTAAGACTAAGTTTATTAGCGTCACACCAGTTTTGTATTTTTATAGAAGTTGTTTCAAGTTTACTATGTAATTCATTATTGCTTCCATCACATATGTTCAAGGCTAGATCATCCGCGAATTGATAGGTTTCTAGGCATTCATCTCTTATACAATCAGGAAGATCGTTAATATATATCAAAAATAACACAGGTCCCAGAACAGAGCCCTGTGGGACACCATACTTCACATGCTTGAAGTGGGACTGTTTCCCATTTAAATACACTGATTGCTGTCTGTCAGATAGATATGAATATAATAAATTGATGCTGTTAGTGTCAAAGCCGTAAAAGTCAAGTTTACGTATAAGAATTTCATGAGAGATTGTGTCAAAGGCTTTTGTGAGGTCGAAAAAACGACCACTATAAAATAATTTTTTCGCGAAATATTCGTCTAATTAGAAGGACGTTAGCACAAATGTCAGTAATTTTATTAAACCAAAAAATCAGGCTGCTAATAATAAATTATAATATTTGGTGTAGTAGCGTAGGTATTATAATTATGTAGGCCTCCGAAGTGCTAGAACTTTATTTGAATATTTTCCCCAATACATTCTATAAAGGATATATAACTCAATTTCATACACACACTCAGGTTTTATGTATTGCCTGGCAAACAACGCGACTTTAAAGAAGTTTGACAGCCGAATACGCCCTACTGCAATAGGGCCGCGTACTCTATGTGTCTATCAGTTCATATTTTAGGCATCGTTTTCCTGCGATACTTAGCTAATTTCCATGACAACGGAGCCATTGCAAAACAAAACAATTAATGTGAGCTGTATGACGTCACTTTGACAACTATCTGCTGATTGCCTCTTACGTAATTACAGGGGGTAAGGGAATGTCCAATTAAATACCTTTACACTAGCACAGTGGTTAAGTTGTCCTCTGTCATCCCTTTCAACGAACCACTGAGAGGGATTAGGTCTTTGCTCACACCATTCAATCAACACTACTGAAAGGAGTGGAAATTCAAGCGAAGATAAACGGAGATAATGGAAATCATCTGAGTTCATTGAGTTCCCACAGCGATCACTGTCTGATTATCTCGTAAGGATTCAGGTTTATGACTGACTTGCACTTCATATTTCTGCTTCTTGGTCGTTCCAACGTCAGAAGTAAAACTACCCGTTCTCAGTGGTATAGTCCCAAAAGATTGGCAGGGTAGCCTACACTCTAAATTTTATTATTTTTATTTTAACGTTTGGCCTACACAGAAGTGGTTCATATAATACATTTATTTTTAAAAAGTATTACATTTCTACAATAAATTTAGAAAATCTTTTGTTGATTTCAGACTGAGGCAATAACAAAGAATTTATAGTCTACTCCTAATTTGGGATAACAGATGCATATTACAATAAGTAGGCCGTCAAAGGATGAAAAATATATATGGTAGATGACGCAGTGCCGGCTCTAGATCCAAAGGTCGCGGGATCAAATCCGGCTGCAGTCGATGGGTTTTTCAGGACGTAAAAATCCTGTGCACGGAGTCCTCCGGGAGGGGCTTTAAGCTAGGGGGTCCGTCTCGTACATTTACGGCACGTAAAAGAACTCCAAGCCTAAATTAGAGCCTCTGGACAAAATTTCTCGGCCCTTTCACGTCCACGTAATACCTTAGTTTCCGGAGGGGGGTTAAGGGGCCATGGGCTTACCACCTGTCCCTCTGCCCTCTCTAGGAAAATAAGCGTACCAACATGGGGGCATAGGATTCGAGAAAAAGATAGAAAGAGAGAGAGAGAGATGACGGTGGTTGGGTGGTAGGCCTTGTCCCTTCTGGGATGTTAGCGCCACGGAGTTAGCCAGTCATATCTTGCATAAACTCAGTAAGTCTTGCGTGGGAAACTAATCTCTTTTACATGGGGTGAACCAACTGAATACGCACTCCCCTCAATGTGGCCTCTTATTCTATACCGGAGTGTGCAATGAGAAAGTTGGGTTGGAAACGTTAGGGTACGTATACATCTGCGCTCCTCTTGCGTGCCGTGCGGCACGCGTGCCGCACGGCACGCAGATGTGTACGGCATTTTGAGGTGCACGCGAACCGCTCGCGTGCTGCTCGCCACGATCCGTCTCCTGTCGGTTTTTTCGACGAACACAAAGGATTTCTGATTTCATATTGGGACGTGTTTTTGGTAGTTGCGTGCTGCACGCGTGCATCTCGCTGAAATTATTTTCACAGCGCTCCGCTCCTCAAGCTTTACTGTACAATTGGCAAATGAAAAAATTATATGAGAGGTTGATGCGAGTCACTTACTCACCTTTTGCGGAATGATAGGTATACAGAAGCAGGAGCTGAGTCAGATGTTGTGTACGTTACTTTGCACTTTCTGAATTTCTTTAAAATACGCTGGAGAAAATCGATCTTTATGTTTGGCTTCTTCCTTCATGCAGGCCTACTCATAAACATTAGCAATAATCTCGCTACTTTGACTGTAGAGTTTCTCCTTTTAGTTTTGACAGTATAGGAGGCATTATCACGTTATTAAATAAATAGCATTCGTTAAAACAATTGCATGCACCCGTGTTGCATGAATTATATAGCAGTGAATTGTCGTCTCCAAACAGAGTACAGGAAATTCCACTGTTTGTTTATTGTAACATGTTCTATTTTGCTGACGTGCCTAGCTAGCCCACTGGTCCCTCTCTGAAGGACATTAGTCAAGATTGAATGAGCTAGCTTGTATGTGATATAATCATGGAGTGGTCCGAGGAGAAGATACTGCAGATGAAACATATTTACAAATCAAAACCTCTACTGTGGAACCCAAAACATAAGGATCACTACAAAAAAAGTTTAAAGGAGGATGCATGGAGGGAAATAGGAATGGAAATAAATACGTCCTCAGAAGAGTGCAAGAAGAAGATGTTATCTACAGTGGCGGACGCAGAATTTTTTTTCGGGGGGGGGATTTGAATATGTAGAAAGAATACTTAAAAAATTAATTAACTTACATATATAATTAGTTTATAAAACTGGCCACTTAGAGTGCATATTATAGCCTTTTTTTCAAATTTCGGGGGGGGGGGGATCTATCCCCCCAATCCCCCCCTCTGCGTCCGCCACTGGTTATCTATGCTTTCTTGTAACTGGCGAGAGAAAATTAAAGTTAACGCCAGCAAAGGTACAGGAAAAGTTAAGTTATAAAATATAAATAATAACACTGTTTACACACTTTTCAACTCTTGTTTAAAAATGGTTTTGTTTCGATATTTAAGCCGTAGACAAGTTTTGCAATTGAGGACTTTTTTTCAAAACTCGTTTTCTAAGCAAGACAACACACAAAATAAGGCCTAATGATGAAAGCTAGTGGTTCGCAGTAGGTTCGTCGCTTTCCTATGGAACGCAAGAGGAGCGCTGTGAAAATAATTTCAACGAGCGGCACGCGTGCTGCACGCGTGCCGCACGGCGCGCAAGAGGAGCGCAGATGTATACGTACCCTATGTGAGTGCAGCACATTAAACTTTCATCAATGCGACGACAAACAAATGAAAAGCTCTGCACACGCACTGCCACGTTTCTGTTGCTTCAAGTGTTTTGTTTTGAAACATAATGGATCTCTCGCAATCTCTGAGACAAGCATTTGCAATTTTATTTTTTCAAGCTGGTTCAGTTGATTATTTTTTCCCCTACACCCCACCTCTTTCAATTTGCATACCAAACGGTCGCGTAGTAGATCGCTTGTCACGATGACGTAATCACGTTAGAATAGCGAGGATAATCCTCTCATTTAAATCACCTGATGGAATACAAAACAGAGAATATCCTACAATACAATATGCAGTCGAGCACATTCCATATCCACTGGGATTTTATTACAGGTGATTTAATGAAAGTTCCGGAAAATACCGATAAACTCACGAACCAATAAAATTCAGACCTTGGATTTTTATTGTGACTATGTAGCTGATAAGAAGGAGTACTCATTAACATCCTATTTATTTATTTTTTCTGTTTATTTATTCTAGCAGAGTTGTGGACAATTGGCGTTCTCTTCCGCTCTACCAGTAAAAAACAATATTACAAATTGTGTTTGAATGACAGGCGACATAAAATAGCGAATATTGGCAATGTTTTAAAAGCTATTACGCGAATATCATATATTGAACTGACTTGGAAATTATATCATTAAAACGACATTTTTAACGCGATTCTTTTGATATATTAGAACATAACATCGAGTAATTAATTCGAAATCAAAATAAACTTTCATATCAAGAGTGTCAGTCCGGTTTTCACTTTGAGACTTTTTTTTCAAAACAGCTATTAAAATATAAACCAACAGGAAAGAGAACTCAAGGACGTCCGCAGAAGAGATAGAAAAATCAATTCACAAGTTGAGACCGGAACAGGCCAATAGGCCTAATCCATGATGTTGATGATGATCATGAAAATAAACTTTATTCATTAAAAGTAGCTAAAGTAAATGAATTCATAAGAAATTATAAATCAAAATTCTTAGATTTTCGAGGCGGACGCGAATTTAATGTTTAATGTTAATTATAATCACAGGTTTGTGAAATAATAAGGACCTTTCCAAGATCCAGAGTTGGTGTCTCCACATCTATCACTCAGCGGGAGGTTAGCCTTTCTCAACTGTAAGAGTGTGGAAATTTTCCTACATTTTTTTAGAAACGCTCGTCACATATTCGAAAGATGAACCAGCTGGAGGAGAGTACGACAAGAAATGATCCAATGAGACTAGAAAATTTACTTAAGACGTTCTTACGTCAAACCCATATATAAGGGAGAGGTCCTGTCTCAACGAGGCTTTTTGACTGCGGGCTGATGGCTGATTGACTACGGATTGTTATTTGCTTGCAAAATTGTTAGAAATGTATCAGGGCGTAAGTCCCTTGCTGTCGAAGTAATACGAGCGATATAAAATAAAATCCATCGCGAGATATAGCGCAGTTTAATAACATTGCTATAAAACAGTGGTTCCCAACCTTTTTCAGCGGGCGACCACCTTTCCTTATCGGAATACCTCAACGGTCCATCGGTGGAGTAAAAACCCTTATACAATTTACCATCAAATATTGCAAATATATATAAGCTTATATATGCTTTTTTGAAGATACAAATTGATTATTGATAAACAATTTGTATTCTGATTTCAAAATGGTTGACAAAATATAAGCACTTTGTAGCAACAAGTGGTTTCATACTCACTAACAAGTTTTCCTAGGTGAAGACAAAACTACCATTATAAAAGTACACAAAGAACCAAGAAAACAATTAAAACAATTTGATTTGTCTCGATTTTTCTTGTTTTTTTCTGATGGTTTATTCGATGGTTTCTGATAGTTTTAAGATCAAGTCTCGACAACAAGGTTATAATAGTGACTGTGACAGTCTCAAATTGTGCCTAATTGATAAATAAATTATCTATATCTAAGTTAACATGGGAATATTAATAAAGTGAGGAAGGTGCACTCAAGCTGAACATTACTTATATTTATGAGCATTTACTTATATACTTATATGGGAATATTTATTCACTGTATTTAAAATCTGCTTTTGGAACTTCCCGCATCATTTTGCCACGAATCTCAGCTCTACCATCTAAGCTAGGCGTATATGAAAATCGCAGGCCCTTATAATTTAATCCAAGGGCACGTAGGGTACATAATGCATATTAAATAATACAAAAACTCAAATTACTATACAAATACACGTAAACACCAGAAGTTTATTAATTTTTCCGAATATAAACTCAAGATTATTTTCTTAATTATTACAATTTCTGAATTCCTATACAAAATGTTGGAAAAAAAATTACTGAAAGAAAATACTAAAAACTACGCTTTGAGATATCTGTGAAATACTAAAAAGAAAAACTGAGAGTTATAACAGATTTAAATTAAGTACTTAGAGTTACCAAAAAGATCAGTGAACATTGCTAGTTATTATTAGGGACCGGATTCTTAGGTTTTTACCTATTTTTTTCGTTACTTCCAAAACAAAAAGCGCTCATACACTTTTTCGAATCACGTCCATAGGATTCACCCACATTAATTCTGTGGCACCTAAAAATACCTAAATGGGTATAAAAACCTAAATATACCTAAATGGGATATAAAACCTAAAATATCAAATTTAGGCTACTTTTTTGCCTTGTTTTTGAGAAATCGAAATTTTGCAGAGAGACAATAATTTGTGTCGGGTTAAAATTAATACCACCAGCGTTTCGTTCAACCCATTGTCGTCTAGGATGGACAGTATCCAGAGAGGAAGTGTAAGAGTACCGGTGTATTCCTTTTAAAATATTCGTACGAACAACCATTGTTGCCGTGTGTATAGATATAGGATATAGATTTCTCTGTTTTAAAGCGCTTGTTAGCTTTTATTACTGCCCTGTAATAAAATGTAAGGGAAACTTATTTTCACTGTATCTCTTGATTGTTTATGCTTTCTTTCTTCAGTTGTATAATATTGTCCTAAAGCAAATTTACACAAATTTAAGTCAATTTTGTTAAGATAAACTTTACAAGTATTATGTATTGAATCCTATGTAGCACATTCAAATTCATTAAACCAATTATTCTATCCAAAAACGATATTTTGGACAAAAAACCTAAAAAAAACTATTTCACCTAATGGAAAACCTAAAATAGTGTTTTTACAAACCTAAAAATCCGGTCCCTAGTTATTATGATGAGAAAAATGGAACAACTAAATTACACTATCTCGAATTAATTTATTAATCTCTCTCTCAAATTCACCTAGCGTTTGACAGCGTCTGAAAAATACAAGAAACAAGGTAACTTATATCGCACATGCACAGAACAAGACACCCTTAAACAATTGCAATTTGTTTGCTGGAACAAAGCTATCATTCCTTAAACTGAGTCAAGAGTTATTCTGAATATGCATCGTAATTAACAACAGTTTTATTTCATTTCATGTAACTGTATTATAGGAGAATATTTGTCAAATCTCTCATTACTGAATCCATCTTCTCAAGCCAAATGGAATAATGTAGGTGTGCCTAATCAGATCTGGTAATGCAATTTACATCTCTGCGTTCACAACCAGCTTATTGTTTGACGATGCTTAAACGTGAAATACAATTAATCGTGTTATTGCCAGAAGAGATGATTGCGTTCTACGAAGCTCTTCGTACCAACCAAATTCTTTCCAAGAATTAATTATTTAAGGTAGCGAGAATTTAATTATTTAATCTGATTGCAAGAGAGATGTCATTAGTCGTTCTCAACCTTCTTAACGTATATTAATATCTGTACACTGTCAGTGTACTGGAATATTTATGTTTCCAAATAATAATAAAACCATGTAAACTGATATAACAAAGTGCCAGAATGTTTTTGTTTAACCAGTGATAATTGCAATTATGATAGCAAACAATGAGTTATTTTTGTAATCTATCTCCGAGTTTAGCTCCAGATCGATTCATTAAGCAGGGCACACGGAAGAACTAAGGTCTAACGTTTGATACTTAACCTTAATTCAAACTTATATAAGATATTTTAAAACTATGTCAACATTTAACAAAATACACTAGCAAAGAACTCCGCTTAATGTTCGTAGGCCTAATTATTTCACAGTAATATAGGCTTTGCATATAACAGTATTCACGTAGTACTCATTTTAATTTGACAACGAAATAAACAAACATTTGACTAGTTTGATAATCATGATCGTATGTGAAGGAATATGTCATGGCTAACTGTATTGCAACTTCCAAAGCCGTATATGAACAGTATAAAACAACATGTTTTAATGATAAATGATTTGCATTTGATCAATTCTTTCTAATATATTACCATAAAATAGGCATTAAATTGGGTATTAGCTCCGGTACCGGTCGACCGATTTTGTCCAAGATCAGCAGGCTTTGTCCCATGACCGTAATAAATGCATATACCAAGTTTCATGAAAATCCGATAATGCGTATTCGAGTTATCGGGCGTACAGGCACACGGACGGACGGACAGACATTTTCCCGTCCCCCACAAATCTCATAAAGTACCATTCTGGAACTTAATAATAAGAACATTTTAATCACTATTCAATGTCCTTTTTAATCTAAATATGAACGTAAATAGTATATCCAATAATTCGCATATTCTTATAACGATTGTTTTTAATTTTATAATATAGAATAGCCTACTTTTAACTTTCATATTTAACACCCATTCTAAGGCCTATAGACTACAGGCAGTAGATCTAAGTAGTATAACAGATTTTAACAGCTAGTTCCATTTTTTACAAACTTTCATCGTAAATCCAGCTATTTTATCACAGTATTCCTAGGCGATTTAAAAAGTTCTTACCATCACACATTGAAGACTATGGCAGTAAAAAGACTAACGACTTCGAGGAACATTGATTCAAAATTAAATGAAAATCGAACAATGCGTAACACAAAAAATAAATGCCGATCGGTTAAATTAAAACAAACCTGGGTCAAATTAAGTGCATGTTAAGTGGAATTCACCTGAATTTCTAAGTCAGAAGCTTAAGGTATAAGAGGTAGAATTTCCAAGTCTTTCTGTGGGAAAACATTCTATCTTTATCACCATCATAATGGATAATAAAATCAGCATATTTGCAGTTACATCTTTTTCGGATATTACAATTCCAAATGGTAAGCAAGGAAAAGAAAGGAAAGGGTAAAGGAAGATAGGAAGGAAGTAAGGAAATAAGCAAAAATGTAGTAGCTGCTGTAATTAAGGAAGAAAATGAGGAAGAAAGAAGGCAAGAAATGGAAATGAAAGTCAATAATTGCCTTAGAAAAGGAGGGTAAAAGTAATTAAGGGGACAGAAAATAGATGGGGTGAGAGAAGAAAAAAGAATGTGGGTTCCACTACCAGATGAAAATTCCTCAGCAATTCCTAATTTCTCTGGCGGAAAGATTCCATTTCATTGTGTAATGTTGGTAGTGGAAGAAAGAGTTTTTAAATAAGGACCTGAATTGGCAATTTTAAGTTATCGTTCTTACTAACAATTCACATAACAGATGACAGTCATCTATCAATCACTCGTTACAGTTGCTTCGTTTAGAATTACAGAAAGGTAATAGCTATTGTTTTAAATGATCCTCTATACCGGTGGAAACTGAACAGCTGTGTAATCGGACTTCAGGGGGTTTCAGTAATGAAGCGTTGAATCGGGGTCACTTCCATTCTAGATAATGAGGTTATAGTTTGAAATATAGACGGACTGGCAACGAGTCATTATAAGTACTCTTCTCAGTTCTTCAGCTGCATCAGATATAGATATTTTCACTGTAACATTAATTACTCGTTGAAGACGTTCTTTCGGATATTTTACTAGCGGATAAAAATTGTACTCTACGAGCGGATAAAAATCGAGTTCAACTTTTTTCTTGCTTTAATTGTCATATTCCTTAGATAACTTAATTAAAGAATCGTTCATTCAACATGATATGTTAATTTTATTAGTTCGTAGGCTTCCACGGCCGGTGTCATATATAAACTGATTATTGTACTGGCTATCCGGGTTGGGCCGCGTCGTGTTTTTAGCGTCCAACGTTTCGGACCCCCTATCGTGTCCTTCTTCGGAGAAAGATTCACATTAAAAATAAAATCAGGTAAACTGATGTAACAAAGTGCCAGTATGTTTTTGTTTAATCAGTTATTATTGCAGTTATGATATGCAGAATAAAAAAATTAATTTAAAAAAAAGTCAAATTGGCCGGTTTCGCGATTTGAACCATGGAACTCCAGAATGTGAGACCAAGACGTTACCATCTCGTCCACCTGGGTCAGTTTAACGATCTAGTTGGATAAGCGCACGTAAAGCAATAGTGTTATTTGTCATAGCTAACTGTATATTAATTGCCAAAGATCACAGTAAAACAATAGGCTATGTTATCATGATAACTAACGTAAATTTCATTAATTCTTTCGAATACGTATATTACCATAAAATAGGCACTAAATTGAGCATTACTACGAAACAGGTCAACCGATTTTATCCAATATCAATAGACGTCTTTCCATGGACATTATAAATGTGTATACCAAGTTTCATAAAAATCCTGTAAAGCGTATTTTAGTTACCGCGTCTTTAAAATAGACACTAAATTGGGTTTTACTCCGGTATCGGTCTACCGATTTGGTCCAGTATCAGTAAACGTCTTCCCATGTACATTATAAATGGGTATACAAAGTTTCAAGAAAATCCAATAAAGCATATCTGAGCTATCGCGACTTCTTATCGCACTTAATAAGTGCCTGTGAAGAATAAACAGGGGTTTACTCATGAAAAATAACATTTTGAATAGTGTGTAACTTGTTAGTTTTTATTTTTTTGTTAAGCTTACATGTTTAAAGGTCTTAAATCGTTATTTTGTTATTAATAGCACATCTAAGAATAACAAAATGTATCGTAATAAGAAGGTCTTAAGTGAAATTCTGATTAGTAAGAAAGGTCGCGTCACGGAAATTTCCTCCGAGTTAGAGCACACCGTTAAAAAAAGTATTTTACATGCTCCAATCACAACACACAATGACACACATACTACTATTCGTCTTAGAAGGATTGCCTAGAACAGCGTTTCTCAACCTTTTTGAACCCAAGGACCTCTAAAATGTCTAAAAAATCTTACGGACCCCTAATTTTAATCCCATTTTTAAAAGTAGGCTATATGTATGCCTATATTCTTAATATTTGGGGTATTAATTATAGGTCATTATAACGAAATAAATCTAAATACTTTTTTTTAATTCGACGAAAACACAGTTATTGAATTGAAAGTAAACTATTGACCGTAAAATTATATTTTGACAAATTTTTATATTTATTACCAATTTGATAATATCATTAGGAATTATGTTATTACTCACTTCTAATGAGACGGTTGAGCTTGTCGCCTCTTGCAGAGTTCCTTGATATCTGGCTCAGTAATAGTCAAATTTAGTCGAAGATCAGGGGTTTGAATGGAAGAGGGAACCATAGTCGTCAGTGCATCAGGGGTTGCAAACTAGTTCGTAACTGCAAAAGTACAATAGGACCTGTATTTTCGAAGATTTTAACAACTTTGACATCTAGTGTCCATTTTATGTGAAAATTTTATTTCTTTACTTTCCACTTTCTTTGTGATATTTTTAAATTATGTCTGCGGACCATCTGCATCATCTTCGCGGACCATAGGTTGAGAAACGCTGGCCTAGAAGATATTAAGGGCGGCATTTCCCTACTCACGACAATGGCAGAACTGTGGCGAAGCAATTGTTGACCCGGAGAATTCTCCGGTGGGCGACTAATATTGTAATTTTGAAGTTTCGTGTCTTAAAACGGGTCAAATAAAGAAAATGTATACTTAATGACAGGTCGGTGTCGGGGAAATGGATGGTCTTTGCAGAAAAATAAAAAATGCATTTGGGTTCTTTTGGGTTTTACACTAGTTCTTAGAAAATCGATCGATGGTGTTTTTTCTTAACAGGAGTGGTCTTTTAGGCAGTTTTTATTGTGCTTAAACGTACCAGTTTCAACACGATGATAGATGTTTCGTGCAATACAATATCTGATTTCTACAAGGATCTCCAGCAGAATATTCTAAATAGAAAGGTAAAAATGTGGTGTATGCACGTAACAGATTTCTGCTTCCATATAATGTGATCCTGCCAGGAAAACCTTACCTTAAGTCGGAAAAAAGAAATATTCTAATTTGAATGGATTTAACTACAACATAAGATTCTGAGCATTGTAAAAAAATATATAATTTAGTTTAAAAATTGATGTTTTGATAACGTTTGAAACTTGATTGTTCAAAAAGTATAATTTATGGCTATTGGGTATTTATGATTATCTCCAAAGATAAACTTTTCCATGTTTTAAATATTTGTTTCACAATACTGTAATACCTTGTTCAAAGTCTGTCGCACACTAACAGAAAGTCCATCTTCATTACTACAGCATAGAACATAGTTCTGTTGCCCGCAGTTAATGTTTCTTTTTTCTTTACGAAATGTAGCGTAGAATATTTTAGGAACCATGTTAAATTTCCACTGCTATTTATGGATGGGCTTCTTAAACCGTAGGCCTCTTTTCAGACTGAACATACTATGGCTGGCAATGTTGTCTTTATGTTTGTTGTGATCAGAGAATGTGGTACAAGAATGAAACCGATAGATGGCGTCGAAATCTAAAAATCAAAATTTCACCCTGGCAGCTGTTTTCTGCTGTCACACGGAAAGGTATTTACAAAATTATGGCCGGGTTTTCCTGGCACAGTCACATTGTTAGTGTTAAATTTGAATCTCATGCCCGGTTTCTATAAACTCGTGAAATACTTATGGGTAAATTATCCATGGGAAAATTAGTTCCCTTTCACCCATAATGATATAATGAGCAAGGCCTTGGAGTTTTACAGTTAATTTAATTCAGAATTCTCAATGTTTAAATTATTATTGATCCTACAAGAGGTTAAATTTTATTTAACCATCCATGAAAGGATAAATTTACCCGATGATTTACCCTTGGAAATATCTAGCCCGAGTTTGTAGGAACATTTTTTGTCATTTTCATATTTACCCAGAGGACATTTATCTAGAAACTCGCCACAAGTGTATGTGATTGCTATCTTTAAATTATTTGTGTTTGTAAGGTGTAAAGTCTGTCCATTGGATAATTTACTCATAGGTATTAGGCGGGTTTATAGAAATCGGGCATGAATCATGTGTTTCCGTCTAATAGACTGCATTATATTTGGTGTGTTTTTAGAAGGTTAGACTGCTGACCCGAGCATTACCGATATAATATTCTGCAATTTCACGCTTATGAATATTGTGTTAACCTGTGGTATTACAGAATGGATATCGACTCAAGTCGCCCTGTTCAAAGAATATTTTATAAAATAGTCACGTATGTAGTATACAATACCATTTCCCATGGAAATCTGCACTCGTTTCCGATGTGAATTCAAAAATACGCTATCGCGATTTGAAATTCTTTCTTTATTTACAAGTTTATACAGTAGGTAAGGTTTCCGCTTTTATAATATCTCAGAAGCATTTGTTACAAAGTAGTTTAACTGGTTCGATTCATGTAAAGAAATTCTGTGGATATAAACCTTTCCAATTTCTCTACTTTTGCTTTATTCGTATATATTCATTCATATTCATTTATATTTTTATACCTAAATATTCTTTATTTGGCATTAATATTATCAGAAATATACAAAGAAACTCTACCTCGTATTTTTAGCTACTGCCGTAAGAGAGAACTGCTCAGAAATTATAGAGGGGTGGGCTGTGGTTGAGGCACGGCGCTACAAACCAGAAGGTCGCGGGTTCCATCCCCCGTTGAGGTCAGTGGAATTTTTCTACTGGCATAATTATTCAGGTGGCATTATGGCCCTGGGGTCAGGTAAGCCTCTAACAGAAATGAGTACCAGAAGCTATCCTGGGGGTTACTGGTGCATAAAGCTAACATTACCATCTTCAAGTGCCGGAGTTCTAAAAATTGGGATCCTCCACATCCTGGATCCCTAAGGGTCTTCATGGCCTGCGCAGGGGTCACTTTATACAGAAAAGTAAAGTAAAGTGAGTTCTAGTATTGCAGCTTGTTCAGGAAGACAGGAGCTTATGAAGTGTTCGATGAGGTGGTATGCCAGTCGAAGGAAAGCTCCATCAAACAAGGGTCAGAATCTTATGCTGTAGTTAAATCCATTCAAATTAGACTTTCTTTTGCGACTTACGGTCGGGTTTTCCTGGTACGGTCACATTATATGGAAGCAGAAATCTGTTACGTGCATTCACCATATTTTTTTATCTTTTTCTTTAGAATATTCTGCTGGAGATCCTTAAAACATGTACAATTTTAGTTGTAGAAATCAGATGTTGTATTTCACAGAAACAACTATCAACGTGTATTGTATTTCAAAGAACTGGATTAGTCACCTACAGAAAATTTAATAAACTGAACATTGGTCTGAAATATTATCTAATTACATTTTCATAAGATTTAAACACAGAAAGATTCGACGTGCGTGCAAGGGAAGTTGTTATAAAAATGCATCAATAACAGCCACGCTGTCAATACTTGAAAGAAAACTATAACATCAGCACTTGGAAAGTAGTTGGCTTTTTTACATACTACAAGAAATAACGATAAGTTACCTTTTCTCCAGGACTCTCTCTCTCTCTCTCTCTCTCTCTCTCTCTCTCTCTCTATATATATATATATATATATATATATATATATATATATATATAACTAGATTAAAAGTAAAATATTCTCTGTTTCTTACTCGCCTTTAGCAATGTGTCCATAGAAAAATGGGAAGTCATCTTAAGCAATAGACATACCTGCAAAGAAGAAAAGCAATATTTTATTGTGTGCAGTGAACAGCGCTGTAAATAAACACACTGAAAGTACAACATGTTATGGCAAAAATTGCGAAAAATAATAATATACCATAGCATAAATGCAAGTGGCATCTATAGGTTTACAAGCTTGCTTTAGCAAACACATCTTCGTTCCACGAAGGTTCTTTTCTAGCTTGTAGACCTTTGGATTGTACTTCCGTTTTATAAACGCGTTACCCTGAATATAAGATTATGTACAGGAAGGGGGAAAAAAGCGGACCGACTCTTGTAGCCGATTTCAGAGCCATGTGATACGTAAATAAATGTAAGAGATGTAACGGAAACGTTTGTTTTCACAAGCAATGCAAATTACGTGAAATTATTTCTCAATTCAAGCAATTTATCGACATTAGAACAAGTTTCAATACATTCCCTGCTATCTTGTGAATGCCGCTAGGCATGCGTAGTGGCTCATATCGGCAACTTAGATATTTTAGTCTGTCCGCTTTTTTTCCCCTACCTGTACATAATCTTATATTCAGGTTAACGCTACACTTAACAAATGGTGTGCATTTAAACACTACACATGGAAAAGTGTGAAATAGGAATTTACCTAATGGATTTTTTGGTCAAAATGCGACATTTAAAAAAGGCTCCTTGTATTATGACTAGGGACCGGATTTTTAGGTTTTTAAAAACACTGTTTTAGGTTTTCCATTAGGTGAAATAGTTTTTTTTAGGTTTTTTGTCCAAAATATCGTTTTCGGGTAGAATAATTGGTTTAATGAATTTGAATGTGCTACATAGCATTCAATATATAATACTTGTAAAGTTTAACTTAACAAAATTGACTTAAATTTGTGTAAACTTGCTTTAGGACTGAAGTTCTTCCTGTTGTCTCTTCGTTAATAGTTAATACTTAATACTGTAGGTGGACACTACCCTTTTCAGGATTCGAATCCGATGCTTCTAATTTAGTGAGTAAAATACTTTATGGTTGGATGCGGATAATGTGAAACTGATTATTTTCCTTTCTTCGGTTGTTACTCATCCTAACCGCACAACAGATCAACTAGGGACGAAAATTCCCCCTTTTCTAGAAAGGTAAATAATACTTACGTATTTCTAGCAGGCTTGCCTAAATATTACTTTGCCATGTGTAGTGAAATTCAGGTCGTCGCCAATCCACTGCCGGATTAAATTTGATTTCATTTGTTTCATCATAATTAACACGTCTTCTTAGAACTCACAGTGTGACCACTAAGTATGAATAACAGGGCAGTAATAAAAGCAAACAATCGCTTTAAAACACGGAAATCTATATCCTTGTTCATACACGGCAACAATGGTTGTTCGTACGAATATTTTAAAAGGAATACACCGGTACTCTTACACTTCCTCTCTGGATACTGTCCATCCTAGATGACAATGAGTTGAACGAAACGCTGGTGGTATTAATTTCAACCCGACAAAAATTGTCTCTCTAATTTAGGCTACTTTTTGTCTTTTTTGTTTAAAAAAGACAAAAAAGTAGCCTAAATTAGATATTTTAGGTTTTATATCCCATTTAGGTATATTTAAGTTTTTATGCCCCATTTAGGTATTTTTAGGTGCTACAGAATTAATGTGGGTGAATCCTAAGGATATGATTCGAAAAAGTGTATGAGCGCTTTTTGTTTTGGAAGTAAGGAAAAAAATAGGTAAAAACCTAAGAATCCGGTCCCTAATTATGACAGTCAACGGAAATACTTCAGGAAGAAACAATGCAGCTAATAGCTCGTCGCTTGAGAAAACAGCCTTCTGTTGTTTTCAATAAAGTAGCAAGAGTACTTCATGTAGCTCTGTTTTTATTTAACCTTTCACATCTCAAAACTCATTTCCCACAATAAACAAGTGTTATACCGTTTAAAAACAGGGTGCTTATGAAAATATTTGTGCCTAGGAGAGATGAAAATGGGTACTGGAGAAAACAACATAACGACGAGCTTCATAACCTGTACTCGTCACCGGTTATAGTAAGGGTAATTAAATCACGGAGGATGAAATGGGCTGGACATGTTGCGCGCATGGTTGAAGGAAGACATAACTAATAAATATTGAAGGGAAAAGACCACTTGGAAGACCTTGTTCCATAGATGGGAAGACAATTTTAGGATAGATTTAAGAGAAGTAGGATTTGAGAGGGATGGCTGGATGGAGTTAGCACAGAATAGGGTTTAATGTCGGGCTCAGGTAAGCGCGGCAATCAAACTTCGGGTTCCATAGAATAGACATTTCTTTAGCTTCCTTAGGAATTGTCTATTGCTATTGAGTAAGTAAGTAAGTAAGTATACCGTTTAAGATCAGATGAAGCTGTTAAATTAAGACTAGGTTTTTAACAGATTATTATAACTATTATATTTCTAGTGCTGGCGCGCTCTTTTTAATGTTGAAAGAGCAGGCATGCGCTGTATTCGGCAAACAATGCAGATAAAATGACAATTAGTTGCTATCTTTTACAATTTATTACATTATTTTGCACTACTTTCCTCTACAGTATCTCGTGCTACCGTCTTAAGCCCTGGAAAGATCTTGGCAATATTTTGTTGCTGGTACACGGTATTTTTTTGTGCATATCAGTGTTGCTCCATTTTGTTCGTTTGTCCCTACCAATAAAAAATCATTTTCGGTATGAAAGGGAAAAAAAATACTTAATCACTTTCAATCTCAGAGGCATTGTCACGATTACTCGGTGATATTGCTATTTCCTTTCTATCATCATTGTCTTCTTCATCAAACACCTCAAAACAGGTTCAATCTAATTCCTTCTTCTTTAAATAATTTTGTCCCTAAAATATATAGTTTTCAACTGAACGGTTATCTGTTAAGGTAAAAGAAATAAACAGGCAATAATCGAAAAAAATACTTACTTGAAAGGGCACACGGTGTATACTTAGACTTCGCTGCTACAGCTCCAAGAAAAAAATACTGTTGCTCTTCACCTGATCGTTCTAACCTAACTCTAACATAACTTAGCTGAAGTTAAACAATGCCATTAAAGGTATCGACAATTCTGTGGCTTGGTTCTAAAGGGACCAATGTCAATTTCTTGCAAAAATGAGATCTATGCATTATTGAGCTCTGCTAGTCTTTATCTTTCGTATAATAAAAGTGCCAATGTATGCTGCTATTAATGGACATAATACAGAAACTTTAGAGGCCAATGTCGGAAGTTCTGAGCAAAAAAAAATATTACTTCTACAAAGTCAGTTATCTCAAAAGCAAGTTTTATGAAATTGGCCCTTTTAGAACCAAGCCACAGAATTAGACAGCTACACGATACAACATTTTTAGGTAGAAGGAAAATTGAAGAGCTTTTAGCAAAAACAACCATAGTCAAAAACCAAATCACTAGATATTTGCAAAAAATTGAATGGATAGTGGTTGTTTTTGCTAAACTTGGTAAACTTTGTAACCCTATATTTGAGGGACTATAGCAGATTTTGCCATATCATGTAGTTTAAACAATGACCAGTAGGTTGTAGCACTCAATGACACAGGAAACTCAATTTTCAAATTTTTGGACTAAGGTTGTTTTTGCTAAAAGCTCTTCAATTGTATATTTGGTGTAGAGAATACACCACGGCGCCTGCATTTGGATTAAAAACTTCCTTTTTCGTTTATCCAAACAGTTGAACAGTCATGCACAATTTATCGATTTATAGAAGAGCTTGCTGATAGGAATAAAAAAAGAAAAGATGATCCAATTAACCTTAATGAAACTTGGAATTATATGAATGGCTGCTTCCTGCAAGAAGAAAGAGGGATGGGACGCGAAGAGCAAAGTTCAGTGGATTTTTAAGCCGTCCCTTTCTCCAAAGCTTAGTTAAGCAATATAGACAGTGGGGCTTTGGGGAGGAGTGTGCTTACCTTTCTGAATGATTTACACCGTGCCTAAACTTTATCCTACTCCACCATAGCTTAATGGAGCAAAAAACCACCCCCGCTTTAGGAATTCAATACAAATACAGAATTCAATTTAAGCCTATATCTTCATCTGAATTTCTAAATGGGTAGAGGGAGATAAAAAGGACATAATAGAAAGTCTGTGCAATATAGGCCTATTCTTTGAAGTTACATACAAAATACTGCTTTTGTGATCACTTTATAACATGAAATAAAGGCATGTTCAATAATTAAAGATATGTTCGATAGTTAAAATATTTATATTTGTAATACCTCAGACTAAAAAGATGGAAAGTAAAAACCGACTTATGAACTAATGTCCCCCTGAATATATTCACCCAGGTACAACAATTATTCTTGGAGTCTATCATTATTTCCAAAGTGGAATTTCAAAACATCACCATTAAATTTATTTTAAAAAATGCATGCATGCATCCACGTCCACAAACTTAGGATTCAAGAGAAAACCAAATACAGTCAACTCCCGATTATTCAGGTGCGAATCAACCGGTTTGCGGATTAACCGTTGAGCTATTCCTTAAAAAAAATATTTAAAAAAATATTCACTTTGTTTACTTAGTGATAAGTTGATGTTACGCAGGCTCCGTTCCGATATTCGCAAGAAGGAAAATGCGGTCAAAAAACAAAAAGTGCTAACAGACTACTTCAGCAAAGTATAAAAATTCCTTGAAAGTGCCAAAACCAAACTGTGAATACAGTACCGGTAGTCTTAAGTGTTTTATTGTTGTGCTGAAACAGTTTGTGACCTCTGACGGTGAATGATTCTTGCACTGCAAGACGTTTCCACATAGGCCTATGTAAGTTTTAAATAATTTTTCAATTACAGTATGTTTAGGTATAATTTTGTTTTAACCGTGTTTTCGTTTATCCGTGAGGTGGCTACCACCCATTACCCCGGATAATCGGGAGTTGACTGTAAATCCTTTAAACCGACCCTGTTCTAAAAGATAACTCTAGTTTTGATCCCAGTTTATTCAATTTCATTGTTAAAACTAGCCCTGAATTTAATAATCTTAAAAATGTTATTTATAGAAAAAAAATAAGTAGGCCTACAGTACGTTGCATAAAAAAATATTTTATGTTTTTTTCTTTTTAAAATTTTCTTTTTTATTATCATTGTAAATGACTGGAAGCTAATATACTTCTGTTATATACATCCAATGACTGAGGCCAGTGATGGTACACCTTCTCTAGTGGATGTGAATTGTCCATTTAATGGTAAGCTTTTACTAATAATTTAGGAATGGTATACATTCATTAAACCCGGCCGCGGTCGATGGGTTTTTCAGAACGTAAAAATCCTGAGCACGGAGTTCTCCGGGAGGGATTTTAAGGTGGGTGGGGGGCCGTGTCGTAGATTTACGGCACGTAAAAGAACTCCAAGCCTAAATTAGAGCCTCTAGACAATATTTCTCGGCCCTTTCACGTCCAAGTAATACCTTAGTTTCCTGATGGGGGTTGAGAGGCGATGGGCTTACCACCTGTCCCTCTGCCATCTCTCGGAAAATAAGCGTATCAAAATTCATATAGGTAACAGAAACCTCCACTTGGAGGGCCCTTCGCCCCAACATAGAGCTATAGGGTTCCAGACAGACAAATACATTCATTAAGGAAAATGTACAGGTAGGGGAAAAAAGCGGACCTACTAAAATATCTAAGTGCTAGGCATGCGCAGTGGCTCATATCGGTAACTTAGATATGTTAGTAGGTCCACTTTTTTTCCCCCAACCTGTACCTTCCCTAACCACACACTTTCACTGTAACACATAGCCTATGCAGCGTGAATACAAGATTAGTGACATGCAGTGCTTTTTCAGCATATAGAAAATTCACGCTGAAGTCATCAGGGAAAACATGTCTACGTGCTTTATTTATAATACTTGCAGGGCAGGAGAAACAAGATATATTTAATTCGCAGGCTAGCCTTTTGAATCATCTCACCATAATCCAATATTTATGTTAAGTAATCTCTCGGTTTTACTGAACACATCACAGCAATGCAAAGCACGAACTGAATCAGAATGCTTATTATATTGTCCCTTATTCACATTCCATCCGCTTGCGATCTTTGTGTACCTTCAATCTCTTATATCGGTGAATCAAATAATCAGCTTTGTCAAGCTTCGCTAGAAAGGGGTCAAAAGGTCAGCTCTTCAGAATACAGCGGACTGATAATAATAAATAAATCAAATAGGATTATCCTAAAATTTAATAAAAATATTTTTTTCGTTTTTAGAAACTATTTCGGGGATTAAAATGGAAGACTATGGAAGCAACTTATAATTTTAAAATTCAGTGATATATTTTGTGTTTGCTGAACCGTGTTCGTTTCTTACATTTGGACAAATTCAATTCTTTGGTGTATAATTAAGGAATAAACTAACCAGCTCCAATAAAACATTTAATTAGACCATATTAAATTAACTCATCAATGTGAATCAACTTAATCGACTTAAGCCTCTTTTAATAATGAACTGATTAACTACAAATAACTTGATAATATATATTTAATACTAACAATAAGCGGTTCAAAAATATCTGTAACAAAAATTTGAAAACTTTAAATGAGTAATAATTAAAAAGTGGTAGTAAAAATATGCTCCATGTCATTTTCTTTATTTAAGTCTTTCATTTCCTCCAAAACTATTATATTACTTATGTTTTGATCTCTTCCCTTCATTGTGTAATTTCATGTTGTATGTGTTTCTTGTTTATTTTTTCTGTATTTTTGTATTAGTTGTAGTATTAGTTTAAATATTTTTATTAATACATTAACCATATAATATTAGTGTTGTAAAATTGGTGTAATTAGTATAGGCCCTAAGAGAATATTGTAATTGGGCAATGAGCCTGTTATATTCTCAACAAAATGAATAATAAATTAATAAATAAAAATCATGCCATTATCCAGCCATCTGTTATTATTAGACGTGGGATTTTAAGGCAAATACCTATTTTGTTCCTTATGAAATAACATAAAATTTTTAAATGTGTGGACGTTTCATGGTAAATCACTTACATTTATTGAGTTTTGTGACAGTCCTTTATGATAGCCCGAGTATAGCATACACAACCCGCAACACAGATCTCCCATACTACACAGAAAACAGCTAACTTCAAACATCAATAATTCATTACAGAAAATCACTACAATAAAACGAATTACACCATATAAAAGAGCATAACTTTATCGACAACTTGAGATACAACACTACAGGTTTGATTAACCCGTTATATCATTTTAAGCAGACACTATAAATAACTCCTATATTTTTCATCACATAGAATGCAGACTTAGATCATTCGACGCAGATAAAATCAGCCTATCCAATAAAAACAATACCAGCAATGATAACCTTCAGTGATCCTAGTTATCAACAGAAACATATTTTGTGGGCGGTATACATCCGGCCTGACCGTCTCACTGTCGCCGTCATTACTTTGACAGCTGGAATTAATGTCCTAGCCAGTTTCAACGTTTCCTAACCGACTAATTTTCAAACCATATAGCAGAAAGATTCATTCTGAACCAATTAGGAAATAGTAGAAAGAATACTTGACCAATGACAGACTAGCAAGAGACAAAACTCAGAAGTGATATTACCGCTAACACAGAGGAACCCGGGACCACTTGACGGACATACAACGACGAGACGACACCACTGGACAACGTAAAATATATATCTTGTATTACAATGTAATTATTATCCGCGCTTAATAAATAGATAGAAGTTAGATAAATTCACATCGCTGCGCGTACATCGAGAATAATAAAGTTAATTAACAAGTGCAATCATAGATTAAACTAGTAACGCTTTAATCTGATCCGGAGCGGAGCTTTTAATTGTCGCCCGAGAATTTTGCAAGTGTAATAAATATTTCAGTCCGCGCTATACAAAATAGATTTCTTCGACGTGTCATATAAAATAATTCCTAGAAAGTGAAAGCGCGTAGAACTTAAGAACATTAAATAATTAATAGACGTAAAATAACAAAGTGCAATTTATATTTTATATCGACGAAATACAACTTACTGTAAAAAGGACTTACAACATCTGGATTCTTAACTACCTTAACTCTGCAATTCTACGAATAAGTATTTTGGACAATATATTACTTTTTTTTGGAACCACTTATACATTTTTGTTACTTCAAGATTCCTGTAATTGAACCCCCTTTTGTTTCTGACCCTTGAACTTTCTCTAGCCACGACCCTAGATAAGATCGACTGCAATAATCTACTGACTGAGCAAACTAGCTGGCACCCCTATAAAATTCCACATCACGTTACGTCCACCAACGAGCTCTCATAAATGGCACCCAACATTTTAAGGGCAACTAAAGAGCTCTCATAAATGGCGCACTCAACATTCAGGGCTTGAATTGAAAGAATCGAGGGACAGAAACCGAAAATAACCATCAATTTTTCCATTTTTTTTCAACGAATTAACCACTAAATTTTTGGAACACAACTCACCATACTTCAGTGCTCCAAGTTTAACTTCAGTGTTGAAAATTTACATAACTTCAGTGTTAGTTAAATTTGTGGGCAGGCAATGGATTAATCATCACACTTCCCCCGGACACCGAGAGACGAGGACATCATCACCACCATCAATGTTGGATCCTAATGGGTATCGTTGAACAACCTTTAAGTGTCGAACTTTGAATCTTTCTCCTTGCAGTAAAGTAATTTTTAATTAAATTTTTTTATATTTAATTTTCAAGTTTAATTTAATTTTTTTTTTGCCATTGATTTTTATTTAAATTTTTAATAGTAAATTTTTTTTGTATGAAATTAAGAAATTCTAAAATGTATAAGACGATGGAGAAAAATTCGGAGACTCATATAATATGTTCAAGCGAGCATGCAACTCCGCCTGTTACGAAAGTGAATGAACCTGCGACTTCTCAAACCCCCGTAGAGAGTAGTACAGTGCCAGAAGCTGACCTTGCTCACAATATGCAACCTTCTTGTGTAGATACACAAAACCCAGAAACTGTTAACCTTGTAAACCCGAGTGTAACAATGAACCCTACTCCAGCTGTTGGAAACAACACAGACACACCCCCTCATACTGACTTCTTTCAGCAAATGCAAAATATGATGACACAGATCACTTCAGAACTATCAACACAAATAACTCAACTGGCAGCACAAAACCAGCAACTAAAAGATGAGATTAACACCACAATGAATACCCAAATTAATAATATTAATGCTAACTTAAACTCACAAAACCAACAGCTAAAAGATGAAATCAACACAATTAATGCTAACTTAAACTCACAAAACCAGCAACTAAAAGATGAGATTAACACTACAATGAATACACAAATATCTAATATTAACACAACAATGAACACACAGATTGAGAACATGAATATCCAAAATCAGCAATTAAGAGCTGATATCAACAGTCAGACTTCTCAAGTCAAGGATTTAATACAAGGACATAGAACTCAGATCACAAGTGAACTACAAAGCCTGGACACTCGTGTAACAAATCAACTTGCTAACACAGAACAGGTGTTAACTAATCAAATAGACTCAGTCCGGGCTCAAGTGACAACAGTTGAAAGAGCCACAGTAAACAATAATACTAGGTTAGTTTCCTTACAATCTGAATTCGACATCTTGAGACAAAGAGTTCGAGATCAAGAAGGAATTGTTGAGCAATCAAGGGAAAATCTTATGGTACCCCATGTATGTAATACACCTTCTACCTCATCGGCCCCTGACCCCATACCATCTGAACCTGAAATTCCAGAACGACCAGCACCCCTTCCCAAACCGAACAATGGACTGCAACACCAAGCGGCAGGAAATAATCGCGAAAACCAGAACTACGCAAACTGCAATTTTTCTCTTAATAATTCAGATTTCCCCCTCCCCATTTTCGAGGATACATCAAAAACAAACCCTGTGAGATACATTAAAGATCTAAAAACCTACTTCACTCTAAGAAACGTCCCTGAACATCTCAAAATGATTTTTGTTGCTCAATCATTAAAGTCCACAGCTGCTCGTTGGTTGCAGGTCATTAACTATGACAATCAGTTGAATGTACAACAGTTCGAAGAAATGTTTTTAGCGGAATTCTGGTCAGAATCTGAACAACAGCGTACTAGGTTGAAGGTTTTTCACGGGAAATACGATCGAAGTAATGGCCAGAATTACCTCGAGTACTTTATCTCGCTATGTGAAAGTAGGCAACTACTTAAGCCTGAAATCAGCGAGGCCGATTTTTTGAAGGCCCTCTACTACCACTTTCCGACGGTCATTAAGAATAGCCTCATCGTTGCCTCTCCCCAAACTACAGCTGAGATGCTGAGACTATTAAAGTCGCTGCAAGACCCTCCTTTCCCAACTACCAGGCACAACCCTCCTCAAGTATCCGCGAATCAAACTCAACGGAAGAACATAAATTTGGTTCAAACACATACTGACCATATCGCATTTGGGAATGGAATGCGGTCAAACATGAATCCAAATGATGTAAAACAAAACCAGGTAAGCCAAAATCAAAACACAGAATATAATAACAATGATACTGCGAGCCCTGTACCACACTGGCCCCAGAATGAGTACCAGCGCAACACTAGGGACAATTATTGGCGTGGAAGAGGCTACAGACCCCGCTCCTATAGTAACTACGCAGGCAGGTACAACAATACCCGAAATAATTATGGTTATCAAGGACAGAATAGACGAAGCTACGGTAGCTATGGACCCCCTTGGTATAACCGCAACCAGTACAACCGAGGATATTTCCGCCCTCATTATCGAGGCAGGTACAATAATAGATTTGGTAGAAATAACAATAATCAATATGGACACAACAATAACAATGACCATCAAAATGTAAGAAGTAATTCTCCTAACGACAGCCCCGTAAACAATGACGTTAACAGAAGTGAACCAAGGACACCATCCCCTAGTGCCTTGATTTTGAACGATTAATTTTTTTAAATTCCTCTTCTACCTAATCTATAATCAGGATTAAACATATTTTCCCAAAATGCAACTTCATATAAGAAACAATAAAACATAACAAAAAAAAAAAACAAAACAAAAAATTTTACAAATTAATTCACCATCCCCCATTTGAAATCTATAAACATATTTGATATAAGATCAAACATTTTACACTATATAAGAAATATCTTTAAATTTTTATGCATACCAAATTTTGTTAATAGTGCCGACATATTCACTAACTGTAAATAATGTATAAAGAGTGTAAATAAACAAGAGTATGTCAACACTAATAACCCAACAAATATTTCGGAAAGATAACGCCTACCAGCTGTTTTACATTTTGTAAATATTGACCCCTATACAGCATAAAAAAACTGGTTCAAGTACTTACAGCCAATACAGGAAATTCTAAACGAAACAAGGCACAATATAACTAAGGAAATTCCTTTGCAAGTTGTGACGCAGTGTAACATTAGCCCACTATTCAAAAACTCTCCCCCTGTACTCAACACATGCCATAAATCTGACCTAGACGTCTGTAAAGCCATTCTTTCTAGACTGCAACAAAGATGGTCAAAGCGAAATACGGAACTGACACATTTCAATTGCATTATCCTAACAACCCCAACAAAATCCTGGGAAAATATAGAAAACAATTACTGAAACCATATCATGTTATGGCCCATAATCCTTAATCTTGCATATAGATTGATAGCAGGAGGTATAGTGAAGGACAAAACAAGGAATAATGAACTTGGACAACGAAAAGATTTTTTCGAACTGACATGCAAAATAATTAGCGTGATTCTATCTTCTCAAATTAGTGTTTTACCTAACGTCATTCGGCGAATGTATTATTTATGGTTGAGTTGAATATGCCACACCACTAATTGCTGAAAGACTATTAGGATATGAGGCTTACGATATCAAATATAGTATGACCTCACAGCAATTATTTCACTATAAAATGGAAGTGCAATTGCCATTGAAGTGACTCTCTGTATATAGTTAATATTTAAGTAGGCATCTCCCCTCTGAATATTTTACTGAAGAGATAAAACATTCATTTGACCAAGAAGATCACACTATTATTTGATTTTATTATTAAGTAAAATGAACATTATAATATAAGCTAAATTTTGACAATTTAATTCCATTTATTGAATAAGAATAGGATATAATATTACTCCAAATTTTATTTTTCAAAAGAAAACAATTATTTTACATGAAAATAAGTATGTACAATTGATATAACCCAACCTCTCCTTATAACTGATCAAGTAGAATTGTTTACGAATTATGTGGACATAAGTTGAAGTAAAAATGAAGGTAAAAATGATGAAGTTATTCCGTACAAAGGTACGATGAAAATATGAGCCATAAGTCGACGAAATAATGAAGGATAAAATAATGATGAAAGATAGTAAATGAGGAGAAAGAAAATGAATGAATTAACGACGTAGGAAAATAAAAATTACTTAAATCAATAAATATACTAAAAGGTATGAAGAGGTATGAGTAAAACAATTTACAGGTTAGTAAGGAGTTCGGTATGGAATATGTAACGTTTGAACATAAATATTTGAGTTATTTAAGATACTATAGGGAAGAACAACATGCCCCATCATTTCGCAATAACAGCTTTTTGATAAGAGAAGAAACAAGAAATAGGAAGATTTGAAGAATAAGGTTCACAACGACGAATTTCAATTTTATGTTATAATAATTTTCATTAATAACCTATAATTATTTGATTTTTGTTTCAAGTGTATAAAATGGACATTGGACACAATACGGAAAGGTAACTACGACTAATTGAGAAGAATGATTTCAAGGTAAAACAGTGTTATAAAATTTATTTGTATTTTAGTGTTTATGTATTTTTCTATGTTTGTATTTGTAACCACTGCAGACCTAATTAGGAACCAGGTGATGTAAGGACGATGATTATTTAATTATGCACTAAGAAAAGATAAGATAATGATGAACAATTAAGAAAGAATATAATGAAAGTAGGATAAGCAAAAAAAAAAAAAAAAAAAAAAAATATATGATTGAAAGCATATGATATATAAAGAAAGTTAATTCGTACGAAAGTGAAAATCGACATATGATATAAAAAAAAAAAAAAACTGACGTAGGACGAGAGGTACTAATAGATAGAAGATTTGGGAATGGAAAGAACGATTGATTATGAAATTACGCACATATGGCAATATACTATTGCAATATTTAACCTTATTTCATAATCGATCGCCCGGTCAATTTGTGACAGTCCTTTATGATAGCCCGAGTATAGCATACACAACCCGCAACACAGATCTCCCATACTACACAGAAAACAGCTAACTTCAAACATCAATAATTCATTACAGAAAATCACTACAATAAAACGAATTACACCATATAAAAGAGCATAACTTTATCGACAACTTGAGATACAACACTACAGGTTTGATTAACCCGTTATATCATTTTAAGCAGACACTATAAATAACTCCTATATTTTTCATCACATAGAATGCAGACTTAGATCATTCGACGCAGATAAAATCAGCCTATCCAATAAAAACAATACCAGCAATGATAACCTTCAGTGATCCTAGTTATCAACAGAAACATATTTTGTGGGCGGTATACATCCGGCCTGACCGTCTCACTGTCGCCGTCATTACTTTGACAGCTGGAATTAATGTCCTAGCCAGTTTCAACGTTTCCTAACCGACTAATTTTCAAACCATATAGCAGAAAGATTCATTCTGAACCAATTAGGAAATAGTAGAAAGAATACTTGACCAATGACAGACTAGCAAGAGACAAAACTCAGAAGTGATATTACCGCTAACACAGAGGAACCCGGGACCACTTGACGGACATACAACGACGAGACGACACCACTGGACAACGTAAAATATATATCTTGTATTACAATGTAATTATTATCCGCGCTTAATAAATAGATAGAAGTTAGATAAATTCACATCGCTGCGCGTACATCGAGAATAATAAAGTTAATTAACAAGTGCAATCATAGATTAAACTAGTAACGCTTTAATCTGATCCGGAGCGGAGCTTTTAATTGTCGCCCGAGAATTTTGCAAGTGTAATAAATATTTCAGTCCGCGCTATACAAAATAGATTTCTTCGACGTGTCATATAAAATAATTCCTAGAAAGTGAAAGCGCGTAGAACTTAAGAACATTAAATAATTAATAGACGTAAAATAACAAAGTGCAATTTATATTTTATATCGACGAAATACAACTTACTGTAAAAAGGACTTACAACATCTGGATTCTTAACTACCTTAACTCTGCAATTCTACGAATAAGTATTTTGGACAATATATTACTTTTTTTTGGAACCACTTATACATTTTTGTTACTTCAAGATTCCTGTAATTGAACCCCCTTTTGTTTCTGACCCTTGAACTTTCTCTAGCCACGACCCTAGATAAGATCGACTGCAATAATCTACTGACTGAGCAAACTAGCTGGCACCCCTATAAAATTCCACATCACGTTACGTCCACCAACGAGCTCTCATAAATGGCACCCAACATTTTAAGGGCAACTAAAGAGCTCTCATAGTTTTATAGTGCCCTAAAATGCCTATTTGGACCTTTAGAGCCTATTTTATTAATTTAGTGCCTAAAATGCCTATTTTGTACATTTAAATTAAAATTCAACTTCTGTAATTTTTACAATCGTATAATGGACATCTCTCAATGAGAAGCAGAACATCAGAGGTGGGTTTTTCACAGAAACTTGATTATTCCAAACAACTGTCGCTAAAGCAATGCTGAATGACGGGGGAGGATTAAGGGGGAAGGACTACTGTGTCAAGTCACCAGAGAAAGAACATCTGTTTTAGTGAATATAGTTCGAGATGCCTAATTTTGCAGTTAATTCTGTTAAGAATAGGTATACTGTACCACATTTCTTGCAGTAAAAAAAAGACCATGTTACAGTTTAAGTGTATATTGTAATATTTTAAAGTCTATTTTCTATTTACTTACACATTTTTGAAGAATATTTTAAGTTCCTATTTTCTCTTTTAAAAGCCTATTTACTTGTTTTAAAAGCCTATTTATCCGTCTAAAACTAACTTTTTAGAGCCTAAAATCCCAGGTCTAGTTATTATGTTCATTGCATAAAAGATCATGGTTATTTGAGCAAATATTTTCTCAGTTAACCAATTAACTTTTATGCTATTAATCCACTATCTAATGCAATCACTTGTATGATCACTTTCAATGTATGGTGTGGTCTGACATCAACAGCTGGTACTCCAGTAATGAAGTCGCCATTTTACACTAACACCTCTAATTTGCTGTGCAGCGTGATCGACATTTTAAACAACCGACTTCGTTCCCTCAACGAATCAATTATGTCATTAACTAAACAAATATTTGGCCTTGTAGCTCAACATAATATAACAAGGCACAGTTTACTCTGAAGATGGATACAAGGAATTTGATTACTGTGACGGAATCAATTATGTTAGGCTATAGGGTACTCAGTAAAGAAATGTCCATCATGATAATGAAAACAATCAGTCTCTACTATAAATAATAAAAATCCCTTTAGGCAGGCCTACAGGCGGAGGTAGATTTCGAAGTGCTTTTGGTTTAATTTATTGTCGCTGCATAGCACTCTTTTTCTTTAGCCTTGGCATGGTAAACCTGCAGTAATAAGAACTGAATTCGGTAAAGAGGAAGAGCCTACAATCATTTGTTTTGACAACAAGAATAGGATATAATATTCTGGGAGGCCGTGCGCAAGATCAGCAATGAATAAAATTAGCAAAGCCGCTAAACAAGACAAAATTATGATATTATAATAATTCTTTTAAGTGTTATTATTTTCAAACATTAAAATCTCGCGTCATATGAGAGCTATCAAGAAACTATTTATTGATTTGTAGAGTACTCATCAAGAGCTTTTCAACGATACCCCACAAGACGTGGTTTCAAAAGTTTCGAATTTTCATCCCCCACCCCCACCCCCACCCCCAACCTCACTCGAACCCCCGAATTGTTGGTGTCACTGTGAACTCCATAGGGAGTACTCTAATTTATTCAAACAAAGTTTCCCTCTATACTTCATAGGGGCCGAGATATAAATGTTTTAAAATTTCAACCCCCTCCCCCGACCACCCCCTTGGGCCAATTTTGCCCATTAACGAACTTGTCCGAACTATTGGGCCTAGAAATAACATAATAAAATTTGGTTCAAATATCTTCAAAATTACGGCCGCTATCGTGTAAAGATATATATATATATATATATCACAAAATTTTTTTTTGAACGGGCGGTGGTTTCGTACTTAGGGGAGCATGAAACGTAAAGATATGAAAGAATTTTTCGAAAATCATAAAGTGGTATCCATTGCAATAGGTAGATTTTTCTTCGAAAATCTACCTAAAACTGAAGGATAAAGTGTAGTGAAATACGTATTATCGCCGCACTCAATTCGTTGACAGTTAACATCAAAGAAGTCGCCGCCGCTTGGAGTAGTTGCCATACTGCACAGTGTTTGTGAACAGAGCGGGAAGATGTAGATGCAGCAAAACACTTACGTGGCAATGACATTGAGCAATGAGAGAATTGGCAACACGAATTCAGTCAGCGGTTTCTTTTTGAGAAAACCTTTTACAGTAACAACAAGCATTGTAATATGAGAACAAAGCGAGCCGCCCGTCAACGTTATGAGTGCGGCGATAATAATTCTTATTGCATCTGAGCTTAAAGATTAAGAATGACAACTACTTACTTAAGCGAACAGAATTAAACATTATAGAAAGAAAAAAATGGCCTACGTAGATATAGATATCTAAACGAACTTGTAGATTACACAGACCAACAGCCATTTCGGTGCCCGAGAATTTATACTTATTCTTGGGTATTTTTAGGTCGCTGATGCCAAATGTGCCTTTAGTTTTGCCCTATCAGCTTTAATTTTATGAATTATGGTATTACCATCATGCATTATCCCATTTTACGTTTGATACAAATAAAAAACAATGCCCATTTTTAGCTTCTAAATCATGTGAAGAAAAAAGCAACATACTAACATTACATTAACATTACAATAACAATATAACGTAGGGTCTTTCAAGAAACTGATATAACATATTGTACGGTCGTTTATGACTTATGAGCTGTCAATTTGATGGCCAAAAAATAATCCAGCTTTTAGTTTTTCTGTACTTCGTACAGTTTTCGTCTTACGTGTCCAAAGTATCTTCAAGAACCTTCACCAGCTATATCATCAAGCAAGATTTTGTTTCGCTAGTCTAAGAGTTCACGAATAAAATCTATATAAAAATAGAGCTGGTAGAGAAAAACTGTTTACATATTTGGAATAAGCACACTAAGTATAGTCAAAATCCGCTAAAACATCTGAGATACCAAACAATAAGTTCTTTTTTGTTGGGCTGTGTTATGATTAGACTTGTTTGTAAACAACACAAAATATATTATAACACGTCATTTATTGTTTTCGTAGCACTGCATATTCCTCCATAGTGTGCTCCGTAGACGAGGTGCGATGGAAATAGTCAACTTTTTACAAAACTAAAACTAAAAATAAGGATTACTTAATAGCGTCTAATCGAAAATAACGTACTGAGTATTGTATTGTATTTTTTTTATTCTTGCAACGAATGGCTGGATCATTCTTTGTGTCACAAAGTTTTCGCAAATAATTTATCCTCATCGTTCATACTTATCAGGGTAATATACATACTTTATCGATAGTAATATTGTTAATAATAGTATTCAATAAAATGCTTATATGCTACTAAAGTTTTCCCGTTTCTCATCTTCCGATTTTCTGGATTTATGAAGAAATAACGATTATAGGAGTAAAATATCTCGGAAGGACTCTAAAAAATAACATTATAGAGTCAAGAATTTTATATTATCTATTGATGCTAGCGAATTAATCTATAAAATAAATTATATAATATTAAAAGAGGTGTCATTCATTTTATGTTCTTAAGCTATGTTATTTAAGCATTTACGCCGTTTCCTGCTAAAAATAAGAAAAGTCTATTACTCGAAAATAGATCGATGTTTCTTTGTTAGCGCCCATTGTGCTTTGAGAAAAGAGATGTTGAAAGATTAATCCCTTTCGCAGACTTGTTTTTCACGTAGTTTATTTGTAAGAGTAACATAAATCGAATGGGAACTTCTTGGAACAGATATATAAATTCTTTGCAATCAAAAGGAGAATCTTTGAACTAACAGTTTTGTTTTCAATGAATAGAGCCATTGAAGCAAGATCAAATACTTCTCTAACTGTGTAATATTAATAACTATGAGTGATATACAAGTCAAGGAAAAATCTTAAAGGATCAAAGAATTGTTGATTTTTCTCAGTTTCAATTCGCATATTATTTTGCCACATTCAAAATCTATCTTCTCTTACAAAAATAGATATTCAGCTATCTATTTTCTTTACAATGTACTTTATAGTATGTGAAAGAAAATTTCTGCTAGGCTTTGGTTACTTAAAAACTTATAGGCCTATGTATCACACGGCAGTTTTTAAAACTGTCTTATTTTTCTGGGAAACAGTTTTAAACAAAAAATATAAACAATATAAAAAATATATCAATAACTTTTTGAAGAAATCATAAAAGAATTTCACGTACAAAATACGTAGCGTATAAGTATATTTCTGTACCTGTCTCAATTTTGATTTTTTAAAAAAAACCTAAACTAATTACTATCTCAGAATCATATTGAGATATTAAAATGAAATTTTAAACTCTAATTTCGGTTTACGTTTTAATTAAGTGTGCAAAATTTCAAGTTTCTCGGACAAATAGTGTTGAAAATCACTCTCAACACTTCCTTCCAACTTTACAGAGATTTGAATATTATGAATAGTGATGGAAATTCGGGAAAAAAAATCACTACTAAACGCAAGTTTTGAGACTTTGCATTAACTTAATTCTTTAAGAGCCATAATTCCTTTTATTCCAAAGCATTCCGAAACATGTAGTTTATCATACTGCAGCTGAATATTAAGCTTACCTAAGTGTAATATATATATATACATATAAATTGAAATCTATCGCCTCACACAGGCACAGAAATATGAACCTGAATTTTGTATGTGAAATTCTTTTATGATTTCTTCAAATAGTTATTGATATTTTTATATTGTTTATATTTTATGTTGAAAACTGTTTCTCACAGAATTAACACAGTTTTTAAAAAACTGCCGTGTGATATATAGGCCTACAAGTTTTTTTTTAAATAACTAAAGCCTAGCAGAAAATTTGATTAGTAATTTTCTTACACTATAAAGTACATTGTAAAAAAAATGATAGCTGAATATCTATTTTTGTAGGTGAAGATAGATTTTGAAAGTGGCAAAATAATATGCGAATTGAAACTGAGAAAAATCAACACTTATTTGATCCTTTAAGATTTTCCTTCACTTGCATATCACTCACAGTTATTAATATTACACAGTTAGAGAAGTATTTGATCTTGCTTCAATGACTCTATTCATTGAGAACAAAATTGTTAGTTCAAAGATTCTCCTTTTGATTGCAAAGAATATATATATGTGTTCCAAGAAGTTCCCATTCAATTTATGTTACTGTTACAAATAAACTACGTAAAAACAAGTCTGGGCATTTTAACCTCAAAGTAATTCATATTAAAACCACCGCCATCTCGAGAATTACACTGCCTGTCCTATGCTTAATTTTAACGTAAAGTCCAGAGTATTGTTAAATTGCCTAATTTCTCCAGTAGAGGCGACACAGTTCACACCCAGATAGCATGAAATTCCAGCATATTTCAGTTTCCGAGTTTACACTTCAGAGGGCAACACAGAGCATACGGTAATGTAAAGGGTATTGCAGCTGGGTGTGGTAGGTCCTGCCATCTATAATGTCGCCGCGTATTCAAAATTAGCCGTATAGGACAGGCAGTGTATACACGAGTAATACAGTCAGTGATTAAAACACACGAAAAGAACTCAGTTTAGTATTATATTAAAAATTATTAACATGAACAGAATTTTTATTTTAAATGTAGGTTTTTTAATGTGCAGTTGGAATTGCTGCTTTCAAAGCTTCAAGAATATTCCGTGTATAATATTCATCGATAGTTGCCCAACAGTGTTATAATGAAATTCTGTATCAAAATGGACATGATTAAATATGAAATTGACATACGTTAAATTAAATCCAAAGTTTTAAACAGATTAATTTTAGACAGCATAACACATGTTCAGTTTCTAAATTTTAGAAACTGAACATATTTTACTCCTCACACAACTACACGTACTTAAAGCCAAGAGCGAGCTTACAGATATCAGTTCAAACATAGTGGTATTGCTTTGTAGAAGGAATCCTCTATCAGAAGTATCTTCAGTTACTTGTTACACTGTTGTCCGCAGTTCGGTCTGTTCCGTTGTTTGGCGTTTAATTTCCGCATTGGTGCCGCAGGCCATCTGGGGGATTCCCCGGCTTGCGTTGCTCGCTTTCCTTTTGGCTGGTGGCCTTTCTGTCTTGCCACACCGTCGCTATCGAAAAAACGCTCGTATTACATCGATATCAAATTCCACTTTAATGGAACTCTGGCTCTCCGGAGTACAGTCAGGAATTTTGCAACTGAGCATAGGCTATACAAACCGAATGTTGGGTGATGAAATTAGTCGCATATTTATAACTAGCATGTGCCCACGGCTTCGCCCGCGATAATTATTTCAAAAATTAAAAATTAAGAGCATAATAGTTAAATCATTAAATTTCCTAACACCTAAATCACGTGGACTACATACCACGATTAGATAGCGTCGCCTGGTAAAAGCGACCTCAGATTCGAGCTCCTTGGTCCAGAAAACCCCTGTTTAGTGAGTTTCGTCCAAATAAAACAATGTTTGACCATATTAGGGCTTACAACATTCAAGCGATCGCGAAAGTTTTATTTCAAGGTATGACAAAAATAGACAAAGCCAACTGTAATTGTCAAACTTCCATTTAATTTAATTCCAAACCCATCTGAAACCCACTGGCAACAATATGTTTTAATGCCAAATGTGATTCGGATTCGATCATTCTGTGTAAGAAGGGATTAAGTATTCTCAAAAACATTTGATTTTTGGCATTTAAAATCAGAATTTTTCAAAATCCTTTCTCAGTGAGCACCTACATTATGAAACGAAGGTACTGTCAAAATTCCAAGTCTCTACCTGTTATAGTTTAGGCTCTACGTTGATTCCTGTCAGTCAGGACAAAGCCTTTTATATATATCTATATTAATAAAAGGAAGTGTCTGTCCTCCGTCTGTCTGTCTGTCCTCCGTCTGTCTGTCCGCGATGCCCAGCGAAATCTACTGAACGCAGAGATCTGAAATTTTATACATAGGCGGACTAAAGGGTCGGAATGTGCACCTCGAAGCCGGAATTTTAATTTTCGCTTTCGTTCGTGAGTTATTAGTGAAAAACGGGCAGAAAACGAGTATTTATTTCGTTTTCGAAGCATGAGTTTTCAATAAAACAAATCAATTACACTAGGCTTTGGCTATTTTTGTCACACCTTCGACATAAAAGCATCGCGATCTCTTGAATGTTGTAGCTCACGCTGGGCGATTCATTTGTTTTTAATGTCAAGGCACGCAAACATAATATGAAATTTTCATCCTACACCGAATTATTATTATTATTATTATTATTATTATTTATTCATTCCACTGCTTTTACAGGTATTAAAACGATGTCATCGGCTTTTAGCAAAATGACACCGTTAAATTTAAACAGAAATGTTTAGTATACTGCGGACAATGGATGTAGTACTCAAGATGACCGCTTTTTGCATACAATCCCTCACGTACTCTGTGATCTTCAAGTCTTTCAGTCTCTTCATTAGGGTCTTCGGTACAAGTCCTGTTGAGGAGATGATTAAAGGCAGCACAATGACTTTTTCTTCTTTATTATTATTATTATTATTATTATTATTATTATTATTATTATTATTATTATTATTATTATTATTATTATAGGGATAATCAATATTAGCCTAAATATGGTCAAACGTTGTTAGATTTCGACGAAACTCACTATACAGGGGTTTTCTGGGCCAAGGAACTCGAATCTGAGGTCGCTTTTACCAGGTGACGCTATCTAATCGTGATATGTAGTCCACATGATTTAGGTGTTAATATAATGATTTAACTATTATGCTCTTCATTTTTAATTTTTGAAATAATTATCTCGGGCGAAGCCGCGGGCACATGCTATCTTAAAATAATAAAAAGACGTGTTTGTCTGTCTGTCCACGATGCCCAGCGAAATCTACTGAACGCAGAGATCTGAAATGTTAAACATAGATGGGCTGAAAGGTGGGCGAATGCGCATCGAAGCCAGATTTTTAATTTTAGCTTTCGTTCGCGAGTTGTGAGTGAAAAACTGGCAGAAAACGTGATTTTAGCGCTGTCGAAGCATCAGATTTCAGTAATACATTTCAATGTCAAATCAATTGCAGTTGGCTTTGGCTATTTTTGTCATACCGTGGAAATAAAAGCATCGCGATCGCTTGAATGTTGTAAGCCCACGCTGGTCGATTCAATTGTTTAGAATGTCAAGGCCCGTAGACATATTAAATTTTCAACCTACACGGAAGAGGGATAATCAACATAGACCTAAATATGGTTAAACATCGTTCGATTTGGACGAAACTCACTATACAGGGATTTTCTGGGCCAAGGAACTCGAATCTGAGATCGCTTTTACCAGGCGACGCTATCTAACCGTGGTATGTAATTCACGTGATTTAGGTGTTAATAAATATAATGATTTAACTATTATGCTCTTAATTTTTAATTCTTGAAATAATTATCGCGGGCGATCGCTTGATTTTGTAAGTCCATCCTGGACGATTCATTTGTTTAGAATATCAAGGCCCGAAGACATATGAAATTTTCAACCTACACGGAAGAGGGATAATCAATATAGGCCTAAATATGGTCAAACATTGTTCGATTTGGACGAAACTCACTGTACAGGGGTATTCTGGGCCAATGAACTCGAATCTGAGGTCGCTTTTACCAGGCGACGCTATCTAATCGTGGTATGTAGTCCACGTGATTTAGGTGTTAATAAATATAACGATTTAACTATTATGCTCTCAATTTTTAATTTTTGAAATAATTATCGCGGGCGAAGCCGCGGGCACATGCTAGTAGAGATATAAAGTTAATATTTAAGTAATTAAAATTTAATTTCTAATTCTAAAATTTATTATGAATTTTAAGTTTTTCGCGGAAAGTCGTCAATGTTCAGGGAGTTAGGCAAAATGCCTTTTCTAATTGGGTGGATTTACCAAATAGCGATAATTATGTACATTTAGGGACGCTAGGGCCAGTTTTTACTTGTGGTCAGCATGACGAACCCACAGCCTTTAATGATCGTTTCCTTGACCGGAGCTGTTACTTTTTAAACAAGTAGCTCCTCAGTTTGAATCACGAGACTGAGTGCACCCCGTTCCATACCTCCCTAGCCCCAGAAAAATCCGAGAATATATCGGGGATCGAACCCGGGCCAGCGGATCCACGAGAAAATTCAGGAGGTCTGTAAATAGTTAGTATACTAATCAATCAATGAGCATTGTTCGTGAACCCGATATTTATCAATATCTTGATGATTATCCAAGGAACATTTTTTTTTAAATTTATATATATACACTAGCTGAAAAGGCCCGGCGTCGCCCGGGCTTTGTATTTTGTAATTTGAAATTAACTTATGGAGGACTTTCGATTTTCAAACTCTAGGTCCTTATATAGGAATTAAAATTTTGAAACGAAGAAAAAGATTTATCACACTCAAACTATTCCATCAGAAAACGCTAGATATAGCTTTTTATGGCTCATAGAGGATGTCGAATGCTGCATTCCGTTGCTTCTACACATCATGCCTGGGAGGGGTTGAAATAAGAAGAAACATAAATTACATAAGATTGTACTGACTTGACGGAAAATTTTATTTCTCATTCTCATGTTACCATACAACCGTTTCGGTTCTGAAATAAGAGAAATGCAGTATCACTTTCATACTTTCCTCCCCTAAAACCCGGGACATAAAATACTGCGAGCATAGGACTCAAAATGTTCCATCCCATGCTTAGGGCCTTATTTCTCAACTAATACAAAGCATACAGCTATGGATAACGTATAAGGGGAAAGGATTGTTTACCTACTTCTGATAAAGCATACTCACACACTTAAGTTATCCCTGCAATACGACCTCTTATTCTACATCAAAATGTGAAGTGAGAAAATATTTCTTGTGTCGAGGGTAGAGAAAGTTATGTGACTGCATTACAATCTGCTTTATTTTCGTGGATTTTATTCTTCATGAATTATTTTTACAAAACGTTAGCATCAGAATTCGTTAAAGTCCAATGTTATGTAATGTCCAGAGCCCTATATGAACTGTGTAAACAATACACTGTTGTCTTGACAACTGAATGGGATTTCATTTTGTTTGCATAATATTCTCAGAAATTATATAATTTTCAAGGGAAGGACTGATTTGTTTCAATTTTAATGTTTACAGCTATACTTCCCGGGCTTAACTGGGTATGTGTGCAAAATGTCGTGTAAATTGGTAAAGAAATGTAGATTTGTATAAGGAACAAACATACATACATACACACTTTCGATTTTATATATTAGACTAGCTGAAAAGGCCCGGCGTCGCCCGGGCTTTGTATTTTGTAATTTGAAATTAACTTATGGAGGACTTTCGATGTTGAAACTCTAGGTCCTGATATAATAATGTATGTAGAATTCGAAATGAGGAAGAACAACATATGGCACTCAGACTATTCCCTCAGAAAACGCTAGATATAGCTTTTTATGGTTCATAGAGGATGTCGAATGCTGCATTCCGTTGCTTCTACTCATCATGCCTGGGAGGGGTTGAAATAAGAAGAAACATAAATTACATAAGATTGTATTGACTTGACGGAAAATTTTATTTCTCATTCTCATGTTAAACCGTTTCGGGCCTGAAATAAAATAGAAATGCAGTATCACTTTCATACTTTCCTCCCCTAAAACCCGGGACATAATATACTGCGAGTATAGGACTCAAAATGTTCCATCCCATGCTTAGGGCCTATGATAAATCTCAACTAATAAAAAGCCTACAGCTATGGATAACTGACTATTTACAGACTTCTGGTATAGCATACTCACACACTTAAGTTGCTCCTGCAATACGACCTCTTATTCTACATCAAAATGTGAAGTGAGAAAATATTTCTTTTGTCGAGGGTAGAGAAAGTTATGTGACTGCATCACACTGTGCTTTATTTTCGTGTAATTCATTTTTCAGTAATTATTTTCGCCAATATATTACATGGAATCATAATTCGTTAAAGTTCAGCATTAGGCTATATAGTTGCCAAGGCCCTATGTAATCACAGTAAACAATTCACTGTTGTCATGTGAACTGAACAGCATTTCATTGTTTTCAGTATAATATTCTCAGAAGTTATATAATTTTCAAGGGAAGGAGTATTTTGTTTGAATTTTAATGTTGACCGCTATACTTCCCGGGCTTAACTGGGTATGTGTGCAAAATTCCGTGTAAATTGGTAAAGAAATGTAGATTTGTATAAGGAACAAACATACATACATACATACACACTTTCGATTTTATATATTAGATATATATATGTATTTCGAATTTTATTACATATATATGAAATGTGTTTGTCCCATTTCAAATACTGATGAATACCAATCCCCAAATATATCACTTTTGCAAATTCTTTATGAGAAGGGTATTCACAAAACCGTAAGGGTTCCACAATAGGAGTTATACATTATAAATTTTAAATGTTCGAGTGGTCTAATATCTGTATTCGTTCCTAATCTTTCTGTAATTCTTTCATGTTGGAGAAATAACAAAACTTCCTTATGTGCTACAACTCTATTGCCACGCCCTGTTATAAACTTCCTTCTTACATGAAAAATATCTAACCCAACGTTTCTCAACCACCGGTGGTCCGCGAAGATGGTGCAGATGGTCAGCAGACATAATTAAAAAATATCATAAAGAAAGTGGAAAGTAAAGAAGTAAAATTTTTTTACATATTTCGTTATAATGACCCATAATTAATACCCCAAATATTAAGAATATAGGCCTTCTTTTAAAAGTGGGATGTAAAATTAGGGGTCCGTAAATTGTTTTAGACATTTTAGAGGTCCTCGGGTTCAAAAAGGTTGAGAAACGCTGATCTAACCCATTCTCTTCCCCTATGTACTCAAGGTAACGATAGAACCATTCAGTGAGATGATATCGTTGTATACCTGAAAATAGAAAGGGATTAATAGTTCTTAATTAAATTATTTCCATTAGAACTTCGTGTAGTACATTTCTGAAAGATGGAATTCAGAGCCCGCGTAACATAGTTAACTTGTTCCACTAAAACTCCGCCAGGAGTAGCGGAAAGCGCATCAAGAGGCTGGGATGGGGTTAAGTGCCTTGTGGGCATATGCACCTCTTTCAACTTTCATGTCAAGTTCGCGTTCTTCAAAAGTACGTAATTCGGTTGTTATGAGCACATAAAAACCACATCCTAGAGGACTTTGTGCATATTAGCCATGTAAATATGTCTGTGTGCAAGAGGTAATCCGATTTGCTACGTGCTTTTTAAAAAATATAGTCACGTACTATAAATAAAAATAAAAATGTAGATTTCGTAAAAAAAAAAAAAATTGGACGGGCAGGGAAAGAGCTTTTATGAAATCATTCGTCTAGACACCGTACTAAACAATCTTATTATGCTTTTTTGCATTGTATACTTTCATAGATAGATAGATAGATAGATAGATAGATAGATAGATAGATAGATAGATAGATAGATAGATAGATAGATAGATAGATAGATAGATAGATAGATAGATAGATATATCGATCTTTATTTGCCAGAGACATGAAAGTGTATAGCAAACGTCAAAGTAATATATGCATTTACAAAGTTTGATAAAATAGTGCTTTAAAATAATTTACTATTAAAATACTCATCCAACGTGTACATAGGATTTGAGATCAATGTTTGTCTTACTGTCCTCTTGAATTCTGATAAAGAAAGATTTTTAATATTGTCAGAAAGTCTATTGTATAATATTTAAAGATATAACATCAAAACTATTTCTTTCATATTTGGCTAAATGGTACCAAAATCTATAATGTATTAACTTTACAGGAAAAGGCCTTGCGAATTATATTTCGTTCATAGTTTGATGCCTAGAGTCCATCTATATTTGAACATTTTAAAATTCTTACTGTAATTAAACAATATAGCTCTGTAAACAACCGTTGGGTAATGTCTAAGGCTTATCTACATAGCCAGATGAAATCATCACCACCATGGTGATGGTGGACAAATTAATTCATAGCCACCATATTGCAAGGTTGACCAAAACCAAGAAATGATGTAACTATAGCCTATAGGTACCCAACAACCGTTGGGTAATGTCTAAGGCTTATCTACATAGCCAGATGAAATCATCACCACCATGGTGATGGTGGACAAATTAATTCATAGCCACCATATTGCAAGGTTGACCAAAACCAAGAAATTATGTAACTATAGCCTATAGGTACTGATATATTTTTTAATAGATTAGTGACAGCTGCACAACAAGAACAAACACGCCAGAAACACACACTCAGTCTGAAGAAGGTGCGGATGGGAAGATCATAATGACTGCCAGAATTTAAAACCGGGTAATATAAGGACCTAAAGTTACCCGACATTCATCTTACAGGTGAGGAAAAAAACCCCGGAAAACCTCACCTAGGGATTTTGTCCCAACAGGAATTGAACTCGGGCCCCCTACATGAGTGCTGGGCAAGTAATACATTTGAGAGAGGAAAACTGAAATTAATAAATTGAGAATGCGAAAGGAGAAATATCGTGAGAAGGACATGGACAAGGGGTGATGGAGTGAGGGTAGGGGTAAGGGGAGAAAATGAAAAAGAGACAAAACGAAACAAGCTTTCCCAACCACGAGGATCAATTTTATGAGTGACTAGCTGAAAAGGCCCGGCGTCGCCCGGGCTTTGTATTTTTTAATTTGAAATTAACTTATGAAGGACTTTATGTATGTAGAACTTGAAATGAAGAAAAAGATTTATCACACTCAAACTATTCCATCAGAAAACGCTGGATATAGCTTTTTATGGCTCATAGAGGATGTGGAATGCTGCATTCAGTTGCTTCTACACATCATGCTTGGGAGGGGTTGAAATAAGAAGAAACACAAATTACATAAGATTGTACTGACTTGACGGAAAATTTTATTTCTCATTCTCATGTTACTATACAATCGTTTCGGAGCTGAAATAAAAGAGAAATGCAGTATCACTTTCATACTTTCCTCCCCTAGAACCCGGGACATAATATACTGCGAGCATAGGACTCAAAATGTTCCATCCCATGCTTAGGGCCTATGATAAACATCCCTATTTCTCAACTAATACAAAGCCTACAGGTATGGATAACTTATCAGCGGAAAGGATTATTTATAGACTTTTGATATAGCATACTCACACACTTAAGTTGTCCCTCTTATTCTACATCAAAATGTGAAGTGAGTAAATATTTCTTATGTCGAGGGTAGAGAAAGTTATGTGACTACATCACACTGTGCTTTATTTTCGTGGATTTCATTTTCAGTCATTATTTTCGCCAATATATTACATCGATGGAATCATAATTCGTTAAAGCATTAGGCTATATACTTGCCAAGGCCCTATGTAATCATAGTAAACAATTTACTGTTGCCATGTGAACTAAACAGCAATTCATTTTTTCAGTATAAAATTCTCAGAAATTATATAATTTTCAAGGGAAGGAGTATTTTGTTTGAATTTTAATGTCGACAGCTATACTTCCCGGGCTTAACTGGGCATGTGTGCAAAATGTCGTGTAAATTGGTAAAGAAATGTAGATTTGTATAAGGAACAAACATACATACATACATACATACATACACACTTTCGATTTTATATATTAGATATACATAAAAAAAAGTAAAACGAGATAATCCAATTACACTTCATGGGTATATTGACTCACTATTTACAGGGTAAAATAAACACGGATGTTTGACTTTATGGACTCTCATTTAATCAAATAAATGTATATAATTGAAATTATTCACTGGAAGTCTCTCTCACGTTTTTTCACAACAATAATTTACTTACTGTGTATGGCAGAAAATATTTCCCTCAAATTAACATGAGTGATGATTGCAGGTATGTAGAAGAAAATTATTTTATTTTATTTTGCCTACCTTCATGATTCAGTCTATCAAAATAAATTAGAAAATCATGAAAATTAAGGGTAAAAAGACTTGCGTTCAACTGTTCATAAAGATATCAACAAGTAAATAACATTTTAAATAAGAATATCCCTGATTAAAGAAATTGACGATATCTGAAAACAAAAATATATTTCGAACCTTTGAAAAAGACACATTATGGGAAAATGGTGTTTAAAATGAGAAATGATTTGTGCTTTTGGAATTATAAACATTACATTAATTAACTTTGGTTATAGTGCTAAATTACAGTTCAAGCATAAAATAATGAAAATAGTTTTCATTTTATTTGTGAAGACACTATTTACGATAGAAAAACTATCTACGTTTACGTACATTACAATGATTCATAAAATTCGAAAAGGGAACTGCCTATCAAACGACATATGTGCATGAGAATATCTGGATCTTGCCATAGACGGGCTGGCAATTTCATATTCGATGACAGTAAAAACAAACTGTCGTAGCCCTGGTAGATTTTGAATCAGGAGTGACAGATTGACAGCATCGTTCACATACCTCACAGAAAAAAAAAACGGAGTGTAAGGTCAGGTGACCTAGGTAGCCAATAAATAAATGCTAATGAGCAGTCGAACGGTCAATCCATCGGTGAGACAAACGTTGATTGAAATAACGCTTGACTTCATTGTGCTGCCCCATCTTGTTGGAACAGGTGGGAATTTTTGCGTTTTTGGAGCAATAGCGCCCCTGATCGGGTAAAGAAAGCTGAAGCAGTTAATATAACTACTGATTTACACTTCGAGAGTTTTTCCATCTATTTTAGCCTCACACGTTTATTTATCATATTCTTCAAGAAGAATTATGCAAAGTGGTTCCATTAATTTATACCTGCTCAATACATGTTATTGTACCGTTCAGCTGAATCAATAAAATAAAATATAATGGCCAACGATGCCATCGGCTGTGTTTACACTTCTTTTAGCTACGAGGCCGTATCAGGAGTTCGGGAACTGTGTCTATACAGTAGGGTAGGCCATGGAACTATTGCTTGTCAATTGTTTCTATAATAATTGATGTATTTTATGGATTAAATTTCAAATGACATTAATTTAAATGGATATGACACAGAATGAAATGATGAGGACGATTCATGGTATGTACAGTCGGTCAAATAAAAAACGTCGGGCGGTATTTGATTAAGTATCACGAACGAGCATATGCGCATGTACTGGAAGGCTTAAGGTTAGATTCACGACTGCCTCTTGTCTATCCATGTATTTTCTTGATTATTTAGCAGTTTTGTTCCAAAACAAACATGTATAGAAGGCTGTGGCTATATGTCTCACATCCGCCATATTCTTGGTTGCAAATTCTTATAATATTAATAATTAATAAATTCGCAAGGAATATGATTATTCAAGGAGCATTTTTTAAAGATTTTATTTTATAATACCGGTACTTGTAGTGCAAAATCAATAACTTACGTTCAACTTCTGCAACCAATCAGATCCTATGAAAACTTCCGGTCGCATTATACCAGTGAAGTATTTACCCACCTCTTTAAGAAATATGGAACCTTCTCGCTGCTTCAGAGGCCGAAAAATGCAGTTCAATTACAGCCCTAACTACACTTTCTCTCAAGCTAGCATTTGCATGTGGTCCGATGACACAAAGCAAAATGAATTATGACAATACATTAAGTTGAATATCGTGTATTGCGCTTTCCGCGTTTTTCATTTTTCCCTCGTTGTTCATTTTTTCCCTCCTGTCGCATGGCCTCATATGTTCCGAAAATGACCTGTATTTTTTTTTATAGGAAACTTGTGAACTAATGCGTTAAAACTTTAATTTTAACTCCATACGAGTCCCGACGTTTTTTATTTGACCGACTGTACATATTCAATTCAGCATTTGCTTTTACGATTGGGGAAACCATGAAAAAACCCATGCCAAATTGGCTGGCCATGGGATTTAACCTGGGACCTCCCGAATACGAGCTCAAGACGTTACCATCTCGGCCACCTCCCTCGGTACAACCTTTTTGTTATGCCTAGGTATTTCATTACTATTACATAATCTTCAAAGCATCCTATTATGCAGGAGTTAAACACTAAAATGGTGTCTTCTAGTTTTTTCATTGCAATAAAACAATTATTAAAACCTTTAACAAGTGTTATTAAGAATTTTATTGAAAGTAGGATAATCCAGTAGAAAATCAACAAATTTTAAAACTTTCTTCCCTCCTGCTATGTGGCCCACCGAGGTTTCTTAATCAGTCGATGAATATTTTATGTCTATTTTCTAAGTATTCTAAACAGAGACTTACAATCATCAACATTTCCTGACAACGCTATCTTCAAGTATAGGCTAAATAGGCCTAAGCGTTTCTACTGCTTTATTGCATTCACACGATTGTATGTATCGTTACACGTAGTACATGGTCACGCAAAGTTAAATTATGTATTATTACCAGGGCCCGAATTCTGATGACCAAAAATTGTTTGAAAAATGACCTATAAAATGACCCCAAATTTTAAAGAAAATTACTTAATAACTACAAAGATAGACCTAAAACTGTTATTTTATTTATTAAAATTATTAGTGTGCACACAAAGATATAGACTAATTTGTACATAATTGTAAAAACTGTAAATGTAGGAAGGATGTTGTAGGTCTAAACATTTTGTTCTCGATTGGAACATTTGAGAAGAAAAGTAAGAAAATTGTTTTTAAAGTAGATTCTACAAAAATGTTGCATTATAGTAACCTAGTCATTGATTTAAAGTAAATGCATGAAAATGACAAAATAAGGAAGCAAATGACAGGAAAATGACAAAATAATGACGAAAAATTGAAATAAATGCCCTAAAAATTTAAAATCGCATAAAATGACAAAAAAATTGCCTAATCAAAATGCATTGCTATAATCTAGAGGCCATGCTTAGGATGTATCTGCAAGTTGGTAATGTCGAGGCACCATCAGTAAAAAGATGACATGTCATTAGAATCCGGGCCCTGATTACTTACAGCAGGATATTTAATTACTTTCAGTATCAACAAATTTCACACCAAACTCGTCGCTAGATTAATGGGTAAGCCCAAACCACGAACTGTGGAGGGAGATAATTTCATATTACAACATATCAACGAGGACATAATTCTAAAAGAGAATGGAGTAAAAACTCTCCACAGTGCACTGTTTCTTATTTAACTCAATAATTTAACTGGAGCGTTCACAAAGCATCCTACCAAAAGGCTGCATGACTGCGTATAAAGGCAGAGCAAAGGAGAAGACGAAAAACCAGCCACGTACAGCAAAGTAAACATTCTGCTCGTCTGTCAAGGAAACTCGAGATTTATTCTTTCAATTTTATACGTACAAGATTCATCACTCTTATTGCAAAACTTGCAGAATTTTCATCAGCAAGAAATCTTGTATCTCCGGATGCTTTAATGATGATTTCTATCCCTATAATTTTTGTTTGCTTCTTTGTAATAAAATGTTAGGTCTATCTACCGGTACTTATTATCATAACAAGATTATGGAGATTAATTAAACCAAATGGTTACTAATTTTTTTTTTTTTTTTTACTTTCTCTAACTACTAGTCTTGCCAGAAAAACCGGACCATAAGTCGGTAAACAAGTTTCTGCATAGTAGTAGAAGACTGCTGTCAAGGTGTAAAATGTCAGTTTTTAGATTTTGTCGTCATCTATTGGTTTCATTCTTGTAATACATCCTGTGATCACAACAAGCACAAGTGACATGAAATTTATAAAAAACATTGCAAGTCGCATTATAGCGTGGTACCGGTACTCAATCATGGATGCTCTCCGAAATCCCTGGTTATTAATTTTATTGACTGTTATGTAATGCAATGCAGTTTTGCTCATTTCTATATTCCGTTATATCCATGCAATGAGAGGTAAAAAATAGTCTTCATAGTATCATGAAACTTCCTTTGCCAACATATTTGTGTATTCCAAGATACATTCTATTGTAGCCTATAGGCCTATCAACCTGAAGTAAGTACTATACATCGATTTATAAATCGGTCTACAGCGTTCATTTTAACACTTAATCTCTATATATATAAGAGGCTTTGCCCTGACTGACTGACTGACTGACAAAGAATCAACGTAGAGCCTAAACTATAACAGGTAGAGACTTGGAATTTTGACAGTACCTTCGTTTCATAATGTAGGTGCTCACTAAGAAAGGATTTTGAAAAATTTTGATTTTAAATGCCAAAATCAAATGTTTTTTAGTATACTTAATCCCTTTTTACACCGAATTATCAAATCCAAATCACAGAACATATTGTTGCCGGTGGGTATCAGATGGGTTTGGAAAAAATGAAATGCAAGTTTGACAAATAAGAGAAGTTATCAATATAATTCACGTTATAAATAAATATTACAAAATGAAATCCACGAAATTAATGCAGTCACATAACTTTCTCTACCCTGGACATAGAGAAGACAATACGAGGTATGGTAATGTGTATATTATTATATCGCACGTTTTCGGATAGAGAAGTATGAAAGTGATATTGCTTTCTGTTTAATTTCATCCCCAAAACATGAGAGTGGTAACATGAGAGTGGGAAATAAAATTTTCCGCCTCGATGTTACAATTTTATGTTACAGGAATTTCTGTTTCTTCTTATTTAAACCTCTACCAGGCTTGCTGTGCACTGTACAAGCAATGGAATGCAAAATTCTACATCTTCTATGAGCCATAAAAAAACTATATCAAGCGTTTTCTGAGGGAATAGTTTGAGTGTAATAGGTCGTTCTTCCTATTTCAAATTATAAATACCTATGGGTCAATCCATTAGAAATGAACCAGGCCAAGTTGCTCGACATTTTTGATTTTCCTAATTTTTTTACCAGTTATTTCCCAACTAAAGGTGAGTTCAAAACTATGGTAAAAAAATTTTTGGGCTCATACTTTTTTTTTTTGGCGGCCATTTTAAGTTTGCTTTTTAACCATATTTCAGTCGAAAACATGTTTTGCACAAATGTATATAACTCCGTTAATTTTATAGATAACAAAACAAAATAAACACCAAAATAATCAGAATGAAATGCTCTACATTTTTGTTTTAACACAACATTACCTAAGTAGTGAGGAAAGTGAAGAAAAAAATTCAAAACTACAAATTGAAAATTGACTCAAAACGGGAGTTTTAGTGCCGCAAAATTATTAGAAGGAAGAAAGACTCGCCCTTAATTTTTTTTTCTGGTGTAGATCTACTATAGGACTACTCGCTGTAGAAGTTTAAAGCTTGAGAACTTTGCGGTTTTTTTAATACAATTTTTCAAAAATGCCCAAAACCGTATTTTGGCAATATTTGAAGTAGAATATCTCAAAAGGGACTGAGTGAAAAATTATGAAATTTATACAGATAACACCTCTTTATGATATAAAGATGTTATAAAAATTTGGTGACTGAGACTCAACTGCTTCCCGAGTTACAGTGCATCGAATTTGGCCAAAAATTGCGTTATAGGCACACGAAATTTAATAGTAAAAATTCACTTTGTAATTTTAAATGCAACATTTTAATGAACCTAAGTATGTTACACAAAAGAGTTGTACATATAGGCTACATTTCATCAGTTAAAATGACAGATTTATAATTTCCTCAAAGCGTTGAAATTTCGGTGCATAGTTTGCAATTTTTGGCCAACTTCGATGCACTGTAACTCTGGAACCAGTTCAGTCTCAGTCACCAAATTATTATCACATCTTTATATCCTAAGGAGGTGTTATGTGTATAAATTTCATAATTTTCACTCAGGCCCTTCTGAGATATTCTACTTCAAATAATGCCAAAATAGGTTAGAAATGAACCGAATTGAATAAATTTTTTGCTCAACATTTTTTATTTTCTTAATTTATTTTCCAGTTACTCCCCAATATTAGGTGAGTTCAAAACTAAGAGCAAAACATTTTTTAGGGTCATACTTTTTTCTTGGCATCCATTTTAAGTTTTCTTTGTAACAGTTTTTCGGCCGGAAACTTGTTTTGCACAAATGTATGTAACTGTGTTAATTTTATAGATAACAAGACAAAATAAACACCAAAATTATCAGAATGAAATGTTCTACATTTTTGTTTTAACACAATATTACCTAAGTAGTGAGGAAAGTGAAGAAAAAATATCAAAGCTACAAATTAAAAATTGACTTAAAACGGGAGGTTTTGTGCCGCAAAATTATTAGAAGGAAGAAAGACTTGCCCTTAATTTTTTTTTCTGGTGTAGATCTACTACAGTACTACTCCCTGTAGAAGTTTAAAGCTTGAGAACTTTGCGGTTTTTTTAATACAATTTTTCAAAAATGCCCAAAACCGTATTTTGGCAATATTTGAAGTAGAATATCTCAAAAGGGACTGAGTGAAAAATTATGAAATTTATACAGATAACACCTCTTTATAATATAAAGATGTGTTAAAAATTTGGTGATTGAGACTGAACTGGTTCCCGAGTTATAGTGCATCGAAGTTGGCCATAACTGCAAACTATGCACCGAAATATCAACACTCTTCAAAGCTTTGAGGAAACCAAATATTTGTCATGCTAACTGATGAAATGTAGCCTACATATACAACTCTATTGTGTAACAAACTTAGGCTCACAAAAATTTTATATTTAAAATTACAAAGTGAATTTTTACTATTAAATTTCGTGTGCCTATAACGCAATTTTTGGCTAAATTCGATGCACTGTAACTCGGGAACCAGTTGAGTCTCAGTCACCAAATTTTTATCACATCTTTATATCATAAAGAGGTGTTATCTGTATAAATTTCATAATTTTTCACTCAGTCCCTTTTGAGATATTCTACTTCAAATATTGCCAAAATACGGTTTTGGGCATTTTTGAAAAATTGTATAAAAAAAACCGCAAAGTTCTCAAGCTTTAAACTTCTACAGCGAGTAGTCCTATAGTAGATCTACACCAGAAAAAAAAATTAAGGGCGAGTCTTTCTTCCTTCTAATAATTTTGCGGCACTAAAATTCCCGTTTTGAGTCAATTTTCAATTTGTAGTTTTGAATTTTTTTCTTCACTTTCCTCACTACTTAGGTAATATTGTGTTAAAACAAAAATGTAGAGCATTTCATTCTGATAATTTTGGTGTTTATTTTGTCTTGTTATCTATAAAATTAACGGAGTTACATACATTTGTGCTAAACATGTTTTCGACTGAAATATGGTTAAAAAGCAAACTTAAAATGGCCGCCAAAAAAAAAAGTATGAGTCCCAAATTTTTTTTACCATAGTTTTGAACTCACCTTTAGTTGGGAAATAACTGGTAAAAAAATTAGGAGAATCAAAAATGTCGAGCAACAAATTTTATTAAATTTGGTTCATTTCTAATGGATTGACCCCTATATAAGGACCTAGAATTTAAAAATCGAAAGCCCTTCATAAGTTCATTTTCAATTACAAAATAAAAAACCCGGGCGACGCCGGGTCTTTTAAGCTAGTATAATATAACATTCTAAAGGTGACAATATACAGGAAAGTCTCATTTCATGGATTAGATTTCATTTAGCTATCGTATATTCTACAACTGTTTGGACATAAACCCTGAACAATACCGTAAAACGAGGAAGTGAGGAGGAAAAGATGTATATTAGTAGAGAGAAAGAGAAAGGGATAGACAAAGGGATAGAGAGGTACGCGATACACATCGAATACACAGTTTTTTGTTTCTCTGATTAATGAACCGTGACCTGCAGCGGACACGGACTGTTCCCCCCACATGAAAAAGCTTCTAGAATTCTATCGAACTCCAAAGCTATAAGGATATGTCATCCATTACGAGTTATTTTTCTTTCTGCAACTCGTTGTTCATTGCCTCTGACATTTTCTGTATTGTGTAATATAAAATCTGAAATGTGTTTCCTAGCTTGTGCTGAAGAAATTCCAGCAGGAATAGTTGTCATTCTCTTAAACTAGTAGCTATCTCATAAAGATTACCTGATGATTCAATCACGAATGGTATTAATTAGGGCTGTACCGATTAATCGATTAAATATTTAATCGTCGATCAATTACATTTTCCGATTAATTGGTTTAGTATAATTCTGAAAAACGTTTTTCTAGAAATGGGTCAAATGACCAAACTCCTTTCTCAGTGCCGAGTGAGAGAGTTTTTAGTGCTGCCGGTATTATTGTAAACAAGCTACGATCGTCTCTTGAACATTCAAATGTCAACAAACTCGTGTGTCTCAAGTCTTCGCTGAAAAAGTAACCGGAAATGTAAGTTTTGTACATATTTTTTTCAGTAGTTAACTAATAATGGTATTCATTAATTCAGGATTTCTTCTGATTATCTGTAGTGTAGTAGTTATTAAACGTGTAAAACAACATTAAATGTACACTTTGGTTTCGTTTAAAATGCCGACTTGTTTGTCGATTAATCGATTAAAGTCAAGCGTTAACTCGATTAAAAATTTTAATCGATTTATAGCCCTAGTATTAATTAAAGTTTTTAGAGGGTAAATAATAGTTATTTATGATCCAAGTGATAAAAACAGAATTTTCTTTTGCGAGTAGGTATTTTTGAGAGACGAGTCCGTGAGGGCGAGCGTAGCAATCCTACGAGCAAATACAATATAAATCATAAATTGTTTTTTGGACAGTCCTCAAAATTTGTGAAATAATAATAAATGCTAGATTTGTTGTAATGAATTACAAACCGTGGAATTGATTTTCTGGTACACGGCTACCAACTTAAGAGAATGCTTTTCACCCACCAAGTATGACGATCTTTGAAAATCACCGTGAGGAATATCACATTTAAAAAAGTGAATTTTAATAATCATATGCAAATATTTTTAAGTAAAAGGATTTTGTTCAAGTGAAGCTATCAATTCTAAGTGTTATGATTTTATACCAATCGGTGGCATAATTTCTTTTCTCCTTTTAATTAATATAATCTACCGTTAAAAGTGCTTCTTATACCTTCGACTGTCTAAATAATCGACTTAAATTATGCATCGATTTAGAATATCAAGGACATTAGGCGTAGCCTACTACATTACGGTTACAAATATATGCATTTATTGAATGTATGAACTATATCTTCCGAAATTAATTAGATGAAATTACATTTTAATTGTAATAATTTGACAGGTAATTATTTTTGCGTAATCGAGGCGGGACCCACACAAGTGAACATGGATTCTGAATAAATGTTATTATTGTTGTCATTATTATTAAGTGCCAGTATGGTACTTTATGAGATTGTGTGGTGGACGAAAAAATGTCTGTCCGTCTGTCTATCCGTCTGTCCGTGTGTCTGTACGCACCATAACTCAAATACGCTTTTTCGGATTTTCATGAAACTTGGAAAACACATTTATAATGTCCATGGGAAGAACCCTATTGATATTGAACCAAATCGGTTCACCGGTACCGGAGTAATGCCCTATTTAGTGCCTATTTTAATAGATTATGGCGCCTTTCTAATAGAAAGGCGCCATCACCTTAATACGCTGTATCGGATTTCCATGAAACTTGGTATACCCATTTATGACGTCCATAAGAAGTGCCTTATTGAATTTGAACCTAATCTGTTGACCGGTACCGGAGTAAAATCCAATTTAGTGTATATTTTAAAGACGCGGTAACTCAAATAGGCCTACGCTTTACCGGATTTTTATGAAACTTGGTATACACATTTATAATGTCCATGGGAAGACGTCTATTCATAATGGATAAAATCGGTTGACCTGTTTCGGAGTAATGCTCAATTTAGTGTCTATTTTATGGTAATATACGTATTCGAAAGAATTTATAAAAAAAAAATGAAAATCAGTTATCTTGACAACATAGCCTATTGTTTTACTGTGATCGTATAAGGCCTTGGAAATTAAAATACAGGTAGTTATGACAAAAAACATATTGATTTCCATGCGCTTATCCAACTAGACCGTTAAAATGACCCAGGTGGCCGAGATGGTAGACCTTTCTTCTTCCGTAAGCCCTGCTTAATGAATAAATCTGGAGCTTAACTTGGAAATCAATTTAAAAAAAACACACATTCTGCATATCATAATTGCAGTCATAACAGATTAAAAAAAACATACTGGCACTTTTTTACATCAGTTTACCTGATTTTATTATTATTGGTATTATTATTATTATTATTGGTATTATTATTATCATTGGTTAAACTGTAATAAAGGTGCTTATGAATTAAATTAAATTGAGAGCTGTTGAATTTGTTTTTCCATACAATACTACTCCTTTGAGATTATCTACACACAATACATATCGTACTAAATTTCCATGAATTCAATTGCGATGAACATTGGAAGGCGAGTACATTCAATTTAAATAATTATACAACCGAATTGAACGTATAACTGTTAAAAACCAAAGCCCCTTGAGCAATCTGTTATTAATTCCGATATGTTCGGATCATCGTTTCGTGTATTGTTTCTCAGCTGTTTATTGACATGAATATGATGTGAATTTTATTTTATCAATTCAGTGTAATTTTCAGAAATTATATAATGTTTCAAGGGAAGGAATGGTTTGTTTGGATTATTATTATCAGCGATATTTCAAGAGATAAAACCATCAATATTTTACAGCTGTTGCCCCCGGCTTCGCCCGCCATTATTCATTGACTCCAGGATTTTTAAGAAAATTACACTGGTAGATTATTAAAAATGTTTGTGGTTCAGAGCTATGAAAATTGTAAGTAAAAATAAAATTAGAATATTTGTTCGTTGTGTTCATTTCACTTAGGCCTTATATAATAAAGAAACTGTTTTCCTTCCTAATTTTGTAGTCGTCATGAAAAGTTTAGACTGCGAGAGACGAACATCGCCGAGTATACCCGATGTCTCACGAAGCGGGCGAGCAAGCACGCTATTTAGGGCCGTTGAATTGTATAAGAGTAGATGTTAACAGATTCGTGTTCTGAATTAAAGTGTTCTCATATATTCATTCTCAATCTTTTTCTTCTTCTACACTTGAGGTTTTTTTCAATTCTGCCTGTTCCTTCTTCGCATTCTATCCTTTGAATACGATTTTGAGTACCGATCGTTCTCACAACCCCCAACCTGGAGGACCAGAGTTTTCTACTTGGGGTTCCTTCCCTTAGACAATATTGTCTTTCAAACAAACGAGGATCGTCTTTCCGGAGTTTTATTTTGGAGTAATCTTCTCCTAGACGAGCTGACTTATAATACCGAACCTAACCGTCCATTGTGGATTACTATCTGCTTCTCCTATTCCCTTGCCAATTGGTATCTTAAACTTACTCAACCAGCCATGTAGACAATTGGCTACTGAGCCCACCGCCAATCAAAAGGCAACAATCCATGGAAAGAACAGCTCTAGCGCTCGTTTTGTTCACTTTGTTCTTGCCTGTTGACTTCTACGAGACATGTGTTTAAAGTAATCTATATATATATAAAAATGAATGTATGTGTGTGTGTGTGTGTGTCCTTTATGCATTACTACACCATTCATCCGATCGCCATGAAACTTTGGGAAGTTGTTGGGTACATTCCCAAGAAGGTTTCTGTCATACTACATTTTTAATTTTAGCTTCCGTTCGCGAGTTATGAGTGAAAAACGGGGAGAAAACGTGTATTTTTTGCGTTTTCGAAGCATCGGTCTTCAGTAATACATTTCAATGCCAAATCAATTACGGTAGGCTTTGGCTATTTTTGTCATACCTTGGAAATTAAACATTCGCGATCGCTTGAATGTTGTAGCTCACGCTGGTCGATTTATTTGTTTATAATGTCAAGGCCGCAGACATATGGAATTTTCAACCTACACCGAAGAGGATTATTATTATTATTATTATTATTATTATTATTATTATTATTATAAGAGGGATAGTCAATATAGGCCTAAATATGGTCAAACGTTGTTCGATTTGGACGAAACTCACTATACAGGGGTTTTCTGGGCTAAGGATCTCGAATCTGAGGTCGCTTTTACCAGGCGACGCTATCTAATCGAGGTATGTAATTCACGTGATTTAGGTGTTAATAAATACAGTATAATGATTTAACTATTATGCTCTTAATTTTTAATTTTTTAAATAATAATCGCGTGCGAAGCCGCGGGCACACGCTAGTTACTTATAATTCTTTAAATAACAGAACATTATTATCCAAATATTTTATTAACATTCATTAGCTTACACTACTTCTCCAGATAGTTACCGCCGTTATTTAGGCACATGTAACGGGTAAAGAGTTTTGTATGGCTTCGTGAAAGAATGATGCCGCCTGTGATGAAAGCCAAGTCTACATTTCAAGTTTTACAACATCATCGCCGTTGAAATGTTTTCTACCAAGGAATTTCTTCAGATAAAGAAACAGATGAAAATCACTTGCCTGTGTCTGTTTCTTCATCTGAAGAAATTCCTTCGTGGAAAACATTTCAACGACGATGATTTGAAAAAAGAAGTGCGGACTTGGCTTTCATCACAGGCGGCATCATTCTTTGACGAAGGCATACAAAAACTGATTTTCCGGTAGGACAAGTGCCTGAATAACGGCGGTGACTATGTGGAGAAGATGTAGTTTAAGGTGTATGGTAACGAATAATGATAAAGTATTTTGAAAATAATATTATATTTTTTTTAAATTTCGGTACTTACTTTATAAGCACCCCTCATATATCACGGTCTTAGATCGTAAATAACTATTGTAAGAAGGTGCTTGGAAATCTTAATATACAACAGTATGAAGTAAACTGTTGCATTGAAAACTCTTGTTCGAAAAGAGTGAAATGAATGGCTACTTTTGCAACAACCGTACATAAATATCATTTTTACATATTTGACAGAAATAATTAGCTAATTCGGTATAATATACTTGAAATAAATTATCAGACATGTTTATATGTCAGCTTTGAAGAAAAACTTCATGCGCTTGGGTAATTGTCTAAATACTCTCAGCTAAATGCATTGAATGCCAAAAATTAATAATTTAGCCTACATCTCAAAACAGGTACACTGAATATTCACATAGCGATTATATTCCACTGTTACTAAAGTGCAAGGTTAAGAATACTTACAATGGCAACATATACGTAAGCATGAAACAGCTGCGCATAATAAACACTAGAAATATGTAGACCAAATTTAAAGTACGTTGAGTAAAACAATTGCCGGGCACACAACACAACAAAAAACACTTAGCAACACATGAAACCACTATACACAGACAGCACATAAACACTAAACAATAACACTAAAAGTAATAATTATAGACGTTGGTTTGTGAGTCTAGATCCGCGTGGAGGGACGCGATACGGCTCGGGGAAGAGCCGAGATCTGACTGCCTGCCCCAGACACACCTCCTCCTGATGCTACATCCTGGACGCATGTGCAGAACACACCACCTGATGATACAGCTGCCATCTTATCAGCATCTCACTCTCTTCCCGTATCAGGAGTCAGGAAGATTATGATAATGCTTCTGGTCATTAGAAAAGATACGCGATTTTTGATGAGAGAAATGCCGCGACTACTTCGTGGATAACTACAAAGGTTATTCGTAAAGTATTTTCCGATTATTAAAAAAAAGTGTGCCTGGAACGCCACGCGACAGAAGTGAACTTATTTTAATTTTTGGATTTTTATCAATTTTGGATCATTGGATTTTTTCACTTTTGGATTGTTTGACTTTTTAATTTTGGAATTTTTTAATTTTGTATTTTTTAATTTTTTATCTTTTAATTTTTTAATTTTTTTAAATTTCGGAATTTTAGATTTTTTTTATTTTGTATTTTAATTTTTTAAATTTTGGATATTTGGATTTTGTAATTTGAAATTTTTTATTTTGGATTTTTGGAGTTTTTAATTTTGGATCTTTGAATTTTTTAATTTTGGATTTTTAAATTTTGGATCTTTGAATTTTTTTTGGAATTTTTAATTTTTGATTTTCGATTTTATAATTCTGGATTTTTATTTTTTTTTAATTTTGGATTTAGGATTTTTAATTTTTAATTTTTGGATTTTTAAATTTTGGATAAACCTAATCATTGAGTTGATTGTTTTCTGTGCAGTCCGTTCCGTTACACCTCACTAATTTCGTGACGATTTTGAGCATTACACTATTTTCGTGTCGAATTTCAGCGTTACACAAGCTCACGATTTACCCCTACTGCGGCTAAAGAAGTTTCACTTCAAAAAATCTGAATGGAGTTTGTTTTAGAATACTTTGAAATTACACAACCAAATTTGCATTTTCCACATAGCTTACAGTCAAATTGTTACATCTGTCATAACGTTTAACAGCTTTGAAATTCCGCAGTCATAGAATTTGGCCGCCTGCGACTGAAGTCAAACTACGACATTAGTTTTCAACTCTTCCTCATCGTCAAAACGCTTCCAGTAGCCCAAATCTTCGGTAATCACCAGAGCCCAGATTTTGATGACATGTCATCTTTTAACTGGAACATCATGGACGTTGCCCACTAGTACAGATATTCTGATCATGATTACTAAATTATAAAAAATTTTAGGGCAACTTTTTGGTCATTTTTCTCCATTTCTTATTTTTAAATCATTTTTTAGAGTAATGTCATTATTTGGTATTTTTTGGTAATTCTACGGTCATTTTTCCACATTTCATATTTTAAGGTAATTTTCAAAACATAAAATCATTATTTTCTTATCTTGTGTCCTTTCTCGCATTATATAGACTTTTTATGCATTTACTTACATTGAATATTATATGAATTCTAAATAACCATAAATAAATAGATCTTGTTATAATAATAAATTGGACTCCGAAAGACGGTGTTTGCTGTTTGCATTTAACCGTGTGTACCAATCATCTAATCACAGGCCTATAATTGGGTCAACAACATATAGTCACAAATCTGATGAATACAATAGTATTTTTATACAAACCCTTGGGTCTTTTTTTTCTTAGTTTTTTTAGTCTTTTTTGTACTTTTTCAGTCATTTTAAAACTAATGTTTTAAATTATTTTAGGTCATTAAACTCCTCGCCCTGGTATTCCCTGTACAGAAAAAGTACGATAAATCTGTAAAAAAAATTATCAGAAAGCTCCGAGATGGTGAATCTGCTGTTTTTTCTGGCCCTTTCGTCAAATCATTCGTAAACCGATCATTTTACAAATAAGAACTTTTCGATATTATTCCTGTAATAACCCTATTCAACACTATTCACTAAATAAAAAAGGAAATAATAATACTCAATCCTCAAATACAATAAACGCTAATTAATAATATCCATCCCTAATATTTCTCATTTATACGAATGAAAGATACATTAACAAGAACTAATTTACTGAATACATTTGTCAATTAGCTTAATTTAGTTCCTGAAACAATCACTATTCACTAAATAAAAAAGGAAATAATAATACTCAACCCTCAAATACAATAAATGCTAATTATTAATATCCATCCCTAATACTTTTCATTTATACGAATGAAAGATACATTAACAAGCACTAATTTACTGAATATATTTGTCAATTAGCTTAATTTAGTTCCTGAAACAATAGGGTATATTTACTCTTTTACTGGGCCTAAAATACAATAGACTGCTGATCACAATGTAATGACAATAAAGGGATGCAAGTTGACAAGAATGTACACTGGGAACAAAGCAGTAAAACAAAACATGAGTTAAACCGACCGCCTACTCTATAGCTATAGATAGGCCTGTACCACATAACATAATGCTATGACGACCCATTACAGCTCACGCTAGCATGATTTTAATGTCAACGTGCCATCTGGTTATTCCTGTAAGTATACAGGCTTATTGATCTCGAACAATAAATCATCACAGAAATTTGAGATCAAATTTTAATATGGACTAAAAAATGCTCAAAACTTCTGTTTTCATTTACTTGTTTAGAGAAGGTGTTAGGTTAACTTAACCTTAACAATATTAATACCGGTAGCAGTTCAGTCAACTTTTTAAAATTGTACCTGAGACCATTGGTTTTTTTGCAATTTATACTAATATTGTCCTTCCACCTACATCTAGGTCTTCCAAGTAGTTTTTTCCCTTTGGGTCTCCCAGTCAATACTTTTGATATATGTCTTTCCTCTCCCATGCGCGCAACATGTCCAGCCCATTTCATCAACTAGTAACTAATAAATTAAGCCGCACTCCAATGATAGTGGGGCCAAAATATCAGTAATTATTTCTAGGAATATATACAAAAATATAACAAAAGTAATTCAAACAATTACCTCTTCTGAATACATCATCATTCTCATAAATATAACCTAAATATGACTTGAATGCCCGGTTTCTATAAACTCGAGAAATACCTATGGGTAAATTATCCAATGGAAAATTAGTTCCTAATCACCCACAATGATATAATGAGTAAGGCCTTGGAGTTTATAGTTAATTTAATTCAGAAGGCTTTGATTCTAAAATTATTTAATTATTTAAGTTAATTGTTTTAATTATTATTAATGATCCTATGAGAGGTTAAATTTTATTCAGCCAATGATGAAAAGATAAATTAACCCGACGATTTACCCTTGGAAAGATCTAGCCCGAGTTTGTAGGAACATTTTTTCTGTCGTTTTCATATTTACCCAGAGGACATTATCTAGAAACTCGCCTCAAGTGTATGTGATTGTTACCTTTAAATTATTTGAGTTTGTACAAGTTAATTCTTGTGTAAATTCTGTCCAGTGGATAATTTACCCATAGGTATTTCGCGAGTTTATAGAAACCGGGCATAAATAGCGAAAACTTCCACAATATGACCAAAACTGCAAAAATGACCGAACTATGCCAATATGTAGGAATATACCTAGGTAATAGGCTATACCTAGAAGGAACGTCCACTTCCTGTTTAAATTAAAAATATGGCCGAAATAAAAGTCGATAACAAAATTTGACATGTCATAAACATCCGGACCCTAGTGTTCAATGTTCACAAACTGAAACTGGTTGTACTTCACACAGAGCTTCATATCACACTTTTGACTTCACCTGTCTCCTGCATAGTCTAATGGATTGAGCGAAAATCGAGCTTCTATTACATCCTGAAATGAAAGCTACAGAGAATAATCTTCCCACAGCAAAGCGAAGCCGGCACCTGATAACCTCTATCAGCGTCACAGCTTCATGTCTATTCCCCATCTGTCAAGACAGTTTCCATGGAAACCACGCTCTGACACTTTGAGACAAAACCACATCACATGGTTTTCATTCACTTCCTAGTTAACCCGGGAGTTTGAAGACGTGAATAATTTATATTTGAATCAAAGGGCATGCGCGAAACAAAACACAGATAAGCGCCACTTTCCCAGTTTCTTCACCGCTATCGGAGCAGAACTGAATTTTACTTCGTACCTTATTTTAACCTGTAGCTTTTTCACGATTAGATAACAGTAAGCCTATAAGCTAAAAATTCATTAAAAATACCGCCTTATACCCTTCACTAAAACTTATCTGGGTCTTTATCACAGCTTCAGCTTTCATAAGATAAAACACAACACATACCAGGGGCATACTGAAAGTCGTGAGCAACATTTTTCACAACCTTAATCTTTATTTGTAAGTGAAACCAAGTATGTCATCTCAATTTACAGACCTTTCTTTCACTTTTTCACATAGTCTCCTTTTTTTGCACACATGTTTCCCATCGTTCTGCAAGTTTGAAAATATCCTTGCGACAGAATTTCGGATATTATTTGTAGCAATCTCGATTTTTATATAGATTACCCACAGATAGACAATCAACTATATAGTTAACTTTAGTCTGAGTGTTTGAAATGCTGACAATACCATATAAACAGTCAGCAGAAGCAGCTATGTTACTCTAGAAGTCATTTATGAAGTAACTCTTGAATAATTATTCTCACGAGGAAGAGTTCACTGCGTACCAATCTTCCCATCTCACAAAAGGGTGAATCGAACTTGGGTCTCCAGATCCTTAAGTCATTTTGAAACTACAGTAATTTATTGGTAATTTTACGTTACAGCCCATTCATAACAAATGTATACTGTAGTGTAGTAACAGTATAGATTAGTGTATAATTTGGTAGTTTTAAGTTAAGTGATATCAATTATGATTTATGTCTGTCTAACATCAATTTGCCTTTCTTATAAATGTTCATCTTATTTGACTTTTTCTGTCTAGTCAAGTCAAGTCATATCTATAAAATTCTATAATTTTGGCAACTTTTAATAAAGGAAGATTTTAAAATTAATGAAACAAATAAAAATGAATAGGGCACAAAAATGGTAACACTGCTATTGGAAATTCCATATAGTTTTTAGCTTCAATATTGAATTTCTTTCTTTCTTTCTTTCTTTCTTTCTTTCTTTCTTTCTTTCTTTCTTTCTTTCTTTCTTCATCGTAGTTTAACCTCTCCTTTTTAGGATTTAAGCGACCCATATAATACTTTCTTGACCAGACAAGGACATGGAGGGCCTCCCCGGATGAGTGATCAGCCCAATGCCGGGGCCACCTCCGCACCTCCGAGACAACACGAACACATAGGACGGAGACACACCATTCACTCACACACACACACTCACTTCGAACAAGGCGAGGATGGGGATGAAGATAATAATGACGGCCAGATGATATCCGGGGACCACAAGGGCCTAAAGTTACCTGACATTTGTCTCACAGGTGAGGGAAAACCCCGGAAAAAAACCTCACCTAGGTAAATTATCCCGACCAGAATCGAACCCGGGCCCGCTGCATGAGAGGAGTGAACGCTTCCCCTGAGTAACAGCGGTGGATTAATATTGAATTTAAATTTCATTATTCTGGAATCCTATTATTACTTTAATTAATTACTAACCGAAATATATAATTTCCTGGGAAATAAACTGAATCCTGCGCAAAATATCACGATCTGCTAAATCACATGGTACCAGAAGTGGATAGTTGGAAATATATCACAATGAAATTACAATAAAAGAGATGGGTAATAATCTGGTGAACACATTTTATGCTTTCGTCGGCTCCTGAACATTAAATTATCACGTATTAGCAATAATCACCGGACGAGATTAGATTTCCATTTGCACACCATTTTAATATGAGGGGGTTGGATGGTAATTACATATTCACTGGAAATGAGAAGCGCAATCTACCTGCCAAACCCAATCATTTTCAACACCTGCCGCAGATTTTTAATGTCGCATATCCAGTAAATTGCACGTGCGCTTTTTATTACGATGAGATAAATTGACAAAAGGTTTCAGGATTTAGGCCTACTTTATTAACGATTTGGAAACCTAGACTATGTTTTGTTCATTACTTCATTACTTCTCACATAAGGCATTAAGGGGACCTACCTGTGAAATTTGCCGAAATGGCACAAAAACAATTTGTTGCTCTTTTGCATATTAATTAAGACCAATTCTTAGTCAGTAAAAGAATGCAATACTTTTAGCGCAGGTGCATTTGATGCTCCTAATTTTCTGCGCATGTGCTGATAATTTCAATTATAAAGCACTAATTACTTTCTCATCAGATATTTAAAACTACAGTGCCAGTCATTTTCTTAGTAATACTGGAAAGGAATTCGTGTATTTTCCAGGTTATTACTCTATGGAGATTGTTCTTTAGGCCCATATAAGGAGCAGGACGGCTTTATAGATAAAAAATGTTGTGTATCCAGGGCCGTATTTCTAAATAGGCTAAGTAGACTGCAGCCTAGAGCGGCAAATTTTCAGGGGCGGCAGTTTGGCAATTTATTCAAAAGTTAAAATCAAGTAAGTTATTTAAGAAATCTCGTAAGAAAGCTATGTAAATTTGAACATGAAGATTAAGTGGGGTTAGTTGTTTTAGAGAAGTTTGTATATTTTTCAACAAATAAACCAGTAATTAACTACATTTTGTGTAATTTCATTTCACCGTGTAGGACAACTTAATTCAAATTGAACACAGTTCTCCAATTATGCAAAAGATAGTCATTAACATTAAAGTACAAAAATATGTTTAAAATAGTGTTCACTGATCTCCAAGATAAAATTAATTAATTAATTTCGAAACCCATTTCATTTTTAACGAATCTTAAAAGAAGTAAGTAAAAAAAAACAAGTAGATAACTAATTTTATTATATAATTTATTACGTAAACCATTAAAATTGTAGTTTTATCTAAACTAAAGGAACTTTGTGTTTAAAAAAGATGAAAACACCAATGAACTCTATCCATTTGTTGTACAAAACAAATGTATTAAGCAAATATTAACTATAGAGGGGGCTGAAATGGACTTTAGCCTATAGGCGGCATAATCTTAAATCCGGCCCTGTGTGTATCAACTTTATGATTGATTTTTTCAACATTCTTCCTCCGCATATTTCAGAGTATTCCTTGCGAAACAAATTTTAATTAACACTTTTAATCTTACAACATATATCCTAGATACATTAGCAAATAAAACTTACTAAATTGATTTTTAAATAAAAGACATCCGCGCCCTCATAAAATATTACTTATGATTGAAACAAAACTAAATTAAGTGAAATAATACTTAACTAAAAATAAAACTCTAAAATAGATATTTGATTCTATTACAGAGTAAGTAGTAACTTTCTTTGCTTTAAAGTGTCTACACATCTAATATGAAAATAGGTTCCGAAAATTTGAAAACTGAAAGGACTTTCTGCCACGAAATCCACTATAAAATCACAAAATATTAGTTTTATTAAGATCTAATAAATTTAAATCTCCAAAGGTTTTAGGGTTTATTGTGGCAAATACTTCCAGAATCAGGTAAAAATGAAGAAAATCGTCTTAAACCTATTCTTGATCCACATTAATATTATACATTAACATAATGAACTGTTTCAAGATTGGTTAAAAACTTTTACTCATTATGATGTATGATTGAATGTAACACATGACTGAACCTCTGCTGGAAGGAATTGAAGAATAACTGATAGCTTACTCCATTATGTTGTTATTATTGCAATTCTGCTTTGCATTTTACAATATTTTCAGACCCAACTCTAACATGTACTATTAGCAAGAGTGCAAGAGTAATGGATTGTATGCAGCTGACGCCGATATTTTTGAATACTAATAAAGATATTAATATTCATGAAAATATTATATAGTATTGGCTGTGGTCTGATATGTTTACCCGAGGAATCCAAACATAGAGCAATTCCACCAGCTTCTGACAGAATGTTTTGTGAAATATTACGGAGACAAATGAAACATCAGTTCCGCATTGTTCTATATGAATTCCACAAATATTTGCTTCAAGCAGAAATTCCTCTTATGGCAGACAGGAAAATAAACTTTATTTTGGTTAGGGAAATCCTATATAACTTACATGAATTGTTATTAGGCACTTTATACTCTGATGAATATTTTCTAAGTGAAATTATCAAATGAATTATTTAAGAAAACCATGGCGAGGCGAAAATTCCTGAATACTGCGCAAATTATTTATTGCAAAGCTCAAAATGTTTAATTCACACGTGGCAACAAAACAAACTTATCTGACGACTGAACAATTGTTTATTTTATCTCTCTACCCGTACCATAGGTAATATAGGCAGAGGCAGTAGGCCTATTGTGTTCGATCTGTTTTTGGAATAAATACAGGTTTTGAGATCTCTGAATCCAAAAATACAAATTTCAGAAACGTTGATGTGTGTTTCAGTCTGTATCAGTGAACGAACAAAAAATCGTATAAGTACAAACAAAAAAAAGAATGGTTTAGATTATTTACTGGGAATTTGATACGAAGACCAACGACGACTTTATCCTACATTTAATATCACTTTACGCAAATGTAATTTAATTTTTAGGGATTTTTTCAGATACCTTTAACGATTGTGTTTAAATTTTGTACACGAGTTACTTACCTAAGACCTAAAACTTTTATTTGAAACATTTTTTAGCAAAAATTATCTGAACTAGCCATACTTTTCACAAAGTCAAGCTTGCTTGGTAAACAAAATAATATCTTTTCAGCAAGCTGGAACAACTAAATACGTACTCCTTGCAATATGGTATCTTATTACAATTATATCAGAATGTAAAGTAGAGTTATAATGAACATATTTAGATTAGAGGAAGTCACTGTGACAGATCTTTGCCTTGAAATTAAATATTACCAAACTAGAATATTGTAGGAGAAAAATTCCTCTGACACTGGGATTTGAATCCAGGACATTTGGCTATCCGTGCCATTGCTCTACCAACTGAGCTAAGCCAGAGTTCACTGTACAGCGCCAGATGGAACCTCTCTCCTATGACTGATTAAGGGCAATTAACGGCAATCAGTCGGCAATTAACGGCAATCAGTCGGCAATTAACGGCAATCAGTCGGCAATTAACGGCAATCAGTCGGCAATTAACGGCAATCAGTCGGTAATTAACGGCAATCAGTCGGCAATTAACGGCAATCAGTCGGAAATTAACGGAAATCAGTCATAGGATAGAGGTTCCACCTGGCGCTGTAAAGTGAACTCTGGCATAGCACAGTTGGTAGAGCAATGGCACGGATAGCCAAATGTCCTGGGTTTAAATTCCAATGTCAAAGGAAATTTTCTTCTATAATATTCTCATGTGATGTCCAACAGAGACAATAATCTGTGGTTCATGAATGCATATATATATATATATATATATATATATATATATATATATATATATACATATATATATATAGAGAGAGAGAGAGACAATAATCTGTGGTTCATGAATGCATATATATATATATAGAGAGAGAGAGACAATAATCTGTGGTTCATGAATGCATATATATATATATATATATAGAAATAAAAAAGAAATAAACACTGGATGCCCGGCTAAACGTTGGATACAATAACTTTAAGAATGGAATAATGTACGAAACACCTAATGATACAAATGAAAAAGTTCTGCACACGGAAATGTTCCAGTTTATATAGCACTGGTAGTTATAAAGTTGTATGATTGAGGCTTTTGAAACTTCCATCCACAGCATCCACCTTCAATTACGTTACTAATATACAAACGTCGGTTTCTGATGAACGAGGTAAATTAAGCGGATAGATGCCATCCGGCAGAAAGTTCAAGAGTTCATTTGATTGTTATCATTGCTGTCAATGGCTTGATACACTTCACTGAGGCAGAGCGACTATTCGGAAAGAAATAACAGGAGGGAGCACAAAATGAGAGTCAGCTAGTCCATTAGTGGCTTCATGAATATTCATACGACCCTTGGGCGGTGCGTTCACTTTTCCATTGGGTGCCTGTCTCGACTTTTGCCTTCCAAATTCCAATTTATACTCGTATATTCCAAAACTCACTTCTCTCCGGAATTACTATTCAAGTTGTGTTTAACACTGGGTAAACACCAAAATCGTATCAAAGAAACGTAAGAGATGAAATTATATTACCAATGTTTTTAATTCAATAGTAAGCAAAAAGTAGATGGAAATTTTATTAAGTGGCATGTTAAAAATCAATCCAGTATAGCGGATATTATGAAAATGCCATAACTTTATATCTCCCATTAGTGTTATAGTTTTCATTATGACTGGGCCGTTATATAGTCTATACTTACTACATTAAATCCCCCCTAATATGTCTATGTTCGCTTACTCTTCCAAAACCCTTGGACCTAGAGGTCTGAAATTTTCACCATACGTTCTCCATGACCTGGGGAGTGTCCATTTCATCCTAATAGCACAGTCGGTCCGATCAACATTTAATTTTAAATTTTGGATAAGCTTATTTTTGTGCACTATGCAGTCCTGTGCACACAACGTACTCTAGCGGCGATGTTGGTAAGTTGTAGCGTTGTGGGCGCATCGATCATTCGGTTTCGGAACCTCAGTGTTGTGTTATTATTTACACACACAGAGTGAGTTTATTTATGTGCAGAGCTCAGTGTTTTGTCATTATTTTCACTTAATAATAAAATTCACTAAAAACTAAACTTATTATTTTGTTATCTCTTAACGGGCTTTTGTTTGTTAAAGAAAACAAAATACTTTTATTATAAAAATTCTACAAACTGATCAAGGAAACGACAGAAAGTAATAAACCCTGTTATGTTTAAAGACTATAAGGGTGGCGTGCACTAACCAGGAGTAAACCAAATTAAAGTAGTAAATCTAAGAAGGAAACCTGAAATAAACAAAAACCAGTAGCACTGTCTCACTCTAGCACATCACTCATATTACTTAAAGAGTGAGAGAGAGAAACTGGCTTTTGTTTACTTCAGGTTTTCTTCTTGGATATACTAATTTAGTTTAGTTTACTCCTGGTTAGTGCACGTCACCCTGATGCCGGTTGTCGACCAAGAGCTAAGCTAGCTTAGCTTAGCTTAGCTCACATACAGTGAGGGATTTCATATATAGTTGTGCCGGACTTCACATGTAGTTTTGTCGGCACAACTACATATGAAATCCCACACTGTATGTGAGCTAAGCTAAACTAACTTAGCTTAGTTCTTGGTCGACAACTGGCATTAAGGTTTAAAATAATGGAAACTCTGTAAGGAATGCGATTTTTCTACGTCCTCGTTCAAGAATGAATGAGAAGTTGTCAAAACTAAGTTAACGACAGGTAGAAACGTATACTAAGCAAAAACCCAGCCTCGGGTAATGAAACACAAAGGTTACGAAAGATCGCGTACACAAAACAAATGTTTGGAATAATTAGATGTGGGTGAGAGTAGCGAAGCGTCTTAGCTAGTTTATTGAAGCGTCTCCAAGAGAAATTTGCATTCTGGTGGAGAAACCCAGTGACTTTCATTTCGAATTTGCTGTCTACCCACTCCTTAATTTTCTTTCATTAACAAGTACAGTTCTCTCCGAATGAAATGCACGTTTCGAGTATTTACACGAAACTCTGCTTCCAAGAGCCCTTCCATTTCCTCTCAGCTTGAATTAGAGATCGTGTTGCAGTAACAGCGAAAACGTTTACTGAAGTGACAGGAATCTAAGCACAGCCACATTACGTACAATGTTTGCATTCTATTTATAGGCCTTTTTACTCAATGTAATCTGCAAATATCGTCAAATGAAACTAAAGTAATGGCATTCCATGGAAAGAATTCAATAAGAGTGAACTAGTGTATTCTTATTACTAGGGGGCGGATTTCTATGACATGTCACATTTTTCCCCTTTGCACTATTTCAGGTTTCCGACTAATTTAAACCCGATTCCAAGCAACCTAATGAAAATGGAACGGCTTTTATTGTGCATATAACTGCATATTTAGGAAATTTTCAACTATTGTAGCATATTTAGTATGAATATGCATATTTGGGTAATGTTTTTGGCATATTTGTGTGCATATTAAAGAAATTTTGAAGTTTCATATCATATTTTGTAAATTTTGCATTGTAATGAGAATTTACAGTTATTTTAAATAATTAACATTATATTTTAATAAAATATATTGAATGAAACTTGACCAATTTTATTGGTCATATTTTAATGTTTTTTAGGTCATAAATGCATGCATATATCCTATTTTCTAGGTCACAGAAATCCGCCCCTAGTTATAGAACTATGTTAGTGTATTTGTTGGTTCCTTTTCTCTCTCTCTCTCTCTCTCTCTCACTCACTCTCTCTCTGTCTCTGTCTCTCTGATTGAGTGTAAGAGAAGGCCTTAACTCTGCCGGATTAAATAAAGATTTATTATTATTATTATAGTAGTAGTATTATTATTATAGAACAAGTAATGGTTTGTAATTACTCGGAGTTTCCTCAGGCAGTGGCAAAACAAAAGACGTTATCAGAAAATTAAACTTGTTTGAAAATATTTGCGATGCTATCAGAAGAACGTAGGTAAAGTATAAAAAAAAAAGCAGAGGAAATCTTCTTAAATTTTATAAGATTCTAGCTATGCCTATTCTGCAGTGTGGTTCGAAATCATGGACTCTTAGAGTAAAAAAAAAAAAAAAAAGATTGGCAGCATCAGGAATGAAATTTCTGAAACATGTGACAGGATATAGCCTACTCTTCAGATAAGGAAAAGATGAGAACATTCGCAAAGAATTACAAATAGTGAAATAAGTAAAATATAAGAATGTAGAAGAAAATTGTGTGAACATAACGGCAGAATGAATGAGGAAAGGCTGTCTTAAAAGATTATAAATTAAATCCTTCAAGGACATAGAACTCGAGGACGACCAGTGAATAGATGGAGCTCAGTAACTATAAGGAGCCGGAACAGATCAGAAAGGGTCTAATTCACGAAAATAGATGATGATGTTGATGATGATGATAATGATAACTGAGCTGCGATCGTGAAAAATGTAATGTAATATAGGAACATAATTTAAAACAAACTGGAAGCAAGTGCAGGCAATTGAAGTTGCCACCATGACTGTATGAACGGGAAATGGTTGAAAAACACTGTCATAGAAAAATGAACAAATAAATTTCAGTAATAATTTTGGGTTTCTTTATCACCAGGGCCCGGATTCTAATGACATGTCATCTTTTTATTGATGCTGCATAGACATAGCCAACTTGTGGATAAATCCTAATCATTGCCTCTAGATTATAGAAATGCATTTTTATTAGGTCATTTTTGTAATTTTATGCAATTTTATATGTTTAGGGGAATTATTTCAATTTAGGTCATTATTTTGTTATTTTCTTGTCATTTTCTTCCTTATTTAGTCATTTTCATGTAATTACATTGAGTATATTAACTTTTTTTCGTCGCTAGCGGTGCTGTCTTTGAAGTGTTTTTTTTCCTTCTTTTTAATGCAAGAAGGAAAAATTCGGCGTTACAGTGTTGACATGTCTCAGTCGGAAGTGAGAATTAAAGAAACGCCAAAATTTTGTATTATATTACTATTACTTATATGACTTGGCACCGGAGTCCGCCACCTGCTTGGATTTGAGAGTGCAAACTACTGTTTACCCTCAATAAACAATAATATAATCCGGCAGACCACAAAAGGATGTGCCGAATTTTGACTCACCAGTACCTCAGTGCCAGTATAAATTTCCGTGAGAAAAGAACATTCACAACATTACAATTATTTACAGTTTTTACAATTATGTATAAACTAGTCAATAACTTCGTGTGTACAATAATATTTTTTTATAAATAAAATATCAGTTTTTAGGTAATTTTTCAAACAATTTTAGGTCATCAGAATCCGGGCCCTGTTTATCACCTTATACCCTCAATAAAATGTGTAGGAGTATATTAAAGACACACAACACTAGTAGGCCTATCTTATTGTTCACCTTATCTTTGCTGATGTCAGTAATAAAAACACTATTACACTTGAGAGTCAAACAAAATAAAAATCTATCTTCGCACATAAAAAAACATAAAATAGAAGTAAAACTGATTTAGAATTACTGTGTTCCTGCTGGTGTATTGTACTATAAAATATCTCCTACTATACCATTACTTACTCACTTACTCAATGGAACCCTAAGGTTTATTGCCGCGCTTACCTGAGCCAGCCATTCAACCTTATTCTGTGCTAACTCCATCCAATCATCTCTCGCAAATCCCACTTCCCTCAAATCTATCCTAATTTTATCCACTCACCTACGTCTAGGTCTTCTAGGTGGTCTTTTTCCTTCGGGTCTCCCAACTATAACATTAGGAGTATAAAATATATCCTACTATACAATTAGGAGTACCAGACACCAACAAGAATGCATAGTGATTCTAAATGAGTTCTACTTCTATTTTATAGCCTATGTTTTCATGTGTGACTATAAACCTTTATTGGTGTTTTAACTTTTTCACTCTCAAGTGTAATAGTTTTTTATTACTGACATCTGCAAACATAACCTGCACACTAATATAGGCCTCTAGTGTCGTGTGCCTTTAATATATAACTATATATATCTTATTGAGGGTATAAGATGGTAAAGAAATCCAACATTATTACTATGACCCTCATTTGACTAAAATCTATTAACAATATGAATATTTATGCAATAGGCTACGTAAAGTCATTTATAAATTCGTTATTCTCCGTTCATGTTTACCAGCTCATGTTTTACGTATGATTTATTTAGCCCTAATTCATTCTATTATTCAATATGGCATTATTGGGTGGGGAGGAGTTGCAAAAACGATCCTCAGCCCTTTGCTTTGTCTTCAAAAACGCATCATAAAGATTAGTTTATATAAGCCTCCAGAATATTCTTCCAAATAATTATTTTCTGAATTCAACGTTTTCATCATATACCAAATTTACAAGTATGTCATACTGGATTATTTTCATAAACATCGTGACAATTACAAGTCAGAATCTCACGTATATAACACACGAAGGAATCAATTTAATTTATTAATTGAACCAAAAAAATGTTACAACTGCTGGATCTAAGCACTGTTCAAGTTTCGGCCCAAGACTATTCCATTCATTTATTACCAACCATCCTGATCTAAACAGCTTAAACAACAAACAATTTAGGTCTAATTTTAGAAAATTTATATAATTATTACTTTTGTTTTCTACTATTACTGTTATAACATTTTTCATATTAAACTTTAAAATTTTGATAGAACTTAATTTCTTTGTTATTATTATTATTGTATTACCTCGTATTGTAAATAGAACATGTTCTAACCTTTTATACATAATATTTTGTCATACTTCTCCAAATTATGTATAGTTTTAAGTAATTATTTAGTATAAGTTTTTCTAATATATTGAACTGAACCACCCCCGAACACAAGCTCTGCTTCTTCGGGTGGTGTATCAACTTTTGTATATATTTTTCTTGTAATTTGGAACACAAGCTCTGCTTCTTCGGGTGGTGTATCAACTTTTGTATATATTTTTCGTGTAATTTGGAACAATAAATTGTAGTTGTAATTGTAATTAATTTCAGTAGTTTATGTTAATATGTTGCACTGCTGTTGATCTAAGGCCTGAGGTATGCACAGTTTCATTACACAGAAAAATGTTGACCATTCTCATTATATTATTGCTAGAGGGTAGTCGGGTACGTGCTATTAAAATGCACCCTGAAGGACGAAGTGAGCAATTGGGTCAAACAGCCGCGAGACTTCGAGCAAAGAATTGGATTTGGTTGACGTACAGATACAACTGCTGCGAATCATCTCGCTCAGATTATCTGCCTTTGAATCGAGTTTAAATTGAATTTCACGACAATGATGGATTGCGCCTCTCTTACCGGTGAATTAACCTGTAAGCACATTGATTTTACTATATATAGCTCAATTTAGGAAATTGCTTTATCTGTTTGGAGCTTAGTACACAAAGGTCTACTGCACGGTGAAGCCAATACGATTCTATATCCTGTTATTTGGATTTAAATTTATTGCTTACAGTGTATGTTTTGGAAAAATACATATTATACTCAAGTGATTTTCTTTGCTTGGTAAATAGGTTCAATGCAATCTATTGTCGTACGTCGAAAGCTATGAATAGCTGACAGAGCTTTGGTATTCAGCTGTTTAATCTTTTACCTACTAAAGCTACGAGTATAAGTTTTTTTGCGTTTTAAAAGGATATTGCATGAATGGTTAACTCTTAAGGCTTTTTACACTATTGACGAAGTTTTTGAAATTGGTTTTACTGATATAAATGTTTGATAAATCACCTGCATACACTATGTCTAGTGTTCAACGTACGTATATGTTTATGGAATTGTATGTAACTTATTACATCGACATGGCGTATTGTACTATATTGTATTTAATGGCTAAATAATAATAATAATAATAATAATAATAATAATAATAATTATTATTATTATTATTATTATTATTACTTTAAGTACAGTAAGTAGACGAAGTACTGTGTCCAATGATACTTACTTACTTACTCAATGGCAAGCTAAAGGAATATTATCTATTTTATTGAAGCCGAAGATTCATTGCCGTGCTTGTTCGCCATTCAACCCTATTCTGTGCTAACTATAACCATCCCTCGCAAATCCTACTTCCCTTAAATCTATTCTATTATTGTCCTCCCTCCTATATCTAGGCACTGTGTCCAATGATAAGTTTTCAAAAATGTAATGCGAACAACACAGGTCGAGAACAAACAGTAATATAAACACATTTCACAATTAGGGCCAATACCTTCTGCGGATGTGACACAAATCCGTGATCATATTCTCTTACTTTTACCACCATTTTGCATGCAAAAAATATTTCATTAATACTGATTTTCTCGAGAACGGCTCTATTTTTTCCCCTTTGCACACAATGTGCATTTACTTTCTTTAAATTTCTGAAGGGTGGTTATAAACCAGACATAATGTTTATCAACACACTCTTTTAGCGAATAATACACCTACCAATGAGGATGAAACAACTGAATAAGCTCTTTCTCACTAAACGGACATGCTGATCTAATTTCAATGACCGACACAGTATAATTACAGGAGTATAGAATCTAGTTTACAGATAAAGAAGTACAATTTTTAATATCTAAGACATATAACTCTACAAACCGATGATTAGTCAAAAATTCCTTGAGAAGAATAATTTATATACATAAACCTCATACCACATATGGTTGCTACGGAAATACAAATTCAGTATAAAAGCTTTTAAAAATCGGACCTAATTGTAAGCCCTCCGGTAGCGTGTTGGCAACCCCACGAACAAGAAAAACCAATCAAATCCAATACATATAACCTTATATAATTATTGATAGGGAGGGGGTTAGACAGGTTCAAGTCCCGCGGAGGCAACTTTTTATTTTTGTATAGGCCTACTAGGCATGGGGGTACTCAACTAATATGTTGCTTTGCATAGCTTGATGAAATATATTTTCTTTAAGCAGTTTAACTAAATGTAAAAAACACAAAAAGGACAAAATGCCGTTAGGTAGTGTGAAAAAAAATCTTCCTCATAATAATACTATTCTAAAGTATTTAAAAATTATTCAAATAAATTTCGCTTACATTATGTAAGTTGAATTCTTAATTTTCTGGTAATTAAATTCACTTAATAGAAAATTGTATAAATACTCATAATGTGTTAATTTTGTTAATTGATAGGGGATAAGAGAGGGTTCGAGTCCCGCGGGGGCAACTTTTTATTTTTAAATACTAGGCATGTTAGTACACAACAAATATGTTGTTTGTGATACCTTGAGGAAATAAACTCTTTTAAGCATTTTAACTGAAAGTAAAAGAAAATAAACAAAAATAAATCCGAAAAATGAAAAAAGTGCAATTAGGTAGTTGAAAAAAAAATATCTTGGCCCCAGAATAATTAATTACTATTATAAAGGATAAAACATTTATTCAAATAAATTTCGCTTACGTTATATAAGTTGAATTCGTAATTTTCCGCTAATGAAATTAATTTTAATATAAAATTGTATATAGCCTATACTCATAATGTTTTAACTTTGTTAATTTGAGATATTGATTGAGTTGAATTTTTAAAATCAAAACGAAATCTGTCTCCTACGACATTTTTAAGGGTATGAACTTGACTTATTTATGTGAGGTTATTTTATGCTTGTTTTAGAAATTTATTGACGGATTCATTTATATTGTTTTGTATTTTTTGTAGGATTTTTTCTTCAGAAAAATGAACGTAACTCTCCTGGGGTTACAATAAACATATATTTTTACGAATAACCAAGGTGTATACAGAAAATCTAATTGTACATTCTACTGCACATATTATGAAGTATAATGTGAAAAAAAATCAATGCTGTTGCGTCGGTATTTTTGTGGGAGAAGATAGATTTTGACTGTTTCAAAATAACATGGAAATCGAAGAGAAAAAACAGTGATTAAAGTTTGTATTTCTAGCACTTGGAAGGTCGCTGAGTTTTAATAATGGTGTAGTAGCATCTGTTCCATGCGTCAAAAGGCATACAATTTTAAAAAGGTATACTTCACAGAATGATTGATTTGACACTAAAATAAAGAAATAAAAAGCCAACACGTCTCTCGTCCATTAAAGACAAGTACAATAATTTCTTATGTGAAGTACAGAGATGTTGTCATATCGTGAAAATAAGCTAATTTCTGAATTAATAAAATGAGACTAAAGAAAATTATTCCTCACATTTTTTTATATTTTTACATCTGACAACCTCATATCTTCCAGAATGTAATATATGAGCCTAATAATGCATGATTAATAATAATAATAATAGTAATAATAATAATAATAATAATAATAATAATAATAATAATAATAATAATAATAATAATAATAATAATGAGACTATTATAGGAGAAAAATTCCTCCGACACTGGGACTTGAACCCAGGACCTTTGGCTATTCGCGCCAATGCTCTACCAACTGAGCTAAGCCGGAGTTCAATTTCACAGCGCCGGATGGAACCTCTCTCCTATAATATTCTCATGTAATGTCCAACAGAGAAAATAATCTGTGGTTCATGAAAGCTTATATATCTATCTTGAATGTCAACTGTACAATAACAGTGGGAACCCGGTCACAAAAATCACTAATTAGTGTGCCTCACAGTACTGCATATGACATAACTTGTCTGTCTGTGAGGTAGACCATTAGGGCAATTAGTCATAGGAGAGAGGTTCCATCCGGCGCTGTGAATTGAACTCCGGCTTAGCTCAGTTGGTAGAGCATTGGCGCGAATAGCCAAAGGTCCTGGGTTCAAGTCCCAGTGTCGGAGGAATTTTTCTCCTATAATATTCTCATGTAATGTCCAACAGAGACAATAATCTGTGGTTCATGAAAGCTTATATATCTATAATAGTAATAATGATAAAAATGAATCTATGGATCGAACTGTAAAAGGTTCCAATATATTTGGAATACTTTATGATCAAAGATACGAGTAAAGAAATTCATTCAAAACTCTTGATAAAATAAAGTACCAGACAGGCAGGCCCAAAGACATATTTAAGAAAGTTCTGATTAAACGGACATGCTGATCTAATTTCAATGACCAGCACAGTATGATTATAGACTATTTGTGTTTAGCTTACAGGTAAATAAAATAAAAATATTAATATCTAAGTCATTTAACTCTAGAAACCGATGATTAGTCGAAACATTCGCTGAAAAGAATAATTTATTTATATGAACTTCATACTACATACAGTTGCTAAGGAACCACTAATTCAGTATAAAAGCTTTAAAAAATCAGAATTATTGTAAGCCTCCGGTAGCGTATTGGCAACCCCACAAACTACATCAATCAAATCCAAAACATATAACGATAATTAATGATTGATATGGGGTAAGACGGGTTCAAGTCCCGCGGAGGCAACTTTTTATTTTTGTATACTAGGCATGGGAGTACTCAACTAATATGTTGCTTTGCATAGCTTGATGAAATATATTTTCTTTAAGCAGTTTAACTGAATTTAAAGAAAACGCAGAATTAATAAAAAATATATAAATAAAAAAATTTAAATAAATAAATTTAAATAAATAAAAAAATTAAATAAAAATACAGAAATAAAAAAAAATATTTACTGTATATATTGTTGTGTAAGCTATAACCCTAACATGCCTTTTCTGGCAAAATAGGGTTCATAAAGACTTGGAGATACAATAAATAAATAAATAAAGACAACGCAGATATATCCGAAATAGAAGACAAAACTGCAGCTGGGTTGCTGGCGTGAGAAAAAAATCTTCCCCAGAGCAATCATAGCTACTATCATAAAGGCTTTAACAAATTATTCAAGTAAATTTTGCTTACGTTATTTATGTTGAATCCGTAATTTATCCGATAATGAAAGTCATTTTAATAGAAAAATGTATATATATTCATAACGTTTTAACTTAACGCTATCTGACGGGTTCGAGTCCCGCGAAGGCAACTTTTTATTTTTGTATATTACACATGTGACTACACAACGAATATATTGCTTTTCATTAGTTTGAAGAATGATTATTTTTTAAGCATTTTAATTAAATGTAAAAGAAAATAAACATAAATAAATAAGAGAAAAGAAGATAAAAATGCAGTCAAGTAATGTGAAAGCAAAATATTCCCCAGAATAATTACTATTCTAATGGATTTATAACTTGTTCAAATAAATGTAGCTTACGTTATGTAAGTTAAATTCATTACTTTCCGGCAATGAAATTAATTTTAATAGGAAAAATGTATACATACGCATAACGTTTTAATTTCGTTAATTGATAGGGGATATGAAGTGTTCGAATCCCGCGGAGGCAACTTTTTATTTTTGTATACTAGACATGGATGTACACAACAAATATATTCCTTTGCATAGCTTTAGGAAATATACTTTCCTAAGCATTTTAACTGAATGTAAAATAAAATAAAATAAAATAAGTATATTGAGAAAACGTTTCATAGTTGCAACTCCATTTTTGGGGAGAAAATACATTTTATATGTGGTAAAATAATATACAAATATGACCGAAGATAAAGTTTGCGTCACCAGCAGTTAGAAGCGCACTGAGATTTAAAAATGGTGTAGTAGCACATGATTCTTGCGTCAGAAGACATATAATTTTGCACAGATATAGCCTACTTTAGGGTAGGATTGATTTGACACTAAAATAAATAAAAAATAGTAATTTTTACCATAACTGTTAAAACGACATTTCAGTCGTCCGTTAATGACAACTACAAAAATATCTTATGTGAACTCAAGTACTGGCACACAGATGCTCTAAAATTAAGCTATTTTTTTAATTAACGAAATGAGACTAAAGCAAATTATTCATAATAATTTTTAGTATTTCTTTTATCTGAAGCCCTCCTACAATTATTGTTCTAACAATATCAATATGTACTGTTGTGTTAAGGAGAATAATATAAATAATGACAATGATGAAAATGAACCCATCGATCAAACTGTGAAGATTCCGATATATGGAGAGAGTGATCAATTAATGAAAGATCTGCTATTACTAATGTTAAACCGGACACATAACATAATTGTGATTCTTTCTTGTGATAGTATCTCTGCAATCTTATAGATCAGTGGTCCTCAACCCAAGGCCCGTGACTTAATAGTTGGCGGCACGAAAAAAACAAGTACTAATTTGAAGTAGAATGCCAATATTGACAATTTAGTGATAAAGAAACAGTGTCAGGTCTCACAATAAATTCAGGTATATTACTGTGCTTTGTGTTATTCAATACTGCAAAGTGGAACACAAAACATAAAACACACACATGTATAATGTTAGGTATTTCAATTATTTTCATTTTCCTACTGAGCTGTATAATTTGATTTTCTTAAAATACACTCCACCTATGCTCAGTATGTATTCAAATTTTAAGACATCTAACCTATTTTAAAACATAATTTATCCCTTGACATTTACCTTGTTTAAAAGTAGTATAAGCTACTGGTCTATAAATAAATAAAATACTTATGTACATATAATACAATAGTAAAAACCTTATTAAAATTCTTAACTCATTAAAAAAAATTTTAAAGTCCTTAAAATTGTTCAAGTCTTGTGTTAAAATGCAGATGTCTTCTTACACGACGCGTTTCGACGTTAATTTCGTCATCTTCAGGTCTATAAAACATATTATAGGTATTAAAATTTGTTGTTGTATTATGAATAGTGTGTGGTATTTATGTGATATTTAAAACTTACGCACATTTTGAGTAATTCGTGCAGACCAACAACAGCTGCCAATACATACTGAGCATAGGTGGAGTGTATACTATTAACAAAAGCAAATGTTAGGTATTCCCTACAGTAATTGTAATTAATTGATATAATTGCGTTACGTAAGTATCATGTTATTAATAATCATTAAATCAAATGCGGCTCGCTAGTCTTTTCACCAAAAAGAAAATGCCCCTTTAGCTTTTTTTTTTTTATTTGTGTGCCCACCCTTTCCCCCGGAGTGCCTAGCAATGAAGCCAAAAACTCCGGTCAAACCAAATTTTGGTGACCATTTGTGCTGTGTGTTCCTATAGTGCCCTTGTGTGCATCCATGTGGGATGATTGAGGTTATGTCGTTTTGGGCTGTGTGCTTGTACAAGTGTCTTTATTTTGAGTTAGTGTTTGCCTTGCGCTGATCGGCTTTTAGTGCTGTGTTGGGTAGTGTGCTGCGTGTGTTTATGTTAGGATCTAAGTTGTTGTGCTGTGTTATTGTGTGAGGGGATTTTGGTCCAGCCCGGCATTTGCCTGTGAGCAGGGGAAACCTCTCTAAAACCCTGCTCGGGCTGGGTGGAGGGTTTGCCCAATGGGGCTTGCCCTTCACATGGTGTTTAATTTCCGTCTTCGTCTTGTTTCTCGAGGAGCGCTTGCTTGGCGAAGGCTTTTAGCGCTGGGAAGGAATTTTTTAGAGTCCAGAACTTGAGATCAGGTGCCCAGACTTCGTTTGCATTTCTAGCAGCTTCGTGTAAAAGTAGTCTGGCGTCTGTGTACCGGGAGCAGGTGTAGAGCATGTGGTACATGGTATCCTGCTCGCTGTCTTCACATGCACAGAGATCATCTTCGGCAAGATTGAAGCGTATGAGATTGGCAGCAAAGTTCCCGTGACCTGTTAGGATTTGCGTAACATAGTGGTCGGGTTTGATCCAGATCATTTTGAGTCTGCTTTGGACGTTTGGGAAGAAGTCCCTTGTGATTTTCCCTTGAGGGGATTCCGTCCAGTTTTGTTGCCAGATGCAAGTGAGCGCGTTGAAAAGTTGTTTATAAAGCTGGTGTTTATCAAATGTTTCGAACTCATTTTGTTCTAATTGTAGGTTGTCCAAATGGATGGGGATTTGTCGTCGAATCTTATACCTCAGTGATCGTTCCTGTAGGAGGAATTTCTACCGGAAGGACACCGGCTATTACATGCAGAGCATTGTGAGACGTGGTAGCGTAGGCCTTCGTGGCTCGGAGGAGTGATGATCTTTGGGCTGATCGGAGTTTCCGAATGTGGTGCGCGTTGATCTTAGGTGCCCAGGCATTGGCAGCGTAGGTTACTATCGGGACAAAAACGGCATTATATAGAATTCTATAGTTGGTGAAGCGGTAGCCCCATTCATGGCCAGACAGTCTGGCTAGAGCTTGAGTTAGGTTGTTTGCTGTTGCGGCTATTTTTTGTACGTGTGCGGTGACTTTGTATCCTTCCTGGAGGGTTATGCCTAAATATCGTACTTCTCTGGTGTAAGGGAGCCGGGAATGCCCCATGCGTACCCTAGGGGGGTGTGTAGTTAATTTGCCTTTGAGAAGCATGGTCTGTGTTTTAGTTCCAGAAATTTTGAGTTTTGCATCTTTCGACCATAGGTCGAGAATGTTTAGCGCCCTGTTTGATTTAGCCTCGAGTTCTGCTCTGGACTCTCCTTCAACTATCAGTGCAGCGTCGTCGGCATAGGCTATTACTTCGGCATCATCAGTCTGGTCTATTCGTCTTAAGGCTTCATCAAACACCAGGTTCCATAACTTGGGTCCCAGTACTGAGCCCTGGGGGCACCCTTTGGTTACGGCCTTTGTGTGCGTATGCAGTCTGTCGCGTAGCGTGATTTGTCTGGCTCGGAAGTAGTCACATATTACGGCGTAAGCGTCTTGTGGGCAGTTTATCCGACGCAGTCTTTCCAAGGCGTGTGGCCACCAGACATTGTCAAAAGCTCCTTCAATGTCTATAAAAATTGCTAACACGTACTTTGAGTTGGATGTTTCTACTCTTTGTCGGAGCAGTGAAGCTAAAAAACATTTGAAGACCACTGGTATAGACTCTGTAAACGCCTGATGATCAGCAATTAGACTACACGCATCACATAACTGTAGCCGCCACCGCAGTCGTGACGGGTTTTAAACTTGTCACTGCTACTGGCCTATAAGATTAAGAGAACAATGCTTTATATAAAATGTAAGGATTTTTATCCGCGTTTAAATTTTTTCATTTATGAAAACCAGCTATTGAATAACTATATTACTTGCAAAGAATATGTGTTTTACTTAGAAAAATATTTTTTGTTCGACTATACCAAATAATATGCAAAATACTTAAGATGTAACGGTATAATAGTGATACTCATTTCGAAACTGTTTTCCATTATGACATCGGTGTGTTATTACCGAACTACCTTCAGACCTTCAGACTAGTAACTGGAAACTGCTTAATGAACATAATTAAAATAAAATAAAAACTGTTCGTGTTAATTATAATAACATACTAAAATTAATTCACTTCTTGTTGTAAAAATCCGTTGGTTTCAAGAAAACGAGCAAACGAAAGCTTCGATTTTACCAACGCTATGATACGCCATCTGTTGGAGAAGACAAGAACTACGACAACCAGCTGACGCGAAGGTCAACGAGCCGTTTGTATGAGTGAATATAAAATCTCCAAACTTAAAACATTTGAACTAGTCATGGTCGAACAAAAGCAGTCGTATGCAAATTGCCAATGATGGTAATTAAGATAATCGTATGAAAATTGTGACTCACTTCGCTCGTTTCATAAATATTCTCGTTATGTTAATAAATGCCATTATAGGTTTCTTGCAAAAGGTACTAATATAATATTATGAAAGTGTATCTCAATGGCACCCCCTAAACAGAGCAGTTATCTCCGAGAACTATTATATGTGCTGGAAAGGTGAAGTCAGATTGAAAAATTCAATGTCATAGCCGGGATTTGAAACAGGATCTTCGGATCTCCGTGCCGCTGTTCTAACCACCTGAGCTACCATGGCAACATGCCGGTACAACATTAAGTTCTCCAAATGACTCACATATCCCAGTATACCACCAGGCGTTCTCAATAAAGAGATATCAACCCAGTGGCGACTTACAACCTGTAAGTACTTTAAGACCCGATCTTCATAGTAAACCGCTGGTAGGTCATAGTGGAATGATAATTATTTCACACTGGCCATGTGTAAGCTAAGATGGAAAGCTGAAGTCAGACTGAAAAATTCAATGCCATAGCCGGGATTTGAACCAGGATCTTCGGCTCTCCATGCCTCTGCTCTAACCATCTGAACTACCATGGCAACATGCCGGTACAACATTATTAAGTGCCAGTATGGTACTTTATGAGATTGTGTGGTGGACGAAAAAATGTCTGTCCGTCTGTCTGTCCGTCTGTCCGTGTGTCTGTACGCACCATAACTCAAATAAGCTTTTTCGGATTTTCATGAAACTTGGAAAACACATTTATAATGTCCATGGGAAGAACCCTATTGATATTGAACCAAATCGGTTCACCGGTACCGGAGTAATGCCCAATTTAGTGCCTATTTTAATAGATTTTAATATATTGAGTGATGGCGCCTTTCTATTAGAAAGGCGCCATCACTCAAATACGCTATATCGGATTTCCATGAAACTTGGTATACCCATTTATGACGTCCATAAGAAGTGCCTTATTGAATTTGAACCTAATCTGTTGACCGGTACCGGAGTAAAACCCAATTTAGTGTATATTTTAAAGACGCGGTAACTCAAATACGCTTTACCGGATTTTTATGAAACTTGGTATACACATTTATAATGTCCATGGGAAGACGTCTATTCATAATGGATAAAATCGGTTGACCTGTTTCGGAGTAATGCTCAATTTAGTGTCTATTTTATGGTAATATACGTATTCGAAAGAATTTATTAAAAAAATGAAAATCAGTTATCTTGACAACATAGCCTATTGTTTTACTGTGATCTTATAAGGCCTTGGAAATTAAAATACAGGTGGCTATGACAAAAAACATATTGATTTACATACGCTTATCCAACTAGACCGTTAAAATGACCCAGGTGGCCGAGATGGTAGACCTTTCTTCTTCCGTAAGCCCTGCTTAATGAATAAATCTGGAGCTTAACTTGGAAATCAATTTAAAAAAAACACATTCTGCATATCATAATTGCAGTCATAACTGATTAAAAAAAACATACTGGCACTTTGTTACATCAGTTCACCTGATTTTATTATTTTATGTGCTGTTCGATTAGCCAAGTGAACATAATGATATAAGTCTACAAAGGTAAATGACACAAGAAAATAAAGTCATGTGAAATCATGCACACTATGTACAGGAAAATCTAGCACAGATGATGTAAATGCAGTGTGTGGTCTTGCAGATATAATAATTTACTCCGAACAATAATGTATGATACATTTCCCAAGTCCTAACTTCGTCTCGCAAATACATTCATTATAGCCACTGTGAAATATTACGCAAAAGCATTGTTCCAAATGTATTTAAGTATCAATAAATCTGCCATAACCTCAATCCTTTCAATAACGGACACATTTTCCGGTGTAGCTGACCCAATTCAGAGCAATATGTAAAAAGTAATATTTCCATTACGAAATCAGGTCAGACAAACTAATAAATTCTATGCTTACTAAAAAATACACACCATCCACTCATGGTCCATTTGCTGTAATTCTAGCACAACACAGCAAGAGATAAGTTGGGTGCACTGAACCTGCATTGGTGGGTTACGTTTTAAACGGTGAGGTGAATACTGTATTCTAAGTCATATGACGTTATAAATTTCCTATATACAGAGTGTTAATGAATAACACCGAAATATTTTTACATGTGTATAGAGGGGAAATAGACAAGCAACTTTGGTTATGAGTAGGGCCCGGGGGTTTAGCCACAAAAACATTACATCAGGTTAGTGGTGACTGGGATATAGCCGTATATAAACACGAGGGAAGGGGTGACTCGCTTTCAGTGGCGCACTTTAATACGAACATTCAAGTTCAAGGACAGTGCAGCTAGTCCGGTGAAATGATAGACACAGCGTCATAGAATAGTTTGCACATTTAATCGTAAATCACAAAATATATTTCCTAGTAAAACGAACATAAATATAACAACCAATGCTTTAATATTTGTTAACAATATTCACAGTGAAAATTAAAAGACAATTTATACATTACGTCTGTGCATACGCTTTGTTGCAGTGAATGGCAATATACATTTTGAAGTTTTCAAAAGAAAAAATAACTTATATTTTCCTCCAAAGAATATCTTTAATGGTAAAAACTTCTCTCTACGTTTCATGACGTGACGGGGGGGATGAGATATTAGTGTTTCCCTTGTGTTGGTACACATCGGTCTTCTGTAGAACCATCCAGTGCACCTCGAAAGGTAAAAACAGTAGAAAAATCCTGCATTTTTCTGGAGAATTTTTATTTTATTTCTGCTGCACCTGTAGAAGTATTCCATCTTCAGGCTGACTCTTACCTATGAATAATTCCTCCACGAGTCTGTTCGCTTGTGCCATTTACATATTTTGTCTCTCTAGAAGAGTGATACATCTAGACAGTTGCCGAATGAACTTGATATTACTTAGTAGCTTTTCTAAACAAAAGGCTAAACATTTTCTGGAGCAGCACCCCCACTCATTTTAGCTATGATCCGCCACTGGTTGTCAAGAACGCACAACACTCAACGTCGTCAACAGAACACTAAACTGCCACATGCAGTGCAAGTTGTTTACTAACTCAGGAAGCTTTCTATGCCTTGTGCACCACTAACTTGACGAATTATTGGCTAAACCCCCGGGCCTAGTTATGAGACTTTTGCTCTATGAATTCAATTTTTCCTGTTACAACATAAAATCTTTCAGGGCATGGACGCCATTTACTTCTTACATTTGAAAAAAACTGCAAAACAAGGAAACTTAGTTGTTAACACTGGAGTTACGAGAGAAAAAAAACTAATGCAGTGGCGGCCAGTCAGGTGATTAGTCTATAATTTTTTTCAGATTATGGAAAAGCTAAATTATGATATAGCTGTTCATGAATGATTAAGAATCAGGTTTTTAGTGATCACTAAGAAGGTGTGAAGTCAACTTAATCAAAATTTTAACCCCATTTCGCTTCATTATTGACTTATGAGCACCAAATTGTAATGGCTTTAATGCCCTGTAGCATACACATTTTACGTCATACAGCAAATATTTTGTTATAAAAGTGGTTTGTCTATGTCCCCTCCATACACAGGTAAAATATTTCGGTGTTATTCATTAACACCATGTTTAGAAACGCATTTCATATTATTTTAATTACAGAAATGATTATGCGATTTTTATCGTTTCCCTAAATAATTAGAAGATTAAAAATTGAAGATTGCTATCAGTAACCTCTCCAGGATTGCTACTTGGGTTAAGTTTTGTTAATCCGCTGTTGAATTTAGTACGTAAAAATAATACTTAGAACTTTTTAAAAATTATAATAAATCTTAATACATCATGCCATAACGATGAAGGTTATGATTTTTTAAAAACAAGCTTTAGTTGCTAAAGGCAAACAGTACACTTTCAAAGATAATTAAGCAATGTAAATTAAGGATTCCGCTAGCCGGTTTACATGAGTCGAGAGGTTTTGCGTTGAAGATTATATTAATTAAACGTTTTTTGGAAATTGAACATTATTTTGATTATATACTGATCTGCACCTCCCCATGCTATAATATTAGGCCATATTTAATTAGGGAATACGCATAACTGTAGTAGCATGTTATGAGTGTATCATTAATTATACATTCCCGGATAATATCATTTAACAACAGAATGTAATCAGAAAATCCCTTAGGGACGATTGCACCAGATTGGCTATCACATATTACCAGAAATGCAGAGTATCAGGCACTGAGGGTTGAAGTGTCTATTGATTTTCCAGCGGTTGGGTGAAAGGATGAGTCTAAAACACCACCCCTATTCCAAATGACACCCTCGCATTATTTGCAACCCTCTGGAAACTTATATGAAAATCTATAACTCCAACTGTGTAGGAGGTCCTATCTCGATTAATAATGCAAAACCACTTGCAACATTTGTGCCGAGATCAAATTTATCGAAGGAAAACAAAAGAGTTCCCTAAGCTTTTATCGATGTAGCGAGTGGAGATAGAACACGCTGCGTTAACTCGGTAAGTGAAAGTACAGTGTGCTTCAAAAATCAATAGCTCAACGATTTCAATTGATAGAAAGTGACAAAGCACACCAAACTGTGTTAGAGTTGTACAAACTCAGGCTGGCAATGAGATCTGCTTGTCTGTAGGACTCAAATTTATTAACAATAACTAATTAAAAACTTTACACACATTCAAATTTATTAACATACACGCCCCAACTAAATAACCGTACAATAATACGGAAATAATGCCTATAAAATATCACTCACTTTTACATATTTTAATAGTATATTGCGATACAAGTGACGTAAGCGATGCATACGGATCGAGGAAAGAGTTTAAAAAAACGAGGTACTCGCGCCGAGTTTTTTCAATTTTCCGAGATCCGTTATGCGCTTACGGCACGAGTATTGCACGCTATTTTTTGCACGATGATTATTTACATCAATTTAATTATATTAATTGAGATATTACCTAAAAATATTATGTATATACATTATTGAAGATAGATGTTTATTTCAGAAAGTGATTCGCATGTGTTTGTTGTTATGGGAACAGAATATTTGTCCTGGGGGGCCTTGTCCATAAAGGCTTATATTATGATGTGTGGCGTAAGTTAATTCTTACCGCACGGAAACCTTACCGCATGGAAATTTGTTTTGTTTCCATAGCAACAAGATTGCGTGCGGGAATGTCAACTTACGATCCACGGCAACAACATTCGTAAATACCACTAATTAGTTAAGTCGTGCAAAAAAATTACACAATCTGAATTTTAATAACCTGGAAGTAGTGTTTAATGTTTCATTCATGAATTTCATTTTTCCTCTAGTGCTGTAAATAAAGAAGTCTATATTATGAAATTTTCTCAGCCTTGAAGCACTACTAACTATTAAATATTGATAACCAAGATAGGATGCTGACAAAGAATCTACTAGAACATTTTATAGTAACGTGTTTCATTTATTATCATTTTATATACAGGGTGTTTAAGAATAACACCGAAATATTTTACCTGTGTATAGAGGGGACATAGACAAGCAACTTTTATTAGGAGATTTTTGCTGCATGGAATCAATTTTTCCTGTTACAGCATAAAACCTCCCAGGGCATGGCCGCCACTGACTTCTAACATTAGAAAAGAATGCAAAACAAATTAACTTCGCTGTTAACACTGTAGTCAGTAATTATGAATAAAAAATATACTAATGCAGTGGCGACCAGTCATGTGAATAGTCTGTAAATTTTGCAGATTATGGAAACTCTTAATATTATGATATAGGTGTTGACGAATGATTAAGAGTCAGGTTTTTATCGATCACTAGGAAAGCATAAAGTCAATTTAATGAACATTTTAACCCTATTTCGCGTAATTATTTATTTATGAGCACCAAATTATAATGACTTTAATGCTCTGTAGCATACACATTTTACGTCATAGATAAAAAATCTCCTAATAAAAGTTGCTTGTCTAAGTCCCCTCTATATATAGGTAAAATATTTCTGTGTTATTTATTAACACCCTGTATATCATGAATGTTAAAAAGATTTTTAAATATCTTATCAATATCTAATAGTTACAAGTGCTTCAAAGCTGAGAAAATTTCATAATATAGACTTCCTTAGGGTTTAATGTGATTATCATACGCATTTTACAAGAAAACATGAACTTATTATTAGGTATGGAGTAGAAGGTGTTGTACGACTATTATTTATGTTTTTCATTTGTTCCCTTCATTGTGTAATTGTCATATTGTATGTGTATCTTGTTTCTTTTTCTGTTTTTTAATTGTAGCATTAGTTTAAATATTTTTGTTGTTGGATTAAATATCTAATATTAGTGTTGTAGTGCTGTAATATTAGTCTTAGTGTTGTTGTACCGCCATAGTGTTGTAACGGCATTTTGTAAAACTGGTGTAATGAGTGTAATTAGTAGACTTCGGACTCTTAGGTGGCTAGAAATGCTCTTTTAGGTACCTAAAATAAGCTCTAAAAATTGGAAAATAGGTTCTAAAAATCGTAAAATAGTCTCTTATAAAATCGTTAAGTTACCAATTTTCTGAAGTATCTCAATTGCAATGCAGAATATTATATTTATTGAAGTCACCATTAATCAATAATCATGATAAAACACAGATATAGGCCTATGGTACACAGAATTATATAGACCTATTATTAGTACCTGTATTACTACCATAACAGTGAAAACCTAATCCCTGCGCCCAGAAGCTACGCACTTTAGCATATTCAACCCCTTGGATCCCTCAGTGATTCAGAGAACTACTTTTTTTTTTGTTTGTTTTATTACTGGATGTGGGAGTCGGGAGAAAAACACTACATTTTCTTGGGAATTCCAAGGATTTTTTCTACTGAAGATGAAACATTCCTTACTATTTAACCAAGTCACAAATGTGTCATGTACTGCACATTCCGAGCTAAAAATTTAGTACGAACTGTAAATAAATGCTAGAATTTATAAAAAAAATTAACTTATTTGAACTTTAGAGGAAAAACAAGCAAAAAGGCAATATTAGGCTCTAATGTAAAAATAGGCTATTTTAGGCCCTATAAAAGTATCAGTTTTAGGCATAGTCACTTATGAAACATGCTTAAGTTTTCGTCCATATATCACTCAAGGATTAAAATAGGTTTTTACCTAAATCCGAAGTGTAGTAATTAATGTAAGAGTGTAATTGTTCAATGAACCTGTTATATTCTCAGCACAATAAATAATAATAAATATATATATATATAATTTATTTAATAATCTTAATGCATTGCGTCTTGAATTTCAACAGTAAACCGCTTTTAAATTACATAGAGATAACTTATCACTTAGTCTGAAACAAATATAAATATGAGGTTTGTTCGCAAAGCAGTCAGAAACCAGGAACATATCGTTCGCGCATGCGCTCTTTCACCACAAGCGTTCGTAAAGCGAGAATCCGTGATTCTGATTTCTATCTTCTGTTCGCAAAGCTCTCACGGACAGTTTCTGTACAATAAGAAAAGTTTGCAGGCTTTAGCATGAATTGTTATCAGAGACATGCGCAGTAACCTATTTTCACGCGCCTGACTCCTCCCTCCTATACCATCGCGCCAGATTTATAAACATAGGCTACTTATATGTATGAATAATGGAAGATAATTAAGTTTCCCAAAATATAGATTACATTGTCGATGTATATTGCATTTATAACATGTCAAAGGGAAATATATATTTTATTTGCATATCATATTGATTAAACGCAGAAACTATCGATTCCAAATTCTTGTAACCGTTCGCAAAGTGCAAATCACGGGTAAGTTACAGACTGGACATGCGCACTACAACAAATTCTCAAGCGGTCACGGATTTGCTTTGCGAACAAACCTCATGATAATGTATTTTAATGGTCTCTTTAAATAGATGTAAACGTAATTTTTGTTTTATGTTAATTCATTATTTTAAATTACTTTGTCATCAGTTTGTTTGCATTTGTCAGTATGGCTACACTGCATGAATATGGGCTTTATAAATGAGCATGAGTAAATATTACAGGAACGAGCGTACTGTATTCTTATGAATACAATAACAGTGAAAGAAATAAACTAATATTATGGATTTTTTTATAACACAAGTATAAAACACCACTTAATATAATTTATTACAGTGTATAATGTGTTAGTCTGATATGGAAGCATTGTGTTGTTTTATGATGTCAGCGTTTGGTTACTAAGGTTGCCATTTTCTTATATTATTGTATTCTGAGAATAGCTTTGAATATGGCTAATTTAAATTGAGTTAGCTTCCTGCGGTAGTAGCAAAGTGCTACAGGTATATTAAACTTTCCACGAAAATCTTGTCAAAGTTATGAGAAAGAGTAAATTAAATGTATAACATGGATGGAGAGAAAAGCCGATATAAATTGGTTAAACTGTTGTATTGACTTGTACATCAGAGATGGTAATTGTTAGATTTCAATAAATTATTTATCTAGTGAGTGAAAATTGTTTGGGCCTATTTAACTATATTTCTTGAAGTTTTCATCTTTTTTCTGGTTTGTGATTTTTAAAGCATTGTTATTGTTAATTTTTTGTAACTATTTCAATAAATATTTCACTTGTGAATTATTTTTATCAACAAGGAAACCTCTTTATAATTGTGGTATAGCAAAAATATAGTTCATGCGCAGTGATGATTGATAATTAGAACAAGAAATGCCGTTTTTAACAATAAAAATTAAAATAAGTTATTTTATCTAAAAAGCCTTTAATTAAAAAATATCCACGCATCAATTTTCTGAAACATGAATTTTATAAACGCTTAAAGGCTATAATTTAAAATGTTCCATTGTAGAAGAGAATGGGATGTTCCGGGGTTGAGTTAGATAAGCTGGAGATCACTGGGAAGGGACGGGTGGCTGCCTGGACCACACTGATAAGTCAGGTGCGAATCTTTCAAGTTTTCGCTTCTAAAATTGATTTTTCTTCCGCACCTCAAACTTCATTTCTAGAGCAAACTGTGTTGGCCGAGGAAACGAAAGACTTCCAAATTTAATTTTTCTATTTCCTTTCCACGTTCATCGATCACTGATAACGCCACTACTACGAGAACAAACAAAAATCTTAAATGGAAGATATATTTTGTAGAAAGATTGTCATGAAGTACAAAATTCTAGTGACGCCTCTGCAAGACACGTAGTTCTTTGAGATAATATAAAATACAATAAACTACTCTGGCAATTTATACCATTCTAAAAAAGAGCGAAGTCAGACAAGGCGAAGGAAGAGTTCACTTATACTCAATTTTAAAATGAAATATATACCATTATAATTATTAAAAGTCGCCTTCCTGAAAAAGGAAAGTCGTAGCTTTTACTTGTCGTTTGCCTTTGAATGAACTTTTCGGAAGTGAAGGCTAGTTCACACAGATACCGTAGGTTTCTTAACTTCTGTACCACGACGAATTTATTATTGACGCATGTAGCACAGTAAAACAGCTTCTACGATCTCACGTTCCTATCCTCCAGTTCCTTAGTTTGGTACTGCCTCTTTACTCTGGAATTATCTTCACATTGTTTTTTCCACACCCTATAATATATAAACTTCTGTGTTGAAGATGGTTTTGGGCTCTAGAGACCTTAAAAGGAAAAGTAGGAAGAAATCTTTCAGAAGTCGACCCATGGTAATGACTGCAGATTTCTAGAAATCTACCTAATTGGCATGTTCGTCGGCCGTCCTATTATCTTCATTCCCCCAATAATACTGTCTTCAGCAATCCATCGTGCCTTAGATTTTTTTTATTTATTTATTTAAAACAGCATGTTCCATTGCATATGTGTTTGAAATACTACATGCTATATCTTCATTACAAGTATTAATAAATTGTATAAAAGGATCTACAGTGTTATGTACATTCAATCATTATTATAAGTTTGTTTGCTAATTCTAATAAACTGCAATTTTGTTATTAAATTCTATCATTATACATCTTTGTTATCTAAACCTGTGTTATTATCTATAATGAACTGAAGTCTATTGAGTCTATAAAGCGTTTAATTGGTGTATAGTATTTCAAAATGATTTATTCTGGAGGAACCGGCCATTGTCCATGTTTGATTGCTATTTGCTTTTTTAAATTGTGCCTTAGATTGTCTCTTAAGAACTTTCCATTTCCCACACTTCTATAACACATAAAGAAGAAGAACTTCCATCTAATTTTATTGTGCTTTTAATAATTTCTCCTTTTAATGCAATTAGTATGGTCAAAAGAACCCTATCACTTGGTAGCAAAAAAGAGTTAATCTAAAAATAATCCGCTGACTTTCATAACAAAGAGTAATAACAGCTTGCACCGTGACAAAAGCTAATAGTATATTGCGATACAAGTGCCGTAAGCGATGCATACGGATTGAGGAAAGGGTTTTAAAAAACTTTTCACGATCATTATTTTTTGCACGATCATTATTTATATCAATTTAATTATATTAATTGAGATATTACCTGAAAATAGTATGTATATACACCACACTATTGAAGATAGATGTTTATTTCAGAAAGTGATTCGCATGTGTTTGTTGTTATGGTAACCGAATATTTGTCCTGGGGGGCCTTGTCCATATAGGCTTGTATTATGATGTGTGGCGTAAGTAAATTCTTACAGCACGGAAACTCTTACCGCATGGAAATCTGTTTTGTTTCCATAGCAACAAGATTGCGTGCGGGAATGTCAACTTACGATCCACGGCAACAACATTCGTAAGTAGGCCTACCACTAGTTAGTTAAGTCGTGCAAAAAATATATTAATTGACTCGTCTAAATTATAATTGATGGTCTCCACTTTTAATGGTGCAAATAGCGATATGTTTTCAATGCATTATGTTTTAAGTTATGCATTACTTGGGTAATTCAGTAAGTATTCGCTAAATAGGCACAATAAAGATAGTTTGAGATACAGATTTTCTCAAGATGAATGCCCTCGTCTCGAGAGTTTATTGATAAAAAATCTGATGTGAAACTCACATAACTTCCTCTGCCTCTTAGACGGAGCCGTTTCAACAAAAAAAAAATGCGACAAATGAAATTTTCTCCATGTAAAGTTCCCTTAAAAATAAGAGAAATCCGTCACCAATCTTCGTGTCACATCCCCGAAAGTACCTAACCCAAATACAAAATTTTGTTTTCGTACGATCTTCCCTTACAAGAGGCCGTACTGAAAAGAGCGCGTATTCAGAGTGGATGGATTATAACTAACCTTCAGATGATTTTTTCGAAAAAAAAAAAAATGTTTCAAATAAAAGTTTTAGCTCTTAACATAAACAACTAAAAAAAATAGTTAGAGCCGTTTCCGAGAAAATGGCAAAAAACGAAAATGTATTCATGTAAAGTCCCTTAAAAATAAGAGAAACGTATCGCCAATCTTCAGGTAAAATCGTCACAAGGTACCTGACCCAAATACATAATTTTGTTTCATACGATTTTCCGTTCTGGAGCTGTACACACCAACACACACACACACACAGACGTGTTTCCGAAAATACTATTTTTGGATTCAGGAGACCTCAAAACATGTATTTATATTAAAAACTCAACTTCGAATTTGGGGGTCGAAAATAAATACTTCCTCTACCTATAGTATCTATGGCACGGGCAGAAAAAGTAAAAAATTGTTGCTCTTGGTTACAAGTTTATGTTTCCGTTTAAAATTTTGTTGTATTGCCTAAGACAAATCAGCGGGATTTTTAGTAGTAGGCCTACTATTGACTAACTAACGTGTAACAATTCTAGTAAAATTTTATTCAGAAGTGAATTATCAGGAGTTATCTGAATAGACTGCAAGAAGTTATGTAATAGTATATTGCGATACAAGTGCCGTTAAGGCACGTTTATGGGTCGATGAAACAGATTGAAAACCCGAGGCGCAGCCGAGGGTTTTTAAGTTTTCGAGACCCGTAAATGCCTTTACGGCCCGTGTGTTGCATGCTATTTTTTGCACGACGGTTACTTATATCAATTTAATTATATTAATTGTGATATTACCTGAAAATATTATGTAAATACATTCTTGAAAATAGATGTTTATTTCAGAAAGTGATTCGCATGTGTTTGTTGTTATGGGAACCGAATATTTGTCCTGGGGGCCGTGCCCATAAAGGCTTGTATTATGAAGTGTATCGTAATGAATTATGACGTAGCGCTTGGACCGTAAGTGTTTTAACCTCATCGCAACCGGCCTTAGCAACAAAACTGTGTGGGAATGTCAACTTACGATCCATGTAAACAAAGTTCGTAAGTACCACTTACTAGCTAAGGAGTGCAAAAATAACTTTAAGAAACTGCTAATAAGGTGTTCTATAATTCACACAATTCTCTCGACCTCTCATAGGGAACTATAGTTTAAAAATACAGCATAAAGAAAGGATTAGCGCTAATTCTGCACAGCAACGCTCTTTGAAACCGTTGTCTCTCTCCTCTCTACGAAAATGTGTTTTACTAAGTGGTAACTTCTGAAACTTTTAATGGTTACGGACTCATAAAAGGGACTAAGCGTTTCATGCTCCTGGGCGTGTATGGTTTAGAGGTGATACAGGAACACAGCAGTTAAGTTCTTCATGTTTTTAGTTATGTTTATAATCCTCTCAGGGATGTACTTAGCTAACACAGCATTGCAATAACATCGGTATCATTATAGGTACCGTAACGAGATGACCTGATTTTATCGATACATGAGGATTCGGACAGTGAGTTATTAAGTGCCAGTATGGTACTTTATGAGATTGTGTGTGGGGACGAAAAATGTCTGTCCGTCTGTCTGTCCGTCCGCCCGTGTGTCTGTACGCCCCATAACTCAAATACGCTTTTTCGAATTTTCATGAAACTTGGAAAACACATTTGTAATGTCCATGGGAAGAACCCCATTGATATTGAACCAAATCGGTTCAGCGGTACCGGAGTAATGCCCAATTTAGTGCCTATTTTAATAGATTATGGCTATGGCGCCATAACTCAAATACGCTGTATCGAATTTCCATGAAACTTAGTACACTCATTTATGACGTTCATGAGAAGTGCCCTATTGAATTTGAACCTAATCTGTTGACCGGTACCGGAGTAAACCCCAATTTAGTGTCTACTTTAAAGGCGCAATAACACAAAAATACGCGTTATCGTATATTTATGAAACTTCGTATACGCATTTATAATGTCCATGGGAAGACGTCTATTTAAATGGATAAAATCGGTTGGCCTGTTTCGGAGTAATGCTCAATTTAGTGCCTATTTTATGGTAATATATGTATTCGAAAGAATTTATAAAAAAAAATTAAAATCAGTTATCTTGACAACACTGCCTATTGTTTTACTGTGATCTTATAAGGCCTTGGAAATTAAAATACAGGTAGCTATGACAAAAACACTATTGATTTACATGCGCTTATCCAACTAGAACGTTAAAATGACCCCGGTGGCCGAGATGGTAACGCTTTGGCCTCACATTCTGGAGTCCATGGTTCAAAACCCGAAACCGGCCAATTTGATTTTTTTTTTTGTATTTTTAAGTGAGTGTGCGATTGTCATGATATCACAAATCTGTACAGTTCAGGTGATGCTGGAAGATTTTAATCTCATTAAAAAAACTAAACCTTTGTTCTTCCGTAAGCCCTGCTTAGTGAATAAATCTGGAGCTTAACTTGGAAATCAATTCAAAAAAAAAACATATTCTGCATATCATAATTGCAGTCATAACTGATTAAACAAAAACATACTGGCACTTTGTTACATCAGTTTACCTGATTTTATATTTTTGTTACAAATGTTACTACTCTGTTTGCGAATTTTTCAATGACTATTCCACTCATAAGCACCGCGTTTCATATTGACCAATAACGTTTAGCAATTCCTCGGATATATACCAATCACGGCTATTTATCTTACAATATCCTTGTAGGAATCGCGAGGATAGCATTTTACCGGGTAAAACGTGCTGCTCATTTCTAGACGTGAAAACATCAGTGTGCCGTGATTAATACGTTATACGCTGCCATTAACAGCACGAAAACATATTATTTTATACCACATAACTTGTTTAGAAATGAAAATAATAGAAATGTACGTTGATTAAAAACACAATTTCGATTCGGTGCAAGCCAGTTCGTATGCTTTTATTCTGTTCTGCTGTTAGCTTACCTGAATGAAGTTAACTATGTCTTATATGCCCAATTGGTAGCACATGGTAACTCGAATCGATTCATGGATGGTTGATTCATAGTATGCCGTGAACTCGCAGCTGTTAGTTTTTTTCTATATAGCAAAGCACGAAAGTAATTATTATTTGTTTAATCCGTTACATTTTAATACATGGAATAATCTTAATAAATCTAACTCGAGTTGAGTTCCATCAGATAAATTCGCTCTTGCTGCGCAGTCACGAATCTATCGATAAACTCGTCAACTATCGAGGGATTACCTATGATAAACTTTAAGTTGTATGATTACTGTATATTATGGTGTACCACTTCTTAGATTTTACTACTCAACTTTTTTACTTCTGTACTTGTATGAATATACCAGTGCTTTATTTTTTACCTTAATTTGTAAATATTGTAAATGCATGTTTGATGTGTCAATCTGTTATTATATAACGGCAATCTGGAAAATAAATCTGAATGTGAATCCGAATTGCTAAATAATGTAAATTTTGTGAATCCAATTGCCCTAAAGCTGCAACAGAATTTTACGTGCCCTACAGCTTCAACGTGTAAATTCGGATCTCACAATGAAAATTATTAGCCTCATTTACAGGAACAGGGCGCTTAGAATTGCATTTGACTTCTGGACTTGCTAACGGTTGGTTTGGAATTCTCCCTGCCCAAGTAATCGCCTTTACTTCTCTTTGCGGAATTCCATTAAGGCGCACGGAGCAATTTGAGTTGCAGATGGGAAAACTACAGGTCAAGCCACTGTGCGGTTTCTGTAAAAGTGACCAGAGCTCTTGTCCCCGTCAGATCCACTTAAATATTTGGCTTGCATTAACACCAGTAACAAGGAACCCAAAATTGTGTTAGCGTGTCTCTGAAAGCACTCCCCTGCAATTCGGGGCTTTCAAGAAGCCTTACCACTCTACTTGTTCTCATGAAAGTCATCTGAGAAAATTAAGTAAGAACAATTAATAAAATTTAATTCTATAGATACTAGAGCTCAAATGGGAAGTCTTAATACAAAATAAATAAAGTTCCAGTATTAGAATTATTGTTTTAACATAAAAGACTTTACGAAGTACTGAGAATTTAGATAATTCCTTTGAATGCAACATTTATCTAAGATATTAACCACAGAAATGAGGTTTTTAAGGAGTATTGCAGGTTATACATTGCTAGACAAAATAAGAAGTGAAGATATAAGAAAGGGAACTAATTGAGAAGATACACCAATATAGAACAAACTGGAAAAAACATGTGGAATGAATGGAAGATTACCGCATTCCAAAACTGATACTAAATTAGAAACCTATAGGCAAGAGAAACGTTGGCAGACCGAAGAAGACATGGATACAACAAATGTGTAAACCGTACGAGGCTTAATCCCTGAAGTTGATAATGATGGTGACATTAGGTAATGTTTAATGTTATTATACAGTGCGCCAGGGAACTTTCTCCGCAGCGGCTACATGCTGGACAGGGTACTAGCAACATCAGTTATGCTTCAATGCTTCCTTAGATTATATCAGCGTTTCTCAACCTTCTTGAACCCGAGGACCTCTAAAATGCCTAAAACATTTTACGGACCCCTAATTTTACATCGTATTTTTAAAAGAAGGCCAATATTATTAATATTTGGGGTATTAATTATAGGTCATTATAACGAAATATGTGAAAAACTTTACTTCTTTACTTTCCCCTTGCTTTATATTTTTTTAAATATGTCTGCGGACCATCTGCACCATCTTCCATAGGTTGAGAAACGCTGGATTATAACATTCATGATATTGTCAACAAGAACTGTTCTAGATGGAGCTGGAAGTACGTGCAGTTATTTAATTTTGATACCGAAATTAAAATTGAAAATCATCGCTAACTAGTAGTCGACTGATTCGTTTCAAAGAGACACCAACTAAGGGGAGGGGAAATATTTAAATGATTTACTGAACTGTATACATCTGTGTAGTTATAAGAGCTTCAAGAAACTTTTTAAAAATTTCGGAGTCTCCTAGTAGGTCATTTTACCTGCATTCTAAATAGCAGCCAGCACAAAGAAGAAAAAACCATTCTATCTAACAATACAAAAAAAATCTTTCCATAATTATATTCGGCTTGATTTTTTTTTTTAAGTGTTATGCGTTAATTGAAGTAAGTATTCTATACAACCAATAAGAGGTTGGCTCACCCAAGGCTGGTGTGAAACACAAATGTTAAAGAGATTCAATATCAACTTTAAGGGGTGGGGACATACAGATTTCGGTGAAATTCATAGGTGAATTTCATTATCTTTTTCTCTACAATCTTGCAGTCAGACATACTCTTTATTGACTACTTCTCAATTGAATACTATTTTCAAAATCAATCAAACTATTACAGTTATGGGTAATTATAATTTCAAAATGGCAGTCACGTTTCATGCACTGAAATGTCGTTTCCTTGATAACTTAAACAAATATCAATATTTCTGAGTGATTATTTTTCTGTGTATTTGTTAATATCATATGAACAACACTATCTACAATCATTCATTTAACATTAATAATTAATATTATATATATATATTAATGAAAAAGAAAATTTTTAAAAATTGAATTAAAAAATACTTATACTGTAGATATTCTAAGGATTGTAGATTATGTTGTTCATACGATGTTTGCAAATAGAAAGAACAAAGAATAACTTTAAAAAATTGCCATTTGTGGAAATCATCACGGAAACGTCATTTCAGTGCACGAAACGTGGCTGCCAATTTCTAACGATAATTACCCACAACTGTAACTGTTAGATTAATTTTGAAAATAGTATTAAATTGCAGAAGTATATAATAAAGAGTACGTCAGATTACAAGACTGTAGAGATATTCATTGCTGAGGAAAAAAATAATGAAATTTTCCTATTTCTCATTTATGAATTTCACCGAAAGCTGTATGTCCTCCCTTAAGTAATGAAAGACACTAGAAGACACCAGAAACATCGTAGATTTTCCGTGTAGGCCTACTCTTCTGTATATTTGGAGAATGACAGTAAATGTGTTATAGTATATTGCGATACAAGTGCCGTAAGCGGTGCATACGGATCGAGGAAAGCGTTTGAAAAAACGAGGCGCAAGTTATAGCCTACGCTTACGACACGAGTATTGCATGATATTTTTTGCACAATGATTATTTATATCGATTTAATTATATTAATTGAGATATTAGCTGATGATATTATGTACATTATTGAAGATAGATGTTATATTTCAGAAAGTGATTCGCTTATGTTGGTTGTTATGGGGACTGAATATTTGTCCTGTTAAAGTCGCCAAAAACTAGGGGGGCCTTGGTTCCGGTCGTCCATAAAGGCTTGTATTATGATGATTTTACTTACGGCACTTGTGCTTTTTGTAATTTTTTAGTACACGCTCTCTAAAACAGCTGCTTATCGGACTGGCAACACACCGAAAAGCTGCACTTTAAAGGACAAGGCCGCTAAAATTGCATAAAAGTGCATTCAAACTGCATTCAAAATGCAATTTTAGCGGCCTTGTCCTTTAAAGTCGTCATGGCAATCTATAAACAAAACCCAGACGGCATTGACCAGTCACACCAACTTTAACATGGATTTACGCATATAATTGGTCATAAAACAACAAATTTAAGCCAACACGTTTCTTTATGATAATCAGAAACTTTACCAGGATTTTTCGCAAAACACGGTAGCCCACTTCATCACATGACAACAAATATAAGCCAACAACTTTTCAAATCTTCGTTCACATAGCTTACATGGATGCACCAGCATTTAATTGCAATATATTCCCTATTCCTTCTGCCGTGATGTTGCTGGTACCAGCTCCAATTCAATGCTTTTGACTTGGAGTGAAATTTCCTCGGGATTATAATTCATATTTTCACAAAGCTTTTCATAAATACTAGTTCGTATTTATTATTGTTTACAAATCAGATACTCATATAACTCATCTATAGCCTACCTCATTTCGTTTTGGTATGTACGGTTCATTGTTGTCTTGCGTTTGAGAGGGCCTTGAGAATATGGTTGACTGCCTTTCATTATAATTAATTATATACGGTATTTTTGTTTCATTTCATATAATTTAGAGAGCTATCACTAAAAAATATTGTATGCACCACGTACGCAAAAACTTTAGCTGACTCATCCAGTATTTCAGCCTCGGCTTTCGCCTCGGCTGCTATACTAGATTCGTCCGCTAAAGCGTTATTTTGCGTACTTGATACATAAATAGCTATTTACAGCACGGAGATTTCTTTTGTTTGAATAGCAACCAGATTGCGTGCGGGAATGTCAAGTTACGATCCACGGCGACAATATTCGTAAGTACCACTAATTAGTTACGTCGTGCAAAAAGGAATGAAGAGTAGCTCTTCTGTAGCATTGCTTTAAAATGCCGGTTTACGTCTTGCAATGACGGGAATCAGGTTTCTTGCTGCAGTAATGGCAGAAGTTATAACAAAGTTTGAATACGCATCTTGCAGAGAATTTGGAAACATGTCTCGTCTTAATTACTTCTCCCCTCTCCTCCCCCCCCTCCCCAACAGTGGTTTGACGTGAGCATCTGATGGTGGTTTACACCTCGCCACAGACCGGAGATTGCTCTTACCTCAGCCAATTCTAACCCCCGTAGGGCTGCTTTAATTAATACCACCATGACAGCATTCTTTCTTAACGAAATAGGCGAAACCTTGATTGCTTTATTTATTTGGCTACATACCCTGCAATATGAATATATATATATATATATATATATATAAGACTTTGTCCTGACTGACTGACTTAATGACAGAGAATCAACGTAGAGCCTAAACTATAATACGGACTTGGAATTTTGATAGTACCTTCGTTTCATAATGTAAGTGCTCACTAAGAAAGGATTTTGCAAAATGTTGATTTTAAATGCCAAAAATCCAATGTTTTTGAGAATATTTAATCCCTTTTTACACAGAATTATTAAATCCAAATCACAGTTCACATGACAACATATTGTTGCCAGTGGTCTCAGATGGGTTTGGAAATAAATTAAACTAGAATTTGACAAATGAGAGAACTATCAATATAATCCATGTTATAAATAAATACTAAAGAATGAAATCCACGAAAATAATGCAGTCACATAACTTTCTCTACCCTGGAGATTGAGAAAACAATACGAGATATGGTAATATATATATTATTATATCGCAGGTTTTTGGAGAGAAGTATGAAAGTGATATTGCATTTCTGTTTAATTTCATCCCCAAGACGGATTTAATGGTAACATGAGAGTGAGAAATAAAATATTCCGCAAAGACAACACAATTTCATGTTACCGGAATTTCTGTTTCTTCTTATTTGAACTCCTACCAGGCTTTGTGTGTACAAGCGATGGGATGAAAAATTAGACATCCTCTATGAGCCACAGAAAGCTGCACCAAACGTTTTCTGAGTGCGATAAGTCGTTCTCCCTATTTCAAATTATAAATACCTATATAAGGACCTAGAATTTAAAAATCGAAAGTCCTTCATAAGTTAATTTCCAATTACAAAATAAAAACCCGGGCGACGCCGGGCCTTTTAAGCTAGTATTATATAAATTCGGGGCTGCCTAAGCATATTGCATGTCAGCCTATACTTGAATTGTAGCCCTGAGCGAATAAAAAGACAAATGAATACCGGTACCACTCTGGAATAAGGGCGTAACCAAAAACATTTGTAGAAATTGAAATTTAGGTAGAAATAGGATGCACTGTGGTACCATCTTGTGATATATTACTGGACTAGACAGAATAATACAGACGCCTAGAAATTAAACTTTGTGGGAAAAGGATGTAACATCATTCACAATGGCTGACATAACTTGTGCTGGATTGTCCCTAGACATCTTTAAGTTGTTAAATAAATGCCGTAGACGTAAAAAATGTAAATGATTGAATAAATAAAAAAAAGAAACTTCTAAAGCAGATTGAAAAGCAATATACAACAAGCAACGGTGTTGTAAAAGCAGGAAAACAGTCAGGTATGTGGAATAAGGGTCTAACAACCTAAATATTTTCCTTTATAAAGGAACTAGCAGATGCTCGCGGCTTTGCCCGCGATAATTAATTAAAAAATTAAAAATTAAGAGTAAACTAAATTTAAAAATGTTTGACACTTACACGCGAATCATTAATAAACTAAACTATTAACAATTGAACGGCTAAGAATCCGGCTTCCAGGGTGCATTTCACGATTAATCGGCGCCGCCTGGGGAAAAAGCGACCTCAGTTTCGAGTTCACTAGCCCAAGAAAAAAAAAAAACCGGAGTATAGCTGGCTCAAAACACATTACCCACAAGCGTAAAATACACAAGAGGGAAAAGTAGAGCAATAGAACACAAGCACCGAAAAGTTGTTGGGACCGGAGTATGGCCTATGGTCGAGGGCTTCGGGGGCGGTGGAGGTCCAAAAAAAAAGTGAGTTTCATCCAAATCGATCAATGTTTCCCCAATTAGGCTTCCGGCTTCGAGGTGCATTCGGCCACCCTTCAATCCATCTATGTTAAAAATGTCAGATCTTTGCGTGCTGTAGATTTGTCTAGGCATCGCAGTCACTTGCTAGTACGTAATATAGTTACAATACCACCAATAAAAAATAAGTGATTAAAAAGCAGGAGTAATTTAAATTTCATTTGTAAAAATCCGTTAGAGTAATTATGTGATTAGTATCACTAGTAAAGAGAAGTGGATATGCGATTTGGTTTCACAAAGGGAATTATTAATAATGCTTGGATAAATATGTATAACGTGTTTATGAATACTTGCATTGATAGATATGTTTGTCTACTATAGAGTGTTAGGCCTATATGTGACGTTATGATGCTGTGTAACCACACATATTGACTTGTAAAGCAGGTGACACTGTGTGTGTATATTATCCGTCAGTACGCTTGGCCTGTCACTGCTTTCAACAACAGTATTCACTACATCAAGTTTCGCAATTCTATGAGGGATTCTAAAGGGTTTTAGAGAATGTATAGGCGAAAACGTGCAAATTATTTTTTTTTAATGTGAATGAGAATCTCTTAGACTTATTACAAACACAGGGCCGTAGCTAGGCGGTGGCGAGATGGGCCCCACCAAGGTCGCAGGTATAAAGAGGGCGCAAAGTTAACCATAAAAAATACCACCTTTTTTAGACTGGTGCAATTTATCAAGCAATAGAAATTCTAGATTTTATGAATTAATTATTTTTTTAAGTAGTTCAATCGTCTGAAAATAAGGATCTAGTACCTTGGAAGTCCAACACTTAGTTCATTTTCAAAGTGAGGATTAGCTTTTCTTTGTTAATAACAGTGTTTTTATATTGATGATGATGATGATGAGTGTTCTGCCCGAAGGCAGGTCCAGACCCGGGACGAAGCCGTGGGGTGATGACCACGACTCGTCCGAGGTGATTCAGGCAAGGGTGATACCGCGGAGATTTGCCATTGCCCTGCACGCACGCACGCACGCACCTACACACACACACACACACACACACACACACACACACACACACACATATATATATGTGTGTTATATATATGCATATATATATAATGTAAGATCATTATATTGCCATCTTGGTTCTAAGTGAACGGATCTATAAGATTTCTACGCGACTAATAAAAAATAAAATGGCAGACAATTAGAACAAATGCTGGTCTGTTTTAATCCCAAAACTTTCTATCTCGCCTTCATGTAAACAAAACTGTACAATTTTAAGCACAAAGTCTATAAAACAAGAATTAAAGTAAGAAAATATACAAAGACACAGCAGGAACTTTACTTGAGTGCATATTGTTATACAATATACTGTAACACTTTCGAAACAATAACTTAAACATTAAATACGTGTTAAGAATTTCACATGCTTAGGCTGAAGTTTTCTGAGTAGAATTTTATTTCTTTCGTATCTTCTCCCTAACCAAACATTGACCCAAATACGTTTTTTCCCCCCCATTTCTTCTTTAATGCTAACGCAATAATTTGGGACTTTAGTTGGGATAGTTTATGAAGTAGCCTATAAGACAACTGAAAAGTAATATATATATATATATATATATTGCAGTTTTTCACGTATTACGCAGCGAGCACTGGTTTTTCGAAGCTGCAAACTTGTTTTCACAATACACTAACTGGTCCAAATAAAACGTCAAAAAATCAGAATAGGCTACATCACACTTTGCGACCGTAATGTCTAATTTGACTAGCCTATAATTAGTGCAAAATTACCGTTATCTATATATATATATAAAAGGCTTTGTCCTGACTGACTGACTGAATGAATGACTGACTGACTGATTGACTGACTGACAGGAATCAACGTACAGCCTAAACTATAACAGGTAGAGACTTGGAATTTTGACAGTACCTTCGTTTCATAATGTAGGTGCTCACTGAGAAAGGATTTTGAAAAATTCTTATTCTAAATGCCAAAAATTAAATGTTTTTGAAAATACTTAATCCCTTTTTACATAGAATTATCAATTCCAAATCACAGAATATATTGTTGCCAAATGGTATCAGGTGGGCTTGGAAAAAACAAATGAAATGCACTTTTGACAAATAAGAGAAGTTATCAAAATAATTCATGTTATAAATAAATATTACAGAATGAAATCCACTAAAATAATGGAATCACATAACTTTCTCTACCCTGGACATAGAGAAAACAAAACGAGGTATGGTAATGTGTATATTATTATATTATATCGCAGGTTTTTGGAGAGAAAAGTATGAAAGTGATAATGCTTTCTGTTTAATTTCATCCCCAAAACGGTTTTATGGTAACATAAGAGTGGGAAATTTCCCGCCTCGATATTACAATTTTATGTTACAGGAATTTCTGTTTCTTCTTATTGGAACCTCTACCAGGCTTGCTGTGCACTGTACAAGCGATGGGGTGCAAAATTCTAGATCCTCTATGAGCCATAAAAAACTATATCAAGCGTTTTCTGAGGGAATAGTTTGAGTATAATAAGTCGTTCTTCCTATTTCAAATTATAAATGCCTATATAAGGACCTAGAATTTAAAATTGAAAATCCTTCATAAGCTAATTTCCAATTACAAAATACAAAACCCGGGCGACGCCGGGTCTTTTAAGCTAGTTGTGTCTATAGAAAAGTAATGTAGGTATACAGACAGATATCGTCCATAAGTATATACATAAACATTTGAGTTGACAATGGTTTAGGGAGCTTACTGTAGGTATCATGAAACGTAAAACTACATAGAAATTTTCCGATGTCGCACCAATAAGATTGCAATAAGTAGCCTTTCTTTGAAATGTACCGAAAATCAACGTAAAAAAGCACCCAAAGCGAGAAAAGAGTACAAGGTACCGATTGTTTCCAGTAGTACAGTTAACAAAAATCAGATTTAAATAGTGATTATTAAAAAAAAAGAATTATGCGATATTTAATATTCAAGTTTTCTATTATTAATATATACCTAATGCTAATAATAATAATAATAATAATAATAATAATAATAATAATAATAATAATAATAATATAAATAATAATAATAATAATAATAATGCTTGATGAGGTAATGAAGTATTTTTATGAACCTGTAAAAGTTGCACACCTCTTTTATAAAAAAACTAGCATGTGCCCGCGGCTTCGCCCGCGATAATTATTTCAAGAATTAAAAATTAAGAGCATAATAGTTAAATCATTACATTTATTAACACCTAAATCGCATGGACTACATACCACGATCAGATAACATCGACTGGTAAAAGCGAAATCAGATTCGAGTTTCTTGGCCAAGAAAACCTCTGTATAGTGAGATTCGTCCAAATAAAACAACGTTTGACCATATTTAGGGCTTACAACATTCAAGCGATCGCGAAAGTTTTGTTTTCAAGGTTTGACAAAAATAGCCAAAGCCAACTGTAATTGATTTGACATTGAAATGTATAACTGAAAACTTATGTTTTGAAAACGCAAAAAATGCACGTTTTTTGCCAGTTTTTCACTCATAACTCACGAACGAAAACTAAAATTAAAATTCCGGCTTCGAGGTGCATTTTCCGACCCTTCAGCACACCTATGTTTAAAATTTCAGATCTCTGCGTTCAGTAGATTTCGCTGGACATCGAGGAGAATTCCTTTTATTAATATAGATAATATGAATTATAATGATACCTTCTCTAATTTGTCAAACATCCATTTAATTTAATCCAAGCCCACCTGATATCACTGGTAACAATACGTTCTGTGAATTTGTTTTGATAATTCTATGTAAAAAGGGATTAAGTATTTTCAAAAACATGTAATTTTTGGCATTTAGAATCAGAATTTTTCAAAATACTTTCTTAGTGAGCACCTACATTATGAAGCGAAGGTACTGTCAAAATTCCAAGTCTCTACCTGTTATAGTTTAGGCTGTACGTTGATTCCTGTCATTCACTCAGTCATTCATTCAGTCAGTCAGTCAGGTCAAAGCCTTTTATATATATAGAGATTATTATTAACTCTTTCGGAGCTGATTTATTTGATAATTTAAACAATCATTGAGTGAAATCATCAGTGAGGAAAATTTTACTCAAATAACTGGTTTCCACAAATGCCAGTCATGCACGTATGAATAATGTAACAAAATCATTTTTCTATTAATTTTGTATCTCTGTTTTAATGCAATTTTCCGGGTGACGCATATATAACTCAGCATCAGTAACAAGATTCAAAACACTTCTGTTCTTCTTCAAGCAAGTACGCTATAGAAAAGATGTATTAAAAGAAACTTCTGCATACAACATATCATTATTCTGAATTCAAATTCTACAAAACAAAAAGCAATATTTCTGTGTTTATCGCTGGGAGACGTTTTGAATTATACAGAGGATGCTTGTAAACATGACCTGCCTTGGAAATTACAACATGCTTGTAAATCGTGTAGGAGTTATATAGAACGCTATATTCTCATATGCCGCAATGATATATAGCTCCCTGGAACCAGATAAAAACTTTGAGAGATTACACTGCGCCGAAATATGGCGCAAAATTCCCCCTACCCTAATATCCAGAGGCAAGAAGGCAGATGCTTCTCTGACGAAAAACAGCCGTAAGAACTTGTTGTATAAATAGAATCATATTATATGTCAGTTTGTTGTCACCTAGAACATCACTAAATTTAATTTCCTCGTCTCAGAATACTCTGTTATTCAAAGAATATGTTCATTGTGAAAAACATTAAGGGTTATTTAGAAATATAGGTCAGAAGAGCACTCACACAACACGCGAGAGAATCGCGTTAATTTACTTATTAAATGAACCTAAAGCTTTTACAACTGCTGGGTCCTGCTTCATAGAACTTCTAATCTCACGTTATTAGCAAATACATAATAATATTAGTTATTATTATTATTATTATTAGTCTTCCGTTTCACAAGAATATTTTCTAATAATATTAGTTATGAATTCCAGGCTCTAAATTATTCGTAAATATTTCTAACATTATTAGTAACCTGTTTCATAGATTGCAAAACTAATAAAATTTACTGGTAATATTAAGTATTTTTCTATATATGTATTTGGGCTAATAAGTTATTCTTAAACCCATGTAATTCAGATTTCGTGATCTTAAAATTGTGGAAAATGAATCACTCTTATGTAATTATCAATTTAGAAAATGCTTACATACGCTATCAAAGGAATTTTTGTCATAACAGGTTTTTGGGATTTGAGGTTAGATTTTAGTACATAAGCCTACTGCTATCTTGAATAAGTGCCTGGCAGATTTATTCACTTCGTAGATTCAGTTATTATTCGTTACATTTATTCAAAGACATAAATAGGCCGTGGTACGTGGTATTGACAAAAAGACTAAGAAGGGAAAAAACACAAACAACAGTCCAGACATAACCTCCAAATCAATCAGCTGACTAATGAACTAATAATATTAGTGAAGAGTTTTTATGAGGAGTGTTCATATCTCTATGAAACAAGATTTTGATAACTCATACATAATATTATGAGTTCTAATATGATTAACTAATATTATTAACTAAAATTATTAGCAAGTTCTACGAAACAGGGCCCTGTAGTTAAGCACTGGTTTAGAAGCACTATTAACTAGCCATAATTGAGTAAGGCTGGTATGTAACTGAGGAAAAGAAGTAAAACAAAGAAACCGAGATTCGCAATAGTTTAAGAAAAACACGATATTTTAAAATAAAAAAATAATACACACGTTGCAGTGGAATGACTTTTAGTCCAAGAAAATTAAAGGGACTTTTTGAAAGCTACTGTAATGTCGTTAGCGTTTCTAACTATAGCAATCGACTGGCACGTCCCTTGGAAAGATGCTGAACGAATTAGGTTTTAATGAGAGTTGGATTCTCTTACTAAAAGCAAAAATATTTATTCCGATCTTGAGGGATACATATTGCTATGATTGGCTTAAATTATTTATTACTACAACATGTAAAGTTTTCAAATTCATATATACAATTCCAGGAAGCATATCCCACAATTGGGTCAGAAGAAAGAATAACTGAATAATACTTCTTAGATTCTCAATCCCTGATTTGAAGGTCTGCTGGTGAAATTTATCATTGGGGTCACAGACAGGCAGATACGACGCCGGAAGGATAATAAATAAAAACACAGAACGTGTGTCATAATGATTGACAGGTTTATCGATCTGTTTGGAAAAAATCCATCATCCCTTTTCCCCACAGCCAGTTTGTCCGTCACAAATCCCTGGAGGGTTCAGACGGCGGCAACTCATCCGATATTTTGCACTGCAAACTGCGAAATACGTAAGCAAATACTACAGCACAATTTACTGAGGATAGCAAAAACATTTTTGCAGAAAGTTTCAATCAACGAAGTAATGATCTATAATACCAAGCTAAGCAAGCAAAAGGACTATTTGGCTGATCTAAAATTTGAGCTTTAGGTTTATTTAAACACAATCGAGAGAAATGCAGAAAGAATTTTCGATGCCTATAGGAATGTTGGATTGGAAATTAATACAGAAAAAGCTAAATATGTGGCCATGAAACGTCAAAGTAATGCGTTACAAAACATTAGAATAGCTGGTAAATCATTTGAACAAGTGGAGAAATTAAAATATCTGGGAGCAATAATTACAGACACATATAATATTAAGGCAGAAGTTAAGTGTAGATTCAAATCAGGAAATGCCTGCTTTTATGCAGTGCAGAAATTCTTATCTTATCGTCTTCAGTCCACAAATCTAAAAATAAAAATTTATAAGACAATTATCCTGCCGGTTGTATTATATGGATGTGAGACATCCTTGTAAAGACACATGGTCGCTTACTCTTCGGAAAGAACATAATCTGAGAGTGTTCGAAAACAGAGTATTTAGAGAAATATTTGGGCCTAAGAGAGATGAAAATGGGGACTGGAGAAAACTGAATAACAACGAGCTTCATAGCCTGTACTCCTCACCGGAATAGTGAGGGTAATTAAACCAAGGAGGATGAAATGGGCTGGACATGTTGCACGCATGGGGAGGAAAGACATAAATCAAAATAATTAAATGGGAGACCTAGAGGGAAGAGACCACTTGGAAGACCTAGACGTAGGTGGGAGGACAATATTAGGATAGATTTAGAAGGAGGATTTGCGAGGGATGATTTGATGGAGTTAGCACAAAATAGGACTGAATGGCGAGCTCAGGTAAGCACGGAAATGAACACGTAATAATGATTGAATCAAAAATTTGGAAAATTTGACTTCTGCAATTATTAATATAAAACATATTACCAGAACAAATTTTTTGATTAGTGTGATCCATAGGGATTACAGCCAAATTACTACCACTTTAATTACCTGTATTAGCTGGAGAAGATACGATATTAACTCATCGAAATTAAAACACACCTTTTTTCGACATCGCTTTATAGTAGATGTTTAGAAAATAATCATATTGTACATGAATTTAATCCTTAAAGCATAATGTGTCCTGAGGATACAATAGGCCTACTTTATATTAACTTTGTAATAAAATAACGGAAATTCACTCTAACATTTAAAAAGAAATTGCGATATTTGGTATGAAGTGCACAGTGCTATGACTCAAATCATTTTGTTAACTGTTTTCTTTGAGGTCCGGAATCGATTTATAATTTGCATAAGAAAATGAGTCTCGTACATTTATGGGTTAAAAATCTGTTGGTTATATCACAGTATAGTATAACAGTAGCGAAGCTCTAATGAAAGGAAAATGCATCCTTTTGACAGATCGGTGCGACACTAGCACCCCAAGCGGCCGGCAAGATTGAACTAGCAAACAGCCATTTTTAGCATTGGAAAGATACGAATATATGGCTGTATTTCTTCTTATTTTTAAAATTACTAGAACGAGATTATTACCGGAAAGGCATACTGGTGAACTCACCAAATCATAGACTTTATGGTAATATAAAGAAGTTGTAGTTTCAAGATCGATGACATTGTATATCTTATAAAGTATCAGACCGGTTTCCCGATGTGGTCTAGTATGGATGCAAGCGTATAATCACAAATTGGCAATTTAATTTAACAAATAACTGTTTCTGCTTACCTCTCAGGATCTTTAGGAAACCTGAAGAAAGATAAATCGAGAGATTCCTTTGGTTCCTTTGGCTGTTGGTGCAATTTATAGCACCACAAGCATTTCCATAAAATATTGTTGACATTTTTCCACTGCCTTCTAGATTGTGCATTTTTCATAAGAAACAATGTAACAGATTGTGTTATCTCTCGCTCACCGCTACGAGAGCTGCAGTCGCGCCGGTTGAAAAAAACTGTATGGAGCTTCGCTACTGTTATACTATACTGTGGTTATATTAAGGACTAGCATGTGCCCGCGGCTTCGCCCGCGATAATTATTAAAAAAATTAAAAATTAAGAGAATAATAGTTAAATCATTATATTTATTAACACCTAAATCACGTGGACTACATACCACGATTAGATAGCGTCGCCTGGTAAAAGCGACCTCAGATTCGAGTTCCTTGGCCCAGAATACCCCTGTACAGTGAGTTTCGTCCAAATCGAACAATGTTTGACCATATTTAGGCCTATATTGATTATCCCTCTTCCGTGTAGGTTGAAAATTTCATATGTCTTCGGGCCTTGATATTCTAAACAAATGAATCGTCCAGGATGGACTTACCAAATCAAGCGATCGCCCGCGATAATTATTTCAAGAATTAAAAATTAAGAGCATAATAGTTAAATCATTATATTTATTAACACCTAAACCACGTGAATTACATACCACGATTAGATAGCGTCGCCTGGTAAAAGCGATATCAGATTCGAGTTCCTTGGCCCAGAAAATCCCTGTATAGTGAGTTTCGTCCAAATCGAACGATGTTTAACCATATTTAGGTCTATGTTGATTATCCCTCTTCCGTGTAGGTTGAAAATTTCATATGTCTACGGGCCTTGACATTCTAAACAAATGAATCGACCAGCGTGGGCTTACAACATTCATGTGATCATGATGCTTTTATTTCCACGGTATGACAAAAATAGCCAAAGCCAACTGCAATTGATTTGACATTGAAATGTATTACTGAAATCTGATGCTTCGACAGCGCTAAAATCACGTTTTCTGCCAGTTTTTCACTCATAACTCGCGAACGAAAGCTAAAATTAAAAATTCGGCTTCGAGGTGCATTCGCCCACCTTTCAGTCTATCTATCTTTAAAATTTCAGATCTCTGCGTTCAGTAGATTTCGATGGGCATCGTGGACAGACAGACAAACAGCATGTGCCCGCGATAATTATTTCAAAAATTAAAAACAAAAAATTAAGAGCATAGTTAAATCATTATAATTATTAACACCTAAATCACGTGGAGTGCATTCCACAATTAGGTAGCGTCCCCTGGTAAAAGCGACCTCAGATTGGCCCAGAAAACCCCTGTATAGTGAATTTCGTTCAAATCGAACAATGTTTGACCATATTTAGGGTTGATTGTCCTTCTTCCGTGTAGGTTGAAAATATCATATGTCTGTGGGCCTTGACACTCTAAACAAATGAATCGTCTAGGATGGACTAACAAAATCAAGCGATCGCGTTGCTTTTATTTCCAAGGTATGGGGTATGATGACAAAAATAGCCAAAGCCAACTGTAAGTGATTTGATATTGAAATTTATTACTAAAACTGATGCTTCGAAAACGCAAAAAATGCAAGTTTTTTGCTCATTTTTCACTCATAACTCACGAACGAAAGCGAAAATTAAAATTCCGGCTTCGAGGTGCACATTCCGACCCTTTAGTCCGCCTATGTATAAAATTTCAGATCTCTGCGTTGAGTAGATTTCGCTGGGCATCGCGGACAGACAGACAGACAGACGGAGGACAGACAGTTGGAGGACAGACACTTCCTTTTATTAATATAGAATACATAATTATAATAGTTATTTACGATGTAAGACCGTTAGATAGAACTTAACAGGAAAGAACGAAGTTGTGAACTTGTTAAGTTCTTATAACTGTCGAATATCGTACGACGTTTTATGTTATTCGAAATCGTAAATTACAAGAAAAATTATTCCAGTTCGCTTGTGCTTAGAATACGTAGTAATAACAACATGTAAAGTATACAAATCTGTTAGGAATTATGTAAGTTATGTAGTTGTATTCAGGTTATTTTGGTTGGTAAAAATTTGTAAAAGTCAATCATGTTATGAAAACAGTAGAACATAGAAATATTTGCAGAAAATACTAAATCGTGATCTATTCGTAAATAAATGAGTATCTCTCTTGAAGTTTAGACTGAAAGTCATTTCCACTAGTCCTATTTGAATGTAGAGGAAAATGATCAAATGGCCCATTCGGAAGAGCTCTCGCCCAGTGTATCCGTAAACCCCTAACTCCTTTATATGTTTTACCGTCGTTGTTAGCACAAAGTGGGCATGCAACAGCTTCGTAGATAGAGTCTGAAGAATTTATAGATGGTATATGAACATTAGATTCGCATGAAGGGCAGAGCCAAGGAGTATCGGATTCTCCTTCTTGTAAGACTTTATCATCGCAGAGCCCAACGCAAGAGCTGTGGAACCAGAACTTGCATGCACCACAGAAGATTAGAAGAGTCTGCGATGTATTAGAATCATCACAAAAGGGACAATGAACGGAAACACTTTCGTTCATGAGGTACTAGACATTAAAAGCACAAAAAGCATGTTTTGTTTGTTTGTTTGTTTGTTTGTTTGTTTGTTTTTTTTTTTTTAAGTTAAACACTTATTGTTGTCTGAATTCATCTATGTCAAGACTCTGTAATATTCAAAAGCTCAATAGCCTATGTAAACAGATGCTAAAAACTTTTTCCCTTAGTAACCACATCAACAAGCCAATATAATCTGTAGTAAAGTGTGAATATTCTTGCTTCAAACGAAATGCTACACTTCACAAACATTTCCACAGAAAGTACACAATTAAATGAAGTTATAAAAAAAAAAAAACAACGAACCAATAGGCCTATTGAAAAATCCTTCGCTAAGAAAAGGAATTGCAGGCTTTAATGCATGGAGAGAAATGAAGTTCATAAGAAATGTTTTGAACGAAACTAAAAACTGTGGTGCCTTAGGTTTGTGCTTTGTCAAAAACAATCTAGTTTATGGACAGAATTCTCAAAGCTAAATAGTTATTTACTAGCAGGTGCCCGCGGCTTAGCCCACGATAATTAATTGAAAAATTAAAAATTAAGAGTAGGCTATAATAATTATTAAAGCGTTATATTTATTAACACTTGCACGCGAATCATTCGTAAACTAAGCCATTAATAATTAATGAAACAGTTAAAATTCCTGCTTTAGAGTACATTCCACGATATGAAAGCGCCGCCTGGGAAAACAATCTCAGATTCGATTATGCAGTTCCAAAGCGACCTGTTAACACTGATAATACGTATTGTTTCTCAACTGTTTGTTGACAGATGAATATGATGTGAATTTTATTTCATAAATTCAGTGTAATTTTCACAAATTATATAATTTTTCAAGGGAAGGAGTTATTTTGTTTGGATTTATATTGTCCGCGATACTGCCCGCCATTATTAATTGACTCCAGGATTTCAAAGAAATTTACACTGGCAGTACCTAGGTATATTAAAAATGTTTGTGGTTCAGAGCTATGAAAATTGTAAGTAAAAATAAAATTAGAATATTTGTTCATTGTGTTCATTTCACTTAGGCCTTATATAATAAAGAAACGGTTTTCCTAATTTTGTATTCTTCGTGAAAGTTTAGACTGCGAGAGACGAACATCGCCGAGTATACCCGATGTTTCACGAAGTGGGAGAGCGAGTGAGCAAGCTATTTAGGGTCGTTGAATTGTAGTAGATGCTATTTTTAACCAAGTGATTAATAGATACATTTTAATAGGAATAGTAGGAATAATTTTTTTTGCACTCCTTAGCTAGTAAGTGGTACTTACGAACTTTGTTTACATGGATCGTAAGTTGACATTCCCACACAGTCTTGTTGCTAAGGCCGGTTGCGATGAGGTTAAAACACTTACGGTCCAAGCGCTATGTCATAATTCATTACGATACACTTCATAATACAAGCCTTTATGGCCACGGCCCCCAGGACAAATATTCGGTTCCCATAACAACAAACACATGCGAATCACTTTCTGAAATAAACATCTATTTTCAAGAATGTATTTACATAATATTTTCAGGTAATATCACAATTAATATAATTAAATTGATATAAATAATCATCGTGCAAAAAATAGCATGCAACACACGGGCCGTAAATGCATTTCGGGTCTCGAAAACTTAAAAACCCTCGGCTGCGCCTCGGGTTTTCAATCTGTTTCCTCGACCCGTAAACGTGCCTTACGGCACTTGTATCGCAATATACTATTCTTTAATTTCAGCTGTGTTTATAGCTTCCAGGCTATATTAGGAGTTCGGGATCTGTGTCTGTACAGTAGGGTAGGCCATGGAACTATTGCTTGTCGATTGTTACTATTGTCGGTGTATTTAATGGAAGAAATTTCAACTGATATTAATTTAAATGGATATGATACGGATGAAATGGTGAGGATTGTGTGTGTAGTGAAAATGAAAGAAATGAATAATTATTATTTATTTGTACATTTTTGAATAGCCCAGACTATAAAGTGGAACTTTACATAGGCGGAGAGTATTCTGTTAAACAATGTCTATGATTCAAAATAACTTAAAGATAGCCATTTGTGTTAACTACACACAAGGGAAAGCAGTAGCTCGTTTTGGAGGGCATCGTTTATTCTGAAAATATAATGTAAAATTGCGAATGCATTAATATGTTTCAATTGCAATAATTTTTTTCAATAACATTACCATTATATTTCCATTCCAGAGCAATCAATTTGTGAATTAAATATGAAGGCTTATGTTATGACAAAAATGCCATCACAGAGCGAAGTGGACTCGCATTCGGGAGGTCCCAGATTCAAATCCCGTGGCCGACCGATTCGACATGATTTTTTTCATGGTTTCCCCAGTCGTAAAGGGAAATGCCGAATCGGATATTTACATGCCTGAATCATCCTCACCATTTCATCCTGTATCATATCCATTTAAATTAGTATCACTTGAAATTTAATCCTTAAAATACACCGACAACAGAAACAATTGATAAGCAATAGTTCCATGGCCTACCCTACTGTATAGACAGACACACATACCGAACTCCTGATATGGTCTCATAGCTAACAGGAGTATAAACACAGATGACACAAAAAAGTCATCGTGTATTAAGTTATGGATTGTAGTATCATGTCTCTGTCTTATCTTCTATTCTATTCTATTCTATTCTATTTTGTGCCCCTTAAGGCGGGGAGGCGGGGTGGGAACGCCCCTAAGCACCGCAGCCGTTGCCGACTTATTGTACCTACCTCCGGGATGGGATGAGTTGCGTGCCCACAGGCCGCTCCGGACCTCAAAGCCCCCCGTGAGCCCCCACGGAACTCCCCTACATCCAACAAAGCCTAGTACCATACCACGTGTGCGCCACCCCCTGCGGTACCTCCAACCGGGAGCCCCGACAGGTTCGTGACACACACCACCAACAACATCTTGACCACAAGCAGCGGGGAGAACGGGAGAGGCCCCCAAAGGGCTCCGACTGCCGAAGCAGACCCGATGCCAGAAGTGGAAACGGGATGAGGATGAAAAGGGGGAATGGTGAGATGAAGTGGAGAGTGTTGGTGGAATGAAAGGGGGAAACGGGAGAACCCCGAGAAAAACCCCCTAAAGCACGGCTTCGTCCACCACGAATGACACACCCGGCCCCGAGACTTGAACTCAGGACCGCAAGCATGCCAGGCTCACGCGCTACAGCATGAGCCACCGCGCCGGCCTCTGTCTTATCTTAATCGAATACCGATTTATGGGCTTTCCTATGATATGCTTTATCTTGAGCCGCCTCAAGTGTTGCGGAATAACGCACACAAATTCCTTCAAAGATGGATTGCAGAGAGGGATCCCACCATAATACACCGTTTTTAAGACGTGTGAGCTTCTGATAATTTCTGTTCCCAGAACCTGAGAGAACTTCACACACATGCAAGTAATTCACACCCAATGGGAATCAATCTTCTGGAAAGTCTTCTATATCTACTATTCCCTCACATGTTCATGGAAGAGTCGTTTTAGTTAATAGAATAATGCATCTCATAATATATTGCATAGACCTATAAAGTGTCAAGTAATCACTAATTGCTCAATAATTATCGTGGGATATTCTTAGTTGCATAACATTTGATATTGGGCAAACATAAAAATTCACAATTACCTACCTATTATTCGTACGTAAGTATTATAAACAAAATAGAATTAAACAAACTTGGGAAGAGAAAGACAATGCCTTATAAAAGTTGTAGGTCTGAATGCAATAGAGTATTGTAAATAACTGAACTCTTAAAATAATTTTACAGAAAATTCGAAATATTAAATATTGCTTCGACCATATTAGGCCTACGCTTGTTTATGTAACATGACATCCATTAAAGTACATATTACCATTGAAACACTGGTGTAGTATCGATTAATAGCGAACACGGAAAACTTGAAGTCTTGAGAGCAGCAAATGAAACTGCGTAATAAAAACCTGTATTTAGAATAAAGTCAATTCTGTTTATTTAAATTTTAATATTATACCAAACTGAGTTCACTTCGTGTGTATAAATAAGCGTTGTTTGACATTAAAATGACAAAAGAAGACCTGCGACCTACAGGTCTCCTATCGGAAAAGACGAGAAGTACTTTTTGTAATAGACAATGTAATTCAGCTAACAAAAGAACAAGTATTGAAATTATTTAAATCACAGTTCAAACTTCACATGTTCCATAGCATATTCTACAAATGTTAGAGCGTATTTGCATGCACAGCCTATATGTCTTCTGATATGTCATTATCTTCCGGGTATTCCTTATCAAGTAAAGCATGTTTTAATTTAGCAGCAAAACAATATTTATCTGCTTAATAGTTCATGAATAACTTACGAATCCAGTAAATGAGTATATAGAATTTCAGCCAATCGCGAGTGTCTATACTTTATTTTTTTTATAAATTTCATTTTATTACACAAGGCCTATACTTTATTTTTTTTATAAATTTCATTTTATTACACAAGGCCTGAACTCTGAACGTCTTCATATCTCTACCTTCTTTGATAAAAACAATTAATCATTGAACACAGCGATCTATTATATAAAGTGAGATGTCCGAAGACCCGAAGCATTTTGATTGGCTCCAGAAGTAAGCCAATCAGCGGCCGAGCAGTGACAAACATTATTATCCGTAACTAAGTTAAACAAGACAAGCTCAGATTTAGCCTTTCAGTTTTTGTAAGTAGAAATAATAGACGAACTTACTTACTAAAGAGCATGCTTTCATTTCCAAAAGTTCTATCCAGCTGGTACTTTACATAAACTTTATTATTTGTCCAGTTGACTGCATATAAACACAATATGTATAATGGGAATAACATGCTACAAAAATATTGCATTGCCTACTGTATCCTAAACATAACGTATTGATATTGCCGCTTCTATTTGTTAGCCCGCTCTTGTTGATTATTTCTTGATAACAATGCCCGTGTTAATAAATAAAACGTTTTGTTATTATTTTGCTATTAAATACTTTTTTTAAAGCGTCTAGCGTACTTGTTGAAATAATAAACGCGGGAACCTGTTATTGATATAGGGTGCATTCTACCTAAAATTATGGCTACCAATACGTGCATTATATTTTTGGGTGTATGTAATCTGCGCCACGGTTGACACCGTATTTGAAATAGAATAAAAATGATATATGTAAACTACGCCACGGAGATATGTAGGTTGTGGCAGTAGTTATAGGCAAACAAAAGTTGGACCTAATATGTGAATGTTTGTTTCTATTCAGTAACAATGTTTTGCACACCAGGTGATGGGAGATAACAATATATAAACAATGAAATATCCCGTTTTGATTTTATTAATAAGGCATCATACGAGAACAAAGTGCTCATGTAAAAAATTAGGGTAGTGTTTTTAACAATTTTATAAGTCGCGAAGCGTTCTTTTGCATGAACATGTTTAAAAATTACAAAGCTACTAAGCCTAACATTTTTAACCACATCTATGCAATTTCATAGCCAGTCCTAAGTCTGGAGAAGTGGGATGGAAAATGTTAGTGCGTTAGTATGACGGTGACGCCATTTAAATGCAGGTTGGAGGAAAAGGTACAAGTGGCGCAGAATACCTTTTCCCATATTTTTAATGTGAGTAATTTTCAGTTTAAATGTAGTTTTACTCTAATCCATTTTTAACGTTTACAGCTTCTCTGAAGCCTACATGTTAATGATTGTACGTTAAATGTTATTGTCAGTGTAATATGTGAAATCTTAGAATATTTTAAGAATTTCTTATGACAGTGTATACGAGTGAATAGCCTATGAATTAAGCTTAAGCTATGTTAACTATATGAGCTGTTCCAAGCACTGTGCTGATATATAGGCCTACAATTTTCATTTAAAAACAAGTTTATATAGAGAAACAGAAAACAGTATTATTATAGCTATTATTAACATAATTTTTTACTGAAATTTGTAAATGTACTGTATATATATAAAATATTTTATGCCATCAAATTGCAATATCATTCGTATTATAGTTTTGTATGACCTGTACATTTAAGTTAGCAAGAACGGCTAGAAACTTATAAAAAGCTAAAGGATATATGAAAATATTGTATAATTATATGTGTGGTGAAGAAGCATTTTAAATCTCGTATAGGCCTAATAGATTAATAAATACAACATTAATAAAACGATATTATTAGTTATAACAAGAGGTTAATTAAAATGATAAAACAGCTTTTGTCGCAGCAAACACGGCTATAATCGAAGACGAAATGATCGTTATGTTAACATATCGATTGTCCCGCCATAGTCTATCTCGCTTACCGTGATAAAATTAGAAATGTATTTAATTCGTTTTTGCTTTTATAGTTATTCATTTTATGCTTAAATCTGAGGGCACTCGCTAAATAGTTAAGTTACAATAAATATAACGAGGGGTCCGGGTTCTCTAAAGATGAATTCAAGCAACTAACTGTTGAAATCTGAATAGTTATGTTACTTCCAATCTGTATACATATTTCATCTGATTCTATGGGATGAAGATATGTGTGGTGTAGCGCCGGAGTAAAAGCGATAGAGAGAAACTTCATGAATAATTTGAATGTGTTTGGCGTGAGTGGTTTGTCAGCACTCTGCAATGCCTACAAATTAGAGATCCGTGTTCAGATTGAAAAGGTCACACGAGGAACTCACTAATTTACGTAAATGCTCGCCTTTATGCGAGTCGACTTAATTAGATCTCGTTTACAAAACGTAAATGTTGGTCCAATTCCACTAATTACAACTTCTGAATCTCTGGGGCCCATTAAATAAACCAGTACTAGTCTTTAGGGCAGTGCTTTAGTTGGGCCGGTACGCACCGGTACTGCGTACCGGTATAAAATTATTTTCCTTCTGCCATACCGGGAAAAAGATATGCTCCGGTACGTCGTACTGGCAGTACAGGAACAATATTGTCCTAAAATACTTATTAAATGTCCAATTCAATAAGAGAGTGTATTTGTTAATAATGACAAACACTATTAAATTCGCAATAGATATGCGTTCTAATGTTCACCTTCGTGCGCATTTCTACAATAATTACTTTCTCCTTAGATTACATGTTGGCTATCCTGATAAGGTGCTCGGTTTTTTAAAACTCTTTTGTATGAGGCGATATGGAAAATTTTGAAGTAAGGTGAGTACCCCCATAAAATATTTTCCAACTAAAGCACTGCTTTAGGGTAAATCCGGGTGAGATGGCCATGCTTTTTTAAATGCTCGATAACTGCAAGGATTTTTCAAGATAATTCGTGTTCAAAAAGTTCAATTAGGTCCTTTGAAGTACATATTCTCATAACACAATGTTTTATCGAGAAAAAAAATAATTTAGGGCGAGAAATCCCAACACGCGAGATGTCGAGGAGATTGCCATAGGACATAGGGACAGATGGCCAACTCTCCCGGAAAAAAGTGGGCCATTTCTCCCATTTGTAAAGGTGAGATGGCCATAGTTAGTAGTTAAAAATGGAGAGGGTTAGAACAGAACACGCAATACAAGTGAAATGCATAAGTTCGCTCACCGCATACAATAAGTATTGTTCAACTGGTTAGTGATAATGTCGGACTTCTACTTATTTCATTCAACAATACAAAATAAATGACCCCTTAGAAAACAATGACGTTAAATCAATTAAAAGAAAAAAATCAAAACCTAATGGACAATCATGTTATATTTGGAGATAAAGTGTGTTTCGAACTGACATAATGACTTACACTATCTTCTATCAACTATCGATAGGCCTATACACGCCTACTCTGTCATATTCGTTTGTCTTATAATATTTCTGGTAATTTTATTAATGGTCCTTTGTTACGAAAACCTAAATTGAATTACAGTATGGATTATTCTGTAATCGGGAAAAAGTAAAAACACCGAAACACTGAAAGTTTGTCGTTAGTAACGCACTATCTATAGAAATTAATGAATCTGTCACTTTCATTCAATATTTTAGGACTTGTTTCAAATAACTTTTACACTAGCATTATTAGAAAATACGTATTTTCTTTTTCATAATATAATTGGCCAATATTATTAGCTATGAGTTTATGGCCATAAATTATTAGTAAATTTTACTAATATTATGAGTAAACCGTTTCTTACAAAGGCAATACAATTTTGCATTATCTCAATAAGTGTTCAAGTTTGAACTTCGGGGTATTTTTCCTTTTTTAATGACTTACTTAAAGTTGCGTGTGATTTAGGTATAGCTTGCCGGAATCTAAGGTATAAACATCTTAAAATAGGACCTTACAGGTAACAAATCTGCACTCTAACCCTGTTTGATATTTTGTAACTTAACATAGGAGGCAGTTCTGTATTTTTAAATGAATAGCAATGGAGAACTACATTAAAGAGGTGGGAGTGTGTGTTATTGGATTAAAGCAACGCGCTTGTCAGTTGGATATAAACCTCACGCAGCTTTGCGGTCCAGCAGGGAGGCTGTGTGTGACGTGACACGGACCCATTCAAACTCATGTTCTCCTAGTCTATATGTTGTACAAACTACAAGCTATAATCTGTTTTAGTTTCACGATATTCTGAACTAATACTCTACCTTGAAGTTGTGCAATTTCTCCTTATTTCCTAAATAAGTTTTGGTCAAATGTTTGGTATTAAAATTTTAGTGTTTTTTTTTCGCACTTATGTATTACTCCTACCGTAAATAGGAACAATAAATAGGAAAATAAATAAGAACAAAAATATCGGCTTTAATAGTCTCTTTTATGTATACAAATGTACTCTGACGTCACCTACTGTATGTCAAAAGCAACATTACATTCAATCGCTCGTATATTTAAAACTGTGGTAAATATTTAAATTAAATTTTGTTATTTAATGTAGTGTAGAATCAAATTATCATATTTGTCTTAATTATAAAAATAATATATTAATAAAATTCTAAACTGAAAGTAAAGTTTAGTAAGGACGGTCCCAAAATTAACACGGTCATTTGGTAAGCAAATGGTCATTTGCCTATATGCGTAAATGCGAACCGGAATACGACAACATTAACTATAAGCGCATAATAAAAATACCCATAGGCCTATGAAAATTTTTACTATTTAATTTATACGTATTAATCGCATTTTTATTCTATTATATTTGCAATCCTTGTGATTTTTGGCGTAAACACTTTTTCTAATGGCACAGATTATAAAAGTCGGTAACTAGAACCTGAGCGAAATTAGATTTTGTCGTCCCATGATGATGCATCTCAATAGCACGAGCATATGATAAACACTTCTTTTATTAAGAAATATGAAAAATTAACTTCATATTGTGTGTGTCCGCTACAATCTAGTGTTTTTTAGAAGAATGTCATGACATAAAGTTTCATGGGTAAGCGAAGGTATTATTTACCGGTGGATATTGTGAAGAGGTACCTGAACATACCTAACATTAAACTAGTGTTCATATAATTTCTGTGACGTATGCTCATATCACCTTTTCTGCAGGTGTTGAATCACTTAAAAAGGAAATAAAATAAATCGGAGACAATTAAATCTGAGCTGAACTTAATCTATTCACAAGAGTCCAATATGATTTTAATTCAAGATGTTTGTTACTTACTTTCAGAAAGACGTAATTTCAAAACGGAAAAATGTAGTTTTGATTTACCTGAAACAAAAGAAATACGGATTAAATCAAAATAAAGTTCTAATTCACTTAAGTCTTAATATAAGATCACTTAATGTAACTCAGCTTTCGGCAATCACTGGTGTGTAAGCCTGCGAACATACATTTAGCATACAGATCAAGCACAAAATAAAAATAGCTCATTTCATGCCTACATCCAAGCCATATACTACTGTACACAGATGATGCAATGGAAGGGTGGCCTATGTAAAATGAAGGACGGTAAATAAAGTTAAACAATAATAATGCAAATAAATAATAATATTGATATAATAGTAATAAATAACATTGTTTCAGATGTTAACAAAATAGGATATTAGTCTGCAATAAACTCAAAATGAATTACTGTAGGCCTATATACTGACAGTTAATTCACATCTGTGGTGGAAAAACTCAGAATCATTCTGAGGAGTAGAAAACGGATATTAGACAAAAAATCGTAGATTATGAAAACATATCCGAATGAATCAGCAAGAATACATAATATCACCCTCATAAGTCGTAAATAAAACTCAGGTACCGTCACTTAAAACATTTGGAATGGTTAAACAGCTATATTGTAAAATGTCCTTTAAGTTATAGAATATTGGCCTAATTTCCTTTCAATATGAGAATCACACTTAATTGCCCAAAATATGTCTTACTATTTAAATAAAGGAGGAGACAGTTCACAAATAGAAATTTCACATTATACATCACGCTGGTCCCTTCTTACATAATCGAATGATTGAATACAATACTGACAGTTTAGACATGAAATGCAATATTGGTAAGGATAATATGCCGGTTTTTAATAAGAGATTTACTAAAATTTATTATCATTGTTAATTAGATCTTTCACGTTTTAGGCCATTAAGGATTTCAAATTTCCAAAATAACAATGATTACATTATTTATAATTTTTTTTATGCCTATAAAAATATTAGGCGCCAAACGGCTCCATATTCATTTTTCGATTAAAAGAAGTTTACCTCTAGGCCTACAATTATATGGACGTATAAAGGGCAGTTTTAGTATCTAGTACGAAAGTAGAGGAAAATTAAAGAAGTTAGAGGAAAAACAATGTTAACGCTTAATTGTGTTGGTCGAGGTGCAGTTGTTTTAACTTTAATGACGTGAGCGCACTTTTCCTGGAAGAGGACAAATTATCTCCGCAAAAAAGAAATATTTTAGCCGAGGGCTTCTACGCTCTGAACAGAAGTGCGACAAACAAGAAAAGAATGAAACAATACATTCCTTTGTAACGAAATACTTCTCACAACGCCTGATTAAAGGACTGAATGTGATGAAAAAGAAGAAATAAAATTCAACGCCAAATAGTTGCTCTCCAAGGAGGATGTAAAATTGAGTTTAACTGGATGTTATCACAAACAATACCACAAAAGCTTTAATCTTGTCGAATAATCACCCACAATGATATAATGAGAAAGGCCTTGGAGTTGTACAGTTAATTTAATTCAGAAGGCTTTGATTCTCATTGTTTAAATTATTATTGATCCTATGAGAGGTTAAATTTTATCCAGCCATCCATGAAAGGATAAATTAACCCGACGATTTACCCTTGGAAAGATCTAGCCCGAGTTTGTAGGAACATTTTTTCTGTCATTTTCATATTTACCCAGAGGACATATATCTAGAAACTCGCCACAAGTGTATGTGATTGATACCTTTAAATTATTTGAGTTTGTAAAAGTTATTCTTGTGTAAATTCTGTCCATTGGATAATTTACCCATAGGTATTTCGCGAGTTTATAGATACCGGGCATAAATGCAGGCAAGAATATCTACTAAAATAACTAATGGCCGGTTTCTATAAACTCGCGAATTACCTATGGGTAAATTACCCAATGGACAGAATTTACACAATAACAACACCACACAAACACAAATAATTTAAAGATAGCAATCACATACACTTGTGACGAGTTTCTAGATAAATGTCCTTTGGGTAAATATGAAAATGACAGAAAAAATGTTCTTACAAACTCGGGCTAGATCTTTCCAAGGGTAAATCGTCGGGTTAATTTATCCTTTCATGGATGGCTGGATAAAATTTAACCTCTTTGTAGGATCAGTAACAATGAGAATCAAAGCCTTCTGAATTAAATTAGCTGTACAACTCCAAGGCCTTGCTCATTATATCATTGTGGTTGAAATGGGACTAATTTATCCATGCATAATTTACCCATAGGTAATTCACAAGTTTGTAGAAACCGGGCATAAGACATTTAATATTTACGAAGAATGGGCCATAAGCCATGGTAACTATTTTGCTGTTAAAGTAAGGCGATGGCCAGGAGATGTATGTCAATGGAGAAGGTGGCATCTGCAATATGTAGAAACATCATTCGATAGTAGTGTGCAATACAGTTGTACGCATAGAGGCGATGGTAATTCAGATGTGATTCAGCCGTCGTGTCACAAAAGATGTGAATAGCGTTCTTGTGCCAAAATAACAGTTCTCAGAGGAAGAATACCAAAGGGAGTTGGTAGAAGCTTAGGGGGATAATCCCCTTCTATACCGAACTTCAAGGATTTATTTAAATGAAGGGTATGTTATCATCATCATCATCCTTTCAAGTATTAGGCCTAATGGCCTGTTAAGGTCTCCTTCCATCGCCAGAATGGTCTGCCCACAGATCGTTTCCCACATGGAATATATTGAAGCATTTGAAGGGTATGTAAATATAAACATTCAAATAAGAAAGCTAAAGTGAGGCTTCGATAGTGCTAAAAATGTTTTTGCTAGTTTTTCTCTCATAACTGGCGAAAATGACAAAAAAAAAAAACAAACAAAAAATCGACTTAGAGATGAATTTGGACAAATCTTCAGTCCATCTAACTTATATTAAAAACTAGCATGTGCCCGCGGCTTCGCCCGCGATAATTATTTCAAAAATAAAAAATTAAGAGCATAATAGTTAAAACATTATATTTATTAACACCTAAACCACGTGGACTACTTACCACGATTAGATAGCGTCGCCTGGCAAAAGCGATCTCAGATTCGAGTTCCTTGACCAAGAAAATCCCTGTATAGTGAGTTTCGTCCAAATCGAACAATGTTTAATCATATTTAGGTCTATGTTGATTACCCCTCTTCCGTGTAGGTTGAAGATTTCGTATGTCTACGGGCCTTGACATTCTAAACAAATGCACCAGCGTGGGCTTACAACATTCAAGCGATCGCGATGCTTTTATTTCCACGGTATGACAAAAATAGCCAAAGCCAAATGCAATTGATTTGACATTGAAATGTATTACTGAAATCTGATGCTTCGACAGCGCTAAAATCACGTTTTCTGCCAGTTTTTCACTCATAACTCGCGAACGAAAGCTAAAATTAAAAATCCGGCTTCGAGGTGCATTCGCCCACCTTTCAGTCCATCTATGTTTAAAATTTCAGATCTCTGCGTTCAGTAGATTTCGCTGGGCATCGCGGACAGACAGACAAACACGTCCTTTTATTATTATAAGATAACATGTACCCGCGGCTTCCCCCGCGATAATTATTTCAAAACTTAAGTGCATAATAGTTAAATCATTATATTTATTAACACCTAAATCACGTGGAGTGTATTCCACGATTAGGTAGCGTCCCCTGGTAGAAAAAGCGACCTCAGGTTCCAGTTCCTTGGCTCAGGAAACCCCTGTATAGTGAGTTTCGTTCAAATCGAACAATGTTTGACCATAATTAAGCCTATGTTGTATCCTTCTTACGTGTACGTTGAAAATTTCATATATCTGCGGGCCTTGACACTCTAAACAAGTGAATCGTCCACGATGGACTTACAAAATCAAGCGATCGCGATGCTTTTATTTCCAAGGTAGGCTATGAGGTATGATGACAAAAATAGCCAAAGCCAGCTGTAATTGATTTAACATTGAAATATATTACTGAAACTGATGCTTCGAAATCACAAAAAAATACACGTTTTCTGCCCGTTTTTCACTCATAACTCACGAACTAAAGCGAAAATTAAAATTCCGGTTTCGAGGTGCACATTCCGACCCTTTAGTCCGCCTATGTATAAAATTTCAGATCTCTGCGTTCAGTAGATTTCGCTGGGCATCGCGGACAGACGGAGGAGGATAGACACTTCCTTTTATTAATATAGATATATTGAAGATCTCTGCATGCCGTGGTTCTGGTTGGGAATTACAAACAAACAAATACGTCTTCGTATTATACATAGGTAGATTCCTTACCTTTCTCTATCATTTCTACAATTCAAAACTTCAAAGTGGTGTTAATTCGTGAGCATAACCTCATTATTACAGAAAAATTTGCATATCAAACACTATCAAATCCGATAAGTATATCGGCAAGATTACACTAATATAGGCTATGGCTCTGATTGGATGAAATTGTATTCTTAGACTCCATTGGTAAGTTGATATCTGAGCTAAACAGTCGTAAAGATACTTCAGGAAGCTTGTATTGCATTCATTCGGATTTCTTCAATTTTATAGCTGGCAGGAGTAGATCCACGTGTGTGTAATCCCGGATATAAGTTTTCCTGGAAGTGAAACAAGTGTTGCCACTACTAATTTTCATAATTTCCTGTTCGAATTACAGCAGAACAAACTAATGCTGAATGTTGTCTCATGGGATCCAGCTGCAAAACTCCGTGTTTGTGCTTAATGAGAAAGCAAATATATACACACTGAATTGTTCAATGCTAACAACAAGCAGAGAATGGAAAAGATCTGCAAACAGTTCGATGTAAAGAGAATAACAAACGCAACGATTGCATATTGCGATACAAGAGAGGTAAGTTAAGCATAACACTGGAGAATCGAGGAAGAGATACATTTCAGATATTCTCCAATACACTTACTTACCTTATGTGTATTGGACACTATTTTTTGGACGGTAACGAATAATATAGTATATTGCGATACAAGTGCTGTAAGCGGTGCATACGGATCGAGGAAAGAGTTTGAAAAAACGAGGCGCTCGTGCCGAATTTTTTCAATTTTCCGAGATCCGTTATGCGCTTACGGCACGAGTATTGCATGCTGTTTTTTGCATGATGATTATTTATATCAATTTAATTATAATAATTGTGATATTACCTGAAAATATTATGTATATACATTCTTGAAGATAGATGTTTATTTCAGAAAGTGATTCGCATGTGTTTGTTGTTATGGGAACCGAATATTTGTCCTGGTGGGCCTTGTCCATAAAGGCTTGTATTATAATGTACCGTAAGTAAATTATTACCGCACGGAAACTCTTACCGCACATAGCAACAAGATTGCGTGTGGGAATGTCAACTTAAGATCCACGGTAACAACATTCGTAAGTACCACTAATTATTAGTTAAGTCGTGCAAAAAAATATTACTTACGTGAACAATACTGATTCACTAACAGCTATTCGAGATGGTGGTCAAGATGCAAGGGTACCAATCTTTAAAGTGATGACTAATTTAATCTTGGTGGCGATCGATACATCGATGATTTCAACGGTCGCGCGCTAGTCACATAATAACTAGCTGCTGGATGAATTAAGACTAAGTCAATATTACGACATAAAATGGAAATAAAGGCATATGTAAGACTGAAATGGAAAATTCAACTTGAAAATGTGATTATATTAGGCCTACATGCAATAATAAATATATAAAAATGTTAATGGTTTGATATAGTTTCGCAAGTGGGCTGCGAGGAAGGTACAAAACGCAGGTAGGTTAGGTTACCGACACCTAGTGCAGAAAGCACGAACGGAAGATGTATGAAGAATCACTATCGTTGAAAAATGTATATTGCGCATTTAAACTGTATTTTTAAGCGGAATGGCCATGGTAGCAAAATTTCGTGCAGGCCGTCCTCCGAGCGAGGTTTTCAACTAAGGCATTTTTCAACTACGTCTTAGCATAGGGAGAAATAGCCTTGAAATGTGCAACCCACTCAATTCATGATCTCTGGAGAAATTTTATTTCTCTGCTGTCTTCATTAATTCTTCAAAAGAAATTGATTTCGACAAATGTTGAGTTGATATAATCCTAAATAAGCCTGAAGGCATAGGCCTAGCACTGGAAGAACATAGTCTTTCCAATATTGCAAATGTTAATTACCAAGAAACTATTACAGATGTAGTAGCTTTGTGGTCTATGGGAACAGAAAGACAGAGTGTTATAATACGGTTAAAATATCCACTTGCCTCCGCAAAACATTAGATAGGTAGGCCTAAATTGAATGCTTTCTGCGGCTTGAAGAATCCAAACACGTTTGTAGAGCAAACAATAACTGATATTACCTGAAAGTGATGCAATTCTATGTGGCACGTCAGGTTAATGACGGCTTCCTCTCGTTCCTTAGCCTAACTGAACATTCATTTTTATAACGTATGTGCCATAAAAAAAAATCACAATTTTTATTATTTCTGTTGTCACATTACGCTTTTGGGTCAATACGAAGGAGTGTGGTAGCAGTCGAAAGATTGTTTCACTCCGGTTCGCCTAATTTGCATTGCATGAGTGTTTTTTAAGTATTTTCCTAAAATATTTTATTAGAATACTACATTTTAAAGTCAACAAAAGTCTTGTTTCGAAACCTCATAAGCAACGAAACAAGTGTCAGTTTCTAAGGTCAACTATGAATCTGACTGTATAAGAGTGTACTTAATTACTTAGCTAAGTTCCTGCTTTTATAAAGACTGAAGGGTTTAAACGTTTCTAGAACTCTTAAAATTTTATAATATTTTATAAAAATCTCTAACATGTTAAAATATGATTAAAATGAAGGCTCAAAAGATGACATCCATGTGGAAATACACGTTAATTTCCACCATAAACCGGAGTGATAATAATTATAATTTATAACACAACAGGAGAGTTGGGAGTGAAAATATTTTTGTACTCGATCTCCAAAATTGCTAACTATTCAGCAATAAATCCTGGAATAATTACAAACATACATCATCGAGTCCACACCCGTCATCAGTCATTGTGTTGGAGTCTGTATGTTGAAAGCTGATACGTTTATCTATGTCTTCTCTACAATGACACAAGATTAATTGTCGAGCATTGGAAGATTTCCAGACTGTATCGTTACGCATAGTGTTAATTATGTTAGATTTCAATACTGTGATAACAAAAGTTACTGCAGCTCGCTCCTCTTGAAGAGGAAAAAGAGGTCAGTCGCCATTGTGATAACATCTGTACTCTATAGCGTTGTTAATTACCATTCAGTTATTTTAGGATGAAATGTCTGAGTGCACCACACAGATCATATAAAGCCTTTTCGGATTTATTTATTTTGTAGAATACAATACAGCTTTCCCAATTTAGGGATTGCATAATACAAAGCTTAGGGGACGCCGTAGCGTAGTGGTTGAGGTGCTGGGCTACAAACCGGAAGGTCGAGGTTTCGATCCCCGTTGAGGTCGTTGGAGTTTTTCTTCTGGTAGCACTGTGGCCCAGGGGTCGACTCAGCTTCTAACAGAAATGAGTACCTGGAGCAATCCTGGGTGATGGCGGCCGGTGCGTAAGGCTGACAACCTTACCACCTTGTCCAAAATCGAATGTCCAAAATCTGGGAGCCTCACTCTCCTGGAACCCTCTGGGCCTCCATGGTCTGTATAGGGAACACTTTAAATTTTACTATACCGGTAATGCAAAACTTACTGTCAGGGCCCGGATTCTAATAACATGTCATCTTTTTATTGATGCTGCATAGACATTGCCAGCTTGTGGATAAATCCTAATCATGGCCTCTAGATTATAGAAATGTATTTTTATTAGGTCATTTTTTGTCATTTTATGCAATTTTATATTTTTAGGGCATTTATTTCAATTTTAGGTCATTATTTTGTCATTTTCTTGTCATTTGTTTCCTTATTTAGTCATTTTCATGTATTTACATTGAGTGTATTAACTTTTTTTTCTTCGCTAGCGATGCTGTCTTTGAAGTGTTGTTTGTTTAATGCAAGAAGGAAAAATTTGGCGTTAAGTATTGTCATGTCTCAGTTGGAAAGAAACCCAAAAATGTTGTATTATATTACTATTGTTATTGGATTGACCTGGCCACCTGCTTGAATTTGAAAGTGCAAACTACTGTTTGCCCTCAATTAAAATAATAGCAAAATAATCTGGCAGACCACAAAAGCAAATGCCGAATTTTGACTCACCAGTGCCTCAATGCCAGTATAAATTTCCGTGAGAAAAGAACATTCACAACATTACAGTTATTTACAGTTTTTACAATTATGTACAAACTAATCTATAACTTTGTGTGTACAATAATAATTTTATAAAATATCTGTTTTTAGGTCATTTTTTTATAATTATTAAGTCATTTTCTTTCAAATTTAGGGTCATTTTATAGGTCATTTTTCAAACAATTTTAGGTCATCAGAATCCGGGCCCTGCTTACTGTACTTGATCCAAGATGTGTATGGAGCAAAAGTAAACAACAGACTCTCCATGACTGTCGTTTCGTTAACTTAGTTCGCAGGCTTCCACGGCCAGAGTTATACTTAAAATGATAGCAATTGATATCCGGGTTAGGCCGCGTCGTGTTTATGGTGTCTTCTGACGTTTCGGACAACATATCGTGTCCTTCTTCTGAGAAAGAATTGCAAGAAAATAAGTGCCTGTGATTAGTAAACAGTCGCAGTTGGCATGACGTCAGTGTTATTGTTTCACGCCAGATGTCACTAATCTTATACCCATCTTCCCTGTTTATGTTATGGGGATGTTTAATGATTTCTATTGCTTCTGTGACAAGTCTAGGGAATTTTCTGTTTACTAATCACAGGCACTTATTTTCTTGCAATTCTTTCTCAGAAGAAGGACACGATATGTTGTCCGAAACGTCAGAAGACACCATAAACACGACGCGGCCTAACCCGGATATCAATTGCTATCATTTTAAGTGTCGTTTCGTTGGTTAATCGCACCAGCGCATACTTCACGATAGTGCGACATCCTCCGGTAGATGTTTACTTCCATTCTGCACACATGATACGATTATTTATATCTTATGTAATTGTGAAAACATAAGTTCTGTTAAGTGAGTTTCTTGCTTTCGTACTTATATCATACATGTTTTACAACATTTAGCCTATATAGCCTATATATTAGTTTTCTCGTAAAGAATTGAATTTTTTTATGATTTATTCAATTAATCGGATATTTTTTACTTTCCGGATCGGGTCCGGTCCCAATTAATACAATTAATAGTTCTGCTGTGCCAAGATCTTGGCTATGCCAACTTCATTGCCCCATAAGTAAAAACCATTAACTAGTACTCTATTGAAAAAAGCGTAATAAGCACGGCCCGGATTCTATGTCTTCTTTTTATTGATGCTGCATTGGCATTGCCAACTTGTAGATAAATCCTAATCATGGCCTCTAGATTACAGAAATGCATTTTTATTAGGTCATTTTTTGTCATTTTATGCAATTTTATATTTTTTAGGGCTTTTATTTCAATTTTAGCTCATTCTTTTGTCATTTTCGTGTCATTTGCTTCCTTATTTAGTCATTTTCATGTATTTATATTGAGTGTATTAAATTTATTTTCGTCGCTAGCGGTGCTGTCTTTGAAGTGTTGTTTGTTTAATGCAAGAAGCAAAAATTCGGTATTCAAGTGTTGACATGTCTCAATCGGAAATGAGAATCAAAGAAACGCCAAAATGTTGTATTATACTACTATTGTTATTACATTGACTTGGCACCAGAGTCTGGCACCTGCTTGGATTTGAGAGTGCAAACTAACTGTTTACCCTCAATTGAACAATATAATCCGGCAGATCACAAAAGGATGTGCCGAATTTTGACGCACCAGTGCCAGTATAAATTTCCGTGAGAAAAGAACATTCACAACATTACAGTTATATACAGTTTTTCACAATTATGTACAAACTAGTCTATAACTTTGCGTGTACACTAATAATTTTTTTATAAATAAAATATCAGTTTTTAGGAAATTTTTTATAATTATTAAGTAATTTTCTTTAAAATTTAGGGTCATTTTATAGGTCATTTTTCAAACAATTTTAGGTCATCAGAATCCGGGCCCTGGTAATAAGAATTCTTCCAATATTCATAAACCATATAAATTCAAGACGTCCTAGCTTACAGAGGTCTTTATCTTGGCTGCAAAATGAGTTCATTACCAAGATTGCCGAGATTCAATTTAATTAACCCTCTACCGCCCTAACTTCCCACTCTGCATGCAAGATCTGGACACAGCTACAATGCCCTGATCTCACGCCAAACAACCACAAGGCTTCAGAATAATTATCTCTAAATTATATGATGTGGATGTCCAACTTCCACCTCTTAAGATATTTCCTAATATTCTCATCTGCTCTCCGTTCCCGTTTGTTAATTAACTAGTAGCTGCCCGTGGCTTCGCCCATGATAATTAACTTAAAGATTAAAAATTAAGAGTATACTAACTATTAAAGCATTATATTTATTAACACTTGCACGCGAATCATTCATAAACTAAGCCATTAATAATTAATGAAACAGCTAAAATTCCGGCTTCAGAGTACATTCCACGATTAGAAAGCGCCGCCTGAAAAAAGATCTCAGATTCGATTATGCAGTTCTAAAGCTAACTGTGAACACACAATACGTATTGTTTCTCAACTGTTTGTTGACAGATGAATATGATGTGAATTTTATTTGATCAATTCAGTGTAATTTTCAGAAATTATATAATGTTTCAAGGGAAGGAATGGTTTGTTTGGATTTCCATTAACAGCGATATTTCAAGAGTTAAACCATCAATATTTTACAGCTGGTGACCCCGGCTTCGCCCGCCATTATTAATTGACTCCAGGATTTTTAAGAAATTTACACTGGTAGTTTATTAAAAATGTTTGTGGTTTAGAGCTATGAAAATTGTAAGTAAAAATAAAATTACAATATTTGTTCATAGTGTTCATTTCACTTAGGCTTCATATAGTCTAATAAAGAAACGGTTTTCCTAATTTTGTACTCTTCGTGAAAGTTTACACTGCCAGAGACGAACACCGCCGAGTATACCCGACGTTTCACGAAGTGGGCGAGTGAGTGAGCACGCTATTTAGGGCCGTTGAATTGTATAAGAGTAGATGTTCAAAGGTACAACATTTGGAGAATTTAATGCTCTGCCGGCATGTTGCCATGGTAGCTCAAAGGTAGAGCGGCGGCACGGAGAGCCGAAGAACCTGGTTCAAGTCTGGCTCTACCTTTCCACCTTATCCTAAACACGGCAATAGTGAAAAAATTATCATTCCAGTGGCAAAATACATTTTGAATCTTACTGAAGCAAATGAATTTTATGTCACTCATCAATTGAGTTATATAAAACTAGCATGTGCCCGCGGCTTCGCCCGCGATAATTATTTCAAAAATTAAAAATTAAGAGCATAATATAGTTAGTTAAATCATTATATTTATTAACACCTAATTCGCGTGGACTACATACCACAATTAGATAGCATCGTCTGGTAAAAGCGACCTCAGATTCGAGTTCCTTGGTCCAGAAAACCCCTGTATAGTGAGTTTCGTCCAAATAAACAATGTTTGACCATATTAGGGCTTACAACATTCAAGCGATCGCGAAAGTTTAATTTCCAAGGTATGACAAAAATAGACAAAGCAAACTGTAATTGTCAAACTTCCATTTAATTTAATTCCAAACCCACTGGCAACAATATGCTTTAATGTCAAATGTGATTCGGATTCGATAATTCTGTGTAAAAAGGGATTAAGTATTCTCAAAAACATTTTATTTTTGGCATTTAAAATCAGAATTTTTCAAAATCCTTTCTTAGTGAGCACCTACATTATGAAACGAAGGTACTGTCAAAATTCCAAGTCTCTACCTGTTATAGTTTAGGCTCTACGTTGATTCCTGTCAGTCAGTCAGGACAAAGCCTTTTATATAGAGAGAGATAGCATGTGCCCGCGGCTTCGCCCGCGATAATTATTTCAAAAATTAAAAATCAAGAGCATAATAGTTATATCATTATATTTATTAACTCCTAAATCACGTGGACTACATACCACGATTAGATAGTATCGTCTGGTAAAAGCGTCCTCAGATTCGAGTTTCTTGGCCCAGAAAACCTCTGTCTAGTGAGATTCGTCCAAATAAAACAACGTTTGACCATATTTAGGGTTTACAACATTCAAGCGATCGCGAAAGTTTTATTTTCAAGATATGACAAAAATAGCCAAAGCCAACTGTAATTGATTTGATATTGAAATGTATAACTGAAAACTTATGTTTTGAAAACGCAAAAAATGCACGTTTTTTACCCGTTTTTCACTCATAACTCACGAACGAAAACTAAAATTAAAATTCCGGCTTCGAGGTGCATTTTCCGACCCTTCAGCCCACCTATGTTTAAAATTTCAGATCTCTGCGTTCAGTAGATTTCGCTGGACATCGAGGACAATTCCTTTTATTAATATAGATAATATGAATTATAATGATTAGAAATTAGAATTAGAAATTAGAAAAAGCCACTGAATCCTTTTCAGGCAAGGGCCTCCTACTCTCGGTAGGGCTAGCTCAGTTTGTACACACGGGGTGAGCTATTTCCTGTGTGCATGTTCGGATTTGAGCTTTTACTTTAACTGTTAGTTACTGTGTGTAGCCTGTGTTCCATTTTGAGTCTAGAATGAGTGTCCTGTACTTTTCCCTAATTCACTTCACTTCACTTTTAATTTCTAAATTATGTCAACATTTTATTCTAAACCTAAAATTGTGATTTTCCACTCCCTCCTATCCCTTGCTATTCGTGACCATTGAGGTCCTATCACTTCTATGAAGTCCTGAGCCCATCTCCTTCTCGGTCTTCCTCTTCTTCTTTTCCCTCTTCTTGGGTCCCAGATCGTGGTGGCATAGGCCCATCTGTCTGCAGGTAGTCTGGCCACATGTCCTCCCCACCTCCATTTGAACTCTCTTGCCTGTTTATGTGCCTCTTCGATACCACTTCTTAGCCTCAGTTCTTCGTTTCTTACTTTGTCTACTAGTTTAATGTCTAAGATTTTTCTCTCCATTCTGCGCTGGCATCTTTGTATCTTCAGTTCTTGTTGTTTAGTCAGCGTCCAGGTTTGACTTCCATATGTTAGTGTCGGTATGATGCAGGTCTGTAGTGCTTCCAATCTTAGTTCTCTGTTAATGTCTTTGTCTAGGAGTAAGAATTTGAGTCCCCAGAATTTCCCCCATGCTTGCCTTATTCTTCTTTCGATCTCATTGTCCCCATTTTCTGTCAGACTGACTGCTTGGCCTAGATATATGTACTCGCTACAGTAATGGATTGGTGTACCATCAATTATTATTGGTGTCTCTATGTGATTTGTCATTGCTTTGGTCTTTGTAGGGTTCATACCTTCTCTAATTTGTCAAACATCCATTTCATGTAATCCAAGCCCACCTGATACCATTGGTAACAATACGTTCTGAGAATTTGTTTTGATAAATCTGTGCAAAAAGGGGTTAAGTATTTTCAAAAACATTTCATTTATATCATTATTATTATTATATTATTTAAAAAATCATTATATTTATTAACACCTAAATCACGTGGACTACATACCACAATTAGATAGCGTCGCCTGGTAAAAGCGACCTCAGATTCGAGGTCCTTGGCCCAGAAAACCCCTGTATAATGAGTTTCGTCCAAATCGAACAACGTTTGACCATATTTAGGCCTATATTGATTATTCCACTTATAATAATAATAATAAGAAGAAGAAGAAGAATAATCCTCTTCGGGATTAGGTTGAAAATTTCATATGTATGCGTGCCTTGCCATTAAAAACAAATAAATCGACCAGCGTGAGCTACAACATTCGAGCGATCGCGAAAGTTTCATTTCCAAGGTTTGACAAAAATAGCCAAAGCCAGCTGTAATTGATTTGACATTGAAATATATTACGCTTCGAAAACACAAAAAATGGACGTTTTCTGCCCGTTTTTCACTCATTTTTGGCATTTAGAATCAGAATTTTTCAAAATCCTTTCTTAGTGAGCATCTACATTAGGAAACGAAGGTACTATCAAAATTCCAAGTCTCTACCTATTATAGTTTAGGCTGTACGTTGATTCCTGTCATTCAGTCAGTCATTCAGTCAGTCAGGACAAAGCCTTTTATATATATAGAGATAATAGGTTGCTGATATTCAGAATCAATATATTCATATACTGAATAAAGCACATGCGCAAATATATGTCTAAATATCAGTTTTTAATGATACTTTATTTCACTAAACAGTAATTAACGGTTCACCTAGTTAAAGTTAATACATTCTACATTCTACAGCCTACTTTCCGAAAACAGGTTAAAGAAGTTGAAGGCAGACGGAGGTAAGACTTTATCTACTGTAGTATTAACAATAACTATGGATTTCATTATTTTTTGCACGACGTAACTAATTAGTGGTACTTACGAATATTGTTGCTGTTTATCGTAACTTGACATTCCCGCACGCAATCTGGTTGCTATGGAAACAAAACAAATTTCCGTGCGGTAAAAATTACAAAAAGTACACTGTGCCGTAAGTAAAATCTTAATACAAGCCTTTATGGACCAAGGCCCCGCAGTTTGTGGCGACTTTAACAGGACAAATATTAGGTTCCCATAACAACAAACACATGCGAATCACTTTCTGAAATAAACATCTATCTTCAATAATGTGTATACATAATATTTTCAGGAACTCGGAATCGAATTGGCAGGTAATATCTCAATTAATATAATTAAATTGATATAAATAATCGTCGTGCAAAAAATAGCATGCAATACTCGTGCCGTAAGCGCATAACGGATCTCGGAAATTGAAGAAAGAAAGAAAGAAAAAAAAAAAAAAACTCGGCGCAAGCCATAGGCGTAACCAGGCCGACCATATGCGTGGTTATAACATCCGGGGGCTCTGGGGGGTATGGAATACCCCCCAGAGGCCGGAAAATTTTAATAATTAAAATGCACAGTAACGAGTTTTAAGCTTCCCACGCTTTATACTCGTATTAAGTAATTAATAAGCAGACTTAAAATAATTGACCATATTCTTTTTTTTAACCAATGGGGGGGGGGTTCAAACCCCCAAACCCCCCCCCCCCTCGTTACGCCTCTGGCGCAAGCCCCTCGCTTTTCAAACTCTTTCCTCGATCCGTATGCACCGCTTACGACACTTGTATCGCAATATACTATTTCAATACTTGTAATGAAATGGATTTTCATCGTGCTAAAAGAAGTAAGTATTTTCTATAAATCTTAGTCCATTTACAAGAAAACGAACGTGGCGCAATAATTAGGTTTAGATTGAAGTAGGTACGCCATGTGTTGTTATAAGAGAAGTCACGGAATACAAAGGGAAGCAGGCATAAAAGAGAAGTAGCCGAGCTTTGTGTCTGCGCCATGTAAATATTTACTCCTTCACTACTCCCTCAACTCCCTTCCAGGCTGAGTGGATGGCACTGAACGAGAATGGACGTCCACACATCTTCAAAGTTCACCAAACAGCCATCGGACTGCTGTTATAAATATAATGCATCTATTCCTGGCAGATTCTGCTTCAGTAAATATTAGAGTATGGTTTTATAAGCGAAATAAAACAATAAAGAGCATGTAAATAAGTACGAAAAATGTAAGGAATAAACACCAAAATAAGCAAAAACAAATTTTACGTAAATAAGCAAAAACAAATTTCACGAAAATGAAATACGTACTGTATACAGAGTGTTAATTAATAACACTGAAACATTTTACCTGTGTATAGAGGGGACATAGTCAAGCAGTTCTTATTAGGAAATTTTTGCTGTAAGGATTCAATTTTTCCTGTTACAGCATAAAATCTCCCAGGACAATTTGAATAAAAACGTATAACAAAGGAACTTCGTTGTTGACAGTGGATTATGAATGAAAAAACTAATGCAGTGACGGCCAATCATGCGATTAGTCTGTGAATTTTGCAGATTATGAAAACTCTTAAATTATTATATAGCTGTTGATGAATGATTAGGACTCAAATTTTTATCGACCACTAAGAAGGCGTGAAGTGAATTTAATGCAAATTTTAACCCTATTTCGCTTCATTATTGACTTATAAGCGCAAAATTTTAATGACTTTAATGCCCTGTAGCTTACATATTGTTTACGTCATAGAGGAAAAATCTCCTAATAAAAGTTGCTTGTGTATGTCCCCTCTATACATCGGTAAAATATTTCGGTGTTATTCATTAACACCCTGAAAAATTAGTTTTGTATAAATCTAATCTTATTCACGGCTGTTAAAGTATAAGGAAAGTCATCCGTATTTTCTTGTGCGAAGTTCCTGCTTTTGACAAAGAACGATTAGTAAAGTGAAAATGTTCTTTCAACATCGCAGAACGTCACAGGCGCGTGTGCAAATCAACACATTTCTTCTTCGATGACTTCCATTCCAAAGCCGTATATGAATACTGTAAAACAATATGTTATCATGAGAACTAACATGCATTTGATAAATTCTTTCTAATATACTGCCATAACATATGCAATAAATTGGGCATTACTCCAGTACCGATCAACCGATTTGGTCCAATATCAATAGGCTACTTCCCATGGACGTTATAAATGCGTATACCAAGTTGCATGACAATTCGATAAGGCGTAGGGTATTTGAGTTATCGCGCGTACAGACACGTGGACAGACAGACATTTTCCCGTAGCCACATAATTCCAGAAAGTACCATCCTGGCACTTAATAATAATAATAATAATAATAATAATAATAATTGTACGCTACCCAGTCACGACCAAACTCGTAGCTAGATTTTCTACTATTTGGCAGGAACGTTTCTTGTTTTAATTAAAAACTACCTATGTATAATGATTTTTAATTTTTGATTCAGCTTCCAAATGAATAACAGATTACCATTTATCTTTTTTTTTGACCCATGGTCTACTGTCCAGACAACTACTGAAGATGCAGACAACTACTACTGATGATGACGACGATGATGATGATGATAGTGGCAATACTGTATCTTAATAACACCTCTCGTTGGGTTCTGCATCAAATAAGGTAAACAACAATAAATTATATGGGCTATACCTCCACTACAATTTCTTAGCTAAATATAGCTCGTTTTAGCAGTGAAGTGTTTCTTATGCGAGGAACGCATTGGAAAATTCTTTATTGCAAGACAGTTTATGAAATGCTGCTTTCCTTTCCTTGCGCTGTATCCAAGGAACATGATATTGTATTTTATTTGATAAAAACGAGAATGTTAGGAATGCTGACTACTTTCTCCGACATCACTATATATGAGTTGGAATCTAAAACATCCATTTCAAACACAAAGTTATTTTTCTTATAGCAATGAATCGAAGTTAAGTATGGATAGATTGTGTATGTTACTGTATCGACTGGAGAATATAAGTTACACACGCCAATTTTTATTTCCTGTACCTGCACCACAGATAATACAGGTAGATGATGTACCAGTATTGACTTAGACTTCGAAATTGGACATGGCGTTTTCAAAATAAAAGATTTGAGGTCCCTTTCATTAAAAAATTATATATTCAGAAATTTGTCTGTATGTGTGTCTCTGATCAGCACGGTTCGAGAATGAAATCGTATAAAAATTTGTACGCACCGAGAGGTCGAGGTTCAAATCCCGTGGCCGGCCAATTTGACATGGGTTTTTTCATGGTTTCCCCAGTCGTAAAGGCAATTGGATATTTACATACCATGAATCATTCTCATCATTTCATCCTATATCGTAGCCACTTAAATTAATATCAGTTAAAACCACTGTCTTCTAAACTGTATTAATCGTGTATACACTGCCTGTCCTATACGGCTAATTTTGCGTACTCGGCGACATTACAGATGGCAGCACCTTTCACACCCAGACTGCTTCTTGTTTTTTGCTACGACATTGTTGATTATGTAGTGCTGTCACCGCCGTCTCATAATCACTGCCTTCTAAACTGTATTACTCCTCGAGACGGTGGTGCTCATAATATAGTCTATCAATGCGTCTAATTAATTTACATTTATTTTAATTATTGCTCCAAAATTCCATTTCAAGGTAAGTGTCATATACTGGAATAATATTACGTTCTAAACAAATAACACAAGTATCTGTGTCTGTTTAATGCTTATTTTGATTAGTGATTGCTGCAATCTGGGTGTGAACTGTGTCGCCTCTACTGGATAAATTAGGCAATTTAACAATACTCTGAACTCCATGTTAAAATAAAGCATAGGACAGGCAGTGTATTTCTCGAGACGGCGGTGGTTAAAACTTACTCCATAAAATACGCTAACAATAGAAACAATTGACAACCAATATTCCATGGCCTACCCTACTGCATAGACACAGGTCTGGAACTCCTGATATGGCCTCGCAGCTAAGAGGAGTATAAAGACACCTGAAATAAAATAAAAAAATAAAAAATGTAGTTTGGTTAGACATCTTCTGCAGATATGGCACGCGACCGACTCTCTCTTACTTTCACTCCTACAATATTTTAGATAATTTCATGATTCGCGATTTTTTAAATTTAGTTTGAATTGTGTACTAAGAGCTAAAAGTTTTATTTATTATTTTATTTTATTTTTTAAATTATCTGAATTGTTGTTATAAGTAATCTACTGATCGTAGGAACTCTTGTTAAAAAATAAAGTCTGATGAGAGAACTGAATACCCATTCCGTGCAATATGGCCTTTTAAAATTATTTCTTGTTTAGCGGAAACAAACCGTGCATTTTTTCGTTTCGCTGAAGGTGAATATGAATTGTTGGTTTCTGGTTTGAATCTTTTCACGGTTACTGACGTATAAATTCGTCACTTCAAAGTCGTATAAAAGCAGAAATAAAAGATTTATAGAGTAATGCTTTATGTGAAATATGACGATTTTTATTCTTGTGTTAATATTGTCATTCACAAAAACCCGCAATTCAACTCAAATTTACCTAATTGATTTTAAACTTAGATCCCGCTGACAATTTCACTTGATGATTGATTATATTATTGTGTAATATTCTGGCTTGTAAAGGTGTTATTAAAATATTGGTGACTTAATGGTTGGTCTGTTGAGGGTCCTACTTCTATTATCGTCAATGTCTCAAATGAATGAACCTCAGTCGACCTTATTTTCTAGAATTTTACCATTTGTCAGAATATTAGAAACACATCACATCATAAATTCTATCGCCATACCAGAACAGTTCGCGAAGATCGTCAATACTTTTAGGGTGCCTTATCTTCAAGGACGTAGGCAAAATCTTGCTGGACAATTACTACAGCACAATACATCTACTGTAAAGGCGAAGCCATATAATTCTGCCGCAATGTGCGCGGGATGACTAGAAGGCGGAGCTATGCAGCGAAAGGTTACGGAGTTGGTCGATCGATTTCAGTCTAGTACGGCCGAAGTTTTTTGGAACTATTTCCCTAGCTTGATTATGAAGAGTTTTAAACTGTAATTTACTTAGCACAGGGGGCTAACAGTAGGCTACAACAATACAATTTACCAACAATGTTACTCATTCACCGATGCCAACAAAAGAAACACCTACACTCAACAATGCTGCTTCCTTGTAGAGCAAGTGAGATATCACTAGACTGTGATTCCCCTTTGGAACACGTGGTAATAATCAATAAAAAGCCGATAGGGAAGGCAGGAGAAGGATGACGTGTTAGGAAGGAGGCGTGGCACCACATAAATTGGTTTGTACGCCGCGGCAAAAATAATATGGCTAGCGCTCTACTATATACAGTGACTTTCTGTGACCTTCTGTAAGTTACGGTGGATGAATGAAGGAGATGAAACGACGGTAAATGAATCTAAGGTGATACGCTAGAGAAATCGTCTTACATATGTTGAAGAAAATACCATGCTTCACCTAATATTAGTAGGACTTACGTCCTAGACCACTGAGTGACCTCCACGAAGCGGCTACAGAACATTACTTTCTTTCTTTCTTTCTTTCTTTCTTTCTTTCTTTCTTTACCTTAGTTTTACCTCTCCCTTTTTAGGTACATTTTAAGCGACCCAAGCCGCCCGGGCCTTACAGGGTCGCGACCTATTGGGAGAGGGATTATCTATGGATCATATACAAACTTTTCTGACCAGAAAAAGGACATGGAGGGTCTCCCCGGATGAGTGATCAGCCCAATGCCGGGGCAAACTACAAGACAACACGAACACACAGGACGAGACACACCATTCACACACACACACTCACTCCAAATAAAACGAGGCTGGGATGAAGATGATAATGACGGCCAGATGATATCCGGGGACCACACGGGCCTAAAGTTACCCGACATTTGTCTCACAGGTGAGAAAAAACCCCAGAAAAAATCCCACCCAGGTAATAACTTGTCCCGACCAGATTCGAACACGGGCCCGCTGCGTGAGAGGAGCGAACGCATCCCGTACGCCACAGCGGTAGACTATAGAACAGGCCTGTCCAACCCGCGGCCCTCGGGCCGCATGCGGCCCGCTCTCACAGTTTTGTGGCCCGCGGATACTTCTAATACTTCTTACTAATCTTATGTAACATAGCAAGAGTGTTTTGCTTAGTTGGAATTGCAGAGAAGTGGAGCTAAGAATAATACTTTTTCTATGCATTTACTGTGCCTTGAGGGGTTGTCTGACTTTCAATTAACGAAACAGAACTTATTCCGTTCGTAATAAGGCACAACTTCACTGCAGTTTCCCGGAATTTTTGGATGAGCTGCAAGCCCAATATAGAGATCTAGCACTCCACGCAAATGTACTCTGGCTGAGTGCAGGTAATGCACTGAGGAATGAGATTCCAGGCCTACCAAAGATAGTGAAAACCTTGTTCGACGGGTTGAAGATCCAGACTTTCTAAGGCAGCTTGCTTTCATGACTGACCAGACACAATACTTGAATGAATTGAACCAGAGACACCAGGGCAAAAATCAAACTGTTTCAGGGTTAGTGGTCATGTTAATGGTTTTAAAATTCCTGTAATCAACTTTTTCAATAAATTATTTAACACACCTTCCATGTTGTCAAGAGCTGTCAGGAGAAATTGAAGATGGTAATTTTTCTGAGTTTAGTGAAAATATTGAAGTTATTATTCAAGAGTTCAATGGAAGATTTTCTGACTTTGAAAATAAAGGTAAACTACTGCTTTTTAATGACCCTTTGAATGTGGATATTGAGAATCAGCCATCCATGTATCAATTGGAGCTCTGTGATCTTCGGGCTGATCCTTTTCTTCAAACCAGGTCTGAAAGCTAAGCTACTTCCAGAGGGCAGGTTTCTTCAGCTTAGAGATTTTGGTTTGCAGCTTTCCTCAATGTTTGGAAGCACTTATATATGTGAGAGTGCTTTCTCCAACACGAAATTCATAAAAAATGAATATAGGAGCTGTCTCACTGATGATTCCTTGTTACACCTACTAAAACTGGCAGTTACTATCATAGAAGTGGACATCCATACTTTAGTGAAGCAATCTGAAAATCATCAGTGCTCACATTAAGTTCTAATTTCGGCCTACTGGTAATGAATTCTATTTCAACAATTTGGTCTGCTGTACTTTACTGTTATATTTATGTGAATGAAACTTTTAGTGTTTGGCCCTCAGCATCAACTGTCGAAATATTTTGGCCCCCAGTACTTCTGAAGTTGGACAGGCCTGCTATAGAACAATACTTCATGAAAAAATAAAAATTCTATAAATCACTTGAGGCTTTATCCGCCAGTTATCTTTTCTCTCACCACCTCTGATGCAAAAGATTTTCGGTTCTATGACTTGTTTTACCGAGGAGGACGACGGCAGACGATAATAATTATGAGGGACTAGAAAATGGAAATGTCAGCAAAATATGGTTAATGTATAGAAATGAGTCAACTAACGTAGATGGCTATTTTAAGGATAAGAATTTACGCATGCTGAAAATCCCGGCTTTTACAAGGAAAGTGTCTCGTTTTATTTTCCTAAGAAGATTTAATTTGAAAGCCGTCAGGTCGAACGGACGTAGTATCTCTGAACCGCAGCCTTAATGTAAAATCCAGAGTCGACACTTATTCAAAACTTCTTAAAAATAAAAAGCTTCAAGCAAAGCCGGCTCTTTACGAAGGGATTAAAGAATGAAGCATGAAATACACTTCTCTTTAAAACATAAGAGGGCTCAAGAAAAATGCCACGAATGTCAGACATTCTACATCTGAAAATTATTCTTGGAAGATTGCACTCAAATTTCGGAATATTTAAGGAACATTGCGGAAGTTGAAACACCCAGTGAAAGACCAGTCAAACCGCAATGAAATGAAAATTCCAAGTTCAAAAATTCATGACTGCGACCGTCAGATTTTTATGATTCAGAAGGCAGTTATTTTAACTATGTAGGCCTAAAAAGAAGAATGTGTTCTATCAGTGATATCTCTAAAGGAATATCACAGTTTTATCGAATTTCTATTAATTATCAGGGCCCGGATTCTAATGACATGTCATCTTTTTATTGATGCTGCATAGACATTGCCAACTTGTAGATAAAGCCTAATCATAGCCTCTAGATTACAGAAATGCATTTCTATTAGGTCATTTTTTGTCATTTTATACAATTTTATATTTTTAGGGCATATATTTCAATTTTAGGTCATTATTTTGTCATTTTCGTGTCATTTGCTTCGATATTTTGTCATTTTCATGTATTTACATTGAGTGTATTAACTTTTTTTCGTCGCTAGTGGTGCTGTCTTTGAAGTGTTGTTTTTTTAATGCAAGAAGGAAAAATTCGGCGTTGAAGTGTTGACACGTCTCAGTCGGAAGTGAGAATCAAAGAAACGCCAACATTTTGTATTATATTACTATTGTTATTAGATTGACTTGGCACCTGCTTGGCACCTGCTTGGATTTGAGAGTGCAAACTACTGTTTACCCTCAATAAACAACAATATAATCCGGCAGAACACAAAAGGATCTGCCGAATTTTGACTCACCAGTGCCTCAGTGCCAGTATAAATTTCCGTGATAAAAGAACATTCACAACATTACAGTTATTTACAGTTTTTACAATTATGTCCAAACTAGTCTATAACTTAGTGTGTACATTAATAATTTTTTATAAATAAAATATAAGTTTTTAGGTAATTTTTTATCATCATTAAGTCATTTTCTTTACAATTTAGGGTCATTTTATATGTCATTTTTCAAATAATTTTAAGTCATCAGAATCCGGGCCCTGTTAATTATCCTAACGTGTTTAGCAACACTTTACATCGAAAGATGCCCAAAGAAATTTCATTATTTTGCTCAAAGTAATTTTTCCATTGTAGTTTTTTTATTGCAGGAGTGGGCGGTGTTGAAGCATAACAAGATGGAGTCAGCCACGAAGAAGGAAACACAAGCTAAGTCTTTCCTTGTCTCATTTGTCTCTACAAGGGATCGATAGTAGCGGCTATTGTTGTGCCGGTTCTGTATAATCACTCTACGGTTCAAGTTCCTTAAAAACAATCGCTTCATAACACAAATAAGATAACAATACACTTCACGCATCAAATCGTGCGAATTTTATTTACTGAGAGAATTTATTACTATATTCCATGTCAAATAAAATATGTTTAACATTACCTTATCGACATCTCTAGCTTTTATAATAACATGAGATATCCATTGCCTTCCATAGCGATCGCGACGATATTATTTCCAAGGTATGACAAAAATAGACAAAGCCTTCTGCAATTGATTTGACAACTGAAATGAATAACTGAAAACTGATGCTTCGAAAGCGTTAAAAATGCACGTTTTCTTGCCGTTTTTCACTCATAACTCGCGAACGAAGGCTAAAATTAAAAATGTAGTATGACAGAAACCTTCCCGGGAATGTACCCAACAACTTCCCAAAGTTTCATGGCGATCGGATGAATGGTGTGGTAATGCATAAAGGACACACACACACACATACATTAATTTTTATATATATATAGATAATATCTTCCGTAGAGTGGATGAGGATCAACATGTTAATGCTCTTTCTATCTTTCTTTCTTCCTCCTCTCTCTCTCTCTCTCTCTCTCTCTCTCTCTCTCTCTCTCTCTCTCTCTCTTTTTTTTTTCTATCGGCAGAGGAAGTAGGCATATCCGACCCTAAACTTAAGTGGCTCGTTTTCAGCTTAAAAAAAGCAGGTAAACTTAATTAACAAACTGCCAGATTCAGTTAATAGGCCGTATTTCAGGAATGACTGATTGTTACATGTCCGGAAACCGAAACGATCAGACAACTATTTTTTAATATAAAATTCCTAGGAATTAATGTAGAAATAGCATATAAGAAATTAACAACGACAAAGAATATGAAAACTTTGAAAAAAATGGAGAAATTTTTATACATTGTTAAAAGAAAATGGGAAAAAAACGAATCCTAGAATTAAGTGAGCAAGTGTGTTGATTCCTTTTTTTGCTTTGTTCGCAAGTAAGGCAAATACAGCAAGCCTATAATTTGTAGGTACTCAAGGCTTTTATATTAATATTAGTATGTAATGATAGGAGGTACATCCTATGGCGAAAAACCATTTTTGCACTCCTTAACTAATTAGTGGTAGGCTACTTACGAATGTTGTTGCCGTGGACATTCCCGCATAGCAATCTTGTTGCTATGTGCGGTAAGCGTTTCTGTGCTGTTATGAATATTACGCCACACCTCATAATACAAGCCTTTATGGACAAGGCCCCCTAGCACAAATATTCGGTTCCCATAAACAGCAACAAATGCCAAACACTTTCTGAAATAAACATCTATCTTCAAGAATGTATATACATAATATTTTCAGGTAATATCACAATTAATGTAATTAAATTGATATAAATAATCATCGTGCAAAAACCAGCATGCAATACTCGTGCCGTAAACGCATAACGGATCTCGGAAATTGAAAAAACTCGGCGCGAGCGCCTCGTTTTTTTCAAACTATTTCCTCGATCCGTATGCACCGCTTACGGCACTTGTATATTTCCTTGAAATTGTGTTTTGTTTCTGTAAACGGACCTAGGGAAACTTACTCCATGGACGCGCCTCGTATTTTATTGCAACATAAGATAGGTAGGTGTTGAAGTATACAGGATTTATACCCCTTTCAGGCTATATTAGAATAGGGTTTCATTACCTGCACACCTCAGATGAAAATTTAAATTAAATTGTACATTATTACCCTGCATTGTTCATGTGGCGCTTGGGTGAACGTGTCTCGTACTGTGTAATTATCTTCCCTCGTTATTGCAGTGAACCCTGAGACACTTCACGCTATACCAGTTCATGCAGCTCATGAATTGTGCAAAGTATTTAATATTCCATTGTATTATCATGAGCGCACCTCATGCACACAGGCTAAATTATTTCAAAGCATTCTTTTTTTTTTGTACTGCAGCCCATTTTATCAGTCTCTCCTATGTTGTAGACACTACGGCTTGATTATGTACAAATATTTCCACAACCTGCTTTAGTAACATCACAAATCGTGAAGTCCACAGTAGTTGTTTTAATGGGCTGTGTATATTATGTAATGTCGAGATTACAGCCCATTTAAGGGAAAAGTATATGGGGAATATGCTATTTTCTCATACACGTTTATATACTGTATATATAATTCTTTTTTCATCAAATCAGTTGTGAATTCCAGCTTACAGACTACACTATTCCTGTATATGTGAGCACGCTTACAGACGTACCAATTCTGTAAATACACGTACCAGGCAATTTTGCTCCCATACGATTTCCTAATGGTATCTAAGTAACTGCTTAATGCAATTGCAATCATTGCATAATAATAAAATAATAATAATAATTAGTTCTATGATTTTAATGCAGAATAAACTGCAAAAAATCTTTATTAGAATTAAAAAAAAACTCTAATGCACTATAAATCCTATAAAAAAAGTCCTAAAGAAACACACATTCATTTCAACAGTCCTGGAGATTGTCTTTTTAAAACGATTTAAATTTGAAAACCCCATTTCCAAAAGTATATTTTAAATAAACCTTTATTCTTTCCTAGTAGTTCAACGAGGGAAAATGTTTCACCTGACAACATTTCAGCAATTGAACGAAGTGTAGGAAAACCCTGTATTTTTGTTAAAAACTAGTTTTATTTTTTGATAGTTCCTTCCCAATTCTCTCATTCGCATTTTCCATTTCATTCTTTTAATTATATCTATCTGGGGTGGCAGTAAATTGTACCTGGCTTCTAAGATTAAAGTTAACTTTAACTTCAGACTGAGAGATCTACAAGTTTAGTAATTTGACTTTTGTCGTATCCCCATCGGTTGTACTTTAGATGGTGTTCGACTTTTATTTTGTTGTAAGTAAATGTTGTATATTTTCAACAGAATTCGTAATTTTTTACACTTATAGGACATCTATTATCGTAATATTTGACAGGAATATTGGCACATCAAACTGCCATAAGCGTGCAAAATGTTGTGTTTCTAGCTGCTCTATAAGTATGAAAAACTAACTGGTTAACCGTGACCTGATTCACATCTAGACGGTCAAGTTCTAGATCATCAACTTATTAACATACTAGCATTTTCCCGCGGTTTGGCCCGCGATAATTATTTAAAAAATTAAAAATTATAAACTAAGTGCGTAATAGTTAAATCATTATATTTATTAAGTGCCAGTATGGTACTTTATGAGATTGTGTGGTGGACGAAAAAATGTCTGTCCGTCTGTCTGTCCGTCTGTCCGTCTGTCTGTCCGTCTGTCTGTCCGTCTGTCTGTCCGTGTGTCTGTACGCACGATAACTCAAATACGCTTTTTCGGATTTTCATGAAACTTAGAAAACACATTTATAATGTCCATGGGAAGAACCCTATTGATATTGAACCAAATCGGTTCACCGGTACCGGAGTAATGCCCAATTTAGTGCCTATTTTAATAGATTATGGCGCCTTTCGATTGGACAGGCGCCATCACTCAAATACGCTGTATCGGATTTCCATGAAACTTGGTATACCCATTTATGACGTCCATGAGAAGTGCCCTATTGAAGTTGAACCTAATCTGTTGACCGGTACCGGAGTAAAACCCAATTTAGTGTCTACTTTAAAGGCGCAATAACTCGAATACGCTTTATCGGATATTTATGAAACTTCGTATACGCATTTATAATGTCCATGGGAAGACGTTTATTGATATTGGACCAAATCGGTTGGCCAGTACCGGAATAATGCCCAATTTAGTGTTTTTATGTTAATATATAAGAAGTCGCGATAACTCAAATATGCTTTATTGGATTTTCCTGAAATTTTGTATACCCATTTATAATGTACGTGGAATGACGTCTACTGATATTGGACCAAATCGGTAGACCGGTACCGGAGTAAAACCCAATTTAGTGTATATTTTAAAGACGCGGTAACTCAAATACGTTTTACCGGATTTTTATGAAACTTGGTATACACATTTATAATGTCCATGGGAAGACGTCTATTCATAATGGATAAAATCGGTTGACCTGTTTCGGAGTAATGCTCAATTTAGTGCCTATTTTATGGTAATATACGTATTCGAAAGAATTTATATTAAAAAACATGAAAATCAGTTATCTTGACAACATAGCCTATTGTTTTACTGTGATGTTATAAGGCCTTGGAATTTAAAATACAGGTAGCTATGACAAAAAACATATTGATTTACATGCGCTTATCCAACTAGACCGTTAAAATGACCCAGGTGGCCGAGATGGTAGACCTTTCTTCTTCCGTAAGCCCTGCTTAATGAATAAATCTGGAGCTTAACTTGAAAATCAATTTAAAAAAAACATATTCTGCATATCATAATTGCAGTCATAACTGATTAAACAAAAACATACTGGCACTTTGTTACATCAGTTTACCTGATTTTATTAACATCTAAATCACTTGGACTAAATACCATGATTAGATAGCGTCGCCTGGTAAAAGCGACCTCAGATTCGAGTTCTTTGGCCCAGAAAATCCCTGTACAGTCAGTTTCGTCCAAATCGATTATCCCTCTTCCGTGTAGGTTGAAAATTTCATATGTCTACGGGCCTAGACATTATAAACAAATGAATCGACCAGCGTGACCTTACAACATTCAAGCGATCGCGATGCTTTCCAAGACATGATCAAAATAGCCAAAGCCAACTGTAATTGATTTGGGATTTAATCTTCCTCTTTCCTCCCTCCTCTCTCCTCTCTCAAATACACACAAAATACACAAAATTAGTTATGTGTCATAATAAAGCAAAGAGAAATGACGCACAATATGGAACCTGAAAGACCATTTTATCAACGCAAAGCACGTCTTATAATTGACTCTGCTCTCAGCCTTTGACATAAATGGAATTGTAGAATTGCATTTTTTGTGGTCAGATCTCTTGAAATGTTAAAATGCTTTTCGATTGGATGCCTTGTAGAGCCCAGGTCACATTCTCATTAGCAAAATGGAATTGGAAAACAATGAAATCACTTAACTCTCTTTTCCCTGAGGCACAGAAACGTCCACTCGACTCCTCCCACACCCTCGCCAAGAAATTGTACTCACAATCCCGTGTTAAAAGTCAGCACCATCTCATTCCAGTGCCGGTAATGTATTATACTTACAAATTAAATGCTAATATTTTAGGAGAAAAAATTCTCTGACACTGTGCAACAGAGACAATGGCCCGTGGTTCATGAAGGCATATATCCAACTGACAAATTAGTCTTTAAATCTGTTGCCCGTATGGTTGCAAATTTATTCTCCTTATATATATATATATATATATATATATATATATATATATATATATATATATATATATAGATAGATAGATAGATAGATAGATATTTTATTCCAAAAGACCAAGTGGTCAAAGGAAAGTCAATTACAATAATATACAGTAACAATATAACTTAAAACCAATTTACATTATAAAACTCTCGTACACTATACAGAGGGTTAGCTAATAATGTAGTCATTCTTAAACTGCCTTCTTAAACTGTCCAACAGGCAAGTTCTTAAGATGAAAAGGAATAATATTAAAAAATTTCTTAGAAATATAATCAAAATTCTTTAGTGTCAAAGTAAAATTGCATTTATCCGTATATATATTAGCCTAGATCTGGTCCTGGTATTATAATTATGAACAGCGGGGGAAAAAAAAATATATATATACACCACAATATATTGCTCCTGTTGAACAGTACTTGAGAATGTCTGGAAAAATTTCTCTGACACTGGGATTCAAATCCGTGACCATTTGCCCTAAAATGCTCTCTTGTAATATTCACAAGCTACATGCATAATATCATACGTTTATTTGTATTTTTTATGTTCATAACAGTTATTCCAAATATTGCCGATAATATTGTTCATATGATATTTACAAATAACTTAAACAGAAAAAAGAAAATTCTCAGAAATATTGAAATTTGTGGAAATAATCACGGTAACGGCATTTCAATGCACAAAATATGGCTCATATACTGTAACGATAATTACCCGTAAGTGTAACCGTTTAATTAATTCAGAAAATAATACGTGACTGCAGTCAATAAAGAGGATGTCAGATAACGAGAACTTGCCGAGTAATAAAAAAAAATAAAAAAAAAAATAAAAAAAAGAGTTTCGCCTATTTATCAGTACCCAAACCTCCATCTCTCCGTTTAACGTATTTGTTTACTTAAATTTGGGTTTGAAGTTTCTTTTAGTGAAAATACCTGTACCAAATTTAACGTAGGAAAGAAAAAAAAAGTTTAATAAAAAAAGACTAATTTAAAAATGACCTCAATAAAGTTAATGGAAAATTACGTGCTATTTTTATAACATTTTTCACAAAATATGGCTGACCTAATAAAAATTCCAGACACTTATAGATAAAATTCCTTTGAAGCAACGTGTGGGAAAACCCTGACACTCCATAATGTCTTGGATATAATATGGAATGGTAGCGCCTGCAGGGATGTGGTTAGGCAACACGTAAATCCTGACAAAAGAAAGAAGACGGCCGGGTTAGACGCTGTAATTTAAACGTCTGCTGTGGTTACAGTGTAGGAAATGAGATTCTAGACATGGTTTACTGTAATAAATAAGGTTTTCATAGTAATGAATTAAATAGAGTAAGTACTTACTATTCCTCACACAACTGGAAGGAAATAAATGGTAAAACTCAGCCACCACATATTTATAAAATGTTTTTATTAATTTAAATTAAATCAAAGGATACAGAAAACAGACGTTGAATTTTTTTTTTCTAAACCGGAAAGTCAAGGTCTGAAAAAGTTTTATTTAGAACGTTATGTCGCAAAATATCTCTGAAACTCAGTCGTGCCTGGTGAATGATAAATATTTGCAACAAGCTGAAAGAACTGAATACGCACTCCTTGCAACACTGCCTATTTATATTTAATAGAATGTGAAAACATGATAAAGGTGTATTGTTATCCTCGTTTTTGCAACCACTTTTCCTGAAGTAAATGTAATTTTTCTTCAAATGGTTTTAACGATTTCTACAGGCATAAATATACAGAGTGTTAATGAATAGCACCGATATATTTTACCTGTATATAAATGGGACATAGACAAACACCTTTTATCATGAGCTTTCTCCTCTATGGATTCAATTTTTCCTGTCTGTAAATCACCCTGTAATCTGTAAATTTTGCAGATTGTAGAAATTATAAATTATGATATAGCTGTTGAAGAATGATTAAGAATCAGGTTTTTGTCGATCACTAAGAAGACATGAGGTCAATTTAGTGAAACGTTTAGGCCTATTCCTATTTCACTTCATTATAGACTTATGAGCACCAAATTGTAATGAGTATAATGCCCTGTAGCATAACCTTTCTATGTCATGGAGCAAAAATCTCCTAATAAAAGTTGCTTGTCTACGTCCCCTCTATACACAGGTAAAATGTTTCGGCGTTATTAATTATCACTCTGTGTGTGTGTGTGTGTATATATATATAATGTACAATAATAATATAGGCCTATTATAGCAAGTGCTCAAACTTTTATTTGAAAAATTTATCCTTGTAAATACTCTGAAGAATAGTTATAAGTAGGGGCGGATGTCTATGACATGTCATATTTTCCCCTTTGCATAATTTCAGGTTTCCGACTAATATAAACCCGATTCCAAGCATCCTGGTGAAAATGGAACTACTTTTATTGTGAATATAACTGCATATTTAGGAAATTTTCAACTATTGTAGCATATTTAGTAAGAATATGCATATTTAGGTCATATTTTTGGCTTATTTGTGTGCATATTAAAGACATTTTGAAGTTTCATATCATATTTTGTAAATTTTGCAATATAATGATACTTTTTTGAGAATCTACAGATATTTTAAATAATTAAGACTATATTTTAATAAAATTTATTGTAATGAAACTTAAAAAAAATATATACACAATGTGTAAGTGGTAAAGTCATATTTTAAATTTTATTGATTATATTTTAATGTCTTTTAGGTCTTTAATGCATGTTTATATCCTATTTTTAGGTCATAGAAATCCGCCCCTAGTTATAAGCTACCCATGTCACACACAAACTTAGGTTTTAGATCTTGTCCTGGGAATAATGAGACTTTAAATGCACTGCAATATATTAAGAGAGAGGAAACTGTGTTTCACATCAGACTATATTACTTGTCATAAGATTCTTGACAAACACATTATTTTGAAATTTTTAGAGAACTCTTTGTTTTGAACAAAAGAAAGAAGTTTAATAACAAAAAACTATATTCGATTCAATGCGAGATATTTCAAGTTACATTTTCGCCACAGGTTATGTGAGCATTTATGAAGAGACTAGCTTAAAAGACCCGGCGTCGCCCGGGTTTTGTATTTTGTAATTGGAAATTAGCCTATGAAGGATTTTCAATTTTAAATTCTAGGTCCTTATATAGGCATTTATAATTTGAAATAGGAAGAACGACTTATTACACTCAAACTATTCCCTCAGAAAACGCTTGATATAGTTTTTTATGGCTCATAGAGGATCTAGAATGTTGCATCCCATCGCTTGTACAGTGCACAGCAAGCCTGGTAGAGGTTTAAATAAGAAAAACAGAAATTCCTGTAACATAAAATTGTAATATCGAGGCGGGAAATTTCCCACTCTTATGTTACCATAAAGCATTATCACTTTCATACTTTTCTCTCCAAAAACCTGCGATATAATATAATAATATACACATTACCATACCACGTTTTGTTTTCTCTATGTCCAGGGTAGAGAAAGTTATGTGATTCCATTATTTTAGTGGATTTCATTCTGTAATATTTATTTATAACATGAATTATTTTGATAACTTCTCTTATTTGTCAAAAGTGCATTTCAATTGTTTTTTCCAAGCCCACCTGATACTATTTGGCAACAATATATTCTGTGATTTGGAATTGATAATTCTATGTAAAGAGGGATTAAGTATTTTCAAAAACATTTAATTTTTGGCATTTAGAATCAGAATTTTTCAAAATCCTTCCTTAGTGAGCACCTACATTATGAAACGAAGGTACTGTCAAAATTCCAAGTCTCTACCTGTTATAGTTTAGGCTGTACGTTGATTCCTGTCATTCAGTCAATCAGTCAGTCATTCATTCAGTCAGTCAGGACAAAGCCTTTTATATATAGAGAGATGAAGACAGAGCTATATGATGAGAGTTGAGTAATTTGAGATCTCTCCCTCTGACCTAGTTCTTTGTGTGTGGAATTCCCAACATCCAATAGAATCCAGAGTGTTTAAAAACAACAGTCAGTAAGAAAGAACAAACTTTTTAAGTTTTCTTTCGAAAACATTTTTATTACTTGTACATGGAAACATATAGAGATTTCAGGCCAGGAAGAGTTTTTACTGTTGAATAACTTCGCTCGAAACAGAAATCTATTTTTCACGTCTGGAAAAACATGCATCGACTGAAAACATCGTAGGATGCCACAAACCTGCCTTGGACATTCTGGAAGGATGGCGCCAATATAGAAAATTCGTGTCTTCAAAAGAGAAGAAGAAACTTTTGTACGAAATAAAAACGAACGATACTGCACTTAATTCCTTCCTAAAGTTATTATATTAACCTTGAAGGAGAAAAAAAAAGTATATTCGAAAATATGAAGCTTCCGAAGATTGTACTCTAATAAGGTTGCAAAATAACAGAGGAAATAAATTATGTAGGCTGTGAAATAGGAGAGGTGATAATAGGGTGTCGGGGAAAAAAGCACTTAAGTCAAAAATGCAATTTTTTATTGCATAGGTTATTACGTATATAACATTTTAGCACAAGCATATAAGTCGATGCTCAGTTTATAAGAAAGAAACATGCAGTGATCAAAATGATTTTTATTTAAATTAAGTTGGAATAAAGCACTTCAGTCGACTTAAGTGTTTACACCAGCAAATGTTCATTGGCTTAGGTGATTAAGTACAGTCAAACGAATGTAAGTTCATTTTAGGTAGATTTCGAAGATAATCGACCTATTGCAATCAATACCATGTCATGACTTTCGAAAAATTCTTTCATATCTTTACGTTTCATGCCTCCCTAAGTACGAAACCACCGCCAGTTAAAAAAAAAAATTGTGATATTTATATATATCTTTACACGCTAGCGGCCGTAATTTTAAAGATATTTGAACCAAATTTAATTATGTTATTTCTAGGCCCAATAGTTCGGACAAGTTCGTTAATGAGCAAAATTGGGCCAAGGGGGTGGTCGGGGGAGGGGATTGAAATTTTAAAACATTTATATCTCGGCCCCTATGAATTACAGAGGGAAACTTTGTTTGAATAAATTAGAGTACTCCCTATGGAGTTCACAGTGACACCAACGATTCGGGGGTTTTGGGGGTACGAGTGGGGGTGGGGGGATAGAAATTCGAAAATTTTGAAACTACATCTTGTGGGGTATCGTTGAAAAGCTCTTGATCAGTACGGTACTCTAAAAATCAATAACTAGTTTCTTGTTAGTTCTCATTTAAGGCGAGATTAGAAAGTTTAAAAAAGTGCTCTTTCCTCTTTTTTGCAGTTATTATTGCGGGTTTGTCATGCCAAGGCTACATAAGAAGAGTGCTACGCAGCGACAGTAAATTAAACCAAAAGCACTTAGAAATCTACCTCATCCTGTAGGCTTGCCTAAAGGGATTTTTTGATATCTTGTAACCTGTGTATTGTGTTCATTGTTAGTAATGACGTGAGGTTTCTAGTAGATGGCAGTTCAACATGACTAGTAGAATAAAACAGTGTCTCTTAGATAATATAGTATCTTCAATTTCAGAATTTCGATAGCTGGATTACCACAGATGCCTTCTGCATGAAAGAAGCTAGGGAAAATATGACGATGGCCAGGACTGCTTTCAACAAAAGACGACTCTGTTGACATGACAACTAGATTTTCAGCTAAGGAAGAAGCCTATGAAATGCTACATATGGAGTTATGCTTTATTTGGAGCTGGAATATGGACGCAGAGGAAAATGGAAAGGAAATAATTAGAGAGCTTTGAGATGTAATGTTGGTTCAGAATAAAGAGGATCCGGCGGCCAGATGTGTTCAAGTAATGAATAAGCATTCTTCGTGAAAAGGCTTAAGTTTCTTGCTACTAGCGAAAGTAATAATAATAATAATAATAATAATAATAATAATAATAATAATAATAATAATAAAATCAGGTAAACTGATATAAAAAAGTGCCAGAACGCTTTTCTTTAATCAGCAATAATTGTAATTATATGCAGAAAAGAAGTTATTTTTGTAATCTATTTCGAGTTAAGCTCTAGATCGATTCATTAAGCAGGACTTGCGGAAGAGCAAAGATCTAAAGTTCGATATTTAACCTTAATTCTTACTCGTATACACTGATCTAAGAAATTCTCAAAATATGTGAACAATTCACACTGCACTGGCAAAGAACTCCGCTTAATGTACGTATGCCTAATTATTTCACAGTAATATACCTTCTATATATAACAGTATTCATGTAGTACTCACTTCAACTTGAACAAAATAAACAAACATCTGACTGCATTGGAGTCAATGCCCTCAATTATTAGAAGGCGGCAATGAAGTATAGTCATGATTGCCCATCTAAAAAGCATGAGACCCTTAATTAGTCGTTACTCTGGTACCGGTCAACCGATTTGGTTCAAAATAAATAAACTTCTTTCCACGATCATTATAAATGCGTATACCAAGTTTCATGAAAATACGATAAAGCGTATTTGAGTTATCGAGCGTAAAGACACACGGACGGACAGACAGACATTTTCCCGTCCCGCAACACACAAGTCTCGTAAAGTACCATACTGGCACTTAATAATGTTATTAAATTGTTTTCTCTATTTCTGAACCATTAAGATAAAACTGTCCGTATTAAAAGCTATTTATCAAAAAGCTATTTCTTAAGCACAAGGTAATTTTTAAAGAAATGAACGTTAATATGTTAGACTAAGAGAAGGTAAACACGAAATTAACCTTAAATTGAATCTCTATAAATAAAATCATAAGCTTGTGGTTTTAAATTAATACTGGAGCAGGAAACGCATTTGAGGGGGGGGGGGAGGAAAAGCACCTCTTTGAAAAGGCAGCTAGAAAAGTTTGATCAAAGATGCCAGAGTTCTTACTGGTTAATTGGTGTGAACGCTAATCCCGCCAAGTAAAGAAAATAAGAAGAATATGGAAGGGTGGAGTAATGTGCTTTGGAGCGACAAGTTAGAGGATTAAAAGAAGAAGAAGACGTCTCTACCTCCAAGCAGCAGGAAATAAGAGGCAAAGCAAAGGCGTTAGAATAGCTGCAGCGGAAGTAAGAAGTCCATTCTTAAGTATTACTTCTCTAGAGCAGAAGAAGGTTAGAAATGGACAGCTTTTGGAAGATTTTCTCATTCTACTTTCTTTTAAAAGACTATTTTTTTAAGGTGTTATTTCTACAATATAGGCCAAGAAAGCACTGGGTGTAAAAAATTCGAGTCCCCATTATGATAGGATGAACGGGAAATTGATGAAAACCCACTGTCGTAGAAAATAAGTTATTAAGGAAGTCTATATAATGAAACTCAACGTATTTATATACATATGCAAGTAAGAATGTAAGCTTCAATATATATATTATATATGTATATGTATATATACATACATTCACAGATAAAGACATACATAAGCTATATATATATACTGTATCTTGTAGGACTATGTATTTAACAAAATTATATATATATAATATATATATATATATATATATATATATATATATATATATAAGTTCATAGCGTTCTCGAGACTCCGGAAAGTTCTATAAATTATTACATGAGCATTTCATGAAAGCCAGATCTTTGTAAGCAATGTAATTTTTCAGCATGCCTTATCTAATTTAAATTTTTATAATTTTGTAAATGTTCATATTTCAATGTTGTAATGATTCAGTTTGACTCATCTAATTTGTGAATTTTTTGTGAATCTCTGTATATATCAGTGTTTTGTTTTAAGTTTTCCATTTAAGTCTTTTAGTTTTATTTGACTAAAAACTATGGTTTATCTTTTTTTTCACTCATATCGTTCATTTCTGCAGTTTTATTACAAATTTGTCACTAATATTGTCATTTTGATAAAAAAAAAAAGCAATACGATTATACTCTTTTTTGAATAATGGCCGGTTTCTATAAACTCGCGAATTAGGCCTACCTATGGGTAAATTACCCAATGGACAGAATTTACACAAGAATAACACCACACAAACACAAATAATTTAAAGATAGCAATCACATACACTTGTGGCGAGTTTCTAGATAAATGTCCTCTGAGTAAATATGAAAATGACAGAAGAAATGTTCCTACAAACTCAGGCTAGATCTTTCCAAGGGTAAATCGTCGGGTTAATTTATCTTTTCATCATTGGCTGGATAAAATTTAACCTCTTTGTAGGATCAGTAACAATGAGAATCAAAGCCTTCTGAATTAAATTAACTGTAGGCCTACAACTCCAAGGCCTTGCTCATTATATCATTGTGGTTGAAATGGGACTAATTTATCCATGTATAATTTACCCATAGGTAATTCACAAGTTTGTAGAAACCGGGCATCAGTTATCCATATTATTATATCCTACATTTTCCTGCAATATTGTTCGGATTTAAACATATATATAAATAGCGATACACATTTTAAATTTCAATTGGAAACTTCTTGTATTCTGCTACAATCATTTTCAAAATGCCCTTCAAACCATATTTGCTTGTGAAGTACCGTGTTTTACGGACTAAAAGACGCTCCGGACCATAAGATGCACCATGGATTTAGGATGGAAATTTAAAGGAAAATAAATTTAATGTGATTCTAAACGAAAAATTTCAAAAGGGAATAATATACTTCATTGCATAAACAAATTATAACCTTGTACAATGGAATCAGTGTAAATCACTTCTAACTCAAAAACTTGCGTTGCACGAAAATATCTTCTGTACAGGTGGCATCCCGTAAATTTTAACACCTGAACTTGATTTCTCATAAAATACTGAAAATACTTTCACACGCTCTAACCCATACGGTAAGTGTAACGGGACAAGGCTGCTTACAAGCTATTGCCCTCATTTAAACCACCAGGCAGAGACAACTCCTTTCATATAAAAGTACTCAACATTCCTTGTTTTTCTGTGCCAAAATTTGTAAACATCTTATTGTTTACAAAAACTCCATAACTATGGAATTCCGGCGTTATTTACCATAATTTAAAATTTTTATTGTACTTCGGACCATTAGACGCACCCAGTCTTATGGTCCGTAAAATACGGTAATTAGAGTTTTTTGTGGAATAAATATGTTTTTCTCTATTCAGAGTCAGGTTTGAGTAATTATAACAATGACTATATTATTTAAAAATCTATTGACAATATCTTTCTTTCTTCTTCTTTCTTTTTCGTAGTTTTACCTCTCCCTTTTAGGATTTAAGCGACCCAAGCCGCCCGGGCCTTATAGGGCCGCGACCTGTCGGGAGAGGGATTATCTTTGGATCACATACATACTTTATTTTTGACCAGACAAGGACATGGAGGGCCTCCCCGGATGAGTGATCAGCCCAATGCCGGGGCCACCTCCGAGACAACACGAACACATAGGACGATACACACCATTCACACACACATTCACTCAGAACAAGGCGAGGATGAGGATGAATGACGGCCTGATGATATCCGGGGACCACAAGGGCCTAAAGTTACCTGACATTTATCTCACAGGTGAGGGAAAACCCCGGGAAAAAACCCAGGAATCGAACCCGGGCCCCCTGCGTGAGAGGATTGAACGCATCCCCTGAGCCACAGCGGTGGACATTGACAATATAGTAGTTGCAAAGAATGTGAAAGTTCAACTACAGCATCACATAAATCCCGATTCAAGCTCCATTCAGCACCATAGCAGATTGAAATCAGAGCCCCCGAGTGGTCGTACTCGGAACCTCAAATGCACTCTGAGGGCTTGTTATGGACGTGGCTACACCTGACGTAATTGGCATTCTAACAAACCATTACCTCTGTCAAAACAGGACTTCGTTAAACTAGTTTAAAACTTGTGAGCAGTCACTGGTTTTAAAATCTGCTTTGTGCAGATTTTAGTGAAGAGAGAGAGAAAAGGGAACAGAGACACGCGTGATTATTCCAGCAAGACTTATGCACATTATATCACACAATCTCATGCCCAGGTTAATGTTATTCCCTTATTTAATTAGTAGGAATGTAACTTATTACTAGGGCAAGGCATTTAATGACCATAAAATAGTGAAAAAATAAAAAATAAAGAATGCATTTATGACCTAAAAATAGTGAAAAAATGACATTAAACTGACCAATAAATTTGTCATTATTACTTATATTTAGCTTCTTAAAGTAAATAATTGCTAAAAGGAATTTAACGGATGGCAGTGCGTTATAGACCTATATGAATTTATAATATAAAACACATTAATTTTATTACTAAAGAGTAAGTAAATCTTTGGACACCCTTAGCGAAAAAAAAATATATATCTGAACTGGCATGCCCCCCTAGAAAATATGTGCCATTTAAAAAGAAATAAATAATAATTCCTTATTGCTACAAGACAAACAGCTATGGTGTTTACAATAAACCTGAATTAAAATGAACTAGTAGTTACGAACACTTGGCGGAGATCCTCAAATAAAAACGATTACCTGTTATCTGAAAGTAACGATTTGTACATGGAAAATCTCCTCTCTACCTTCACTTAAACATGACCTAAAATGCCGAAAAATGCCGAAAATTACCTAAAAAATGTAGAAAATGACCTTAAAATTGCCAACAAATTACCTATCTCTTGAAAATGACGAAAAATCCAAAATAAAGCAAAAAATGCAAAGACAAATTGCCCTTATTTAATCAATTATTCCATTATACATATTTATATATATTCGAGCTATCTTTTAACCTTCATATAAAAAAGATGCCTTGCCCTACTTATTACAAAATTAAGCATTTCATGAGGGGTTTTAGTGTATGTACATAAGAATATAAACATATTATATCCTATTGTAGCTCACACACATTCTCACAGTACTAGAAATCAAGATAAATTACTAGTACCGTTTGTTAGACGGGAAAAGTATAAAAAAAACAGTCATATAATAAGCAGCATCATGCTCTGTAACATATCAGCACAAATAAGAAATTTGAATTTTATTGCTGTTAAATCCAGATTGCAGTGTTTTTTTAACTAATAATCCATTTTGTAGTATGACAGAATGTATCAATTGTAATTTTAAGATTTAATTTTTTGTACTATTTAATTATTTTTAAATTTTTAGGCCAAATGTTTTGATCCTATATTTAATATGACTCAGTATATTCTGTATACTAAGATTTTACTGACAATGCCTACTGTATTATTACTTAATGGGTTAATAAAATTATTATTATTATTATTATTATTATTATTATTATTATTAAAAGCGGAACTTGTTTATATCCATCATTTTCTACTTAGTATGAACAAAAATTCGTGTTTCAAATTTCACTGAAGGATAAATCAGTAGTTTAATGTATGTACTTATTATGTTTCTTTATTTCTTTTTCTTCTATAACCTCACCCTCAGAAGGGATATTTATACCGCTCATCCAGGAGAACTGTCGGGAGAAAGATTACTTTGGATCACATAATACTTTCTGAACAGACAAGAATATGGAGGGCCTCCCCGGATAAGTGATCGGCCCAATACCGGGGACATCTCCGAGGCAACACAAAAGCGTAGGATCAGATACATCTGTCGCTCGCACACTCGCTCTGAACAAGGCGTGGATGGAATGAAGATGATAATGACGGCCATGATATCCTAGGACCACAAGCGCCTAATGTTATCCGAAATTCGTCTCACTGGTGAGGAAAACACCTTAACTGCGTAACTTGTTCCGACCAGGAATGGAACCCGGGCCCGCTGCTGAGAGAAGCCGCATTCGCTGCGCCACAGTGGTGGGCAATTTATATGTTGAATACGAAAATCATAAATTGTAATTTACCCTTAGGTAAAATATGGTTATATACAGGGAATCCATTTTATGCGGAAACTTTTTAACAGCGTTGCCCCTGCTCACACTTTCCCCGCTGTTGCGCTTGCACCGGCCGGGACCGTGTTCCGTTCCTACCGGCAAATCGGCAAATCAAGACTTTAGAAACAATACAAAATAGAATAACTCAACCAATTTATTATCAAAATAGGCCTACATGTAGAGGCTTATTACTCACCATTTTGTACGGATGGTACAGTCAGGATATTTACGAGAAAATCTCCGAACGCGCCTTCTATGGTTATTTCTCAATAAGTAACATTCCACCAAATAAATTCGCTGTTCAACCGTATACATTTTCGATTATTGTCTTACGTAACACACAACAATAGACAAGCGTCTCACTACAAGACACTACAAGACACCGAAGCAACTAACCGCTTGTAGGGTCTATGCTTTGTACAATGCTAGCGCGGCAATGCGCCAGTGATGCGAGGTTTCCTCATAAAATGGACTCACTGTAGTTCAGGGTTCAGCTTCTCTTATTCATATAATACTGTTAAAAGCATGCTCACGTAATATGGATATTGTGAGAAAAACAAACTGTTACTATGAATACACCTGCAATTTAGTCCAGGATGCAGCTATTATTCCGGTGTAAATGCAGAGGGAATGCGAGTGATATGCATTTGTTTCATTCCAATTGTTCCAGGAGGCTTTGTCTAGACAGGTGTGAGGGGAGGAGGGTGTTACTGAGCGAGCAATCTTACACCTACGTATGCATACATCCATGCACACAATTCTACCTCTCTCAGTGCGGCTAATGTCTGGGGAATTCACTTTTGAGGGAATATCTAGCATTTTACGATGTTTTCATTAAAAAGAGATTATAGATTTTTATAAAAATTAAATAACCGTGTTCCGTCCAGCATTCGTGTCTGGCCGGATTTGAGGCATTAGCTGGTTTCGCGAGGTCATTCGCCGTGTTGCTATGGCAACAGGCTTGTGTCTTCGCTTGTTTTATTTTCTTGTTGTGTCTTCAATATAATTTTAAATATGTTTACTTATCTGTTTGTTCTTTCTCCCATCAATTCTCATAAGAAATAACATTTGACTGTCGCATCTTTCATTTTTTGGATAGTCATGTTATAATCTCCAACCCAAAGTTTCAGTCTGATTATTTTTTAGTATATTTTATTCATAATTTTGTGTTTTTAAAGAAACAATTCAGTTTTGAAGTAATGCTATTAATTCTCTTATTTATGTTTTAGTATTTTAATGTAACTTAATTGATTTATTTCCAAGATTAATTATTTATTGTTTTTCTTGGCCAATGGGATTCTTGCTTTACGTCACATGTCGTGACGTCTGTCATTCTTGCTATTCATTCTTATTCTCTCGTTCGAAGCTTTCGCCAGGCTAGTTTTCAGTTCAGAATTCTGAATCTAGTTTTTATTGTCGAGCTGGGAATTTGAAGTTTCCCAGCCCTAGTTATTGCAGAGACGCAATTTAGTACATTCATCAAAGTAATTTATTTGTGATTTAATTACAAATGTGTGAAGCCAAGTTTTTTACTTCCCTGATCAAACCGTATGGACTTGAATGCGTAACTCATTAAGTAAAAGGATTGACTGTAAGTACTGCTGTGAAGTGAATATTTCAGAGTGCTTAATTTTAGTTGCAGTGTCGAAGCAACATCTAAAGGTTCTTCTTTTCGGTCGAAGCAGCAAGTCGACCTTAAAATAATTTGCTGATAGTGCGCATTCACTTCAAGAATAGTGAAATTCTTTCTCAGTCGTCCGAGCAAGCGCGACTATAAAAATTGCTCTGCTCTGGTCCTCCGAGCTATTCATCAGTCTTATAAGGCAAGCATGCCTTATTTTCCAGAAGGAGCTTACTAAGTCGTCTCCCCTTGACTTCATCAACATTTCATCTTCTTCGGCACCGCTAGGAAGAGGAATTTATTTGTAAAGCAAGATACAAAATTCCATCTTGTATTTTAAAGGGTCTATTTATCATTTTGTCCATTGTGCTCTTTGTATCTTTCAAGGGGCTCAATAAATGTATTTAAACTTGACTTAGTGTAGCATCCTTCAAACCGGAGAGGTTTCCCCGTGTCCCTATTTCGCCTGTGAGCTACCGTGGGAGCGGGAACATCTCTTTGTGGTTCCTCCGGGCCTGGATATGACCCAGAGGCCTATGGTTGAAGATGCATTGATAGTTAGTGACCTATAATTAACGTAGAGTAACTATTCAATTAACAGTTTGAATTTGTCTTGGTCACTTATTACAGAGACCTCAGTGATTAGCCACAATTCTAGTCATTCTTATATATCAATCTTGTTCTCCCGGTATAGTTTGCCGCCGGTGTGAGACGCTACCATCAGTAGCCATCAGTAATAAGTAGTTTAAAGTCAGTTGCTATAAGTATCTGTGGTTCTCCTCCGCATTGCGTTTGAGGGAGGTCTCTGACAGATTTCAATTAAGTTTTTGGTACTTTCTTGTAAAGTGTAAACATTTACATTTGTGTACTTACACCTGTACAGCTACACACTATTTCTTTGTCTACTCGTATGCTCCTATGCGGGCAACTCACTCCATTCTTATAAACAAACCTTAATTTGTCATTGTTGCACCGGCTCTAGGCGGGCAACCTATTTAATTCAGACATTTGTATAAGCAAGTCGCTATGTCGAGTCCAGACGGTTTGACGGCTCTTAAAGCCAAGCGAGTTCCCATTAAGGCCCAGATTACGCGGCAGGTTAATGTCATTAGTAATTTAGCCATTGAGGATGTCACATATCCTGAACTCAAAAAGTATGAGTCTAAGTTAGACGAACTTGCAGCTAAGTTCGACCATGTGCAGACTGAAATCGACGGTGTGGATTATTCTGATGCTGAAGAAGCCTATAGGGCAGAAGTCGACGCCGTCATTTCCAGAGGCAACTCTCAGTTGTGTAAATTTCTTCAGGCCTTATCTGACAAGGAGGTCCTGGCCCAGCAGGCCCTTGCAGAAAGGCAGGCTCAGGCCCAGCTCGCCCTGGCCCGTGAGGAAGCCGAAGCTAAGAGAGCGGAGGCCCTGGCCCAGCAGGCCCTTGCAGAAAGGCAGGCTCAGGCCCAGCTCGCCCTGGCCCGTGAGGAAGCCGAAGCTAAGAGAGCGGAGGCCCTGGCCCAGCAGGCCCTTGCAGAAAGGCAAGCCCAGGCCCAGCTCGCCCTGGCCCGTGAGGAAGCTGAGGCTAAGAGAGCCGAAGCCCACGCCCAGGCCGAAGCTGCCCAAAAGGCTAAAATAAGACGCTTCGAGTACTTGCAATCGCAATTTCTGCGTCAAATGCAGATTATGCGAGAGTACGAAATCGAAGATCTCACTACGCTTCATGAGGCGCGCATTCGCCGCTCTGAATTTGTAGAGATCTTCAAGGCCTATAAGTCAGATTATGCTCAGGTGGCCATTGACGAGGCCTACCAGGATCATGAATTCGACTTTCACGCAGTGGAATCTGATTATTATAAAGTCATCAGTTTCTTTGACTCCATGATAGCTGAAAAGAAACAGCTATATGAACCCGAGCAGGCGCAGACTGCCAGTCAGCGCTCCTCGCTCGACCCTGTCACGCCGTTGTTACCGAAACTCCCCGAAATCCGTCTTCCTCAGTTCAATGGGAACCCCTCTGAGTGGATCGAGTTTCGTGACACTTTCTCGTCGTTGGTAATTCAACACAGGCACATTTCGGACATGGACAAGTATCAGTACTTGAAGTCTTGCCTGTCATCAGAGGTTAGTACGGTCATTCAGAATATTCCTGTCTCTGCTGCGACTTTCCAGGTGGCGTGGCAGACTTTGATTGATAGGTTTGATAACGACCGGCTAATCGCCAACACCCATCTGGACAATCTCTTCTCTCCCCCTCAGATTGAGAGGTATTCTGCAGAATCCCTGCAGAAATACCTGGATCATTTTATAAGCACGGTACATGCACTTAATTCCCTTAATACAGAAGTGGAGTTGTCAGATCTGATTATTACCAGAATTATCATCGACAAGCTTCCGATGAACCTCATCAGAGAATGGGAGTCATCTGTCAAAATAGGGAAGCTCCCTACTCTCAAGGAGTTATTTGTCTTCTTGGAAAGCCGAGTTCGCATACTGCAGATGACTGATGCTGCCACGAAAGGTCAGGCTGCTAAGTCAGTTCCGAGCTCTCCGGCTCCTTCCAAGTCAAAGTCTTCTTCTTCGAGGCCTAAATGTCTCTGTTGTCGTACTGCTGTGCATGACCTGTTTTCATGCAGCGACTTCAGGAGCATGACTTTCGCTCAAAGAGACCAGTTTGTTAGAGACCGCAAACTGTGTCGCGTATGCCTGTTTAGTCAAGGGCATGCCAACAATTGTAGGACTTTTCAGTGCAGGAGATGTGCTGGGAGACATAGCACATTCCTCCACGACCCGACTAGCGATAGTCACCAGGCTGCCAACACTGCAGGTGTTATGGCTTCTAGTCAGACCCAGCAGCGCTGCTTGCTTCCTACTGCTACTGTCCGCATCCTGGACTCAGACGGCTCGCCTGTTGAGGCCACAGCCCTCCTGGATAGCGGTTCAGACTGCAATCTTATTAGCAACAGGCTGTTTAGGCGTCTTGGACTAGCTCCTCATGCGCAGCGGACTACGCTAGCGGGAATTTTGTCCACTAATGTTAGCACACATAAGCTAACCAGCATCGCGATTCAGTCGCGAGTGACTTCATGGCGCTACAATGCACAGGCCATTGTCGTTCCGGAGATTTCGGAGAAAAGGTTCCCGAACTCTTTCATTGAGACCAAAGATTGGAACATTCCTCCGAATCTTCCCTTGGCTGACCCATTTTTTAGTCGTCCTAAGTGTGTCGATCTACTTCTTGGAGTGGAGATTTGCGCCCAAGTGGTGTGTCCAGGGCAAATTTCCACCTGTGAGTTACCTACGATTCAGAACTCGCACCTTGGTTGGTACTTCGCCGGGAAACTGCCCTCTGCGCCTTTCCCTTCACAGCGTTGCCATACTTCCAATGGTCATCGACGCCGATCCACGGCTAAGCGTTGTCTTGAAGCAAGCCCAAATGAGCCTGAATGCTCGGAGGCTATGTCTTCTAATTACTCAGCCTTCCTAACTGCTGACCAGTTAGTGAGTAACCAGCTTTCCCGGTTCTGGGAGTTAGAACGAGTGTCTAACTCAGCCCCCTTCCCTGACGAGTCAGTTTGTGAACAGCATTTTGCTGCCAATACTCAGCGTGACTCCGATGGGCGATACATTGTAAAGTTGCCCTTTGTATCAGCTCCAGAATCCCTGGGGAGCACAGTGCTACAAGCCCAGAAGAGATTCTTCTCATTAGAAAAAAGACTGTCTTTAAATGAAACCCTTCGAGAGGAATATAACAGGTTCATGGATGACTATCTGAAATTGGGTCACATGAAGCCTGCCTCTCGGAGTTCACTCGGGAAATATGAGTATATTATCCCGCACCATCCCGTTTTGAAGCCTTCCAGCACCACGACTAAACTCAGGGTAGTTTTTGATGCTTCGGCGAAGTCTTCTAACGGGAAGTCACTCAATGACATTCTTGCGGTAGGTCCGGTGGTGCAGCCTGACCTCTTCTCGATCCTCCTACGCTTTAGGTTCAATCCAGTGGCGTTCACAGCGGACATCGAGAAGATGTATAGACAGGTCTTAGTCCATCCCGACCACCAACCTCTCCAGCAGATTTACTGGAGAACTTCTGTGTCAGACCCTATTCAGCTGTTTGACCTAACCACGGTCACTTATGGCACTGCTTCTGCCTCCTTCCTGGCAACCAGAGCTCTTAAACAGCTAGCCATCGACGAGGGAAGCAAGTTTCCTGTAGCAGCCTCCATCATAAACAATTCCATCTATGTCGATGACATAGTGGCCACAGCTGCTACGCTGTCTGAGGCCAAGGTTATTGTCTCTCAGCTGAGAGAGCTTCTCCCCCTAGGTGGATTTAATCCTCGTAAGTGGAGTTCCAATTCTGTGGAACTGCTCCAAGACGTTCCTCCTGAGCTGCGGGAGTCTCTCGACCACAGAACCTTTGGTGATTCTGACACCTCCTCCATAAAGGCGCTAGGCCTCATATGGCAACCTTCTGACGATATGCTCAGGATCGAAACTTCAGTCGATCCCTCCAAGCCATTCACCACCTGTTCCAGAAGGACATTGCTATCTTGTATAGCCTCTATTTTTGATCCCCTTGGGCTAATATGCCCTATAGTGTCCTACTGCAAGATTCTGTTCCAATCTTTGTGGAAGGAGACTACTTCATGGGACCAGCCCATTCCTTCTGCGGTCGCCGACAAGTGGCGCAAGATTCACAACCAACTTCAGTTCATCTCCAGCATCGCTATCCCTCGGCTAGCATTACAGCAGAACTTCGTATCTGTGCAGTTGCACGGTTTCTGTGATGCTAGCGAGGTGGCTTATGGCGCCTGTCTGTACCTACGATCTACTAATCACCTCGATAAGGCCAAGAGCTGTCTGCTTTGTGCCAAGTCTAGGGTTGCCCCTTTGAAGGCAACGACTATACCTCGCCTTGAGTTGTTGGCAGCTCACTTGTTGGCAACGTTAGTTCACCGGGTGTTACCTGCGTTGCAACTTTCTATAAGTTCAGTACACCTGTGGAGTGACTCCAAGGTTGTACTTGGTTGGTTAAACCATTCACCTTCTAAACTGAAGACTTTCGTGGCTAACAGAGTCGCGGACGTCCAAGAATTCACTGCCATTGAATCTTGGTCGCATGTGTCATCTAAGGACAATCCCGCTGATCTCATCTCTAGGGGAGCCACCCCTTCTGACCTACTTAACAACTCTCTGTGGTGGTCAGGCCCTTCTTGGCTTACTGCCGACTCCACTCAGTGGCCCAGTTTGCCCACTGAGCTCGAGTCTTCGTCTCTCCCAGAGGTGAAGATAGCAGCGCTAGTCACCATCGAAACCTCTAGCTTAAGCCCATGGCTGACTAAGTTTTCACACTTGAAAACAATCAGGGTCATGGCTTATGTGCGACGTTTCATTAATAATTACTTGAAACTCAAGTCACCTATCAATGGCCCTTTGTTGCCGTCAGAGCTTACTGAAGCTTTGCATTCTTGCATTAGAATCATTCAAAGGAATGCTTTCAGAAAGGAAATTCAAGCATTGTCTTCCTCGCAAGATTTGCCTTCTTCTAGTAAGATCCGGCAACTATGCCCCTTTATTCAGGATAACATCCTGCGTGTAGGTGGACGTCTAAGTCGGTCCAACCTACCTTTTGACAACAAGCATCAGATATTACTTCCTGCAGAGCATGCTTTCACCAGGCAGTTAGTTCTCCATGTGCACTTGCATCTAGGTCATGCAGGACCTCAGCTAGTCATCTCACACTTGCGAGAGTCGTATTGGATCCCTTGCATTCGCAAGCTGGTTCGCAGTGTACGGAGGCGCTGTAGTGTTTGCTTCCGCTTTGAGGCTCAGGCTTATCAGCAAAAGATGGCTGATCTGCCTCCTGAGAGAGTAAATCCTCTCCCTCCTTTCACAAACTCTAGTGTGGACTACGCCGGTCCATTCTCTCTCAAGTTTGGTGGCCCGCGGTCCAAAGTGACTACTAAAGCCTACGTTGCTATTTTTGTCTGCATGTCCACGAAGGCCGTACACGTTGAGCTAGTGACTTCGCTCACCTCACGTGCCTTCCTGGCGGCATTGTCAAGGTTCACAAGTCGTCGTGGAATTCCAAGTTCAATCACTTGTGATAATGGTAGAAACTTTGTCGGAGCTCACGCCGACCTGCAGAACCTCTCTAGGCTTTTGATGTCATCAGAACATCACTCCGCAGTGCAAGACGCCACTGCGCATTTGAACATTCATTGGCGTTTCTTGCCTCCTCATTCTCCACACATGGGAGGACTTCATGAGGCGGCAGTACGCTCTTTGAAGTTCCACTTGAAGAGGATGTCCTCGTCCTGTAAGTACACTTACGAGGAGATGTCTACTGTTCTCACACAAATTGAGTCATTCTTGAATTCACGTCCTTTGATGTCGTTATCTGACGACGTGGATGACTTTGGATATTTGTCTCCCGGCCACTTTCTTATTGGCAAGCCCATTGTATCGGTGCCCAGTCCTGACCTCTCTGGTGGGTACAGCCTGCGTTCCCGTTGGAACCATCTTCAGCAGATGGTCACTTGCATTTGGAAGAAGTGGTCCGTGGATTATCTCCACACGCTACAGCGTCGTGCAAGGTGGCACAAGGTACTGCCAGACGTTCCTTTGGGTACCCCTGTATTGGTTCTCGAGGACAATGTACCTCCTCATAGGTGGGTGCTTGGTCTGGTGCACCAAGTACACCCAGGCCCAGACGGCCTTGTCAGAGTTGTCACTGTGCGCACTGTCTCAGGCACTTATAAGAGGCCCCTCATCAAGTTGGCTCCTCTGCCTGTCAGTGAAGAGGGACAGTGACACCTGCTTTCATTCAGAGTGCTGATGCCGGACGCATCCCACTCCACCGATTTTGACTTTATTGCGACTTGATAGTTGTTTTGGCCTCGAATCCTTGCATTCACGAATTTGCTTGACGTCACATTCTGTTAGATAATTTCACGAGCGAAATTATCGCGGGCAATATGTTCCGTCCAGCATTCGTGTCTGGCCGGATTTGAGGCATTAGCTGGTTTCGCGAGGTCATTCGCCGTGTTGCTATGGCAACAGGCTTGTGTCTTCGCTTGTTTTATTTTCTTGTTGTGTCTTCAATATAATTTTAAATATGTTTACTTATCTGTTTGTTCTTTCTCCCATCAATTCTCATAAGAAATAACATTTGACTGTCGCATCTTTCATTTTTTGGATAGTCATGTTATAATCTCCAACCCAAAGTTTCAGTCTGATTATTTTTTAGTATATTTTATTCATAATTTTGTGTTTTTAAAGAAACAATTCAGTTTTGAAGTAATGCTATTAATTCTCTTATTTATGTTTTAGTATTTTAATGTAACTTAATTGATTTATTTCCAAGATTAATTATTTATTGTTTTTCTTGGCCAATGGGATTCTTGCTTTACGTCACATGTCGTGACGTCTGTCATTCTTGCTATTCATTCTTATTCTCTCGTTCGAAGCTTTCGCCAGGCTAGTTTTCAGTTCAGAATTCTGAATCTAGTTTTTATTGTCGAGCTGGGAATTTGAAGTTTCCCAGCCCTAGTTATTGCAGAGACGCAATTTAGTACATTCATCAAAGTAATTTATTTGTGATTTAATTACAAATGTGTGAAGCCAAGTTTTTTACTTCCCTGATCAAACCGTATGGACTTGAATGCGTAACTCATTAAGTAAAAGGATTGACTGTAAGTACTGCTGTGAAGTGAATATTTCAGAGTGCTTAATTTTAGTTGCAGTGTCGAAGCAACATCTAAAGGTTCTTCTTTTCGGTCGAAGCAGCAAGTCGACCTTAAAATAATTTGCTGATAGTGCGCATTCACTTCAAGAATAGTGAAATTCTTTCTCAGTCGTCCGAGCAAGCGCGACTATAAAAATTGCTCTGCTCTGGTCCTCCGAGCTATTCATCAGTCTTATAAGGCAAGCATGCCTTATTTTCCAGAAGGAGCTTACTAAGTCGTCTCCCCTTGACTTCATCAACATTTCATCTTCTTCGGCACCGCTAGGAAGAGGAATTTATTTGTAAAGCAAGATACAAAATTCCATCTTGTATTTTAAAGGGTCTATTTATCATTTTGTCCATTGTGCTCTTTGTATCTTTCAAGGGGCTCAATAAATGTATTTAAACTTGACTTAGTGTAGCATCCTTCAAACCGGAGAGGTTTCCCCGTGTCCCTATTTCGCCTGTGAGCTACCGTGGGAGCGGGAACAAACCGTTAAATCCAATTACCGTATATTTACGCTGACTATTCCACTCATACGCAGCGTGTTTGATATTAACCAATAACGTTTAGCAATTCCTCGGATATAGACCAATCACGATCGTTTACCTTATAAAATGCTACTAATATGAGGATGTTGTTTTATCGATAAAATCGTCTGGTCATTACTGGACACGTAAGCATCATTGTGCAGTGATTAATACGTCACAAGCTGCCATTAAACAGCACGAAAACAGATTATTTTATACACCATAACTCGTTTGGTAATTGAAATAATAGAAATGCACATTGCTTAAAAACACAATTTCGATTCGGTGCAAGCCAGTTGGTGTGCTTTTATTCTGTTCTCCTGTTAGCTTACCTGAATGAAGTTAACTATGTCTTATATGCACCATTGGTAGCACTGTCGTAACACGGTAAGTAGAATCGATTCATGGATGGTTGATTCATAGTATGCTTTGATCTCGCTGCTGCTAGTTTTGTTTTTATACAACAAAGCACGAAAGTAATTATTATTTGTATAATCCGTTACATTTATTTATTCATTGAATAGTCTTAATAAATCCAACTCGAGTTGACGAGTTTCATCAGATAAACGCGTCCCTGCTGCGCAGTTGCGAATCTATCGATAAACTCGTTAACTCTCATGGGATTACCTATGATAAAATATGATGAAGTGACCCACCTAAAAAACTATCAATTATAAAATAATTCTAGTTATTGGTAACTCATTGATAGTGTTGGTAACCATGAACTTTACCAGTTTATCATGAATTTCACACAAGCTATTCAGTTCCTTACTAGGCCTACATAACTGCATTCATATAGATCCAGATGTAGGCTATGTTGTGGAAAAAATAGTTGAAATATTACATGAGAAAATTGCACAAAGAACATTCTAGAAGCTAAAGGACTATAGGGAAAAGCTGAAACTAAATAATAACTCAAAGGATGAGAGCGGCTTTGTCAGTGTAGAGAAAGGTAGGATTATTTACTAACCATAGGGACCAGCGATTTTTATCCTGTTCGTAATTCTTCTGTTTGCAAAGCCGCTACCATGGCAATGAGTTCTTTTGTTTTGTATTCTTCTGGGCCGAGTTTGGATCCCCATACTTCTTCAAACAGTAGCCTACCAATTTGAATGGGTATAGCTCTCCATCTAACTCTTTTGCATTGAATAATTCACTCTGAAGCAGTCATTCTATTGGTAGGCTACACCGTAAATACAGTGTGTTCTAATATTTTACTTTTGCGTGTAAATGAGGTGAAAATTGTTCTAGCAAAACATATTTAGTTTATATTTAGCAAATTCTGGAGCCGACCCGATAAAGAGAACACATCCTATAAACAGGTTACGGTTCCACATTATTATATTTCCGACCCAACCGACCCATGAGTTCATGACTTTGGTACTAGCGGGCACCTGCTAGTTAATACATATAAGCAGAAATATTTAGGAATGCGGATTTAATGCATAGAAATTAAATATAGTATATTGAGATACAAGGGCCGTAAGCGATGCATACGGATCGAGGAAAGAGTTTGAAAAATTGAGGCGCTCGCGCCGAGTTTTTTCAATTTTCCGAGATCCGTTATGCGCTTACAGAACGATTATTGCATGCTATTTTTTGCACGACGCATGTGTTTGTTGTTATGGGAACCGAATATTTGTCCTGGGGGGGGGGGGCCTTGTCCATTAAGGCTTGTATTATGATGTGTGGCGTAAGTAAATTCTTACCGTATGGAAATTTGTTTATGTTTCCATAGCAACAAGATTACGTGCGGGAATGCCAACTTACGATCCACGGCAACAACATTCGTAAATACCACTAATTAGTTAAGTCGTGCAAAAAATTATTTTCAGCACTTAATTTTTTTATATTAAAAATCACTTCAACATGAATATATATATTCTCTTTTTATATAGTTTTTATAGCAGAATAATGGAAATATAAGAAAAAAGTGGGAGAAAAGTAACCTTCAATTTGTTTTTACGACTTTTTACATCTTACCTCTGCATGCCTAATAGCTGGAAGAACCATTGTAAGAACGCAATCTCCCAAACTTGCCAAACCATCAGGCCATTATTCAAATAAGCTCTTTTTATTATTTTCTCCATTCTTTCTTGTGCACAAGCGACAGTGCTGCGTTCTACAGACTAAAATCAATTACACCGTATGAAACTGTAGCATTAGCATATTGGCTGGTTCGCGGGTTGCTATGGCAACAAGCAGCTCTAAAATTCTTCCGTACTATTTCCATGGGGACAGAGCCTCAAGATGAAAATCTAACGACTTTGTAGGGCAGAGGCTGGTGTTAGAATTGTGTAATCCACAAGCGGATGCAGTTAGAGGGTTTGGAGTTTTACCTCCAACAAGAATGGATTCGAGTCCTGAGGGACATAATGCATTGTGCTTCTCAGAACATACCTCTAATGTAGAATTCTCCCAATGGAGGTATTAGCTTGTAAAACAGCGGATTACCTAGGTACAAGCCCTGTGAATTGAAAATGTAAGTTTCCATTAAACCAGTGTTTGTTTAATCGAATTGCGAGATTTTTTTCATGATGGTCCGTGCTTTTTCTCTTGCCTGTTCTACAAAAAAAGGCAGTCATCAATAAGTTATGTCTTAATTTTAAAGATTGGTATACAGTAGAACCTCGATAATTCGAGCTAATTGGGGATGAGGCTACCTCGAATTACAAAAAACTCGGATTATACGGAAATATCACTAAATCAATGGGTAAATTATAAATAAATCTTTAAATCTTTAATGAGCACAATAATGGTTTAAAAGATAAATAAATAAACAATAGCCTATAGTAGGCTTACATACCACTCTAAAATTAATGTGACACAGGTGGGCTGACTACACTACAGTAGGCTACTGTACGTACAGGTACCATCAGCCTGTTCAGTCTGTAATAGAAATGCATTAGCAATCTGAAGCCAAGGCTATTTCTGTGTATTATGAATGAAAACCCTAAGTGGGACAGTTTTACCTGCATTTTTGTACATGGAAAAATTGAAAGAAAGCTCAAAATGTAACACATTCGGAAGTGCGTAAAACTTACATACGGATACCGTATAAATACGAGATTTTATTCTAGTTTTATGGAAAATTTTCATTTTCTTAAGACTAGCTCGAATTACACGGAACCTCGAAATACCGGGACTCAAATTACCGAGGTTCTACTGTAATGAAGGAAGAGTGTTTGACAAATTAGCACATCAGCAAACACGGATGTAATGATTTAATACAACGAGAGCTGATGAAGCAAGTAAATAGAAGCAAATTCTTTAAATATAGAAGTTCATTACAGATAAAACTGTATATCACCAAAATTGTTAAAAAGTGATTATCCGTTAGAATTCATGGAATGTAAGAATTCAGTATCGTTAAACGTTTTAAACAGGAGAATTTATTCTTTGAAAATATGTTATTTTATTATGTCATATTTAGAATTTTCGGATCAAATTTAGTAATTTTAAAGGTACATATTTTGAAGTCATATGTTCCACATTTTTGGGTCTTGAACATCAGAACCTTTCTTACAAACGTAGACCTAAGATCATTTCGGTAATCTACTAATAAACAGTAAAATTTTCAATAAATTAAAGGAAACTGATAGGTATCTTCGTGTACTTAGGGAACTAATGAATCCTACATGATACATTAGGCCTACCCCAGTTTAAGGGATAAAATACCAGTTTGGATGCGATTCTTCGATAACTTAAGAAAGGAATCAGTAAATTGTAAGAAAAGGCTTGTGAGGTTCGATGGATCGATACTTTGTAGCAAAAGCCTGTTGTCCCTGTGCTATCAAATGTGAAAAAGCATCTCTTTCGAGTTATCGCTGAAAACTTATTGGAACAATTTACAGAAATATCTCTTTTCGTCTCTTTCTTTCATTTATTTAAATTACTCGTACACAAACAAACATAACATTCTCCGTTTGCACAAGTACTTTATTTAAATTTAGAAACTTGTTCCGACTTTCATGTATGAGCAGAATAACTAAAGAGATTGGTCACTCCAAGCAATTAACGTACGAGCCGTACACCGACAAGTGCAGTTAAAACAGACTTGAGAGAAAACAGCTTAAAGTTTTGAGAGATAGAATGGGAGAAAATTTTCAAATGGTGCTATATATTTTTTTTTCCAACGGTAAATCTCAGTCCAGACACAAAACTGTTTCTGAATCTGAAAACAGCAATCATCACAGGACACGGGAATTTTGACGCCTACCTACAGAGATTCAAAATTAAAGAAGATCCATCATGAATTTGTAAAGGTTTTCAAACGGTCGACCATATAACCTACTTTGGGATTGCGTAACGTTAAACGAGGAGAGACAAAAATTCCGAAACCATGTACTCAAATGTGGAGGATATTGGCTACTAATTAATCATTAACTTATGAAGAAAAATACGCTAAAGAATTCCAAAAAAATCATGAATAAAATCAATTTGACAAATTCAGGTGCCGAATGTCGGAAATCTGGGAGCCTCAACCTCCTAGCACCCTCTGGGCCTCCATGGCCTGTATAGGGAACACTTTACTATTTTAGTATTACATATGATGGTAATGGAGCATGATGTAAATAAATATAATAAAGCAATTCACGTCTCCGATGATAGGAAATTATTATTATTCCTATATATTATTTTAATATGGAGAAAACTCACAGCTACGAGAAATTATTAATAAGGCTATTGATTTTAGTTATGCTAATAGTATGTAAATTTTGCTTGTACCCACATGCACACGCAGCAAAGTCAGTTTGTTCTAGCAGTAGCCAATGGAACGGTATGAAATTACCGGAACTGATTTAGTAACAGGGTTCGGCGAGTTCAGCAAGTAAACAATACGCATCCCCCATGACCCGAGAGCTCGGTTTACAATGAGGAATTTGAAGCATACGGCTGAATGATCCGTGATCATCATTAGCAGGTTCTGTTTAACTTACACTTCATTTAACTGTAGTTGTTGGTTTTTTATATCGTCTTAGCGTTAGTCCTGGGTTCAAAACTGGTGTTTTTTTTTTGTAATTTGGTTCACAATATGGCTTTTCTGTGACTGAAGACATCTAAATTCTAAACAAAAAGAGTTTCAAGATATTAAATAATAGCTGGTATAAAATATGTGGGATTTCGATCAAGAGCTAAGCTAAGTTAGTTTAGCTTAGCTCACATACAGTGCGGGATTTCATATGTAGTTGTGCCGACAAAACTACATATGAAATCCGGCACATTTATATATGAAATCCCTCACTGTATGTGAGCTAAGCTAAACTAACTTAGCTTAGCTCTTGGTAGACAACAGGCATCAGCGTTAGTCCTGGATTCAGAACTGGTGTGTTTTGTTGTAATTTGGTTCACGATATGGCTTTTCTGTGACTGAAGAGATATAAATTCTGAACTATAAGAGTTCCAAGATATTAAGTAATCGCTGGTATAAAATCTATGGCCTATTTTGTCTCAGCGTTAGTCCTGGGTTCAGAACTGGTGTGTTTTTATATTATTTGGTTCACAATATGACTTTTCTGCGACTGTGGCCTATATTGTCTTAGCGTTAGTCCTGGGTTCAGAACTGGTGTTTTGTTGTAATTTGGTTCACAATATGACTTTTCTGCGACTGAAGAGATATAAATTCTAAATTATAAGATTTCCAAGATATTAAATAATCGCAGGTATAAAATATGTGCCCTATACTGTCTTAGCTTTAGTCCTGGGTTCAGTACTGGTGTTTTGTTGTAATTTGGTTCACAATATGACTTTTCTGCGACTGAAGAGATATAAATTCTAAATTATAAGATTTCCAAGATATTAAATAATCGCAGGTATAAAATATGTGCTCTATACTGTCTTAGCTTTAGTCCTGGGTTCAGTACTGGTGTTTTGTTGTAATTTGGTTCACAATAGGCTACGGCTTTTCTGCGACTGAAGAAATCTAAATTCTAAACTATAAGAGTTCCAAGATATTAAATCTGTGACCTATAAGAGTCTGTTTGTTGGATGAAAGTCGATACAGCAAACTTTTAAGAATCAGCTCACTAGTAAACTATGTTAGGAAATTAAGATTGCAAAATTGATTTTTGAAAATTATAAATACCTGAGAACCTTGTGAGATAATTCTTACAGAGAAGCATGTCTTAGGTAGAAAATGATATTATTCTACTGGACGTAGTTAATGTGCAAGTACATTTTTGAAGAAAGTATCTTATGAATAATTTCATTTTACCCTTAACCATGGAACTGATTATTCTGTTACCTTAACATCGAAGTGAGGTCTGATTGACCACTGAGAGTTAATCGACTTTTAGGAATGAACAAAAATTCTTACAATTTGTGCATTTTAATTACTATTGAGGAAATTCCAGCACCATCATTTTAAGGAGAAATTAGGGCATACATCTCAGTTACTACATCGCAAATACAATAAGGAAGTGCGCTGATTCAAAGATACAGTATGTTAACATTTTTGAAGCCTATTTAGCATCGTCATTCACACCTCATCCGACCAGATATTGCTTACACCATAATAAGTGGCTGGTTGTTCAAATTTTGCAGTAGCTTAACTTAACTTAACCAGTATAGAAGCAAAATTTTATGCTTTTTACGCTATGCACATCCCCAAAGAAACGATCTGGAGTGAAACTCTGAGATCGATTACAAAAATATCAATTAACTTGATTCACTGCAGAATTCGCATACTTTGATTGAACGACTCATGTTGTTATAAGGAAGCAACGTGGCACTTCACCTACGAGTTATGATCACTAAATATAATTTGTGCATTTATTTGATAAGCAGTATGGCTATTTTATATTGCTTCCTGTAAAATGCATTATTTGGAAAGAATTCATGTGCATTTTTTTTTAGTGTCTAACAATTTTACTTTCAGAAATATATTGCATCTTTAAATTACTTTTCGTCGAAAATAAATACTTCAGTGGGAAGAGATCCTGTTTCAACCTCGGACGTATTCATCAAATCTCACAATAAGGAGAAAGTGAGAGAGGTGTCCTATCTTTCAAGAGCTTGAAGGTCTCTGATGTTCACACCCTCAAATTTTCAAAATTTGCATACTATCTGCATAACTAAAATCAAAAGACTTATTCATAATTTAGTCTTAAACGCAAACGAGGTTTTCTACGTCTCTATGTTCAATAGAATGTAAAGGTCTGTCTATAAAATAAATATATTAGAAACAATGCATTGAATTAATTGCTGTTCAGGCCATATTTGAAACTATAGGAAGAATAATACTTATTTATATTCATCTCAGAGCGGGGTTTTGAAATGCCAACAGTATGGGTATAAAAAGTAAGCGAGAGTTTTCTCAAGAGGGCCTTGATTTTAAAATATTGATTGGCTGGGTACGCAGTTTGCATCAGCTTTGTGTGCTAGTGTCTTGGGGCAGAATCTTCGCTTCATACACCTTTTACATGGAAAGTTCTCCTTAGCTACTATCGTCTCTTTACTTTGGTTCGTTTATATTTTAAAAACAACAATTTAAACAAACAAAAAGGGTGTATGATCAACATCATAAGATACTTTGATACGCACTTCTGGCATGTAATTGACACATTGATCTTAAAAATTATGTCACTGGTGTGTATATTGACATTATTTCTGCTTAAGAAGATCTTATTTAATCGAAGTCTCCTGAATTCGAATCTGTATTCAGATTTTCGGTACCAGGTCAAGCTTTTCTGTAATGCTTTTAATGAAATAAGACAAAATCTCCGACCTTTTTACTTTCTCGCTTATACGTAGTATAGAGAAAGTATTGTGATCGTGACAAAAAATCGAAATCGAGTTAACACTGAGAAAGCATGTTTCACGATGCCTAGAAACCGAAAAACATGTTTTTGGTTTGACGTCTGTCCGTCTGTCTGTCTGTCTGTCTGTCCGTCCGTCTGTCTGTGGACAAGCACAGCGGGTAAACGGTTCATTGTATTTACTTCATTTTTTGAATTAAGGACTTTTTCGAAATTTTGTCGAGCCGCCCAGAAATTTAGTTTTACAACTGAAATATTAAGGGGACTTTTCATGAAAACTTTTTTAAAAATTTTGATTTTTGAAAAAATGGCTCTAACGATTTTAATAAAAATTTAAAATCGGAAACTCTTATCTATGACTAATAAAATGGCTATATCTGTATTTCTGCAAAAATGACTTAAGGGGTACTTTACTCGTATCCATTTTCAATTTTTCTAGATTATATCCATTACAGTAGGCGATACACGAAAACCTACCACAGTAAAGTTGTAGAGAAAATTAAAATGAACATTTTTTGTTTAACACATTTCTTTATACGTTTAATAGATATCAAGATAAAAACGAAATAAGTACGGCTTAAATGCGAATTTCAGAACATACATGTCAATTAAAATATGAATGACATTTTGTTGCCCCTAGTAACAAGAAAACTATAGGCCTAATGTACACTTATTGTTGTGAAATGCAACCAGTTTAGCTCTGTCGCAATGAACACACCAAAACCAATTACAGCGAGGTGATATGGGCTAACAGGGAAGAGGTCCTCAGTTCAAATCAAACCTTGTGGCCGCCCAAATTGACTTGGGTTTTTCATAGTTTCCTCATTCGCAAAGGCAAACGCCGGGTTTGTAGGACTTCCTTACTTTCCATAACTCATCGCCGCTATGTCACTGGATATTATAATCGTTTAAGCTGAATATCACAAAAGAAGACATCACTAAACAATAGAATCAGATGACACGAATGAGTTGCTACTATAGACTAATGGTTCACGCAACCATACTAAACACGTGATATAACCTACATGCAGTTGCGTGCAATATAATCTAAGTAGTAGTAGTAGTAGTAGTAGTTGTCTCGAAATTCAAATATAAGTCTCCCCTTAAGCTCCGACCATTCGATATTCGCATTTGCACGGACTGTGTGATGTATTTTGTTTCTGAGCGAAGCAGAATTACCAACTGTCCTTGTTTATTGTCGCAAGTGCCTTGTACCCACTGTCCTTGTATATTGTCGCAAGTGCCTTCTCTACATATAGCTAAATAATGCATAACACTAACCACATAGTTAAGTGCGCGAAGCGGAGGCGGCAGCCGTAGCGAAGCGCCCTTGCATTTTCGAATAATGTACGATACACTGTTTGTAGGTTTCGAAAATGTGGCATATTATATCTCCCGCAAGGTTTGTCAGTCTGTCACCTCTCGTCTAGCGGTGTGACGTCATACCTCCAACGTCCAATCACGAGTTTCTTCATAATACGAGGAGAGAAGAATTCGCTAGATCGTGGTATAAAAGAAACTGCATTGGTGGGTGGGTTGGGTGGGGCCGATTTATCCCAAGGAGCGACTTATATTTGAATTTTCCCGTAGTAGTACTAGTAGTACTAATAATATGCAGTTTTACTGTCATTCATTATTATTATTATTATTATTATTATTTCACGGTAAAAGCATTAAACATGAAGATCGACTCTGATGGTTTCCGTTCTAGATACTTCTTAGTTTTATGAAAATGTAATAAATAAAATGTAATTGTACTTTAATTTACTTTTTTCTGTGCTAGCCTTTAACACGTATTTGCGAGAAAGTTTGTGCAACATATTTTTGCACCATTTATTTGAATGAAGTTCAAAAACCTTTTCGGAGATGAATTTGAATGGGCTTATAAGCAAACATCAAGTGTAACCATCAGTGGGCACTAAGTATAAAATCAAATTAAAAAATTAAGTTGAATTGCTGGCTTCCATAAATAATGAATGTAATACGCGGTTAAAAATCCACACATTTTGCATACAATATTACTCTACTAGTTTGGAATATCTGCTTTAAACAATTGCTTGAAGTGACGTATTTATATGTCAGTATCAGTGAAGAGATTAAAATAATGCTTTTAAGCGAAATTTTAACTCTTTTTTGCACTCCTTAGCTAGTAAGTGGTACTTACGAACTTTGTTTACATGGATCGTAAGTTGACATTCCCACACAGTCTTGTTGCTAAGGCCGGTTGCGATGAGGTTAAAACACTTACGGTCCAAGCGCTACGTCATAATTCATTACAATACACTTCATAATACAAGCCTTTATGGCCACGGCCCCCAGGACAAATATTCGGTTCCCATAACAACAAACACATGCGAATCACTTTCTGAAATAAACATCTATTTTCAAGAATGTATTTACATAATATTTTCAGGTAATATCACAATTAATATAATTAAATTGATATAAATAATCATCGTGCAAAAAATAGCATGCAACACACGGGCCGTAAAGGCATTTACGGGTCTCGAAAACTTAAAAACCCTCGGCTGCGCCTCGGGTTTTCAATCTGTTTCCTCGACCCGTAAACGTGCCTTACGGCACTTGTATCGCAATATACTATTAATGACATCTTTAGTTGGGAAAAAAACAAATATAAGGTGCACCTTCGCATGAGACATATCCCATCCAACCCACCCCCCAGTGAAGCAGTTCCTTTTATACCACGATCTAGCGAATTCTTCGAGGATGAACAGGCTGACAAACCGTTGGGTACAAGGCACTTAGCGGTAGGTAGTGTTTCCAGCTCACAGGATGACCAGTTTGAGGAGCTGGCATTACCTAACTTCCTCTTTTAAGCAATAAAACATTTTTCACCTCTCAGATAATCCCTGAAAAATCCCCGACCCGACCGGAATAGACTTCCAAAAACACTCGTAACACGGAACTGAGTATGTTGTATTGGTTAATGGTCTCCTAAAGGGAAGTAAAAACGATTAAAAACTATGTTACGGGTAGAAAATATTGTTGCTTGCAACCTATTACTGTATAAGCCTATGAGTGGTTCAGTGATTCTCAGTTACGTATTATATATATATAAAGCCAAAACCCACGTACTGACTGACTGACTGACTGACTGACTGATCACAGTATCTCAAAACTTACAGCCTATGAACGTGAAACTTGGTATATATATCGCTCGTAACTCTAGAGGCGCACTAAGAAACGGTTTCAACATCTTTGGCCTCTAAGGGCCAAAATGGGGTTGTAAAAGTATGTAATTTCTGAATTCACCAAAAGGAATATTCACACTGCATGTACGCAGATCCCATGACAACATTTTTATTCAGACTATACAGGTGGCTTTGCATGATACTGTGTTTTCATGTAGGCCTAATATATTGTACTCACACCTAGACACTCCTTTGGGACATAGCCTATGTTTGTGGATTTTCATCGGTGGAAGCCTTGTAGAAAAATATAGCCCACGCATCTCTTTTCATTTTGTGGGCCAACTGTTACGTGATGTTTAAACAGCTTTAAGAGGTCGTTTTGATGAAACTAAATTATCAAATATTGTCACGTATATTTTTAACTTCCTTAACCAGTATAGAAGCAAAATTTTATGGTTTTTACCCTATGCACATCCCCTTAAAGAAACGATCTGGAGTGAAACTCTGAGATCGATTACAAAAATATCAAATAACAAATTTAATGACGCAACAATTGACACTGATTGAACGACTCATGTTATTTTAAGGAAGCAACGTGACACTTCGCCTACGAGTTATAATCACTAAATATAATTTGTACATTTATTTGATAAACAGTATGAATATTTTATATTGCTTCCTGTAAAATGCATTATTTGGAAAGAATCCATGTGCATTTTTTGCACTTTCTTTGAAACCGTTAATAGCAGAACACATAATTGACATTTATGTCGACTGGAAGGCTGTAGAAAATGAGAATTTTCAAGGATCGAGCTACTCGGGAATTAATTGGCTCTAATGAAAAATTCATCATTGTAGCCAATATTTAATGTTTCACGTAAGAATTGGCCAATCATGCGGGTTTCTGCATAACGCCGGCCAGAGCTCTAACTCCCGAGCGATCAGGTGAATATCTAGGCAAATAAAGTCGTTAACGGTGCAATGATTCAGGTTCTCACAATTACAGTTAAAATTACAATGAAAGTAACCATGTACCTCATCACAAGAGATGTTGGAAATGTCCTCCTCTTGCTTCCACACAACATTGGCACCTTTTTTAGGAAATTTTATTTCAAGCACATAAGTTCAGCTTCCGAGATAGAAATAATTTACCTTGTGACTATTGTTTATGGGAGAAATTGAAAAATAAATCATATAGGTCAAACCCCCATACATTACGAGAACTGAAAGACAGTATCACAAGAGAAAGTAACTCTATCTCGGAGCTGAGCTTAAGCGCGTGAATGAAAATTTCCTAAAAAGGTGCTAGTGTTGTGTGAATACAACAGGAGGATATTCCAAACATCTCTTGTGATGAGGTACGTGGTTATTTTCAGTGTAATTTTAACTGTAATTGTGAGCACCTGAATTATTACACCGTTAGCGGCTTTATTTGCGTAGATATTCCACCCTATTGCTGGGAGTTAGAGCTGTGGCCGCCGCGACGCAGAAACCCGCATGATTGGCCAACTCGTACGTGAAACACATTGTATATGAGGATAGATTATAAGTTTTCAGGCGTAAAGAATAAAATATAGGTACAGGTACCATAAATTCATAAATAGAATGAAACAAAAGTATTAAAAATATATTTTAAAATTAATACGATAGAATAATTACATTATTGCTATTGATTTTTTACGATACCTCCTTTAAAATCGTCATAAATAGTCTATAAATCTATGCGACGATTTATGGTCCTATTCATTATTTTCAATAATATGTTGTCGCTCAAAAGCAACCATTTACTTGTAAAGAGACACAAATATGATTACTTGTTATACTTTATCATAGATCTAGCAAAAAAAAAAAACACTTTCAGTAGTATATTTTCAGCCTTAATTTTCTTCTTAATTAAGACAATGAGAATATTATATCGGAAGCGTTTTTTTTTGTGTGGTAAAAATACTTTCTTTTTACGAAAAAGTGAGGTGGAATAAAAAAAATGCCCTTTTTAAGAAGAAAATAAAAGGAGTGGTAAGAAAGAACAACAAATACGAAGCAGATAACGTGCAATGTATTAGGTAACAAAATAGATTCAATCACCATCCAATGTAAGAACGTTTTTCAATGACCGAATATTTTGGATGTTATAGTAGGCCTATCTTCTCAATACGTTCACTTCCTTACTCCATGGGAATAAACACTTGCGTACTGGTTAGAGGATATTTTAGTATTTTATCATAGCAAAGAAAACAAATTTTATACGAGTTTGCTTTCTTTGCTATGCTAATCTACTATAATATCCTCTAACCACAATTCCTCAGCAAACTTCAAATTTATTCAAATCAGATTAAATTATGAAACAAATAAACTCATACTACATTATCATTCAAATAACTGAAAGAAACTCCAACTAACAAACAATCTCTAGAATTCTTTTATCCAGATACAGCAATTTACAGAATATAGCATTTTAAAATCAGAAAAAGAAGACAACTTTTATAGTGTTATAGCAATATCACTGTACTACATAAGGGATAGAAGGAGAGGACCTTAAGGCTAGTTTACACGACGAAATTAGGTTTCGTAACCGAGTTTCGCAACTGTTCTTTACTTGAATGCGCAAGCGCTAGATGTACTGGCGACACTACGCAGTTTCGGCTGATTCCAACTTTTCACGAAACTATAATAGTAATGTTGATATTTTACGCTTATTTAGCTTGTTCGCATTTCGTGAAATGCCTGTATTCATACGTGTTTCAAACGTTTGTATGGGATTTTAACAACTTGAACTTCAGAAATAACATGAAATGTGCGGTTGCACTGGAAAGAAAATGTGTGTAATTAGTTTCACGAAGTCACTTTCATGAAAGTGGTTACGAAACCTAGTGTCATCGTGTAAACTAGCCTTTAGATAGGTTTGGTAAGCATTGGATGGATAGATTCGAAAATACTATAGAATTACTCAATTTAGTTTCAGCATCTGCGTGCTGGTCTGTGGAGAATGATGAAACCATTAAACGCTTTGACGACCTAAATTCCACGGAGAGGGCATTATTCCGAGTAACAGCAGTACGAAACACATAAAACCGTTTCGTAACTGACGGCTATAACGTAATCTATGGAAATATTAAATAACATGAAAAATGTAATCCTACAAAGGATGTACAATTCCTCAGTTATCTACTCGATGTTAGTAGACAATAAATTACTAAACAAGCTGAAGGATTATTACCTATATGAACCCGCAGGTTCATTGCCGTGCTTATGAGCCCGCCATTCAACCCTATTCTGAGCTCACTCCTTCAAACCATCCCTCGCAAATCCTACTTCCATTAAATCTATTCTAATATTGTCCTCCCACCTAAATCTAGGTGTTCCAAGTGGTTTATTCCCTTCGGGTCTCCCAGTCAATATATTTTAGATATGTCTTTCCTCCCCGATTTTGGGAATAGAACCAAGGACATCCAGAATGTAAATCCAAGACAGTTACCATCTGGGCCATCTCGCTCAGTTTAACGGTCTAATTTGATAAGCTTGTAAAGGAATAGTGTTATTTGTCATAGCTAAGTGTATTGCAATTTCCAAAGCAGTATATGACCACAGTAAAGCAATATGTTGTCATGATAACTGATTTGCATTTCATAAATTCTTTCTAATATATTACCATAAAATAGGCACTAAATTGGACATTACTCCGGTACCGGTCAACCGATTTGGTCCAATATCAATAGGCTTTTTTTCCCCATGGACATTAAAATTGCGACCAAGTTTCATTAAAATCTGATTAAGCGTTTTTGAGTTATCGCGCGTACAGACATACGGACACAGACAGACGGACGGACGGACAGACATTTTCCCGTCCCTCACATAATCTCATAAAGTAGGCCCTACCATACTGGCACTTAATAAATTCGAACTACCATATATAAATTGCACTCTGAGTAGGTTATACATAGACTAAAACTATATCCATCATCATCTACAAATAAGCTTTCTTGTTTGACCAAAATACACATATTAGGCCTACATGTGACGAAATAGTTTCATAGTGGAATCCATCACAAAACCGAATTTCATTATAACACTGTTGTGGCAACGATTAATATCGAGCAAGGAACTCTCTTTAAGCTTTAAAAGCAGCAATTTAAACTGTAGGCCTACAATAAACAACTTGTATTTAACATAAAAATCAATTCTATTCATGTTAATTTTAATATTATAATAAAGAGTTCATTTCGTGTGTTTTAATGTGCGTTGCTTTGAACTAAAAACGCTTAAGAGAAGCCCTGCTGCTTGTATGTCTTGTCCCTGCCATCTATCGCAGAAGACGGGAACTTAATAACAGCTGGTCGTCGAGATACAGTCGTTTGATCAATGCTACAAGGTATTAGGCTATAAAAACTAAAAACTTAAGACATTTAATTATGGTCGAATAAAAGCACTTGTATGCAACTTTCCTATAATGATGATTAAAATGCTTGTATGAAAATTAGAAAACATTAATGTGAAAATATGATAATGATATGGAGATGTAAGTAGAATGAACAATGGAAGATACTCAAAAGAAAAATGCGATGGGAACCATCGAGAAAAACACGTAATGAAGACCACAGAAAAATTGGAGTGAAAAAGTGTATGGAACTGAAACGAATAAGCTACAAGAAGAAGACATTTTAGATAGGGTTTTATGAAGGTAAAAATACAAAAATAAAAATATTATTGTACGTAAATGTATTTAGAGTACGCCTTAGCGTAGTGGTTGAGGAACTACGCTATAAACCGGAAGGTCGCGGGTGCGATTCCCGATGAGGTCGTTGGAGTTTTTTCTATTGGCTTAATGCTTCTGCTGGCACTATGGCCCAGGGGTCGACTCAGTATCTAACAGGCAAGAGTACCAGGAGCAATCCTGGGGGAAAACGCGTAAGGTGACAACCTTACCACCTTCACTACGAAACTCGCTAAAAATCTGGGAGCCTCAACCTCTTGGAACCCCCTGGGCCTCCATAGCCTGTATAGAAAATACTTTATTTTACTTTCTAAATGTATTTGGACATGTATAATGTATATTTTGGTTGAGTAAACTACATTATTACAACTTGTAAATAATCATGTTACGTACTTAGAAATCTTTCGGAATATGTATGGTCAAAGAAAGTTGGTAATTCAGAGTGCTGGTATCTACTGAGTTGAGAAGTACTAATGGCGTTCTGGAGCATGTTTGAGATTGATGTTTCGGATGTGAGCACGTCAGGTTCCTGTAACCACACAAGCGGGGATAATCTGGCTTGTGTGCATGTGTGGGGGGTATCATCTGTAATTATGCCCTTTGAGTGTTAGAGAGATACATATAGGGATAGAGAGAGAGACAGAAATTAGGTCCTTAGGAGCTGGATATATCATGTACATAAAATTAAGGTGTGAGAAGCGCAGGAAGAAACTACGAATTCTGAGAAGACTCATATTTAACGTGACGTAGAGCGCTACTAATTATTTGATAAAATAACATACCTAGGTAAAAAGGACTTGATACCAGCAACTGAACAATACTTTTTTGCACTCCTTAGCTAGTAAGTGTTACTTACGAAAGTTGTTTACATGGATCGTAAGTTGACATTCCCACACAGTCTTGTTGCTATGGCCGTTGCGATGAGGTTAAAACACTTACGGTCCAAGCGCTACGTCATAATTCATTACGATACACTTCATAATACAAGTCTATATGGACAAAGCCCCCAGGACAAATATTCGGTTCCCATAACAACAAACACATGCGAATCACTTTCTGAAATAAACATCTATTTTCAAGAATGTATTTACATAATATTTTCAGGTAATATCACAATTAATATAATTAAATTGATATAAGTAACCGTCGTGCAAAAAATAGCATGCAACACACGGGCCGTAAAGGCATTTACGGGTCTCGAAAACTTAAAAACCCTCGGCTGCGCCTCGGGTTTTCAATCTGTTTCCTCGACCCGTAAATGTGCCTTACGGCACTTGTATCGCAATATACTATATTTTAATATTTGCCTAGACCTTTCGGCGTATTTCCGCCATCTTCAGGGCATCTTCTTTTGTTTGTTCGGATGCCTCAATAATTAAAACCAGACACACAGCACACAACGAAGAGGCCATAGGAGGGGATATAGCTGAGGCTAATTAAGTAAAAGTGTTTTATAAAGCTTTTAGACATTTTGATTTTATGAATATGACAAGATGTTAGGAAATGCAGTTTTGGTTTTAAATACTGAGGCAGCCAAACCAGCAAAAGAAAATGCTCTGAAGATGACGGAAAACACCGAAAGGCATAGGCAAATATTAAAATAAACTACTGAGTTGCTGGCATCAAGTTCATTTTTATTTTACTGATAAAATAATTAGTAACCTCTATATCACGTTAAATATGAGGCTTCTCAAAATTCGTAGTTTGTCCGGTGATGAAATATAGGGCTATTAAAAATTCATAATGAAATAGTAAAGTTTACAATTGCTGTAGAGGTAGTCACGGCACTGCAGAGAGCGGTCCAACTAGGAAGAGACCTGACACCGGTGAGGGGGAGAGCTAGTGGAAGGGAAGTCTGTCAATGCACTGTACTATGAGCGTATGCGCGGTCAAACGTCTTCCTAGCTGGTCAGCTATATACCTTGTAGTATGGAACATACCTGCACCTTTAGCTCGCATAATAGTTACAAGGACTCTATAGTGCTTAGGATTTTCGTTACATCTGTAGTTCGAGAAAACTTAATTTTCATAATTTCAAGACATATCTCCTTTAACCTATTTGCATCATATTTTACTATACAGTCGTTCCTCTAAACCACAGAGATGAGAACAATAGTATGAAGAGCTTATAAACAAATCAATGATATACCAGGCGAAACTCCTGTATCCTGTAGTCTATAGGTGCTTAGCTTAGTCATTATAGCAACATCAAGAAGCAAATCCTGTACGGAGATAATGTGTATGTGTGTGTGAAATTTATGTGTGTTTGTATACGATTTTATGTACAGATTTTACTGCAAGCCATAGGGAGAAATAATGCAGCCATAAACTGGCAAGCAAACACAAGTTTACACTCCAGCTACACCGACGGGACCTCAATTTATTGCCTTGAAACAATTTCCATGGAGTTTGCAAAAATATAAGTGGCGTCGCATATTCATGAACACTATGTAAATCAGAACTAACTAGCTGCTGAAACATAGGAACCACCTGAAACATTACAACTGTTACACGATATATCAGTATGACGCGAATGGGTGTTGAGTTGCGCACACGGAAGGGTTTTCAATATAATAAGATGAAATTAGTATAAAGAGAACTGTCCACCTAACCACAAATTAAGCTGGACCATAAGTTCAAGGATACTACCCCAAATTAGAAGTTGAGTTTTTAACAAAAATACACATTATGATGTATCTTGAATATAAAAATAGTATTTATGTGTGTTTGTATCTGTGTTTTTGTGAACAGTCTAGCTCCAGAACGGAAATTCGTATGAAAACAAAATTTTCTATTTGGATTAGGTACCTTCTTAGGATGTTACACAATGATTGGTGACGACTTTTTCTTATTTTAAAGGAGACTTTACATGAAGAAAATTTCGTTCGTCGCTAATTCTCGAAAACAGCTATCATGAAGTTTTATGTATGGTGTGCTTATACTAAGAGCTAAAACTTTTATTTGAATAATTTTTTTTCGAAAAAAATTGTCTTTGAGCACGCACTCTTTGCAATGTGGCCTCTTGTTCCATATATTTATGTATTTATTTAATATACAATTTCATTTAGCCCTATTTCACCATAAGGTACATTAGGGCTATAGTTTTATGTCAATTACAATTTATAATATACCTGTTATCTTGTATACTAGAGTAGCCTGTTTTGCTAAAGTTTAAATAAAATTATCGTAAACTCTTAAATATAAAACATATGAAATAGTGAAATTCTCTACAACAACAATCCTTGCTAAAAATTTTTAAGAGTGGTTTATCATAATTAACACCACAATAGTTTAAGTGTCCTGTTAAAGAAAATATTTTCCTTTCAAAGAGTGGGCAATCAAAAAGTAGATGTTCTACGGTCTGGTTTTCTTTACAAATACATAAATAACCATTCTCCCTTATAATATTAAACCTTTCAAAGTAAGAGCCAAAAATTCCATGACCTGACAAGAATTGTGTTAATACAAATTCAGGTTCAATTTTGCTTTGAAGTCGGGATTCAATATTTGGAAAAAATAATTCTTTTGTAACTGTTCCTTTAACACTAGATAGCCACTGATTGTTCCACCTAGTCTTAATGAGATCCCACATCTTTCTTCGTGCATAAGAGTAAGGACAAAGAGAGTAGCTATAATTTAGACTCGAAACTGCGGTCTTGTTCCATATAAGAATGTGGAGGGTGAGAAAATGTATTGACAATGCTTAAAGAAAAGAAAGTTATGACAGTGAATTTATTTGGATGTATCCGTCGGGGATGTGATGTGATGTGCTAACGACATTCTCTTAATTTTTACTTACAATTTACATGAAGAGAAAGTAATACATAATATATTACACTAAAAAGCTAACTTTTATTTGGACAGAGGGAGTTATATGAATTTCTTACCTTTCGTCATCTTCCAGCAAAATATAAGATATCGGTATAATATTTAGCTATATGTTTATAGGGCAGTGTAAATGTCTCAAATGCTTTACGAATTATGGCATTTCCTAAATTAATCGTCGCTAAATTTTAATAATTAGAATTAGAATTAGAATTGTTTTATTTTACCTGGTGGAATTAAGGCCATTAGGCCTTCTCTTCCATTCAACCAGGATTAATACAACTGAGCTTTACAATCTTACAATAAAATAAGCATGATACAAGTACAAAGTTACAAATACACAGGAACATGATTATATTATTATCATTTAAGACTTAGAACTAGTTCACTAGAGATAATACAATACATAAAAAAAAAATATGTTAAAATAGTTTGCTACTTACTAAGATTTAAACTATTACTAAGAAATATGATGTGAAAAGATTTAAACTATTACTAAAATATTAACTATTACTAAGAAATATGTTGTGAAAAGATTTAAACTATTACTAAAATATTAACTATTACTAAGAAATATAATGTGAAATAAAAATGAAAAGTTGTGAACAATTGGAAACGTTTTCAGTATTTAGATATGTGATGATTTATTGTTATTAATGTAAAACCAAGTCCCTAACTATGGCATCATTGGTCAGCTTACGCAAGAATTGCATTTGTGTTTGACAGTTCCTACAGTTCTCAGGTAAAGCATTCCAAGATCGCGACATGGAGACAACAAAGGAGCAAGAGTAATGGGTTGTTTTATGACGAAGGATACTTAGAATAGAGTAATGTGGACAAAACGTTGCTGAATTTTATTACAATGAATAAAATTAGAGTTAACACTTTAAAAAGTTATCAGAGAGACACTATTAGGGACATAAATGTTTAAAAGAGAGCTTTGCAGCTCATCTCTTCCTGGGTACTTTTTGTGTAAAGACAATTGACTAGTTTTGCAAGCAGGATACTGAAACTTATCCTTTAGGAATCTGCAGAGTAGGCCTAATATCATTGGCTGAAACCAATCAAAGTTTTTGACAGATCAACAGTTTTAAAACCGATCAAGAGTTTCTTCGACAGCTATTCGTATAACAGATTATAATAACCTCCGTTAAGAAGTTTTGGAAGGACTGGTTATCAGTTTCATGCATTTCTTATAATGATTTTCAAAATAAGAAAGTTTTGGAATGATTTTTTCGCTTCATCACTTAAAAATCTTTTTAGAAACCTCAAAATCTACAATCTGTTCGATAGATATTTTTCTTTCCCAGAATTACGCCTGTCTAACAATTAGGGGGCTGATTTCTATGACATTTCATACTTTTCCCTTTTGCATTATTTCAGGTTTCCGAATAATTTCAACACGATTCCAAGCATCCTGGTGAAAGAGGAACGGCTTATATTGTGCATATAACTGCATATTTAGGAAATGTTCAACTACTGTTTTACGTTCCGTTTATCTAGCACTTTTCCAGTCCATTATTCAATATGGCATTCTCGTCTGCGGAGGATTAGCGAAAACTACCCTTAAGCCCCTCTGCCTTTTACAAAAAAGAATAATAAAAATCTGTCTAAGAAAACACATTGATTACCCAACTAGCCTAATATTTTCGGAATTTAATGTTTTAAGTTTGGACCAAATTTACAAATTTTCTATATTAAAATATTTTCACAAACATCGTATAAAATACTCTTCCAGTGATCATATCTACAAAACTAGACGAAATACTAATTTACTCCTATTAGAACCCAAATGTCTCACATCGGCAGGATTAAAGCATAGCATTAATTTTGGACCGCGCTTCTATAACTCAATTATCAGAAAAAATCCTGATCTCTCAGCATACTCCACTGTTAAATTTAATAGATATGTAAAGAATTTTTTGTAATTTTTTAGCTTTTAAGTAATTTTTGTTCCACTCCTTTTATGTATTTATGTTTAATGTTTTTGTTTTACTTTCTTTTTTAGTTAAGCACATTATACACTCTATTTCTTTGTCTCTCCTCTTTCTTCACTTTGATATTTTTGAAACGGCACCCGAGCACGAGCAGTCTTGCTCATTCGGGTGTATTACTAAATGTAATACCTCTTGTAATATCTCTTGTAATAAATAAATAAATAAATAAAATAGCATATTTAGTATGAATATAAATATTTAAGTCATATTTTTGGCATATTTGCATGCATATTAAATAAATTTTGAAGTTTCATATCATAATTTGTAAATGTTGCATTATAATGATACTTTCTGAGAATTTACAGATATTTTAAATAATTAACACTATATTTTAATAAAATGTATTGTAATGAAACTAAAAAAAATATACATCATGTGTAAGTGGTAAAGTCATATTTTAAATTTTATTGGTCATATTTTAATGTTTTTAGGTCATAAATGCATGCATATATCCTATTTTTTAGGTCATAGAAATCCGCCGCTTATTAATAATTATGGTCTACCCCACCTTTAGCTGTATTAGAGGAAAATATTGTAGTTACCTTATATATATTTATATAATTCTTTTAAAATTATGAACTTGGCAATTTATAGAGAGGTGGCTTACCGAACAAGTGGCTAGGCAGCATTCTTGTAAATGTTTCAGTGGACATACCTGGAAAAAAAGAACATAATATGGTAAGTTTTCTGGCACATAATTTAATAATCTACACACTAACAGTAATAAAAAATAGACACAATCAATACAGATTTATTATAGTATATTGCGAAACAAGTCCCGTAAGCGATGCATACGGATCGAGGAAAGAGTTTGAAAAAACGAGGCGCGATGATTATTTATATCAATTTAATTATATTAATTGTGATATTACCTGAAAATATTGTGTATATACATTATTGAAGATAGATGTTTATTTCAGAAAGTGATTCGCATGTGTTTGTTGTTATGGGAACCGAATATTTGTCCTGGGGGGCCTTGTCCATAAAGGCTTGTATTATGACGTGCCGTAAGTACATTCTTACCGCACGGAAACTCTTACCGCACATAGCAACAAGATTGCGTGTGGGAATGTCAACTTATGATCCACGGCAACAACATTCGTAAGTACCACTAATTAGTTAAGTCGTGCAAAAATTTTTTCTATTGCAACTGCTAAAATCATTCTTGACTTTTCAACATAAATCCAGGAAATACCATTGTTACACTGCAATAGACATTTTCTGGTAACAGACTATCCACTCTGGAATGTAATATTACATTCCTTCAGAATATCGTTACGTTCTTCCCACATAACAACAGTTCCTACAACTTGAAAGACATGTCATTTCCATGTGTAACAGCACGTGACAGGTGCGACTACTTATGTCAGACGCTAAATTTCCCTCTCTACGTGACACAAATTCCCCTCGTACACTCACATAACGTGTCACGTCCTGGTTTTATGTGTAATTGCCTTTTCTGTGATATTACACTGAATTGCAGTAGGCCTATTTGGATCTTTACCATGACACCTTAACGTTCAGCAAGTAATATTAATGTATTTCCTGACGCGCTAACAGAATGAAGAACATTTTTGTTGATAATGTGTATTAGGCCTAATTTCATGAATCGTGTATATGTAATTTCACTTCTTTACTTTAATCATATTCGGTGCTGCAGTCACAAAATTTGCCCAGGGTATACTCTAAAGCAGCGTTTCTCAACCTTTTTGAACCCGAGGACTTCTAAAATGTCTAAAAAGTTCTACATCCCATTTTTAAAAGTAGGCTACATGTAGGCCTATAATCTTAATAGTTCGGGTATTAATTATAGGTCAATATAACAAATAAATCTAAATACATAAAACCCTTGTTAAGAGAGCGCCTCTAATAACAAATTCCGACAAAGTCTTATTTTTCAAGGTTTTGAAAGAAAGAGGGAACCATAGACGTCAGTGCATCAGGGGTTTCAAACTGTGGTTCGTAATTGCAAAAGTAAGGAAACTTGCAATAGGACCTGTACTTTCGAAGATTTTAAAAACTTTGATATCTAGTTTCCATTTTATGTGAAAAATTTTTACTTCTTTACTTTCCGCTTGCTTTATGATATTTTTTTAATTATATCTGCGAACTATCTGCACCATTTTCACGGATAAACCAGTGGTCCGCGGACCATAGGTTGAGAAACGCTGCTCTAAAGTTTCGCTACAATTTTATTGGAAATCATACATACTAACTAGATTCTTGGACTGCATATAAGCAGTAAATACGAAAAACTGTTAATAAAAATAAAGTCTTATACTTATTTACTTTACTTTGGTGCTCTGTTGTACAAAATATTAAAGACAATGTTCCTTTACAATTGTGAGTTTATAAGACTGCTTAACATGGCACTCGGGAAAATTCCCACTCTTTGTGCTGAGATTCTAGTGCATTGTCATGCACTTTCTGTAATGAATTGAAAAGATTGCCTTGTCATAAAACCTGGTCGATTGCATGTCTTTAGGCTAGAGGCAATATGTACTTGGGAATTCTCATGCCGTTCTAGGCATTAATATTTTAATATCACTTAATGTTTCAGTATTGCATAAATGAGTTTTAATATATTAATTTTAATATCGCATGATTTCTTTAATTACTAGCGATATTGAAACGTATCAAGTTTTGTTTTAGTTACAACATTTTCTGTATTAAATTTAGAACATAAATAATCTTCTTCTCTATGCTACTTATGTTCTAAGGTATTTAATTCACTCCGCTCTCATATCACATCACAAAAAACAGAAATTTCATTTAAGAAAATGTTCAAATCCTTTCTTTTATCAAACTGTTTTTATAATATAAGTGATCTCTATTCTTTGTAAGTGTGTATATACTGTATTCTTAAATTTATCATTCAATTTGCATAATTCATCTTCCATATACTGTAAAAATAGAGCTAGAAATAATATTAAAATGTATAATGTAGTAAAATGTAGCATGTTTAAATATTGTACATGTAGGCCTATTGAATATTTGTATATAGGCTAAATTATTAATTTGTAAATGTGTGTGTTAAACTTTAAGAAATGTAGTTTATAAGTATATGTAAACTTATAACTGTAGGTTAATGAAAAACACTGTTCTGTGCAAGAAAATTAACTAACTAACTAACTAACATTAGGGCCTACTTTCAGTTTCCTCACACAATTTAATAACAACTTTTTATTTTAAGTATTACTAATTCTTACATTTCCATTCATTGCTCTATAAACCGGAAGGTCACGAGTTCGATCACCTATGATTATTTTCTCAATTGACCTAATCCTTCTGGTGGCAGTATAGCGTTGGGGTCGACTCAGCCTCCAACAAATGAGTACCAGAGGCAATCCTGAGGCGGGGGGGGGGTTAAGGCGGCCGGTGTATAAGGCTGAAAACCTTACCACCTTCATTACACCGAATGTCCAAAAATATGGCAGCCCCAACTTCCTGGAACAGCAAGGCCCTTCAATGCCTGAATAGGGACAATTTACTTTACTTGTCATTTTCGTTATTGTAACTATAACACGTGCTGTATTAATTAAAATAAATATTAACTCATACTTCTTATATGGTTGTAATGACATTTTCTGAATTAATGTAAATATTTTAGTGTAGTTCAGTGTATTTATTTGTTAAAATGGGACAATTTCACTGTGCTGACTTTTTTAGAAGTATATTGTTCCTGAATCGTCAGCAGTTCCTTCACTTTATTTTCGTTTTTGATTTCTTTCGGAAACTTCGTGGACGAAAACAGATTAGCAAAATATACTGGAGTTTCTTCTTCTGCTCTACATTTACTTCGCATTTGTAAGGAAATAGCAAACAGCCTTAAAGCCTGAAACACTTGAACTCATGCTAGTTTTACAAATTGGCTTTTAGGAGACGCATTCCGTTAAACAAATGGAAAGTTTGTTGAGAGCGTAAGATACATTCTATTCGCCTCCCGCAGTGAATTGTTCTTGTAATGACAACCAACGTTTCGATTCCAGTGCGTCTACTTAGACTCCAGATCGATGATGAAAAAGAGAGAACTTCTCAGTCTCGCTTTCTTTTGTTCTTCTACAAATGTCGATACTTGGAAAATAACTTCCTTTCTTCACCTGTAATATTGTTTTTTGTACGAGTGCTCTATGAAAGTGGAAAGAAATTAAACAGATAGTTTCTCTTTTCTTTGGCTTACTTATGAATTTTTTTATCGCACAAAGCATTATTACTACCGTTCCTTAACCATATTTTAGTGCCTAGGCCTACTGAAAAACCCTAATAGGTCAAACAGCTTTCTGACACATATAGGGTGGATACAAAAATCATTATTCTGATTTTCGTGAACATGGATAATGTTTGCTAAGGCGTCTAGTACGGTACTGGTAAAAAAAAGAAAATTTTTAGATAACCGAACGTTTAAGGGAACTTTTACTCACGTTATGCAGACAATACATTTTATAAGTTAGTAGAAAATTTGATGAGATATTTTTTGTTAATTTTTCAACAATGTTGAATGCTTTTATATAAGTTAATATGTCACATATATTTTTCATGATTAAAAACATATATTGTTTCTAAATTGCATTATTACACTCCCCTAAGGCTATGGTAGTTTTTCATTAGGGCTTAAATAGTATGTTATGTAGAATATATTAACAAATATAATTAATATGCATTCATTGCTTATTCAAAACTGGATTCGCAATGGTACTGTAGAGAGATTTTTCAGAGTGCAGGTGAAGATTTCCTTTCTCACGGGAAAAGGCTTTTACCTGGACTAATAAATTCGGGACCTGTCATAACGCAGAGCCCGCTCTTTGAAAGAATATTAGCCGTCTTGAAAACACAATGGAGCATGAACAAAATATAAAAAAATACTTTAGTGTTTAGTTATAAAACCTAAGTTTTGCGAAAGTGTAGTTTAAGCTTATAGATGTAAGATAAAACACGCTTACTTGTTATTGAGAGGAAGCAATGAAGTAATTTAAGGTGATCTCTAAATTACGAATTAAATGCACGAGCATGAAATAAGGGAAGCTTTAGCGAGAGGAAAATAATTTATGTGTGAAAAGTCGGTGTTTTGCCAGTTCAAAGGACTGACGATATCATTGGCTAAGCTATGATTATAACAATAGCCAATAATATCGTTTAATATATAAGTAACCAATCACAGTTCAGTAAGGGCGTGTATTTTCATGTCAAAATACTCAGATAGTTTTAATTTTCATGGAGTGAAGATATCACTCTGTTACTTGATTTCAATCGAGAGGGATGTAGGGACTCTGTCACTTGATTTCGGCTGGGAAGGATCATGTTAGGATAGCAATAGTTATTCACGTAAAGTAATTAAGTGTGTAGGAAACGGGAGCATATGACTGCCCTGCAGTCAGTAAAATATATAGAGCATAGAAGTGTATCACAAGATATACAGTGTGGTAGGCTCGATGTGGCCTAAGTTTAGCTAGACACATGATCCAGTAAACTAATCGCGATTTACTTCGTAACTTGGGGTCACCATGGGAGCGATTTCCAGGATGTATTTAACAGTGTATTGTGACCTAGTGTAATATATCTGGTGAACAAAATAAACCACGGATATTTGGTGATGGTAAAACATATAAAACCCGTGTACTGATTTCTGTAAGAACCTTCTTAAAGCCAAGTGTCGTCTGTCTGCTCCGAGAGAAGGATGTCCTGTGTTCGACGACCGGCTGGCAGCTTGGGAAAAGCGGTAAGACGAATAAATTTGCTATAGATAATCACGAATTATACTTGGCTGGCGCCCACTAAAGGATTAACACCAATAAAACCGCTATAAGGCCTGTTATAATGAAAATTTAAATGAACTATAATGAATCAATTATAATTAACAACAATTATAATTAATTTATTATATAATTATTTTGAATTAATGAATCAATATAAAAGAGAAAATATTACGTTTTAACTTTCTTTAATTGTTAATTTTTGCAACTTTCTTAGTGAAATTTGTTTTAAAATGATGTTTATGAAATGTATTCCTTAGATTTTCAATACTTTTATTAACTGTACTTGCTGACAAAGGAAATATTCAGATTAACAACTACAGAAAGAATGTGACAATATCTGCAATGTAAAAGGAATATAAAACATTTGTAAATAATTGAGTGAAAAATCTTACTTTAAAAATGAAACAGAAGTTTAATGATCATGCCAAAAAATAGGTCTATAGAAAATTAAAATCGTGGAAATTATGACAAACAGTTTTGAGAAAACGATAGATAAACTACCAAGCATGAAAAACTGAATGCTCCACTAACGAACAATTTGTCGCACGGGTTGGTGTAGGTATGGATTTACAGATAATCTTAAAATTATTTCACAGCCAACTATCACATAAATCTAACTTAAGGAAAATTAAACTTCTTTCACTGTTGAAAATTCCCTTAAATATCTTCTAACCAATTCAATAGACAGTAGGTTTGTTCGCAAAGCAGTCAGAAACCAGGAACATATCGTTCGCGCATGCGCTCTTTCTCCACACGCGTTCGCAAAGCGAGAATCCGTGATTCTGATTTCAATCTTCTGTTCGCAAAGCTCTCACGGACAGTTTCTGTACTATAAGAAAAGTTTGCAGGCTCTAGCATGAATTGTTATCAGAGACATGCGCAGTAACCTATTTTCACGCGCCTGACTCCTCCCTCCTATAACATTGCGCCAGATTTATAAACATAGGCTACTTATATGTATGAATAATGGAAGATAATTAAAAGTAGATTATATTGTCGATGTATATTGCATTTATAACATGTCAAAGGGAAATATATATTTTATTTGCATATCATATCGATTAAACGCAGAAACTATCGATTCCAAATTCTTGTAACCGTTCGCAAAGTGCAAATCACGGGTAAGTTACAGACTGGACATGCGCAGTACAACAAATTCTCAAGCGGTCACGGATTTGCTTTGCGAACAAACCTAGTATCACTATTTTCAATGACATATGATCGTTTCATATAAATTTGTAATAAATATCGAAATCACTGCTCTGACGTTTTTTAAATGCCCTATCTATAAAAAGGAACAAGAGGCAATTTCTGAACGGTAGGCCTAATTGTTAATTTCCACAATTATCGGATGTACAACTTACCAACCTACCTACCTACTTTACACGTACCGCTGAGGTCCGCTCGTTAGAAGCTGTGCCCCCAAACCCCATTGAGGTTCTGGAGAAAAGCATTTTTTCTTATGTCACCGTATCAGAGATAGAGTCCGAATGACAAAGACAGAGTATAATAAAGAATATAAACATATACTAGATGTGGCAACGATTAATGGGTTTAAGACAAATTTCATAGACAAAATGATTAGAAGACACACTAAGAAAAACAAGATCAGAGAAATTAGTACATTGGATACTTTAGAAAAAACACAGCCAGATTACAAAAAATTTACTTACCACCCTAAATTCTTTAATAAATTTGAAAAAGTGTTTAAAAACCACAATATAAAATTGGCACCAAAGAATAATTATAGGCCTACCATTAGGAACTTGCTCAACCACCCACTGAAGAATAGTACACCAACAACTAAACTATCAGGTATCTACCAAATAGAATGCGCAGATTGTGATCAGATCTACATTGGACAAGCCAGGAGGAGTTTGGAAATAAGAATGAAGGAACACTTAAGAAACATAAAACTAATGCAGACCGAAAAATCAGCAGTTGCATACCATTGCTGGACAAAAAATCACAGTGTTAAAAAGGAGATCAAACTATTAAAACACGTTAAGAAACCATCCGAACTGAACGTATGGGAGAAAATATTCATCACTAAGAAAGAAGACAAGGTTATGAACTTTGAAATCCCACCTATAGACGACATAGTGCGACTTACAAAAACGGAACGAGAGGGCAGCACAAAACAATGCATATATACAAACCAACATGGCAACCAGAATAACAGTCGACCACCAGCCGATGATGGGAGCGAATAAATGCTCTTGAAACTAGTCCTGTGTAATTAAAAGTGAAAGTAAGTGGAGAATAAAGTGTTGTTATAATTCAGAATTTAGGTTTTTATCAATAGTAATTAGAGTCCGTGTATTTGTATTTAGACTGCAGTACTTTATCTTTTAGCCACAATAACCCTAAAAGACAGTGTGAAATGACATTAAGATTTTTCGGGAGTAGAAAGTAAAAAAAAAATGAACTTCTTGGTTACTTAGCTATAAGTTCGCCAAATGCCAGGTTCCTAGCCCATCTGGAAATAGGTAAACATTAATGTCAGTCGGTCAGTTATCCTTGTGGATTTATATAGTTAGGCTACTTACTATGGCATCAAATAAAATCAGGTAAACTGATATAACAAAGTCCCAGAATGCTTTTGTTTAATCACTGCTAATTTAATTATAATATGCAGAAAATAAGTTATTTTTTAAATCGATTCCCGAGTTAAGCTCAAGATGGATTCATTAAGCAGGGCTTACGGAAAAACATGTGAAGGAATGTGTGGGTAGTGTTATTTGTCAAAGCTACCTGTATTGCAACGTCCACTGCCGTATATGAACACTGTAAAACAATAAGTTGTCATGAGAACTGATTTGCATTTGATAAATCTGATATATTACTATAAAGTAGGCGCTAAATTGGGCATTACTCCAGTACCAGTCACCCGATTTAGTCCAAAGTCAACAGGCTTCTTTCCATGGACGTTATAAATGCGTATCCAAAATTTCATCAAAATCCGATAAGGCGTATTCGAGTTATCGCGCGTACAGGTACACGGACAGACAGATGAACAGACAAATATTTTCCCCTGCACCATACAGTCTTATAAAATACCTTTGTGGCACTTAATAAATCCACATAGGTCTACACTCACAATCGGAAGATTAAATTTTTAATCAGATTTCATTTTTGTCAAAGCCCCCTATAAACCGCCAAGTTATGAAGTGTTCATAATGGAAATGAGGAAGCCTGCTGATGGCATCTTGTTAGTGAGAAAACAGATGAAATTAGAATTATGTGAGTCGCGTCCCAAAGTGAATTTGGTGTTAAGCTTAATGAACCGGGGAGTGTGTCGCACAGAGAAGGGTCCGGAGGGAGGGGGTATCAAGTCTAGCTCACAGCTAGCAGCAGCAAAATTGCCCCGGCCTCGCCTCCCATCCTGCAGAATGGCTTGTGACATACGAAAGGGGCAAATTTTACATGTGTCGCTTTCTATATGTTGTTGTTTAATTCATTTATCTCTGGAAATTATTAGATACACTCCTCTAGTCAATTGTCCCATTAATTTTCATGCTGTATTGGGAACTGCAAAAATGATAAAATTTACATAAACTATTACGGTTAGATTTATTCTGTTAGTGAGCATTCACACCGAAGTAGCATAGCATGCGAATCGCACTACGTTCATGCAGGCTGCACATCGAGTAGCATGGTTCACAGTTTTGCATTCATACCGAAGTAGCGAATGCGATCTGCAGTTTAACGTACATTATATATTTTCACTTGAACAATTGAGAAACCCATTTAAAGTAATGTAATTTACCTAAAGAGGATACAGTTTCAGCAATTTTAATCCAGGCTTTTTTTCTACTAGTTTCGATTGCCATATCGTATGGCCTACGCATGTACAAATTGTAGCTCTCTTTCCAGCAGTTTTCATGAAATCTTTGTCATAATCTACTGCTACATAAGCGAATATGTGTTGAATTTTCTTAACAATTAGAAAACAGCTGAAAAGGCAACTGTACGCAAGCGTCATCACGAGTAGCGTCGCATGAAATAAGTCCAGATCTATCTGAAGAAATGAATGTCGCACTCTGCGAGATTCGTTATTGCCACGCTACTTTGGTGTGAAGACTTGAACTTGTTTATTTGGGATTCAAAATGATTAACGTGCAGCGTACATCCAGGTAGCACGTCGCAAGTGGCATGCTACTTCGGTGTGAATGCTCCCTTACAGTATTAAAAGTTGTCTGTGAAGACAGTCATATATTCTAACTTGATTCTTGGTCTGCTTAGAAGCAGATAAAACGATCCACTAAATACAACTACTTAACTGTTACGGTATATATGTTTTAAATGGATTTTCGGACTGCTTGGAAACAGTTAATAAGACACGTTATTAATCAAATTATTTATACAAACCGTGCAATATATTTCACTGGTTTCAAAATTAGGAAGTAGAAAAGCACTTCCACCCCTGATTTTGGATAAAATAGCCCTATCAGTATACATATATGGAATTTAAAAAAATCAACCAATGAAATACATTTTATCGGTCACCCTTTCTGCAGAATTATAAGATAAATTAACTCGAAAGTCACATTATTTTTATTCTAAAATAAAATCTCCATGATTTGGTTTCAGCTGTAGGGTAAATCCGGGTGAGATGGCCATGCTTTTTTTAATGCTTAATAACTTGAAGGATTTTCAAGATAATTCATGTGCAAAATATTCAATTAGGTCCTTGGATGTCACATTCTCTTAGCATAATTTTTTATGGAGAAAAAATGTAATTTAGGGTGAGAAATCCCAACATTTAAACAAATGGTGCGTTGGCCATCTCACCCGAGGTGTCAGGGGGAGATTGCCATAGGACATAGGGGCAGTTTTCGAAGGTAGAAAGAACAGGTAAAAAAGTAGAAAGACTAGTTAGCTCTTCTCCATTAAATATATACAAATAAAATAAACTTAATTGCCAAATAAGATATCACAACGTAAAAATAAACATATTTTGGAAAACAGAATCAATTCTGAGCAACTGAAAAGTTCTGATACATTTCTGAAAAGATAACTAAACTCTACCGCATGCCACTACTGCATGTATGGCGGGGAAGGGCATACCATCTAACCTCTACATCATTTATCTCCATCTTTCGACTTTGTTAGTTGATGACAGGAAAACGTAAATATGAAAAATAATACAATATTATGGAGCCACCTTTGGCATAGAAACATGAGTTCAATCCACTTTTTAAGCACATAAATAATTTTGAAAATGAATTTAATAATGTATTTAATTAGGGGTACACTGTCGAAGTCGTCTCTATTTACATACGTCTTTCCGGATTGGATTTCAAAATTGTTTCATTAAGGTATACGTATTAATATGTTCGTTTATGTCAATTCCCTAGCAATAAAAATAAATAAGTAATTGAGAAGCGATGGAAATTAGTCTTAAGTGAAAATTTTTACATTACGCGTTAGAAAAAATCAGAAGATCTTGAAAATATGGCTCTTAAGTTGTTGGCCAACTCTCCCGGAAAAGAAGTGGGCCATCTCTCCTATTTGTAAAGGTGAGATGGCCATACTCAATAGTTAAAAATTGAAAAGTTTAGAACAGAACACGTAATACAAGTGAAATATATAAGGTTCACTCTCCTCACATAGTGAGTATCGTTTAACTGTTAGTAATAATGTCGGACTTCTGCTTATTTCATTCAACATACAAAAAATAAATGGCCAGTTAGAAAACAGTAATGTTAAATCAAACGCGGATTTCTAAATATAAACAGCGCAGGTGTTCAACAATCGACTCTTAGTACCAAAAGCTTGACGCCTACCAAGTTACGTTAAAATATGTTTATCGGCCTTGAAATCAGAGCGATTGGTCGTCTCCCCCGCATGGCCGTCTCTCCCGGAATTACCCTATGTCAAAAACATTCCACAGAACCTCTATTAATCCTTTCAGAGCTTAATTTATAATTATGTTAATATAAGTAATCGTTAAATGGAATCATCAGCGCGCTCTAAATTAGAAATCAAAGAGCAAATTTCAGTAAAATAGCTTGTCTTTATAAATGACAATTCTAGTTTACGGATAAAAAATTCTCACGTATTCTGTAAATCAATACTATATATTGATCTTATGTATATATACATATATATACATATACATATATATACATATATATATATATATATATATATATATATATATAAACCCTATAAAAGCTTATACCTCTCAACGTAAACAGGCCACTGTCGCATTGGTTTCTCCAGACAATGGAAGAATTGACAATTATGCAAAAGAATAAACAAACATAACCAAACCAGACGATTGGTTTCTCCAGACAATGGAAGAATTGACAATTATGCAAAAGAATAAACAAACATAACCAAACCAGACGATATAAGCAACAAAACAGAACGTATAAGCTAACCAGTTAGGTGACGCTGAGAGTATAGGCGTATACTTTGCTTTATTAATTCTGTTGGCTATAAACTATAAAGGAAGTCTCATCTCTTCCGAGACCTGACGCCATGCAGATGCTTAAGGTCATTTGACACAGATCTTACTCCTATAATCTTGTAAAGTCGACCCGGAAGTCGGTTGGCTCCAGTATAAGTATTTGAATAATACTATAATTTATTTTGACGCAACAACTTCGTGTTCCAGTCGTTTTGCTGCATCTACTCCGTGCTCATGTTTACAGAAGCCATCAGCAGTGTAATAAGACTCAGGTTATGAGCTTAACGTCAATTTAGGTGCAAGAATTATGAGAGAATCGCAAGACACGAAGGAGGCCATGCATAATAAGATGGCTGACACGTGCAGAGCGAGAGGACGTTGTTACCTCGAAGGCTTCTGTAATTGAACGTTATCGAAATAAAGATCGATATTCGATATCGCCAGTCTTTTGTCTAATCTCTCGTATACCCTATTTGAACAAGATCCCATTATCTGCAACAGTTTTTAAAGTAATGAGCTATTTGATGGTATACAGGGGACTTTGGAATAACACGGGAACTACCGATAACTGCAACAGGCTGGAGGAAGTATAGTCAGTTTCTGCCAGTAGTACCACCAAGTCATATCTCCAGCCTTTATTTTGTTTGTTTGTTTCAGTATTATGTGCACCATTTTATAATAGAACCCGGATTTTTAAACAAAATAAAATAAGCAATTACTGTATTTTACGGACTATAAGACGCACAGTTTTACTTTGACTATTCCACTCATATGCCGCGTGTTTGATATTGACCAATAACGTTTAGCAAATCCTCGGATATAGACCAATCACGGCCGTTTATCTTACAATATTCTTGTAGGAATCGCGAGGATTGCATTTTATCGGGTAAAACACGCTGTTCATTACTGAACTGTAACAGTATCGGTATGCAGTGATACTAAATTACGTCATCCATTGTCGGAGCTAAATTGAAAACAGAAATGGCAGCCTCAAGTTTGGTAATGCATCTGTTGACGAAATTGACATTATTATAAAGGAAGCTAGGCCACAAAATACCGAAAGAAATAGAAAATGCATATGGATCCAGTTCCAATAGTTTTGTGAGGAACGTAAGTACAAATTGACTAAAGAAACTGAAATGCAACAGATTGCTCATATATTAAAATTACGTTCTTGAATTAAAATGTGTCTTTATTTCGTATCTTGATTTTTAGGTTAACTACGGCATTTTATCAATATACGTTGGTAGTGGTTCACTACGGTATTTTGTCAATATACGTTGGTAGCATTGATTAGTAATCCATTATGGAGACTGTTCATTTATTTAGTATGCCGTGATCTGACAACTGACAGTATTAATGATTTCATTTTAAACTAACAAGAAGAAAGTAATTATTATTCATGTAATCTATTACATTTTATTCGTGAAATAGTCTTAATAAATCCAACTCGAGGTTACGAGTTTCATAAGATAAATTCGCTCCTGCTGCGCAGTCGCGAATCTATCGATAAACTCGTAACCTCTCGTGGGATTACCTATGAAAACAGAGCCTTGAAAGTTGGGTGCGTCTAAAGGTCTGAAGTTCATTAAAAAATTAAAATTATGGTAAATATTGCCGGAATACCCTAGTTATAAACAATGTGTTTTAAACGATAATATTATTACAAATTTTGCACACTGTAGACCTACTTCAGTGCACTTGTCAGAATCGTAAAATGAGAGTATAGTACAAAAGAAAGGAATGTTGAGTTCTTTTGTACGAAAAGAGTTGTCTCTGCCGGGTGGTTTAAATGAAGGCAATGACCTCTAAACAGCCTTGTCCCATTGCACTTACCGTATGCTGAAATGAGGATTAGAGGGTGTAAAAGTATTTTCAGTCTTTCGTGAGAAATCAGTTTAGTTGTTAAAAATTACGCGATGCCACCTGTACAGAAGAGATTTTCGTACAACGCAGGTTTTAAGTTAGAAGTGATTTACACTGATTCCATTGTACAAGATTATAATTTGTTTATGCAATGAAGTGTATTAAAATTTTTAAATTTCTTTTCCTTTAAATTTCCATCCTAAAATCAAGGTGCGTCTTATGGTCCTGAGCATCTTATGGTCCGTAAAATTCGGTAAATATGCACGATAAATTTAGTAAATGGGCACGAAAAAAGCAAAAACAAACAACACGAAAATCAAATAAATTGTTAGTGTCGTAGAAATCTTATTCTATTCACGGCTGTTAAGGTATTTAAGGAAGATCATCCGCACATTTTCTTGTGTGGAGCTGCTTCTGTCAGTTTAGAATTACTTGTTAAGTGAAAAAGTTTTTTCAACTTCGCAGGACTATTTAGGCGTATGTGAAAAGGAATATAGTTCTTTTTGCATGAATTCCTCTTCAATATCTGTTTCTTCACCGGAAAGCTTTATAGAAATCTGACAGTGATAATTCTCGATTTTTCAGTAATTTTATTAGCCAACGAAAGAAATGAAACCGGTGATAATGACGTCTAGGAGTGAAATAAGCACTTTTAATAGTAAATGTTAATGCAACTTTTATAATTATAAGATGTAACATTCCATTTCACCTGTCTGCACTATTTACAAGTAGATTACAATGCGTTCTTACAATAGAGCATAAATGTGCATAACGCCTGTTTGCTCTCACTAGACTACACGCACCACAAGGTTGTGCAGGTAGTCTAAACAGATGAAAAAGGCGAAAAGCAACTTTTATTATGTACTAAGTTTACTTTTCTTATGTTCCTCGTATGTGTCAATAGTATATTGCGATACAAGTGAAGTAAGTGGTGTTTACGGATCGAGGAGAGAGTTTGAAAAAACGAGGCGCTTACGTCGAGTTTTTTCAATTTCCGAGATCCGTTATGCGCTTACGGCACGAGTATTGCATGCTATTTTTTGCACGATGATTATTTATGTCAATTTATTTATATTAATTGAGATATTAGCTAACAATATTATGTATGTAAACTATTGAAGATGGATGTTATATTTCACAAAGTGATTCGCATGTGTTTCTTGTTATGGGATCAGAATATTTGTAAATAAGTATGGAGTAATTTCTTTAAATAATTGTACAAATTGTAGTATTACGATAAACATATCAAAATAAAGGCACGATGATTATTTATATCAATTCAATTATATTAATTGTGATATTACCTGAAAATATTATGTATATATATTCTTGAAGATAGAGATTCGCATGTGTTTGTTGTTATGCGAACCGAATATTTGTCCTGGGGGGCCTTGTCCATTAGGCTTGTATTATGAGGTGTGGCGTAAGTAAATTCATAACAGCACGGAAACTCTTACCGCACATAGCAACAAGATTGCTATGCGGGATGTCAACTTACGATCCACGGCAACAACATTCGTAAGTACCACTAATTAGTTAAGGAGTGAAAAAAATTCATTGTTGTATAATTGAACGGAAAAGTTTAAAGGTACGATATTCTGTTTCACGCAATATATAAACCCATGTCGGACTGCGAAGAAAACAATTGCTCACATGGTAAAGTCCTACGCAATTCGCGTCATAACACAACTATAATATCTCCTTTAGCTAATGCCTTAAGGAACAAGGTTTGTACTGTTTTTGAAGAAGTGAATGGTCTTCCCAGTGAGGACAATAACCGCAAAGACTGCTGATGAAATATTTCGAACCATCATTCGTTTTAACTCAATTTATGACGGGACATGGTAAATTTAAATCTTACTTTCAAAGATTTCACATACCCTCTATTGATGGACGATGACCTTCTATTGATGACGTGATGAAAAAACTGTCGAACATCTTGTTCTAGACTGCTCATTTCATGGTTACAAGCGCCACATGCTAAAGAAACATTTAACTAAGTGTAATAAGGTTTTGGGTTATCCAATGATTGACTTTAAAAAAAAACAATGCTGTTTCACAGAATTAAAAATATTTGTCAACAAAGTTTTTAAAACGCTGTGATCAATTCTCACATCAATTTCTATGAACTTTTTTTAAATGTAACTTTATAATGTTTTGTGTTTATGTTCACTTTTGTTTATTGTTTACTGCCACATTTTAAAATTTTCTGCATGTCACAATTATAACATACTTATTCTGAAACTCTAGCCCTAGCATACCTAGGTAAAATACGGCTCTTGTACTTGGAGATTTAATAACAAATAAATACCCACACTATTAAGATTACCATGTGTTCTTATAATAGTGTATAAATGTGCTTATCGCCTGTTTGCTCTGAATAGACTGCCACGCACTACAAGGTTGTGCAGGTAGTCTAAACAGATCAGAAAGGCGAAAAGCCACTTTATTACTAAGTTTTACTTTTCTTATGTTCCTCGTATGTATCAAAACTGGTGTCAAAATTGTTTGTAAAACTAAACAGACAAGTTTAAATGTCCAATGGGTGCTCTTTGTCATCGTTAGGGGGCGGATTTCTATGAATGTCATATTTCTCCCCTTTGCATTATTTCAGGTTTCCGACTAATTTAAACCCGATTCCAAGCATCCTGGTGAAAATGGAACGGCTTTTATTGTGCATATAACTGCATATTTAGGAAATTTTTAACTATTGAAGCATATTTAGTATGAATACGCATATTTAAGTCATATTTTTGGCATATTTGTGTGCATATTAAAGAAATTTTGAAGTTTTATATCATATTTTGTAAATTTTGCATTTTACTGATACTTTTTTAGAATATACAGATATTTTAAATAATTAACATTATATTTTAATAAAATGAACAGTAATAAAACTTTAAGAAAATATACACAATGTTTAAGTGGTAAAGTCATATTTTAAATTGTATTGGTCATATTTTAATGTTTTTTAGGTCATGAATGCATGCATATATTCTACTTTTTAGGTCATAGAAATCCGTCCCCTAGTCATCGTCAACGTGCAGGTGTTGCGGGAAAAAATAAAATACCATAATGACTAGACCCATAGGTTCTTTTTCTTGTCGGTTATTCTGTAATTTTAGTTGAAATTTAATTTTTCCTACTTATTCTCCATCCTTTTAATTAAAATGTAAGACTAACCCACAGGATACATGATATGAATTTAAGAGAATTAGATTCGAGAATTGCAAGTATAATTTTCGAACATATGACTTGTGTAAATGGTGCACGTGTCGTGCACATTGGCACACGTGCACATCGGCACAGTCGCATTTTCGTGCACATTGGCATAGTATTCTTATCTTGTAGTGGTTATCGTGCTCATCGCTACACACCACTTTGGGGGCAGGGGTGGACATAGAAACTCAAACCTACAGCCTCCTTCACCACAGCTCCAAGGCAGCACCCCTTAGCTACCGCGGCTAAGGAAACCGACCGTTGATATCGTAGATAGGTTGTCAGGTTAGGTTAGGTTAGGTTAGGTTAGGTTAGGTTAGGTTAGGTTGGGTTAGGTTAATTCAAAGTCTCATTCAATCGCAGGCAGATACTTCATGAATGATTTCTAAACAATACAATTATAATATTAATGTACACAGTATGTATCTATAATAATAAAAGGAATCGTTTGTCTTTCTGTCTATCTAGCAGTTACTGTGAACTCCATTGCATTCAACACGAGAATGTAATTCCAACTTTGTCTCTATGCCCACCCCTACGAAGGGTGTGTGGCGATGAGCACGATGATATTGCAAGATAAAAATAATATGCCAATGTGCACGAAAATGCGATTGTGCCGATGTGCACGTGTGCCAATGTGCACGCAACCGTGTAAATAGTGGTTCCTATAACTGTTATAGCCATATTACAGTTTGTACAACATTTTAGTTGGTCATTAAACGTTGTTTATCGGAAAGATAACGGGAAACATGGATAGTTATGGGTCTAAATTATCCTTCCTCACGATCTGTTCATCGATCCCAATAACTGGACAAATAATACAGTTAAAGCTAGAAATATTCATTTCAGTCTTTCCAAAAGTCGACGAGCTTCATAACCTGTACTCTTCAGCAGATATAGGCATAGTAAGAGGATAAAATGTGATGGACATGTTGCGCGCATTGGGGAGGAACGACATATCTCAAAAATATTGACTGAGAGTCCCGAAGGGAAAAGACACTTGAAAGGCATAGACGTAGGTGGGAGGACAATATTAGGATAGATTTAAGGGAAATAGGATTTGCGAGGGATGGTTGGATGGAGTCAGCACAGCATAGGGTTGAATGACGGGCTTAGGTAAGCGCGGCAATGAACCTCCAGGTTCCATAAATAGATAGTATTTCTTTAGCTTGCTGAGGAATTTTCTATTGCCATTGAAGGTCTTGAATTTTTTTTTGTACCAAAGTGAATTATACACTGAAAATGGTGAAGTAAGAGTAGAGGATGAGTGTTAAGTTCATGAGTGCATCTATAAATAATGCTACAATCAGTGATTGAAATTGCCAATCCATTCAGAAAGGTCACGAATCCATGACGATTGAAATGGTGGTGGTTTACACGGTAGACAGTTTTTTATTCTTCTGTAAATTTTTTATTTAGTGACTCACGACCATTTTAAAATGACTAAGTATTTATGTAAATGTTAATTTTATGTTAAGTATGTTAATGTTAATGTGTCTTGGTTTATAAAGTGCTCCCATTAATAAACATAATTATTACTAGTCACTACATCACTATAGGCTATGTTTACATTACAGTGGCAATATATAAGAACATAATAAACTTTTCTCATTTTCCAATAAAGGCAAAAGTAATAAAATCTGGTAAACTGATGTAACAAAGTATCAGAAGGCTTTTGTTTATCAATGATAATTGGAATTATGATATGCAGAGAATAAGTTTTTTAATTCAATTAATTACAAGCTTTTCTGCCTATATACTAGTATTATCATTACCACATTAACGAACTTTTTTATTTTTTATTTTTTTAAAACGATTTCCGAGTTAAGCTCCAGATCGATTCAATAAGCAAAGCTTACGGAAGAACAAATTTCTAGTTTGATAAGCATATGTGAAGGAATATGTGGGTAGCGTTATTTGTCAAAGCTAAATGTATAGCAACTTTCAAAGCCATATATGAACACAGTAAAACAAAATGTTATCAAGAGAACTGATTTGCATTTGATATATTATTTTATACTTTATAAATTGGGCATCACCATAAAATAGGCACTAAATTGGGCATTACTCTGGTACCGGACAACCGATTTGATCCAATATCTACAGGCTTCTTTCCATTGGCGTTATAAATGCGTATATCAAGTTTCATGAAAATCAGATAAAGTGTATATGAGGTATCGCGAGTACAGACACACGGACAGACAGACAGACAGACAGACAGACATTTTCCCGTCCTCCACACAATCTTATAAAATATCATTCTGGCACTTAATAAGTATAAATAAAATAATATTATATTTTTCTATGTGTTGAAAGTAAAGTTGGGAACGAACACTGCGCGCTGAGATTTTAAAGACGGTAGAGAGCGATTCACATCCACCCACCCGCCTTGCACATTAAACACAAAGCCCAGGCAATTTAAACATAATGTAGCCCATACAACTGGTCCAGTGGGAAGCATAGCTCTACAGAATTCCCCGCTCACAGTTGTACAGATGGGCCAGCCAGAAATCCCTTCCAAGTCTATACACTTTATCAGACATGGCCCGTTAGATACAAATGCCCTCTTCCATGCTATAGGTGGCTTTGCTAACTGCATTTGATTCAAATACAGCGGATAAATTTTCCAAACTAATTAAAGTTCTCCTGGTACATGATGATTTTTAGGTTTGTTCCAGCAAACAAACTGCAATTGTTTGAGGATTTGTTGCACTGTGTATGTGCAATATATTTATTATGTAATTGACTCTGATTCTTGCTGGAGCGAGAACAGTTTGTGTCCGTATCTGTTATAGCTTATAGCCAGTCGTATTTAAAGACAAACATGAATAATTCATGTATACTATTAATTTGTAGAATTAACTGTTATTACCTGTCATTATACTATTATTATTGAATCTCCATTTATTGCAGCCCTATTTTGCACTACAGGGCTATAGTTAAGTACAAATAAAAGCATATTTACTATTATAAACAAGTACAATGAGTGAACAGTGTCAACCACAATGAGCCATAAACTACAAACTGGAAAAAAAATATTACTAGAAACAAAGGAACAACAAAACAAAAACCTAGTGCTGTAATCTACAAATTTTCAACTATTTTACAATAACGTGTAAATATGCTGAATGAACTTTTGAAATTCGTGAGAGCACATGTTGTTAATGGACTTCCGCGTCCGAAAGACCTGTACGCCTGCAAATGTAAGGTTAGACAACACGCAGTACTCCGATGCCGGAGAAGTGGTCGTATAGCGACGAGGCTTACCATCATTTGTGTTGGCATAGCGACAGAGAATCTTTGGAAACATTGCTATAGTGTGTTTTAATAAGCTCCTGCACGCCGCACATATTATTGAATCTCCATTTATTGCAGCCCTATTTTGCATTACACGACTATTGTTAAATACAAATAAAAGCATATTTACTATTATAAACAAGTACAATGAGTGAATACAAAGCGTCAACAACATCGAACCATAAACTACAAACTGGGGGGGGGGGACATATTACTAGAAACCAAAAAGAAAAAGAAAACCTAGTGCTGTAGTCTATGAATTGCAACTATTTTACAATAACTTATAAATATGTTGAATGTACTTTTGAAATTCGTGAGAGCAACATTTGTTGTTAAATATACAATCTAATGGCTTTTCATAGCTTTTGGTACAGGAGTCTAGATGGAAGACAAATGCCATTCGTGCTGCTTCATACATAGGACACTCAAAAAGTAGGTGGGAAATTATTTCCTTTCCTTCTCCACACTGGCAATCACTAACGTTAATTTTGAATCTGTCCAAGTAAATTTTTGAATTTTAACCTGTCATCATACTACGAGTATAAAGCCACATCGTTAACTGACTGACTGGCAATGTTTATCTACTTCCAGATGAGCTAGAAACTTGAAATTTGGCATACTTATAGCTTAAGCTTATAGCTTGTAACGGAAATATTTCAAAAGTTCCTACTTTTTATTTTTTTATCCCCGAGAAACTTTCAAAATGAGGACTCAACTTTAAAGTCTGTGCGGGCATTCTTTGGAGGTTTATATTTTACTAGCATGTGCCCGCGGCATCGCCCGCGATAATTATTTCAAAAATTAAAAATTAAGAGCATAATAGTTAAATCATTATATTTATTAACACCTAAATTACGTGGACTACATACCATGATTAGATGCGTCGCCTGGTAAAAGCGACCTCAGATTCGAGTTCCTTGGTCAAGAAAACCCCTGTATAGTGAGTTTTTGTCCAAATAAAACAATGTTTGACCGTTTAGGGCTTACAACATTCAAGCGATCGCGAAAGTTTTATTTCAAGGTATGACAAAAATAGACAAAGCCAACTGTAATTGTCAAACTTCCATTTAATTTAATTCCAAATCCATCTGAAACCCACCGGCAACAATATGTTTTAATGTCAAATATGATTCGGATTCGATAATCTGTGTAAGACTGGATTAAGTATTCTCAAAAACATTTGTTTTTTGGCATTTAAAATCAGAATTTTTCAAAATCCTTTCTTAGTGAGCACCTACATTATGAAACGAAGGTACTGTCAAAATTCCAAGTCTCTACCTGTTATAGTTTAGGCTCTACGTTGATTCCTGTCAGTCAGTCAGTCAGGACAAAGCCTTTTATGTATAGAGATATAAACGGTAAGTCGTATCGATTTTGTATTCTATTTGTTACCTTCCAAAAGTAACTTTATAAGGTTTTGACTCCGTATTTTTACGCCCTTGGATGTTTTGACAAAAGTAAAGACTTATTGCTGTCGTGAGGAATTTGTTGTATATTCGCTCTGTTAATATTCTAGCTATCCCACTTATTCCATCACATAAGCTTATCAAACTTTCTCAGGATACCATAGTCTAAAACTCAACTGTATCTGAAATGAGCCTATTAACTCCATCTGACACTTTTTTCATCAGTTTACCTGCTTTTATTACGTTTGTTACAGTAAACAAAATGGAGTTGAGAATTTTTTTTACTTTGTATGTGGACTTTATATCATACTAGATGATAAATTCATATTTAAAGACAAATACGAAATATGTGGAATAGATGTGACTTATACAGACGGATATATAAACGGAAATATATAGAAAAAGACCCTATACTTATAGGCATTAAACTTTATAATAAATTACCACTAAAGCTTAAAATCCTCACTGGTAATAAGCTAAAAACGGAATTAAAAGAATATCTAATAGAAAGATCAATGTATAAGCTGGAAGAAATTCTAGATAATTGAATTCTTTGGTAATGTTCAAGAAGACAAATTTGGTTTTAAAATTCATTTGGAATTCTTTAGGCCTTGAATGAGCAACATGTAAATTGACTGGGACTGACATTATAATTATAATCATATTATTTTAAATAATTGACTGACATTATATAATTGACTAAATTATATAATGTGCATGATTATTGAAATCATTTTTATTAAAGGGTTCACTGACAGTGAGTTTTGTATAAGACTGTAACATATTTTATATTATAAATTAGTTATTTTAATTTAGATATTATCTAAAAGTAATGGCACAAAATATGTGTAAGTGTGAAACTGATTTTATTAATATTGAAGAAATTAGGCCTACTATGCCAAAAGCATTTATGATATACTGGCAATAAATATTATTATTATTATGTGATTAATTTGTAGGATAGTGTTATTAACAGGGCCAGCATTTTGATGGCCTAAAAATACTTTAAAAATGAGCTCTAAAAGGACTGCAAAAATACAGCAGAATAGACACAAAAACTGAAAGAAAGACCCAAAAGTATGTATGAAAATTCTAGTTTATTCAACAAATTTGTGTCTATTCCAGATTTGTTGTTCTTCAATTATAGACTAGGCTTGTAATTATTTAATTGTTACACCAAACACCGTCTTTCTGTATCCAAATTATAATTATAACAAGATTTATTTATGCTTACTTAGAGTTCCGATAAAAATTAATGCAAGTAGGCCTAAATGCACTAAATCTCTATATAAACAACCCAACAACCCAAAGTGATAAAATAACTTATATTTAAAACTGCCTGAAAATATAAATGTTGAAAAAATAACATAAAATGGCTTAAAATAACAAAATAATGACATTACATGTTTAAAAAAATCCCTTTAGGCAGGCCTACAGGCTGAGGTAGATTTCAAAGTGCTTTTGGTTTAATTTATTATCGCTGCGCAGCACTCTTCTTTTTTAGCCTTGGCATGGCAAACCCGCAGTAATAAGAACTGAATTCGGTAAAGAGGAAGAGCCTACAATCATTTGTTTTGACAACAAGAATAGGATATAATATTCTGGGAGGCCGTGCGCAAGATCAGCAATGAATTAAATTAGCAAAGCCGCTAAACAAGACAAAATTATGATATTATAATAATTCTTTTAAGTGTTATTATTTTCAAACATTAAAATCTCGCGTCATATGAGAGCTATCAAGAAACTAGTTATTGATTTGTAGAGTAATCATCAAGAGCTTTTCAACGATACCCCAGAAGACGTGGTTTCAAAAGTTTCGAATTTTCATCCCCCACCCCCACTCCCACCCTCACTCGAACCCACGAATCGTTGGTGTCACTGTGAACTCCATAGGGAGTACTCTAATTTATTCAAACAAAGTTTCCCTCTATACTTCATAGGGGCCGAGATATGCATTTTTAAAAATTTCAACACCCTCCCCCGACCACCCCCTTGGGCCAATTTTGCTCATTAACGAACTTGTCCGAACTATTGGGCCTAGAAATAACATATTAAAATTTGGTTCAAATATCTTCAAAATTACGGCCGCTATCGTGTAAAGATATAAATATATATATAAATATCACAATTTTTTTTTGAACGGGCGGTGGTTTCGTACTTAGGGGAGCATGAAACGTAAAGATATGAAATAATTTTTCGAAAATCATGACATGGTATCCACTGCAATAGGTAGATTTTTCTTCGAAATCTACCTAAAAATACTAGAAATAAAAATGAGGGAAATGACCAAAAATGAACATAAAAATTATAATTTTTATTATCTAGGAGTCACGATCAGAATATCTGCACTGGCGGGCATCGTCCATGATGTACCAATTAAAAGATGACATGTCATAAAAATCTGTGCCTTGGTTATTAATAGGGGGCGGATTTCTATGACCTAAAAAATAGGATATATGCATGCATTTATGACCTAAAAAACATTAAAATATGACCAATAAAATTTAAAATATGACTTTACCACTTACACATTGTGTATATTTTTTTAAGTTTCATTAAAATTCATTTTATTAAAATATCTGTAAATTCTCAATAAGTATTATTGTAATGCAAAATTTACAAAATATGATATGAAACTTCAAAATTTCTTTCATATGCACACAAATATGCCAAAAATATGACCTAAATATGCATATTCATACTAAATATGCTACAATATGTGAAAATTTCCTAAATATGCAGTTATATGCACAATAAAAGCCGTTCCATTTTCAACAGGATGCTTGGAATCGGGTTTAAATTAGTCGGAAACCTGAAATAATGCAAAGGGGGAAAATATGACATGTCATAGAAATCCGCCCCCTAGTTATTAACGATTGTTCTTATTTTAGAATGGAATGATGGAAGGACGAACAGACGAACAAGGGCAGCAACAAGTTATGTTACTAGTTTACAGAAATTCCTCTTTACTAATGAAGCATGTTATTACGTTAAAGACCATTCTATAGAGAAGACTCCACTACTATTTTGACTGTGTGAACGTACGAGTTTACTATGTTGCAAACATTACAGAGTTTAACGAACAAGTGAGGAAGCTCTACTGAGGCTATTTTACTTGGATATCAGTGTTTATCTGTAAGCCACACTAACGAGGGTGGAATGGTTGTAAACTAACTTTCACTCGGGGCAATCTTCTCGTTACGAGCTAATACTAATTAAGTCCAAAACTCTGCCGTAACAGTTGCCAACTATGTTGATGTCCATGTGACGCGTTCCAGTAGAACGAAGTCTCCTGGCTCGCAGTATCCAGCTGCTGTGTTAATTCTTTTTAAATTCAACTATGATTTGTTCTCAGGCAAATATTCCTAAGATTTAAAACACTGATTTTCCACAAAATTCGATACTCAAATGCCATGTGTAGTCTACGTAATCTGAAGCCTGCACTCTTAACTTTTTTGTTACGCAATTAATATGTTTTTGTTTTATCCGCACATACCATATTTACTATAGGTATTATAAGTGTTCGACCCCGATATTTTAAGTTTAGTTTGTAACATAAATACGCGTTTTGAGGTTCCCTGAATCCAAAAGTACTGTTTTCAGAAAATGTCTATGTGTGGGTGTTTGTGTGTCTATGTAGGCCTATCTGTGAACAACCAAGCTATAAAACAAAAAGTCCTAAGAAATAGTATATTGCAATACAAGTGCCGTAAGCGATGTATACGGATCGAGGAAAGAGTTTGAAAAAACGAGGCGCTGGCGCCGAGTTTTTTCAATTTTCCGAGATCCGTTATGCGCTTACAGCACGAGTATTGCATGCTATTTTTTCCACGATGATTATTTATATCAATTTAATTGTATTAATTGTGATATTACCTGAAAATATTATGTATATACATTACTGAAGATAGATGTTTATTTCAGAAAGTGATTTGCATGTGTTTGTTGTTATGGGAACCGAATATTTGTCCTGGGGGGCCTTGTCCATAAAGGGTTGTATTATGATGTGCCGTAAGTAAATTCTTACCGCACGGAAACTCCTACCGCACATAGCAACTAGATTGCGTGTGGGAATGTCAACTTACGATCCACGGCAACAATGTTCGTAAGTACCACTAATTAGTTAAGTCTTGCAAAAACAAAATTTTGTGTTTGGGTTAGGTACATTCTGGATCCACGACTTCTTACTTTTAACGGCACTTTAGCCTACATGAAGAAAATGCTTTTAGCGTTTTTCTCGAAAAAAGCACTAACGATTTTGTTCAATTTTCTGTATTATTTCAATAACAAAAAAATTAATTTGGGTAGAAGAAGTTATGTTTCACAAAAATAAAAAGTTTTACACAGGGACAAAATGAAATCGAAGTTATACGTCTACCCTTTCAGAGCTCAATTTACATATTTAAATAATTATTCAAGAGAATTTATCAGTGAAATCTAAGTTTGAAATCAATACAAATAATTTAAGTACAATAGTTTGTTTCTACGAATAACAACTTAAACACAAGAATAAAAAAACCCATATTTTAATGTACGTAATTATCTTATAATGTAATAATTCTGTCTTTATACATTTTTATAGAGGCAAAGTTATATGTCAGTAGCAATTAAAAGGTTCAAACAAACGTAAATATTAGAATAGCCGATTCGAACTAGTGGAGAAATTCAAATATCAATTAAGCGTCGACTGAAATCAGGAAATCCTTGTTTTTATGCAGTTCAGAAACGTATAGAGTATAGACTATCTTCTCATCTTCTGTACAGAAATATAAAAATAAAAATTTATAAGAAAATTATCCTCCCGGTCGGTGGTATTGTATGGATGTGAGAAACGGTCGCTTACTCTTCGGGAAAAATATAATCTGAGTGTGTTCGAAAACAGGGTGCTTAGGAAAATATTTGAACCTAAGAGAGATGAAAATGGGGACTAGAGGAAACTGCATAACGACGAGCTTCATAATCTGTTCTCTTCTCTGGATATAGTAAGGGTCATAAAATCACGGAGGATGAAATGGGCTGGATATGTTGCGCGCATTGGGGAGGAAAGATATACCTAAAAAATATAGACTGGGAGACCCGAAGAGAAGAGACCACTTGGAAGACCTAGACATAGGTGATAAAACATTATTAGGATGGATTTAAGGGAAGTAGGATTTGCGAGGGATGGTTGGATGGAGATAGCACTGAATAGGGTTGTATTGTGGACGCAGGTAAGCGTGGCAATGAACCTCCGGGTTCCATTAAATAGACAATATTCCATTAGCTTGCTAATTAATTGTCTTGCCATTAAAGTAAGTAAGTAATGTTTTATATTGTATGCATATACCCACTGTTGTCCGGTTCTAAAATCTATGAAGAGGTACCCTTTGTCATTGGCAGCCTGCAAGTGTTGCAGGAAAAAATAAAATAAAACAATATAAAATAATATTAAATTATATATAATGTAAAATAAAATATAAAATAAAGTATAATATAAAATACAAAACAAAATAAAATGAAATAAATAAAAAAATAAAATAAAATATAAACAAAATTTTAAATCAAATATAATATAAAATATACAATATAAAATAAAATATAAAATAAAAATAATATAAATTTAAAAAACAAAATAAAATAAATATAAATAAAATATAAAATAAAATTAAAAATTAAAATAAAATAAAAAATAAATAAAATAAAATAAAATAAAGTATAACCAAACCACTAAATTTACATACCTAAACATGCCGATGAAACTAAATATACGAAATAAAATTTGATACTCATGAGCCGGGATTCGAACCCTGGTACCAAATAGCAAAAATCCAGTCAGAGGGCACTTTTCAGCGCTTGGGCGAAGGGGGACTACGAGAGGTAATGCTTTAGCATGGGTGAATCATTATATACAGTGTTACAATATTCACTCACTGTAAGGCGACGAGCCCACACCTTACAAGCCATACCTGTCGGCTGTCACATCAAACCGCCTTTTAAACCGCATGCCCACTCTGACATTAAAAAAATGTTAGTTAAAGATGTCTTCATTAGATTTGCGATACGCGTTACCTGGCAATACCTCACGCTATGTGTTGACACTACGGACGTGTTACATTGAACTGATAATATGCAATACTTTTCACCACATTAAGTTTTAATGTGAAATAACGCAAAAATGGTATTTCTTATGCGAAAATACACCGAAATTAAGCCAACTTTTGTACCGAAATTTGATGTTTTTATTCACCGTAAAATAGGATTCCTAGTGATGGTATATCCTCTATAAAAAAGTTGCAAGGTTCAGTGTAGTCTGATAGTGAATAGTCTAATTGGGAGTTCCACCGACCTTCGTTACGGCTGAAACGCGTCGTTTTCTCCTGTCGGTGTCATGTTTACGTTCCACCGAGCCTGGTTAGTCCTTCACGCCCGTTAATACTCTTCAAGACAGAAATTCCTTGCGTTAAATATCGCGTTTGCTTGAAAGCAAGATGGCCGAAAGTCCATGAATGCTAGAATACGTAGTATTATCCACATTAAACAGTAAACCCAGTATATTAATGCATTAATTGTAATTTCTGAAGAATAACATGAATACAAGGGAGTGATTCATTTATTTCCTTTGCTAGGGTAGAGCAGTCAGGTAGCTTAGCAGAATGTGACCCTCAGCATGAACACAAAAGCAGGATCTGGGTTTTTCTCAAATTCCACAAGACAAACTTGTCACTCAGACAAGAGGATCAGTTGACACTGTAACGTTAAAGCACGCGAGTGGTTAAAAAATAAAATGTTTTTCGCAGATGCACGACATACAATAATATTCTGAAGTATTTCGCTCATAGTTACGCCTACATGCCATCGAAAATGCCGCTGTGTATTTGTCATTTTCTAGCTTGTATTATTACTAGTAGGTTTACGATAGGTGAAATTGATTATTATATCTCTATTGGATTACTTCTCAATAAATTAAGAGTGCACGGTGTTTATTGTCATTGAAGAAAAATTAGGCCTAAGTCAAATAGTTTTTTGAGTGTGTTATGTGTTTGTTATTCCCGTGTTTATCCAGGGAAATGCCATTTTCTATCTCATAAAAGGCACTAAATTGGGCATTATTCCGGTACTGGCCAACCGATTTAGTCGAGATTCAATAGACGGCTTCCCATGGACATTATAAATGTCATAATCTATTAAAATAGTCACTAAATTGGGCATTACTCCGGTACCGGTGAACCGATTTGGTTCAATACCAATAGGATTCTTCCCACGGGCATTATAAATGTGTTTTCCAAGTTTCATGAAAATCCGAAAAAGCGTATTTGAGTTATGGCGCGTACAGACACACGGACGGACGGACGGACAGACATTTTTCTTCCCCACACACAATCTCATAAAGTACTATACTGGCACTTAATAATTATCCATGCTGTCACTCATATTGTGCAGGTCTACATATGTTATAGGGCTAATTAGTATATATGTATATATTAGAGGTTTTTTTGGGGGGATATAGAGCATTAATATTCAGTTTAGCTTTATAGCTTTTCTGGTACTTGAGGTCGCTCTTAAGCTACGGGGCATGTATGCTCACGACATGAACAGAATAATGGTATTTCGTTTTTAATAAGAGGAGTGTGCAGCTCTTGAATTCCGAGATCAGAACGCCCGCTGAATAATGACGGATCTCTTCCATTGCCGTCTATATTTACATGTTCTGCATTCACCTCATATTTGCACCATTCAGTTGATAACAGTGGAACAGCAATTTATGTGTACTTCAAGTGAAAAGTTGGAAATAAATTCAATCACGTTCTCTACTAATAATAATCTTCCAATCATATGAATCATCTCCATTTTTATGCTGCATGCATTCTGTGAAAACTATATTGTATAGAGGAAAATAATATTACTGGGAGAATCCAACCCGAATTTTCAAGTGACGCCTTTTATCACTGGCTCCCATAGGACGTACTTTGTCCTGAGCGGTAATAAATCTACACTTTTATACCATACGAGTAAGGTGTTAGAGGGAGGAAGATGTAATGCATTTGTTAATTTGTTTACTTTAGCTTCGGCTCTTAGTGCGAACAAACTTTAGTTGTGGGGTCATTCCATGCAAAGCAGTAGATCAAAAACCCCCTCGAGTTGTGGAACTTTCACTGTTTACACCCATAACAATACATTTTCGACCCAAGGAAAATACTCGTGTTCGCTATCATCACACGAAAACTCTGCATCCATTTTGTGGATGTAAACATACTGTATATAAACATAAATAAGACACAGGCACACAACTTTTATCTTCGTCAGAATGTACAGGAGGCCAATAGGGTTCAGAATATACTGACATAATTTTCATATTAAATAAATGAATTGAATCAAATAATACAAAATTAATATTCAAAAGCTTAAATTTAAAACATTATTTGACTTTTCAAAACTTTTATCTTTCAGGACATCTATACATGTCGTAAAAAATGTTGACCAAATTTACGACCAAAAGTACCAGTACTTCTATGGATGCTAATTTTGTCGCTTGAGTTGTAGACTATTCTGAGTGATTATTTTGACAACATCCAGTGTGGAATATTGCAAGTCTGAACTGGTTTTCTGATTTAACTTCACGTGATTGCTTTTCGTAACTATTACACTTTTCTTTAATATCCTTTTGAATGAATACACGCAATTCTGAATTTTAACAATTAAATGTGGTTATAAATAAACATCAAGACTTTTATCAGCTATGGGGGATGCCTTATACATTCTATACAAAACTTTAAAACTATTAAATTGACCAGTAGGCCTATTTCAAGTGGTCAGAACGTCCTGAAACCATGAACATAAGAAGTCAAATTATGAATTTTCGTTAAATTACGTTCTGCAGTATTATTGACGGTGTGGGAGAAAAACACACGCAAATAAACACGAAAGCTTAAAATTCCAGAAGTTGAATCTTTTATCTCCAAAACAGAAAGATATAAAAAATTCAAAACCGATGATAACATAGACGCAAGACCTTCACGATTTTATTTATAGGCTAATATGGATAATGATTTATCCTCATGATTCAAAATCGAAAATTGTTTGTGTGTTTTGTATAATCTAGAATGATTTAGAAAGCCAACAGTGGAATGTATTATATTATCAGGATCTTAGTAGAGTTTAAATTAGGAAATGGTTTCTATAATATAAATAAATGTTTTCCCTTTATCCTACATTATTTTCCTATTGTATTAAATGTATAGGCCTATTACAGATCTCGTTAATTTTATTACAGACCACTGAAACAGAAATAGGCCTACAATTATTTTAAAACAGTTCAATGATACAACACATTTGACATTACTTTATGTTTAAAATTTTTCAAAACTTTTATGGAAACCCTAGAAATTTAACAACAGCCATGACAGTTTATTTTTTGTGACATTTTCTCTTGTGATGTTGGCATTTGATATAAATTATTTTTCTGTCAGAACTCAACAAGGCTCGTTCAGTCACTGTCATCATGTTTTCCGCCTGCATTTCGAGAATTAAAAACAAAGCGATGAAAAGTTGAATTAGTGAAAACAACTCTTCGGTGTATACATTTTGAAATTAGACACACTCCACAGCGTTATCAACAAGTCATTCAGTTTCCAGTTATTGCTGTGCTATACTTCAATATGTGAAGAAATCTGTGTACACATTCCGTGATGCAAATGTAAAAAAACAGAATATGGACCGTTACATTACTGTAGTGATGATAAAAAATTTGTAACCAATGACAAAGGTGATGTGTTTTTATTGAACTATGTGCCAGTACCAGCTTTTAAAGAGCTATGGTTCTACATTACACAGATAGGTATGAGGGAGTCGACATAAACGAGATTGCTGACTAAGCACATAAAACTGATAGCTGCTGCTGATGGGAATTTATGCTCCTGGGTTTTAATTTCAGCCATGTTTCTAAATCATGTGTTTATTGAGTGGAATATGTTCAAAGGTTTAACTTTATAAGTTTGTTTTTATGAATCGATCCTACGAGCCCAAATTAAATAGTAATCAAGGGGATTTATCTGATGAATAGATTATCATAGGTAATTTCGAGTAGGACTATTCGACGAATATAATGTAACGGATGTAGTAAATAATAATAATAATAATAATAATAATAATAATAATAATAATAATATTTTTTTACTTATTCTGTAAATAATAATTATTTTCTACTTTGTTGCTAATATTCTGTCAGCCGTACGAACATGGCATACTAGAGGAATGAATAGTCCACGAATTGATTCGATGAATCTATCTGAGTTCCTAATGCTACCAATAGTGCGCATCACAAGATGGAGGGCGTCGTGGTGATTGCTTACATCTATACGCTATAAAAGCACACGAATTGGTTAGCACCGAACAGAAATTGTGTTTTTAATCAATGGAAATTTATATTATTTAAATTTCCACTGTATAAAAAATGTTGTGCTTTCATTCAGATGGATGACAACATATGACGTATTATCAGATAAAAGCGCATCCTCGTATCAATAGCAAGCGTTTTATGGGATAAACGAACGTGATAGGTCTATATCCGAGGAGTTGCTAAACGTTATTGGTCAATATCAAACATGTGACGTGTGAGTGGAATAGTCATTAGTAATGCCATGTCGTATAACTACTGGACTTTCTTCTCCTTTTGGACAATTATTTCCAATGCTACACGTTAATATGTGTGCTCCTCTCTAATTATGTTTAAAGATGATGATGAAGTACAGATGTCGTGTTGAACTCTGAAATACGTAGAGTGGCTCGCACACACTTAAATCCGTGGGTTTATTTCCTTAGAAATGAAACAAGTACGATGAAAGATGAGTATACAGGCTTTTCTAAGACACCGTTACAAGTTGCTCCAGCTGTTGACCATCGATGAAATACAAATATGACTTTGAAATCTCCTATAAATTCATGAGCGATATTGTACCGAGTTTCATGTTTCCGGTTGAGCTATAAGTGTAAAATATCTAGGAACCGCCAAAAGCACAATATTATTATACTTAACTGCTTACTTACTTACTTACTTTTGTTTATTTATATTTTTTTTGTGTTCCGTATTTTTTTTATAAATATATTTTTTTAAATTATATTATTATATTATATTATACAAATACGAAAATACAAATACAATAATATACAAGTGTTAAACACCCGAAAGAGCAGAATGCTCGGGCTCGGGTGCAGTTCAATCTTAAAACGTACAGCAACTTAATGACAATAGACAATTTCTAAGCAAGCTAAAGGAAATTATCTATTTTATGGACCCGGATGTTCATTGCCGCGCTTACATGCACCCGCCATTCAACCCTATTCTGTGCTAACTCCATCAAAAATTCCCTCACATATCCTACTTCCTGTAAATCTATTCTAAGATGTCCTCCCACCTACGTCTAGGTCTTCCAAGTGGTATTTTCCCTTCAGGTCTCGCAGTTAATATTTTTTAGTTACGTCTTTGCTCCCCCATGCGTGCAACATATCCAGTCCATTTTATTCTCTGTGATTTAATTATCTTTACTGTATTCGGTGAAGAGTACAGGTTATGAAGCTCGTCATTACACAATTTTCATTTCTCTTAGATCGGAATATTTTCCTAAGCACCCTGTTTTCGATTATTATTATTATTATTATTATTATTATTATTATTATTATTATTATTATTTTATTGTTATTATTATTATTATTATTATTATTATTATTATTATTATCATCATCATCATCACCATTATTATTACTTTCTTATTTGTTTACCATTTATTTACCATATGTTGGTGCACACAATTAAAAATAAGAATTATTTATGTACACATTTATGGTAAACAAATTAAGGGAATAATTATCAAGTTATAGATGACTGATATTTTATAGGCTATTATTTATACTGTTCAGTACAGTATTACGGTGTTGTTATTATTATTACCTAGATTATTACTGTTACTATTTTATTGTCCCTACAGAAATGAAAACTTGTGAGCATCCCTGGACTGTGCTACATAAATCATATTCCTGTAGATATTAAACATTTTTATGTTTCTGTTTTTTAATTCCCAACAGAGTGTAAATCACTTGTCTATTGGCTGAAACTGTCCTCGGGCTTATGAGTTGACAGATTTGTTATATTCCTGCCTTGAGCACATGGTATTAATACTCTATCCCATACCATACATGACACCGTAATAGGTATATTAATCAAGGCATACAGATGATTCTACTCACAATGCTCTCACTCAATAAATAAGATTAATTGCACTCAATGGCCCAATTAAAATCTGTTTTGACATAGTAATATTTCGTCAGTGACTGATGCATCGTAAAGGAACGATGCGAAGATCGAAAGGTTGTATATCGATCAGTAGCCTATTTTATATTTTACTTGACAGTAAAATAGTACTAAAATATAAAATTGTATTTACATGGGATCTTAACGTACTGAAATCATGGGCACAGAGTTATCCGGGAGGGACTTAAAGCTGGGGACACTTGTCTTATGTATACGGCACGTAAAGTAGCTCCAATCCTAAATTAGACAAAATTCCTTGGCCCCTTCACGTTCAAGAAATACCGGAGCGGTGTTTGTGAAGCGTTGGGCTTATCGCCTGTCACGCTATCCTCTCTCTGGAAATAAGCGTAACACAATTAATCTAGGTACTGAAACCTCCAATTGAAGGCCCTAATAGATCTATTGTGAATACCCTATACCCTATTCTGGCAGTCAGAACTTTAACTTAATGCCTTTTAATATAGCCTATAACTTTCCTGGGTGATGTCCAGTCCTCAACCCGGGGATTTTTCGTTACTACCCGGAATCGGACCCGGACCGCCAGGGTGGAAGGCAAGTATGCTACCTATACACCCATGGCGGAGGACTGATAATTCAGATATACTGAAACATTGCAAAATATATGAATCATATATATATCCTAAATTGAGGATAACAATTATACTCTTTGAAATATGTACATTTTAGAATTATATTCAAAAATAATTTCTATACCTAAATTTTTTGTATATTACAAATTATTTTTATTATTACAAAATTTTCTAGTTATTACAAATTAGAAAAATGCAAATTATCAAAAATGCAAATATAAATAATACAAACACAATTATTACAATTACAAAAGAGTATTATTTGCCCCGCACGAGCATAGCTCGTGTTCGGGGTCAGTTCAATCATGCTAATATTATACAGGGTGTTAATAAGTAACACCGAAATATTTTACCAGTATATAGAGGGGACTTAGACAAGCAACTTTTATTAGGAGAATTTTGCTCTATGATGTAAAATGTGTTTGCTACAGGGCATTAAAGTCATTACAAATTGGTGCTCATAACTCAATAATGTAGGGAAATAGGGTTAAAATGTTCATTAAATTAAATTCAAGCCTCCTTAGTCATCGATAAAAACTTGACTCTTAATCATTCGTCAACAGCTATATCATAATTTAGTGTTTCCATAATCTGCAAAATTTACAGACTAATCACATGAGTGGTCGCCACTGCATTAGTCTTCTTTTTATTCATAACTACTGACTACAGTGTTAACAACGAAGTTCCTTTGTTTTGCATTTTTTCTAATGTTAGAAGTCAGTGGCGGCCATGCCCTGGGAGATTTTATGCTGTAACAGGAAAAATCGAATCCATAGAGCAAAAATCTCTTCATAAAAGTTGCTTGTCTATGTTCCCTCTGTACACAGGTAAAATATTTCGGTGTTATTCATTAACACCCTGTATTATAAACATTATATCAAACAAACATATTAAGGTTTAGGCAAAACAATAATATTGTTGATATGAAATAAATAGAACAATAATGATATGAAAAAAATAAATTACAATATCATAATAGAGATACAAACAAAATACCTCATGTTAAAAATTTAAAAATTTACAATTGAGACTGAATAATGGAAAACAAAGTGAGTAAAAGTACCATTACAAGTTAGTTTTAATCAATTCGAGTACTTGTTTTTTTAAACAATTTATTGTTTAGTGTTGTCAAATTAGGGTTTCTTTTAGTAAATTGCAAATTAACGAACAATATTCTGACGTGGGTCTGACAAGTATGGGGTCGGACAGCCCGTACCATTTGCACTCATGCTAGCAACGCTTCTCGCAGGTGTATCTGACACTCTGCCACGAGATTGATGGAAACGTGATCCGAGCAGTTTCCCAGACAATTTGCTATCGGATCACTTTAAGTGCTGACCGCCCTACAATCCTTCTCCCGTCCTCTCCCACCTCTTCTCCCGCCACCTTTATGGGCTGCAGTAAAATATCGCATCCAATCTCACAAATCACGGTTTTACTGCATACTTGTAAGGAAACAAGGTTTTCATTGTCCCCGTTAAATTATGTCCTTTGTGTAAGATTTTACAGCTAAAAACCTTCCTCAGGAGATTGGACAAAAGCCATAACCTACTTTAATATTGCAGCGAAGAATCTTGCGACACTGGGAGGTTCAACAGTCTTGAAGCAGTTTATGGTTATACTAAAAATTTATGACGTGTATTAACTGAATTGTATATCACATTATATATAAGAATTGTAGGTGCATAAATCTGCATAACTTACTGAAAATAGGAATGAACGTTTTCGGATTGTCGGTTTTCTTAGTGCCTCTGCTACCATCTCAATCTTTTACAACCACCGCCAAACTGCTGTCGAGAAGAGTTCAATAAGTTTTCCTAAATTGGATAGTAGTTAATTTGAACGGCCTAGGTACGGCGACTCGCTCATAGTGTATTTTCCAATGTTGACAATGAAATTACATCAGAATACTTCGTTCCAAGTCCGAAGCGCGTCCATAAGGTAAGCATCCCTGGGGCCGTTTAAAGAAACAAAACACGATTTCATGGACATATGTATTCCAACGGAAACAGCAAGTGTTCAGCTATTTTTCAACGTATTCGCCACCGGAATTGAAACATTTGTCTTACCGTGGAACCAACTTTTGAATACCTGTGTCGTAGAAGTCAGCCACCAAGGATTTGAACCACTTTGTGACAAACAACTCCGTCTCTCTGCCATTATCTGTCATTCCCTGTCCTTTCTTTAGATGTAGGAAAAGATGGAAATCATTGGGAGCGAAGTCCGGGCTGTAGGGTGGATGTTTAAACCCCTCCTAGCAAGTATTCTGCTCAGAAGTTCGGTTGTGAGGTGTTTAAACATTCAACCTACAGTCCGGACCTCGCTCCCAGTGATTTCCATCTTTTCCTACACCTCAATAAACGACAGAGAATGACAGAGAAGCGGAGATGGTTGTCACACAACAGTTCAAATCCCAGGCGGCAGACTTTTACGACACAAGTGTTCAAAAGTTGGTCCACGGAGTTCAAATGTCTCAGATCCGGTGGCGAGTACGTTGAAAAATAGCTGAACACTTACTATATCTGATGCAATAAATATTTCCATGAAATTTTTTGTTTGTGTAAATGGCTCTAGGGAAGCTCAGGCCTACTTTGTGGACGGCCCTCGTGTTAACTGGTTTTAAAATGTTTATGTGTCTAATAAAATGAATGCACTACTGAATTTATTTTCTAAGCAATATTAGTTTTGAAATTATATAATTGCAAAAAGAATTTAATTATACTAACTAGAAAGAAATCTATAACTTTACTAGGGACTGTTCATTTCTTCAGGGATTCCTCTGTATAAATTGCGAAGAGAAACATATGTAATTAGAGACTGGGCAGCATTTTGTCCTTTGGGAGTTTTGTGTTTTTCTTGTACAAAAGTTTCACAATTTCAATTAAATTAACAAGTGGTGAGTTTGGAGTTTTCCAGCTTCAAAACAAGAGCAGTGGGACTTGACAAATCCCCTAGGAGAGGGAAAACGAAGTTCATTGCTCAGGGCCTCTCGTATACACAGAGTTTTTAAATCAAATTTCAGACTAAATTTTCAATGGTTCTTGCTACTTTGTTTTTATGCATTACTGAAAAACATTAAGAATGCACAGACTAAAATAGAGTGCAGTGCGAGGGAGGGAGGGAGAGAAATGGAAAGGGAGGAGGAGATTCGGTTAGATGGGTAAGTGGGAAGATGTAGGCTAAATAGAAGTCGCGGACAAGTTTTCAGGAGAAGGGGAAAAACGCATTACGAAACTTGTCTGGTCCCCAACACGGGCTGTCCAAAGCAATTGGCTACGATGTTCTAAAGCACCCTAATTAATCTAAACTCCGTGGCGCTATATCCCAGGAGGAACTAGGCCTACCATCCGATAGCTGCGCCAACTCTTTGAGGCAGCTGGCAGGATTGGGGGCATGTGGTCAACATCGACATCCACCGTTATTTATACTTTCTTCTCAATCAAGTAGCTCCTCAGTTTGTATCACTAACCTGAGTGCGCTCAGAAAAATCTGAGGAGACCCCGGGAATCGAACCCCGGACCGCGGATCTGTAGCCAGACGTCATGAATTAGCCTATACTGCCCAATATGTAATTTATGGCTCTGGTTCATGGCATTTTAGTGAAAATAGGTACACATGATCTCGTTGTAGCACAAAGATGGTTCAACTGTTCGAATTTCTGGAAAAGCAGATTCATATGACCACCCGCAATCCACTAGAACATAGTCTGCTGGTATGCTGTGCGTATTTGTAAGCGAAAATCCAGTTGAATAGCATAATCGACCTTTCATATACGTTATTTAAAAAACCGCTGTGTCATCTGCTTCACTTTTCTTTCATTGACAGATGGCAAGAGTTCCATGTCAGAGAAAACTCAAGAAGAAACAAATAGCTAGAAAATGTGTCATATGTGTTTTTAATGAATCTTTTTGAAGATCCGTTTTATCTGAATGACAAGATTACAAGATAATGCCGTATTAATTCTCAATAGTTAATACATCTAAGCCAGCACAGCAAGAAGCAGTGTCGCCAACTTTTGAAAAACATTGGGTGGGCTCGAAGATTTTAAATTTTCGTATTCCCACCCCTATATGGTTCATAAACTGGACTTACGTAATATTGATATGACTACGGAAAAGTTTAGGATTGTACAAGAAACGATTTCATTGTCTATAATAACAATGGCACTTTCCAATTCAACCACCAGGAAAGTGTTGTGTGGCCTAGTTAAAGGAATAATAGACTTTTTAAAATTTTATTTTGGGTTTTAGATAATTACCGACAAAAAACAAACTAAATAAAACAAAATAAAACCGCAAATGGGCTTACCATTATGTATAATAACAAGGCATGTTGAAAATTATGTTCCCTCTGATTGGATTTCTCGAAATAAAACGACAGAAGCATTTTAATCTTCTTCTTCCTTCGTTAGATTGGTAGGCTGTGCTCTCTAATCACACCATCTTTTTCATGCACGACCCGAGCTTCTTTTTCCTTTTGGTTTATTGCACCTTGCTTATTTCATCGATATTTCTTAATTAGTTCTTTCTACATGTTCGTTTCTCAAAAATGTTATTTTTAACTGGTCATCGATGTCTTTTACTCCACACTCTTGTCTTATACCACATTTCCTTGCTTTCCCCAATAATGTTTCTTCCTGTGATTTTTCTTAATTACAAACATCATCTAAATTCTAAATCTAACTTTTCCGCGCTATCTTCATTGTATATTTAGAACAGGAATGTGATTAAGTTTTTGCGTAGACTCAAAAATGTCTTTAGCCTTTTCAAAGCATAAAAATACTTTTCGGCGGTGGCTGTGCCTGAAAGTTTAACGAATTATGAAATTGTTTCAAATGGTTTTGAGTGAATTGCAACAAAAGGAGATCGTACTATTATTGTTATAGTATCCTGTTGTAAATATTCATCCTTTCGCAAATTCATCACTCGCCTTATCATCATTGTCATCATCATCTTCTTGTACTAGCCTATATATACCGAATTCATGAAACCATGATAACTAATTGTGTACAAAATTAGTCTATGTATTATCTGTATTCTACCCAGTAGTGTAGCTTCCGGCTGTGGGACTCTGGGTCAATTATGGTCAAATAAATAAAATAATAAATATGTCAACAACAGCCTGATTTTCGCTGTAGCAATTTAACAACGAAACGTAATTTTTAGTAACAGCAATAAATAATTATGGTAATACAAGGCATATTATTGGGAGGGTTTGAGATCCACTGTCTCATATAATGTTCTCTATAATATTCTCAGTATGTAATTTTTATATGCTATAGTTTTAAATGGAAAGATTTTTTTTTTATTATCTGATATGAGGATAGCTGTTGTGATATTTAATATGTAACTGTATGTATAGTGTATCTTTTTTGTATATATGTATGGCTGGTATTTATTTCACCACTGCCACCGGGTTGTTGACTCACTTGCAGTGCCAGAAAAAAAATAATAAGTCGGTGCCGCTGGACCAAGATTCATTGAAGATGACATAAATATGTCGAAACGCAACATAAAATAGAAGTTGTTGAGCTAATGGTTTTAATTATACATTTTATATCATTGTACTGGAATACAATAACAGTAGAGGAAGTTATATGTTCCTCATCAGATTTTTTCGCATCGCACTTTTGCAATTTCCTGTTAAGATGTGATTTTAGTCAGACAACGTTAACTCCCATAACACAACGTGGGAGTTAACGTTGTCTGACTCTAAGCCCTCTTACTGTGTTCAATTGTTTCTGAGAAGAATGTCGTCTGTTTCTCCTTATTAAACGCGCTTGAGCGGAACAGCTGTTCGTCACAGCGGAAATATCGTTAAAGCTCTGTGATACCAGCAGATGGAACACTAGGATTCTGCTTTCTTGTGCTGACTGACGTTGCTTCCCCTGAGATACCAATTACACGCTCAACAGCGCTTTTATGAATATTTAACAGAGAAGTACGCATCTGCCAGTTACGAGCTGCGATGTTTTCACGTACTTTATACTGTCGGCTTGTCCATTTGCACCTGACCACTAGAGAAGGTTTTTATTAAGTGCCAGAATGGTTCCTTCGGAGATTGTATCGGTGGAAGGAAAATGTTTGTCTGTGTGTCTGTACGAGCGATAATTCATGAGGTTTGAAAGGGTTGGCACTATCTTCCGCCGACACTTCAATTAAAATGGGACACACACACATATATTACTTGTATTAGTATTAATTTAGAAGGCTCCAAATTTATTCTCTTCTCTTCACATTATATCATTTACGACATTTTGTTTGGAGAAATTCAACAGTACTATACGAATGTGGCAAAGTGTAGCATTTTTAAAAATAATTACAGCAAAATATCACAGGCTGTTATGAATATTTATTGCATTCGACCAAGTTGAAACTGCTGCTCCCGACACTTCATAGTTAAAAAAAGCTAATGTAAGTTTTTTTGTAACATCTTAATGTTCTTGTTTCGTCTTGGTCGCTGGAAGAGAAAAGGATGGAGCGAAACGAAGGGAAGGAGGTGTTCTCTAATTCTTAAAAATCGGGAAACTTCCTCTTCCTCGCTGGCAAAGTGCATTTTAACACTTTTTAAATTTTTTAAATGGAAGATCTCCTGTTTTAAACAAGATGAAATATGAATGTTAGCTGCATTTTGTGTTAGGAAACTTGTTTTCATGATCTCTTCTCGTAACATTTCCAACTGAGTTCTTTCATATTAACATATTTTTGTGTGATTTCTTCTGAAATACCTATAGAAGACTAAACACAATGAGGATTTAAAACAAGCTGCGTGTGTACATTGTCTTCAATCACAGATTAACTTAAATAGTATATTTTTAAAATATATTTTTAAAGTAAAAGAAAATGTAAATTTAAAAATTTATACTTTATATATTGAATATATGAAGAAACAAATTATAAACAATTTAAAGCAACATTTAAAAAAAAAAACAACATTTTTCTGGAGGAAGCTTACTATTCAATAAGTGAATTTTTCAGGACAAAAATGTATAATTTATGCGGTTATTAAAAAAAGTTTCACCTCATATTTCACATTTTTCAAAATCTGTATTTGTATATATAGCCTAGCAAAAGTATTATACCATTGTATTTTCTTCTTCTTTTTCTCTTTTTGACGAGTCGCCAGTTACCAGCTTTTAAGCTATTTTGTAAATGTTTGTGACAATAAATTACTTACTTTTATATGACGTCATATGTCATTTAAATACATAGAAAGAAGAATCACACAGAAATAATGTCATTTGATGAAATTATCGCGGAAACGGCATTTCAGTTCACGATACATAGCTGCAATTTTGTAAAGATAACTACCCGCAACTGTAACCGTTTAAATAGTTCTGAAAGTTTCTGTAGTATGTAGTTATAGAAGTAGTGAATAAAGAGCACGTCAGATTGCAATTAGAAGCACAATAGGCTACTTGTATCTACATAAGAAAGAGAGGCATACTTCTTGAATTTAAGGCCAATTCTAGAGCGGACAATACCGAGCCATCCCATTGTCTGAAACATTTTTGTGCTAGTTATAAATTAAGATAAGAAGGTCTTATGCTTTTATTGTTTATGTCCAATGTCTATTTCGATGTTACGTGTTCCGGTTGTAAATGTTGTAATCAAATAACCGCCACTTTAAAGGTCATGTCGCCATCATCAACAACAACATTAAACATACGTGTGCCAATATGTTCCACATCGTACTTCGAGGATAAATGAGTAGTAGCCTACATGGTCTGTCACGTCAGATTTTGTGTTGCGGAAAGAGGTAAAAACGAAGTAGCTGTCATCGGCGTTAATATATGAAAACAAAATCTGATGTGAAGCTCACATAATTTCCTCTGTCCAAATAAAAGTTTGCCTTTTAGTACAATATACTAGTATTATTATGACATAGTAGACGGTCATTTGGCCGCTACTCCAGTCAGAAAGAGGTTTTTGAGGGGTTTCCCTCGTTCTTAGGCGAATGCCGGACTGGTCAATAATCCCCTCAAACAGATACACGTACTACAAATCTCTAGAATACATAACTACAAGTCACTAAAAAAGCACACTCGGGAAATATTGCACATAAGACATATCTGCACTTAGGTCTATCCTGCGCCAAAATACAAAGACACAAGTATAGAGCCCAAACACGTCACACCATCAACATCCCCTACGGATGTACATAAGGGCACAATAGGTATATACACATCACATATGGTTACCAAATTTGGTTTGACCGGAGGTTTAGGCATAATTGCTTGGCACTCCGGGGGTAAGGGTGGGCACACACAAAAAAAGTATTATTATGACATTATCTTCATTAAATTGGTTGTAAACATGAGGAGAATGACGTCACTACGTCGAATCGCATTTCCGAATGATACATTATCAAAATAAAATCTGGTTAATGCACTCACGTTACTTTCTTTGCCCTGTGCATAGCCAATACATCTTTCTCACTTCACATTCTGATAATAAGAGGCCATATTGCAAAGAGCCTGTATTGACTGAGTTTCTAAAAACAGTGGGTGCTTATAACTACCCTTCAGATTTTTTAAAGAAAAAGTTTCAAATAAAAGTTTAGCTCTTAGTATAAGGATCCCATGTACGAAATTGAAACAAAATCGTTAGAGCCTTTTTTTAGAGAAAATCGCGAAAAAAATTATTTCTTCATAAAAATAAGAGAATGTCGTCGCCAATCTTCGTATCACATTCTCAGAAGTGCCTAACCCAATTGCAAAATTTTGTTTTAATACGATTTTCTGTTTTGGAGCTAGGCTGTTTACACACACACAGACATGCTTTTGAAAATAGTATTTTTGGTTTCAGGACATCTCAAAACACGCATTTAAGTTATGTTAAAAACTCAACTTCGAATTTGGGGTCGAAGGTAATACTACCCTACCTATCGGCGGAGCAAGCAATAAGAAAAACAAATTATTCTCAGTAAGTGTATTCGTACCAAATCCTTACAAAACACAATTCTAGTGGTAATTTAACCACTTAATAACATTAGACCTACAATTACAGGAGTTCTAGGAATCCTGGTTTTCATACATTCTTTTACATTTCAATTCATTTTTTCATTTTTTGGAATTTTTTTAGATAACCCAATTTAGAATCATGTTGGTCTATGTTGGGTTTCCATCGGCTTCTATAATTATTTACGCTATCAACAATAAATACAATGAAATAGGCGTATAATGTAACAATACTATACATTAATGCAATACAACATAATCCAATATAATACAACATAATACGTTAATATAATATTATTATTCGATATTTAACAATAATACCGCCCATATGATGAAATAATATAACATGTATTACAATACCGGTAATATAATCATAGGCGTACCGAGGGGGGGTTTGGGGGTTTGAACCCCCCCCCCCATTGATTAAAAAAATGAAAATTGTATAATTTTTTTTAAGTCTGCCCATAAATTACTTAATACAAGTATAAAGCGTGGGAAGCTTAAAAATAGTTATTTTGCGTCTTAATTTTTAAAATTTTCCGGGGGAGGACCCCCGGACCCCCCTCTCCCTGGGGGGTATTCCATACCCCCCAGACCCCGCGGATGTTATAACCCCCCATATGGTCGGCCTGGTTACGCCTATGAATATAATAATACAATATAATTTATTACAATACGGCAATACAATAATACATTATGGGAAAATAATACGATATGTACGTAAAGCTAGCTGAAAGATTCAAAGATCAGGAAGAACGATAGATGACTGTAATGGCTGTAACACGTAGGCGGATCGTTCACACGTTCTGGTTTTAAGTGATGTAAAAGTCGCACTCAGTATAATGACAACGAAAGTAGTGACACAATCGATACTGTCAGTTACAATTAACCACAATGTAAATGTACCCTGGTGCCACATTTTGATCCCATCATTTCACCTGCTCATCATACCTATGCTCGCGTTGTTCATGCTCCGTCGACTCTTTTCAACTTGTTTCTTTATGGTTAGTTAACAACGGTTATGCATTGGAACTTAACTGTCGACAGTGAGTCGTATTTTTCCCTATAAAAACTCTCTAATATGTCTATAAATATGCAGAAAAGCTGCTGTTATAAATGGGACTGGCAAATAGCGTCTGATTTGGAAGTATATTTATGGTAGTCAATTTTAATCTCTTAAATTGGACGCATGCAGGGAGGCCTTGGATTCTTATAATAGCGTAGGCTACGGTTGTGTTCTCTTTTGATTTGAACAGGAAATTGTCTCTGCTTTGTAGCCCAAATGCATTATCATAGGTAATAAAGGATTGGCTTGGAAATCACCAATTCACAATGTAACGAATAATATGTAATAAATAATAATAAAATATATTTAAATGCACAAAACTGTATATGAACGTATGAATATATAATTAGAGAATTTAAAGTATACAGAAATATAACTCCTGAAAAGTACTATTACACATGGAACTAAGACATGGAAATGTCAATAAAATTTAATGTCGGGATTGTTATCAACGGAAATGAATTTCTTACGGCGGTCAGCAAGAAATTAAAAATTAGATAGAAAAAATAAATACAGTGATCAAGAGAAAAAAATATTAACGAGTTATAAACAATTACATTGGTATGGACATGTAAGAAGAAAGGAAGAAGAAAGGTTACAAAGAAAGGTATGAGAATGGTGTCCACCAGGAAGAAGCACAAGAGGTAGGCCTCGAAACTCACAGATGCAGGAGATCAGTACAGGAATGACAGAAATAGAACTACAAGCTATGGATTTGATTAACAACACCTCTCTATGTTTAAAGTTGTTTTTTTCCTACGTTCATATTTGTTAAATAATGTGTTTGTATATAAATAAATTTTATATTGGCTCAGAGTGGTAGAGTCTCGGCACGGAAAGGTGAAGATCACGGGTTCGAATCCTAGCGTCAGAGGAATTTCTTTCCTAAAACTCAAGTATTGTTAAAGCTGTATTGTAGGTAGCATGCATTCATAGCCTTGTGCGTCCTATAAGTTAACATATATAATAACTGATATATGTGTGAAATAGTAATTTGAATCAGAATTAAAATTACATTTTTATGGGAAAGTAATGTTATTAGTTATATAAAGAAGTGTTGAGAGAGATTCGTCCAGGGTGTCCACCAAGTAATGTTGAAGAAATTCCCGGCTTATTCCCTGATTTTCATTGATCATTTCAGAAATTCCCGACCAAAATATGAAGCACTTTCTAATAACTGTGTAAGAAAAATTATAGGATTATACATACTTTAAATAAGAAAAACATTTAGTAACAAAAGTAATTGCAAACAATAATTACTTAGGTTGTAACAGATACAAAAATTAGGACAATAAAATAAATTAAATAAACTTTCATATAGGCCTATTATTGTCTAGAAGTCTTTTTGATCACACTTTGCAATTTTTCGAATTTTCCCGGATACTTTAACAAATTCATTGACTTTTCCCGGATTTTCCCGACCATACGAAATTCCCGTCCATTTCCCGGATTCCCGGATTTTCCCGACCAGTGGACACCCTGTTCCTCATAATTTGTTTAAATTACACAATATATTTCGATTGCATTACCGTTAAGGTAAAATATCAATAGCTCTAATATTGAAAATGAAACCCAAAATCGTATTGGCAAGACTAAGTTTCTCACAGAATATATAACTCCATGACGGACTGCGAAGAAAAAGATTAATACATTGGCAAGGCCTATAGTTTATTTCTTGCCACCTTGTTCTCTATTTCATGTGTAATTTTGTTTTCAATTTATCCAGAATTTTTTTGTCCTTGAGTACAAATTTCAGACAAACTACTGTATCCTACAGAATACATTATAAATTTAAGGGTTAATTTCAAGCAAAGCCTGAATATAGAACTGGAAGTCTTGCTTCATAATCCGTCAGGATTACAGTTTCGAATCCTATCATACAAGAATGTTCTGAACCAAGACCATTACAAGAGAAGCAACTTAACGTTTGCGCAATGAACACTTACATGCACAAACTCCCAGCATAAAAGCACATCTCGCATTGAAGCCTGGGATCATTTTTGTCGTCCTTTGCTTCTCTCCGACGAACCTTATCGACCCAGAAGAATATCCGTGCAAGAAGGCGTAGGGGCACGAAGAAAACGTACTCTTCCTTCTTCGAAGTGCCAGGAAAGTACAAGCTATTAGTCTGAATCCTCTTCTAAGAGCAAGACCCTACACTCTATTTGGTGCCTTGTAGGATTATAGTTATTAATATTTTCCCCTGCTCTTCTTCTTGGAGAGGGCTTCCCGTGTATTAGCTTTCCTCCACCTGATGCCTGGACCGCATTTATTGAAAGGGACATAAAAGAGACTCTACAGTTAAAGGTGTTAGGTCAACAACTTGTTAGAAGAAAGTTAACCGAGCATAGGAAACCGATGCAATCTTATTTTCCAAAATTCTGTTTTCAGCTAAAATGTGTTACTGTTTAAAACGTTTGTTCTTAGATAAGATACAATTAGTTTAAAAATAATGCTAAATATTTAAATAAAGAATTTATCATGTATGTATATTGTATTCTCGATCTTCATGGTCACCTTAAGTGTCAGGCAGATGTCATCTTTGTGAAATATATATATATATATATATATATATATATATATATATATATATATATATATATCATGATGTGAAATTTCTTTAGAACAGATCATACATGAATAGTGTCAGGCCTATAAGGTACTGTTTTGAATTAAGCAATAATCTTAAGCCTAGTTTACAAAACGAAATTAGATTTCGTAACTAAGTTTCGCAACTGTTTTTTGGTTGAATGCGCAAGCGCGAGATGTACTATCGACAATGAGTTACGACACTACGCAGTTTCGGCTGATTCCAACTTTTCACGAAACTATAATAGTAATTGTGATATTTTACGCAAATGTAGCTTGTTCGCATTTCGTAAAATGAAGTGGAAAAGTGAGAAAACTGTGAAATTACTGTATCAAACGTTATGTGGGGTATCAACAACTTGAACTTCAGAAATAAGATGAAATGTGCGGTTGCATTGGAATTAGTTTTAAAGAAAATGGGTGTAATTAGTTTAAAAAAATCACTTTCATGAAAGTGGTTACGAAACGTAAGCAAACTCGCAATCTACATTAATCTTAACCCTTTATTTGACTAGACTGAATTTATGACACAATATACAAACCCAGGCCGAACTGCGAAGAAAACATTTAATGCAATGATTAAGTCCGTAGGTTATTTCTTACTATTTCACATGGATAATTTTCTCCTTATACCCTCTAATATATGATAAAGTTTGTTAACAAATTAACCAGTAACAGCACACTTTTGTCATCATGGGGAGCTTCTAAGGAACACTCGCCATCATCAAATAAGGAGCAAGATAGCGGCTGCCTTGAAACTGCAGAATTATGACGTTTACGAGGAGGTGCACTGCATTGCCATGGATGGAGGAACACGAAGAGCAGACATCATTGCAATAGACAAAAACCGATCAACTGGTTTAATAGTAGACCCTACAGTCCGCTTTGAGACTGAAGAAGATCAACCTGCAGCAGTTGATAATGAAAAAAAGAAGATATACGAACCAACCATTGAGTACTTCAAGAACAAATATGATTTAAAAAATGTTGAAGTCATTGGACTAATGGTTGGTAGTAGGGGAACAATAACAAAGTTCTTTATTTCCTTCTGTAAACGTTTCTCATTGTCACAACATCTGTACAATGAAGTGGCGTTATTATCACTTAAGGGATCCATCCAAATCTTAAGAAACCACCTGTACAATAACAACAATTAAGCTGGACAGATTTCCTTTTTTTTCAAGTTTAATGGTTTTTACTACTGATTATTTGAATTTTCCTGTCATTATGTTTATGATCTTACTGAAAACTTGTAATTTTTGTGTATACTTTGTTGAAAGATATTCTTTGTCTGCAAGGCAATCTGCGTTGTGCAGAAAGACTACAAAATAAAAAATAAGGAGCTGGACTTAATTTATTAATTTGCTACTTTGTTCTATAATAATTTTCTGTGATATTGGCTCCATGTTTTTTATTGTTTGTTATGTATCTGTTAAATACTTATGTTCCTCTGTTATGTTACTTTATGTATCTGTTAGAATGTATTTTATTTTCATGTTTAGCAAGTATTGTCAGGCATGCTTAGTGGAATGGCAGCCTCTCAATGGACGAAGCTGAACGATTTCTGTTTCCTTTCTAAATAAATATGAGAATTAAGTTTTTATGTAAATTTATTTTTCGTCTTTTTAATACGAATTTAAGGTAAACGACTGTATACTATAGGAAACATCAATTTAGGATTAACTGCAAGTTTAAAGGAACGTTTGGTAAATTATAACAATGATATAAATAAAGTACTGTAGGTTATTAAATGAAAAATTTTCATTAAAATTACTTCATAATAGTTTATAGTCCTATTATTTTCTATATGCATCTGCTTTGATTTAATAAGTAAAACCATTTGTAAAAGGGATCCACGTCTTTGTTTATAGCTAAATAAAATGTTTTAGAATTAATGTATTTCTGTTGACGTAAGCTCCGCAGAGGCAAAATGAGCTCTTACACAAATTAAAAAACAAATCCAATGTCATAATTTGCTATGTTATCAGCGAAAGCAATTTAATGCTTATTAAAAATTAGTCTAAAATAAAAGGGAATATAATGTCATAACAGTACTGAACAAATTTAGTATTTCCCTTATAAAGACATATGACAAAGTATTTAGGTATGTGGGGGGAGGGGGAATCAATGTAGACAAATGTCATTATTTAATCAGTTTAAGACCCTTATTTAATTTGAAAACTACTTTTACGTTGCCATCGAAATCACAAAATGCACAAGACAGCCAAATCAACAACATATGTAGCCCAATGCTTTTCGAAACTCCGTCGAATAAATATTTAACTGTCTTTAGATGAACAAAATTATACTGGCATTTTCCTTATGTTAAAAGAAAAAGAACTTACTTTTTAAAAATAATTCCTTGTAGTCAAACTCTGTATCTGTTTTCCTATATCTCCTATGAAGGGGCGAAGGGCCGCCAAGTGGGGGTTTCTGTTACCTATGTTAATTTTTTTACGCTTATTTTCCGAGAGATGGCAGACAGACAGGTGGTAAGCCCATCGCCTCTCAACCCCCCTCCGGAAACTAAGGTATTGCTGGGACATGAAAGGGCCGAGAAATTTTGTCCAGAGGTTCTAATTTAGGCTTGGAGTTCTTTTACGTGCCGTAAATCTACTACACGGGCCCCCCAGCTTGAAGTCCCTCCCGGAAGACTCCGTGCGCAGGAGTTTTACGTCCTGAAAAATCCAACGGGTTTGAACCCGGGACCTTCGGATCTAGAGGTTGGCACGTTACTTCCATATCACCACGGCCGACTGTAGACAAACAGTTATAATAAAATATGTCAGGGCGTGTTTGTGCTCCCGATTTTCAATTATCCACTTCGCTCACAAGAAGCAGAGTTACTAGTAATCTTTGAAATTTTCTCTGTAACGACTATACTTTAAAACCTTCATTGCCTCGTAGTAGCAACTTTGACTTTATGGCTCGGAAAGTTTACCTATGCCCTTAAGAGTCTGTAGGAAGTTCACGTTGCTCAGTTTAACGCATCTCAAAGGTCTTACATTACTCACAGAATAGTCTCGTTACAAAAAGTGAAGTTCAGGTTCCTCTACCTGAATATTTGCTATACACAAAGTATTCTACAAAATTAACAAAAACTGTGTAAGAACGTTGGGTAATTCATTCTACGAGGGGTATTCCGAAAGTAAGTTTCGTCAGTTTGTCACACGGACACTTTATTGACCCAAAAGCAATACAGCATGGCAGCATGACCTATACACCGTGCACTATTTTTCCACATAGTCGCCAGCGACATTGAGACATTTGTCGTAGCGTGCGATCAGTTTGAAGAACCCACTGTGGTAAAACTCGGTGCCCTGCGATGCAAGGAATTGGCGCACAGCCTGCTCCACCTCAGCTTCCTGACATTACTAAAGGTTCCATACAGACCATTTTGAGTGACAAATTGATGTTCCATAAGGTTTGTGCGAGATGGGTTCGTGGAGGCCGCACTTTGCGGGGACGGAAATCGGGAGATCAATTTAAAACAGCTCTATCTCGGACAATAAAAGGTTCAGCGGCTGCAGCAATGGCTCGTTTGAAAGAGGGGAGATAGCGGTATATGGCAGTGGCGCCAAATCTCTCGTGCCATCGTGAGCGGTACACTAATACCCGCGGGCACGCCAGTCTGCTGCGACTCGCTCTTCTACGGCGCAGTGCGCCTGCGTCATGCCTCCTCCGCTGACGCCACTTCCGTCGTGGAACCAGCCACGGGTGTGGATTCGTCTGGCGTTTGTTTGGTTCCCCTGGTGAACACGCCGCTCCTGCCATACATTGACGAAACTTACTTTCGGAATACCCCTCGTATATACATGAAGGGGCAAGTTATATGAGATCTCGAAATGAAAAGAAAAAGTATATTGTGAACAGTGTCACGAAGAAGGAAATTATTTAAGTTGTTCAGCCATTTCATAAAATATGGGAATTTTTCCCTCAAAGAGAGAAGTTATAAAATTATTGTAATTGGGTGGTCAAAAATAAGTTTAAAACCTCAAATTATCTGAATTTTAAGGACTTGGGTGTATTTGAAGTGGTTTCATGTGTAAAATCTGTCGATTTACTTACTTATAGCGTTGAGTTACTTTTTTGCCATTTTTAGCTTGATTGCCATTTTCATTTGAGAAAATATACATCTTAAGGTACAATTTGGTATAAGATTAACTTCAAAAATATGTGTGGTTAATTACTATGTAAAATAACAAACAAGGGAATTTTTGTCCACCCGTAACAGTGATAGTTTTGTTAAATTATTATTGATGAGTTAAATAAATGTTCTGACAACCTGGAAACAGTTTATAATTTGTATTGAATCCCTCATACCTTCATTAATAACAACATTAAGACTCTAACAGTAATAGCAGAACAGAAAATGAGCTTTTGTTTTGCATCATTAAAATCAGTGTCCAAATTATGTCCCACCCGTAACTGATTTTGAAAAACAAATTTAAAATATTTAAAATAAATTTTTAATAATGCTTTGCATGTAGAACGAAGGAGAAGCCATAGTAGATTTTACAGAATGTGCAGAACCAGTTCTAATTCATTATTTATGACATGTAATAAACAAAAATAGTTTTTATAATTTGCTAGAATGCCCCACCCGTAATTATGAAATGGCTGTGTTGTTCCTTACACTTACAGCTAGTACAATTAAAATTCAATGTGAAAAACTTCAAACAATGTAACTATAAACATTACGTTAGCATAAAAACTCAGTATAATAGACACAAATTACGAAAGAATACACCATATCATATACCTGATAACTAAGGTGCCGTAAGGGAGGGGGATTAACGTTTATTTTTAACTGTCAGACCAGTGATAACGTTCTGTGACGTCTGATCTACTTACGGATTTAATAAAGCGACTACTTATAAATAGAATATTACGCTTTACACAGAAATGCTTTTTATTTCCAGTTAATTCCCACCCCATCAATCTACGTCTTTCAGAGTTTCCTTCTGTACTGACGTAATGAATAAAAGGGAATGAATGAGTAGCTCGCTCATGGGGAGAAAGATATTATGCTGTAGAAACCTGAAACGTCGTTTATGTAATGTGTTTCAATTTATTCTTTCTTACAAGTGTCTGACAAAAATACAAAGAATTATTTCTGAGAGAATATTAAAAAATACTTCTTGAAACATATTAAATTGGCATCGTTACAAAAAAGTTATTAATAAAAGTTGAAGACTGATGACAATTCTAGGCAATTTTTATACGTAAAAAACATCTAAAAATGTAATATCCGTATTATTCCTTATGCGATGCAAATATTACGTACATTAAGGATGTAATCTTCATTTTTCTTATATTGAATGGTATGTAGCATTTACGAATCCAGAAACATTATCAATTAAGTAAAGTGGAGAAAATATTCAGCCTGAAAGCACTAGAATAAAACCTAACAGAGACGTAGAAATTACAGGTTCATTTGAAATTTAATTGGCAATATTACACTATGTAAACCATACATTTACACCTGTGTTGACCTTATATAATTCTTGTTTACATATATATGAGAAGATAGACCTATATTACAACGTTGAGAATATATATAAATTAATTTTCTTGGAAATGCTATCTTTTTACCATTTGTCATTTATACACTATAATAAAATAAAATATATTAGTAAAATTAATTAAAATACAGGTGAATATCAACTAGTTAAATAAAATATTAATTAGTAAATTAATTCACATTATAGTTGAATATCAACCAGTCATGGGCAGTAAAAATTAATTACTGCAATTAGTGGTACTATTTACTTTAAAATTTAGAGCAGCAGTTGTAAAATTAATACATTAACGTAAAAATTGTCGAAGTAGTGAATATATAGAGTCTCTTAGGTCTCTTACAATAATGATTCAGTTTAACCTGCTTTTAATCTTGTGAGGGAACGTGTATTCAGAAGCAATTTCTTCGTTTCCAGTTTCCATTATAAATTATATTAAATTACTAGTAAGTACCTCTGTGAACAGTAGACCTACCGCCAAAAAAATATGTGAGGGGGAGAGAGAGAGAGAGAGAGAGAGAGAGAGAGAAGGAGAGAGAGGGAGAGAGAGGGAGAAAGAGAGAGGGGGAGAGAGAGAGGGGGAGAGAGGGCTCTTCAATCTTGAAACTGAATAAAAAATAAAAATCCTTAAACACACACCGTTTTAAAGATGTCAAGGATCGTGTAAAAGTGGAAGAAAAATTCAAACAACGCGTTTGGTCGTGACTGCGTAACAAACAAGTTTACAAACAGACAAATTACCCAACGATTGAGTTAAAACAAGCCCTCAATTCGCTTGGTCTAGGTACGATTCCCGGTATTTTCTCAGATTTTTATAAGGTAAGGTGGTGTGGATCGAGTGCATGGAATACATTGACGTTAAGTTGCAAGTAATTTGAGTAAGAAAATATATTCCTTGTAAGATACAAAAAAATTTGATAGTTAAAAGTAAAAGCACACGCATGGAAAATCTAAATCAGAACTTGAAATATGCAGTGAAACGCTTAAAAAAATTTCCTGGCACGTTAAAGTTATAGGCCTAAAATTGGAAGATCACGAGCCTTAAAAAAGGAAAACTGAAGCTTTTAAAAAATGCAAGAACTAAAAGTTTGTTTCGTGTTCGATATTAATGTAATGAAAATCTGTATGTAAATGGCTGACATTAACGTACTATTATGACACATATAATAACCATATTATAATATGGTTAGGGCCTAAGAGCGATGGAAATGGGGAATAGAGAAAACTGCATAACGACGAGCTTCATAAACTATACTCGTCACCGGATATGGTAAGGGTAATTAGGCCTAAATCGCGAGGATCAAATGGGCTGGACATGTAGCGCGCATGGGGAGGAAGGACATATCTAAAAAAATATTGAATGGAAAAGACCACTTGGAAGACCTAGACGCAAGTGGGAAGACAATATTAGAATAGATTTAAGAGAAGTCGGATTTGCGAGGGATGGTTGGATGGACTTAGCACAGAATAGGGTTGAATGGTGGGCGCGGCAATGATCCTTCGGGTTCCGTAAAATATATATAATATTCCTTTAGCTTATTTAGGAATAGACTATTGCCATTGAGTAAGTAAGTAAGTATAATATGGTCGAACAAAAAATAATTTATAATCTATATAAGAAACGGACACAAGGAAACTCTTCAGTACGTCTTTATAAATTCCAATGAGCAGGTAGCTTGTTGTCCAGATGCGAAGAAAAAAACATTCTTTGCCACATAAAAGGAATGCCTGAAAATAGACTTTCTTCCCGTTGTTGCCACGGTGACAGGGATAACATTTGAATCTCGAGAAGTACGGGCTGGGATTACAAGGTAAGCTTCACTACAATAACTCTGGGTCTCGGAACTCCCTGAAGGACACCGCCTTGTGAGTTTTAATTTAAGAAGAGAGAAAGCTTCTCGCTGGGGTCTTGCGTTTAGATGTAGATTTGTTGAATGAGAGCTAAATGTGGATTTGTTGAAGAGAATTCTTCATTTACTACATCATTTTTGTAAATTTGTTGTTCAATTTGTATTTTTTCAATGGTAAACATATTTTAAAACTGCTTTTATTCCTCTCTTTTACTTTTTATAATTTATTTATGATAGAATTAAGGCCATTAGGCCTTATCTTCCACTCTAACAGACAATGAAAGAATAGTGGAATGATAATTCTTTCACACTGGCCGTGTGTAGGCTAAGATGGACAAGTGAAGTCAGAATGAAAAATTCAATGCCATAATTCATGAGTCAGTTGGAGAATTTAATGTTGTACCGGTACGTTGCCGTGGTAGCTCAGTTGGTTAGAGCATCGGCACGGAGAGCCGAAGATCCTGGTTGAAATTCCGGCTATGGCATTGAATTTTTCATTCTGACTTCACTTGTTCAATGAAAGAATAGGCTTACAAATCAAACCAAGAGAATATACTGAGGATAATGGCAAACAAAAGTCAGAGAGAAAGCTGTAGACCTCTTTTTACTGAAATTAATATTATGACAGTTTTTACTTTATAAGTATTTTATTGTATCTTATATGTCAAGAAGAATCTGGAGAGTTTTACTAATGTAGAAGTGCATAATTATAATACAAGACAAAGGGCAGATTTACATTTACCCAAGTGTCGTTTAAATAGCTCTTATAACAATTGTTTTTATAATGAAATTAATTTATAAAACAAATTGCCTTTAAGCGTCCCTTGTTTACCCATAAATAGTTAAAAATTATGAAATAACTGTATGTTTGAGTGTCCATTCTTGATTGCTTTAACAAAAGTTATTTTTAAATTTATCACTTGACAAGCAAACTTAGATTTACCTTTGGTAATCCGGACGGCCGTTTCGCACTACTTTAGTGCATCATCAGCGGTTTTCGAGCTCGAAAACAAGGTTACTTTTGATTAAAATAATGCTATCGCAAATTTTATGACAATAGCTTATGAAGAAATTTGTTTCTTTACATTAAAATACTGGAAAATATATACCGGTATTGAAAATTCACCCAGACATAAATAAATCATAACGAAAACAGTCATAATTACACCTGAAGAGTTAATCTATGTATTTGCAGAGTGCTGAAAGCTTATTACAGTACTTACATATGCAGTGTGAGGTATTTGCAGTAAATCACAAGAGAACTGAATTACCTGAAACAACAGAGAATAAGACTTCTTAGATAATAACAGTGCTTTAGGAAACCACAGCAGTTACAAAAATAAAGCTTTAGAATGAGTGACTTAACTAAAACTTGACCCGAGGAAGTGTTTTAAAACTCACGAATTACTAATTCTCATCACCACGAAAATTGAAAGAATAAATCATGTAATGGTAAAAATAGTACTGGTAGACCTGCAGACATCTAAAATATTTAAGTTCGTTGTAGCCAGAAGAGGTATTTTCATAATCGATGTACATTTTATCTGCATTGACAGCTTGTTTGTACCCTGTGACACATTAATGGCCGTGTGTACCATTCTCGAACAAAAAACGGAATAACGGAGGGTCCCAAGTACACCAACTGGCTTGCACCGAATTGAAATTATGTTTTTAATCAATGTACATTTCTATTATTTCAATTTCCAAACAAGTTATGTTGTATAAAATAATCTGTTTTCGTGCTGTTTAATGGCAATATGTGACGCTTTCGTGTCCAGTAACGAGCAAACGGTTTTACCCGATAAAATACCATCCTCGCGATTCTTACAAGAATATTGTAAGATAAACGGCCGTGAATGGTCTATATCCGAGGAATTGCGAAACGTTATTGGTCAATATCAATTAGTTGAATAGTCATTTAAATTCCCCTAAGGCATACGATCTTAGCCTTATTAAAACTACTGTTTATAAGTGAAACGGCATTATTTCCGTTACCAGAAAAGCTAATTTTTATTAATGAACCACAAGGTTTCCTTCGACAATCTTTCCTCAGTTTTCTATCTCGGTATGCTTCAAAGGATCCCTTTTTCCGCAACAATTTCAATTTGACGTTGTGGTATCTAATAAAATTACAAGGTACATAATTTATTTTATTTCGTCACGCCACAATATTTTTTGAACTTTACCGTAACCAATTCCGGACGATCGCTCCCTTATGAACGGTTAAGTTTAACCCTAGCCAAATACCACGTTTCACTTGAGCATGATTGATGCATCAGAAACTGAAAAAGAACAGGGTAAAACGTAAACTTTACCGTGGTAAATTTTTGAACGAGAATGGTGTACATGGCAATAAGTTTATTATTTGAACGAGTTCTAGAAGATAACAATCACAGCCATTACAATGACATGGCCAACCAGAGACTTTGTGGTTGACACATCAATGAAGAAGTCAGACAATGCAGTTGCCTGCCCTGTCGTCCTGATTCTCTTTTGGAAAGGAGACTTCAAACAGACTGGCTGACACTATAAAAGGAAAGAAAAATAAAACTCTGTATCAGAAACACTCTTATTTCCCCTGACCGAAAGGTGCACACAGTAAAATCCCTTAGCGGGTATCGGGAAAACAGAAACGAACGGCACCAAAGAAATAATAAAAAGAAGGCCTGTACGTTATCTAACACATCATTAGTAGAAACTTAATACAACTTCTTGCAAAAACCGGAGGTTAGTAACTCCAATTAATAAAAAAGAATAAATTTGTGCTTCAAAAGGACTTTCCTACTTATAGACAAATCTATTTTCTTCTTTTTGTACCAATTATTTAGGATTTGAAGAAGAGGAATAAGCCTGTAGTGCCTGACTGAAAACAGGCGTCGCGTTTTCAGTATTAATACACATTTTCAGGTGAGTACAAAATTAGGCTAATTTAAAAACAATTTTAAAGGTCTATATGACTGAGAACAGCAATCTTTATATATATAAGAGTCTTTGTCCTGACTGATTGACTGACAGAGAATCAACGTAGAGCCTAAACTATAGGCCTAATAGGTAGAGACTTGGAATTTTGACAGTACCTTCGTTTCATAATGTAGGTGCTCACTAAGAAAGGATTTTGAAAAAAAAAAACAATTTAAATGCCAAAAATCAAATGTTTGCGAGAATACTTAATCCCTTTTTACACAGAATTATCAAATCCAATTCACAGTTCATATGACAACAGTGTATTGTTGGCAATCTTTACATAAGGTTTTGGAAATAAATGAAACAAGACTTTGAAAATTAGAGAAGGTATTAAAATTCATATTTGAGTAAATTGAGTATCTCAGAATTTTGTAGATTATGTAAAATAATCAGTAAATTCAACCTTTTAATCGAAATGTTCGATTTAATCAATATGTTCTTTACAGCTTACAAGTTTCGCGGGCAAAGCCTTAATGGGGAAACATGGAATGATTTGGACGAAAAACACTATGCGGGGGGTTTTTGGGCTATTGAACTCTAATCTGAGGTCTTTTATCCCCCGGATGGCGCAGATGAAATGCACCTCGAAACCAGGGTTTTAGATTTTTTTAAAATTATAAATCGTAATAATAAAATTGTTTATGCATGATTTGGGTAAGTTTCATGAATCTATGGTTCATTTTAATAGTTTCACTTGGAATTTGTATGCCCATATGGTAGCATAAGATTCGTTTTGTTCGTTTATTTATATTTTTAACGTTAAAAAATATAATTGGGAGTAAAATTACGTAATTTCTCCAATTTGTGGAAAAACGATGTCAGTGTTAATAAATACAATGTTTTAATTACTTTTCTGTTAAATAAATGATTGAAGCACAATATCTAGCAGTAATCGCGGCCGAAGCCGCGGCTACCTGCTAGTGTAATTATATATACATAGGGGTTATTTTATAAATAAATAAAAACAAATGGAAAGTTAGGAACTTATTCTTACAACAATAATAATAATAATAGTAATAAAGTAGAGAGGATAGGTTTAGCATGGTATAGATTAGGTATCCGGACGTGGAGAAATGAGAAAGGAATGTGTCCACTTTGCAGTTCAAATGAAAATTCGGGAGAAATGTTTATAGATAAGAAATTCTTAGCAACGTGGAAACTAAAAAATTAATACAAAAAAGGAACAAGTTTTAAAAAATTAGGCGAAGTATTATTTTTGATAAGAAAGACATGGCTATAAAAATATGGATGACGCAAAATGTTTAATTGCACCATTGAAAATTCATTGTTTGAAATTTTTAATTGTAATGTTTTGATATTGTGGATTGGTTTACGCACAGAGCGCTTGCTGAATACGACTACAATTAGACTACTTACACAACAAATTCTACAAAATTGTTGTGCGGGTAGTCTAGTCGCTTGCAGCAGGCGCGATGTGCATTGGATTGTGAATCGACGGGGTTGGCGTTACAATGATCTAAGTAAATGTGGATTGTCGACCAAGAGCTAAACTACGCCCTACTAAGCTAAGCCAACTGCAGCTAAGTTAAGCTGAAGTTCGATGCCCACCAAAAACTAAGTGAATGCTAATCAGTTGTTAGTTATTTATTGAGTTGGACGGACGCTACAACGAAAATTATCAGTACTGGGGGAGAAGGCAAATGTCTTGTGGAGAAGGAAACCTAACTTAACTTACCCAGTATGGAACTATGTGCACAGCTATATTAACTACAATAATATTTACATCTTTAGATTCCCAAGAGGTTGGAAATGCCGTTTCTATTATCATTAAAAATTGCCATCAAACGTTCTGAGATATAATATTATATTAGTTCTCATAACTAAAGGTTTTTACAAGTGTTGTGATGCGAGTTTCCTTAGCTGGTCAGGAGTACATCTTGGATATATTTCCCAGGTGAATAGAAGAGCTAAAAGTTTCTGGGGTCCAGTGAGCTGGCCGATCATTGTCAGAGCGGGAGCTGTGGCAGTATCGGGGGGTCCCGGGGGGGGGGGGTTGCGGTCGGCAGACCCTTAGAGTTAGCCAAGCGTATCGAGATGCCAGTTCTCAAAGTTTCACGTATAGATAAATTCCTATCCTTCAAGGATGTCAAGACGGATTATTATTCATTGTCAGTGGGCTATGATGGACACTTTACCAACTGCATTACATCATCGTCTGAATATGTCTAAGTTGTTATTAACTATGATACCTTACGCCAAGTAAGTTTATAACGGTATCATGCACAGAGATAAAATTCAATCACACCACAAGCCTGCTATGTTTCCTGTGGATCCAGGAATTGATTTATGATAGTGAAACTTATCCTCTGTAACGTGAAATAATATTTTTCTACGATAGTGTTTTTACATCCATTTCCGTTCAAGCTATCATAGGCCTAAAGGATTACACGCTACCTTCTGCGGGCCCCCCTACCCCCGCTCATCCCCCACCTTCGGGGACTTTTAGTATGTTATTCAGGACACTCCCTCCGACAACTCTGCAAAATTTCAAAACTACACGATTTTTTTGTTCTATTTTTCATTCGTTGCCTGGACTATAAGAGCAATTTAATACAAGAGGAACCCTACGCGCTTTTCGACACACTTTGCATTGTAGCGATTCAATCCTTAGGTATACAGCAATGTTCTTATGAAGGAAGTTGTAGGAAAATAAATTTTCTTTGAAATGAGTAGTCTTGAAATGTTCATAAGTTATAACAATTTTAAGTTTCGGTCAAATTTCGAGATTTCGAAAGAAAACCGTACATCGCACGCTATCTTCAATAAATGACAAAAAATTGCAAACCAGAGGTATGAAACCAGCTAGTGTCAGCAGACAATGAAAGGATAGTATAAATATCTGCATGTCGTTCGATATATCTGAACGGAGATTATATATAGGCCTTTATAAATTTTACGTTGTGTTCATTCATTGCTTGAAACACAATTAAAATCAGCACCAAATTGATAAATTTATCAATCCTCCATGTACACTGTGTAATATAAAGGTTTTGACGTGAAAGTTGTAAAAATAACAGTTACGAATGAGAGGAATAAAATAGAATAGAGAAACAAATTAAATAAGTTAACTACAATCAACATATACCAAAACTTTATAATCCGTATGTTCGGAACACAGAGCTGGAACTGTCATTTTCCGGTCTCATTATTTTTCCACTCGTAAAGCTGTGCATAGGCGAGGGATTTATAAACCACGGAGATATTAAAACTAGGTCAGGATCTTTCCGCTTACCAACCCTTAATAACATTGCTTTATTGGTTGGCCAGCTTTTACTCTGTCTCCACAGCCGACTGGCGTGAAAATGCAATTTCACTTTACATGTGAGAATCAAATGAAACCCACAATTTTTTTCCCCACTATTTTTCTGCAGTAAGAATGTTTGCTAGTACATTATTTTTCTACCTTTTCCCCTCTCAGTTCATTTTTTATGCAGTTATGCTATCATATAGGAAGTGCTTCGATACCGCATGAGAAAAATTATTCCGGTTGACACTGTAGGCACTCATGTACCGCCGATTGGATGTCTTCATCAGACTTGAACTTCTGCCCTCCAAGGAACTCCTTTAATGGAGTCAAGATGTGGAAATCTGATGGTGCCAAACCTAGCAAGTATGGCAGATGTGGGAGGCACTTGAAGCATACGTCGTCGACGGGCCTTATCATGTTGAAGAAAAACACCTGCTCTCAGCAACCCCCATCGCTTTGTCACCAAATATTTGGTCCGTTAAGGGATCTCCTTGGAGGGCAGAAGTTCAAATCTGATGAAGACGTCCAATCGATGGTGCAGGAGTGGATACAGCGTCAACAAACATAATTTTTCTCATGCGGTCTCGAAGCACTTCCTATCCGATAGCATAAGTGCATTGAACTGGGAGGGAACTATGTAGAAAAATAATGTACAAGCAAACAGTCTTCCTGCAGTAAAATAGTGGAAAAAATTAATTGCTGTTTTCATTTGATTCTCCCTCGTAATATAAATAAAAATGAACTTTCTCGCCGTCTTTGAAAAAATATAATATTAAATTCTATACAAGATACAGTTCTAGCTGACACGTAAAATACATATCTTGTCATGAAAATACATTATAAGTTTGGTTTGTTGACAGGTCAAAATTTTTATACAATGAAATTATGTAGAATTTTATTCAGGTAGGTTTTACTTGTAAGATTCTATATAAAGAGGTTACTGAGACAACTTCTGGATTGTCAGGTAGATGACTTCAGACTAATAAAGTACTTCTTTCTCTTGGGGTATTCTTGTTTTACAGTATGTCTATCAGGACTGCAAAAAAAATTTGTCCGCATATTTGTGCTTTGATCTCGGAAGGGCTCAAATTATCTTTTTGTGTGTGTGAAGTACTCCATCTGACGTGAACATCTGCTATGGTCATGTTTTTTTACTACAATTCTCGCAGAGAGAATGCGAGTGTAACGGGGCACAATAAGTGGGCACGATGGAGGTTGTGGAGGTGAAATGAAGAGTCAAGCCCAGTCTAGCATGGGGACGAACCCATCGGACCGCGATGGACGCCGCCTGCCTGAAACTTTACCCTGCCTACTTTGCAATAAAATTCACGACTGGGTAGCAATTCAAAACAACATGGATACGACTCGTGTAGAATAACACCGTCTCTTCTGAATATCTGAGGATAGAGAATTAAGTGAATAAATTATCCTATCATACGCAAGGTTTTCGTTTTGATATATCTGCTTGGATAATTCCATCCGCTTCCCTAAGGGAATGAGCAAATCTTCATCAGTATAATTTTACATAATGAAAGTATTGTAGGATCTATCTAGTTAAAAGAGCCCTCAAGGAGTCTTGCGAGAAATGGCTATCATAGCCATGCCAACTTCTACCGAATTCCCGTAGTTTCTACGATTTTCTTGAATTTCCTACGGCAATACGGAAATTGTACTGAATATTACGGATTTTACGAATCCCAATATCAATTTTTAAAATGTTTCGTTTCTCCCGCAAACATAAAAAAAGTTAATGTGTCAGCAGAGATGCCAACTGTTATCATGAGAAATAGTTTGTAAAAGAAAACATCCGTTGTGTTGGCGATATTGGATACTATAATCTTTGACGTGAGTGTGTGTTAACCAAAGATGTTAGGCTATATCTTACAGTTATAACATAATTGTAGTTATAACATCTTTGGTGTTAACATATTTCCTCTTTTTGACGCTGTTGCTTGCTAGAAGTTTTATTGAGTGTTACAGTGCAAGTAGAGTATTGAGGAAATTTGTCTTGTAAACGTAAAACCAGTGATGAGTCTGATGGACAAAAACGAACTGCGGCAAATAAAGCAGAATACGTAAGAGTTTCCTTGCCTCGGACCTTCAAACATTTCACCGAGTCACGTATTTTGTGAAACCTGTAATTGTGATTTTTCGGTTAAACATGGAGGACTCACACTACTGATAACCACCTTTCAAGGTTGGCATCTCTGGCTATGGTATTTAGAGGGCGCTAAATTGAATAAAATACTTACAATAAGTGGATATACATGATTAGAAAAAGTTATCGGAAAAGGTTGACTTAAAACTCTTGGGGAGTAGTGATTGATTTTATTTTAAATACAGATTGTTTATAACGCAGTATCATTTCCTTCTCTTAAGGTTTAAGATTGTTCCGGGCTCGACAATAATCGATGCCAAACCCGTGATTTAATAAATATCTTTACTTTAATGGATGTCACTGAAATGTCATGCCACATATAAAAAGCGCATTATTGTATGGTCGAACAAAAAGTAGTTTAGAGGACCTAATCCTTAAGTTCGTTCTAAATTTTAAATTCTTCAATAACACTTCAAAATAGTTTTCATCTCAAGAACAGAGACATTTCCTAAATGTTTGGATGGTCCGTAAATTCAATCACGCATGAAGGCTTTCACCTCTATTCCCATAACAGCAAATGGCAAGTGATTTTTGTCACACTCCGTCTAACAAGATAGTACGTCATTTTCTATATAGGTAGAGACAACATCTAGAAAGGCACTAACGCACTGTCGCTAAAACGCCTTCACGTATTTTCGTTTGCGGGTCCTTTCTGGCAAATGGAGTCATAAAGTGAAGTCAATAATTCTCTTGAACTGAAATGAGTCTTTCAATTAGACCTACTTCCTAAAATGTTTTAGATTTTCCCCATGATCTCTGGAACAGAGTAGTGTACAGTGTACTGAAACTTTTCATCCTGCAATAATGAAGAATGTGATTAAAATAATAATAATAATAAATCTAATTTAAAAAAGCATCTAAAATACAAAGTAGAAAACAATATAAAACTTTAACTGTTGGTTGCAAAAACTACTCAACTGACAAAACTGAAATTTTGCATGAATATAGTTTTTATACCTAGAAAGAAGTTGTTTATTTTACCTAATATCATAGTAATTGAAAATGAACATAAAGATGAACTGAACACAAGGCATGACACAGTAAAATCGGGTCAACTGATGAAACAATATGCCAGATGGAATTAATAGGCCATATTTGAGAAACTGTTGAGTTAATACCACGGTGTCTTGAGAAAGTTTTATTAGCGTAAGTGAAGGAATAAGTGGAACAGAACGAATTTCTCACGTCATCAGTACCCCTTTATGTTTGCCAAAACATCTGAAGGCGTACAAATACGCAATCAGTTGTATTCAGTTCTCAACAGCATATTCAATTCTACCGGTTGATGCAAATTTGCTATTTAAAAGCATTTGGCCGTTCATTAGTCGTTACCGGTTTGATCCAAATTAATAGGGTTCACCTTTGAACTGTATAAGTGTGTATATTAAGATTCATAAAAAATGTGATAAAATATATTCGAGTTACCTTGCGTCCAGACACACGGACGGACACTTTTTTATTCCGTTCACCAAGTGACCTTAAAGTGACAATTTGACAAATGTGCACGACTTACTGATAAAACTAAAGATAATAATTATAAGTATTTTTTGGGGGGTATGGAATAGAAATAAAATCAGGTAAACTCATATAACAAAGTGCCAGAATGCTTTTCATTATTCAGTTATTGTAATTATGATATGCAGAGAATAAGTTATTTTTGTTATCGATTTCCGAGTTAAGCTGCAGATCGATTCATTAAGCAGGGTTTACGGAAGAACAAAGGTCTAGTTAAAAAAAATCAGATTAAATCGTCCAGCATCAGCAGAACTATAGTCTACAGATTTGTGATATAATGACAATCGCACTCTCACAGAAAAATATTTAAATAAGTGTCAAATTGGTCGGCTTAGGGATTTAAACCAAGGACCTCCAAAATGCGAGTCCAAGACATTACCCTCTCGGGCACCTCGCTCAGTTTAACGGTCTAGTTTGATAAGCGTATGTAAAGGAATAGTGTTATTTGTCGTAGCTAACTGTATTGCAACTTCCAAAGCCGTATATGGAGACTCTAAAACAATATGTCGTCATCATAACTGATTTGCATTTGATAAATTCTTTCTAATACTTCACCATAAAATGGGCACTAAATTGGGTATTACTCCGGTACTGGTCAACCGATTTGGTCCAATATCAATAGGCTTCTTTCCATGGACGTTACAAATGTGTATACCAAGTTTCATTAAAATCCGATAAAGCGTATTTGAGTTATTGCGCGTACAGACACACGGACAGACGGACAGACATTTTCCCGTCCCCACACAATCTCATGAAGTACCATACTGGCACAGTTGGTCACAGCACTGTGGCATCGAATTATTTATCATAACAAGAAACACTGATAAAGAGAAATGTGGTTTTTGTTACATGTTAATCAGCTTTGTAGATCAGGGATGGAATTCATATTTGCTTTTTTGACAGATATCCTTTTACCAATATGCTTAAAGAAATGAAAGAGATGGAGATGTGAAAAAGGAATTTTAGATCAGCGAGGAATGAAGATGAGAAAGAGATATGAGAAAGATGAAAGATATGATAAATTACACAATATACAGTACACCACATACGAAGAGTATAATATAAAGGTGTGTATATAAGCGAGAGAATCGGCAATAAGTTTTCAATAACGCAGCAAATAAGTTCATCCTTGCAGCAGACGTAATAGTAAGGTTATTCTGCGATTTTCATAACAAGGGAGAATTTCTTATACGTCTACGAGTCACGGACACACAATAATGATCCAATCAGAGTACACATTGCTATAGAATGTTGCTCCCTCGAGGAGCGAAGCCAGATAGAAAAGAACACTGTGAAATATGTCAGGACGAACTTCCTTTCTAAAGACACTTCTCAATCGCATTTGCAAATCCAGTTTTGTTGACAAGCAATGCTGGAAATGCAATTTCTATGTGATCGTGCTCGCATACAAATAACCCCTAAACAAGCTCAGTTGTATGGAAGTGAGCAAACTATCTTCATGCAGACATAATACTTGTCTATTGTCATGGATATAAGAAGTTACTCTAATCCCCATTATACAGTACCAGAATTGCACTCTTTTGTACTTCCTCAGCGTTGCTGCCAATTTCGATAGGCGATATTTGCAAATGCACTCTTTTAACTGTGGAATACACTAGCTTTTTTCACAGGTAGATAAAACACAGTGGAATTTTAACTATAGTATACAGATACGTATAGTAGAGTCCCGCTATTCCGAAATTATTTGGGACCGAACACCGTTCGGTTTAGCGGGGATTCGGAATAATAATAATAATAATAATAATAATAATAATAATAATAATAATAATACAGTGAAACCTCTGTATAATGGACACGTACGGGACCGTAAAAATCTTCAGCTATAGAGGGGTGTCCGCTCTAGAGAGGTTAAAAAATTCTGGCGTAAAATAATCTACAGCACTTACATCAGATTGTTATACAGTAGATGAATATCTCTTTAGTTTACACTAATCCATTACACAGATATGTTATGTTGTAGGCCTACATATTGCGAAAGTCCCGAACACTATACTGTAGTCCACTTTAGGCCTACCATCAAAATTAAAACCGCACTTTTTACAAGGGAATACTCCAACACAACTGTACTACTGCGTGTAGTAGTCAAGCGCACTATTAACATGTGAAAAAATCTTTAATGTTTGTTTGTTTTGTACACTTTGGTTTCGCGTCAAAAAGAAGTCAACAGAAGAAGAAAAGAAGTTTTGTACAATACAGTATACTGTAGATATATGATTTTCTCGTCAAGTGTCCGTTAAGAGAGGTTTGAAGAGGCTTTTTAAGTGGATTTTTTTGTGTCCGTGTCCGTAATATAGAGTGTCCGTCTTAGAGGGGTTAATTATTATGAAGTTTCATTATAGTGACCTAGGGACCAGAAAAATCGTCCATAAAGAAAGGGTGTCCGCTATGAAGAGGTGCCGTTAAGAGAGGTTTCACTGTAGTTTATTTAACCCGGAGAAAGTTAAGACCGTAAGGTCTTTCCTTCCACTTCACCAGGGTTCCTTAATCCTTATTAGCTTATGTGTTTGAAATTGAAAGTAATGTAGTAAGCTAAGAATTTGGATGCTGCAGAACCAAAGGGGGAGCAGACCCCATAGCCTTCCTACTTGAACCGCCAATATTTAAAAAAATCCTTGGTTGTTTATGTTTGCAGCACCGCCTGCTACTGACGACTAGAAAACCCGCAATACACAGCCGAAAGAAAATAATAGTATATTGCGATACAAATGCCGTAAGGCATGCATACGGATCGAGGAAGTAGTTTGAAAAAACGAGGCGTTCACGCCGAGTTTTTTCAATTTTCCGATATCCGTTATGCGCTTACGGCACGAGTATTGCATGCTGTTTTTTGCACGATGATTATTTATATCAATTTAATTATATTAATTGTGATATTACCTGAAAATATTATGTAAATATTTTCTTGAAGATAGATGTTTACTTCAGAAAGTGATTCGCATTTGTTGTTGTTTATGGGAACCGAATATTTGTGCTGGGGGGCCTTGCCATAAAGGCTTGTATTATGAGGTGTGGCGTAAGTAAATTCATAACCACACAGAAAGTCTTACCGCACATAGCAACAAGATTGCGTGTGGGAATGTCAACTTACGATCCACGGCAACAATATTCGTAAGTACCACTAATTAGTTAAGTCGTGCAAAAAAGCAATAAAAGCACTACAAAGTATTATTTGAGTTAGATTTATTAACTCTAACTTTTCTAGATAAAAATCCAATTCTAATTTGTGGATGCAAAGGGAGTGCAGCCCAAAAAATTCTGAATAGAACTACCCCTGTACTACCCGCCAACATTCTATGGATTCCCCTTAAAATAAACAAGCTTTACATAGTAGATTTTGAAATGTTGATATATCCTTGCTGAGACTAACAATAATTATTATTTTCTGTGCTAATTAAGCGCACGGAGTAGAACCGAGTTGCCTGTCCTTTGTTTGCTGGCAAACTCGCTATTCGTTCCCTCTTTTCGTTCGTATCTGATACTCCATTTCAATAGGAACTGGAATTTTGCACTATGCGAGAGGAATATTAAATTTTCTCAGATATTTCATACTCTATACACGGAGCTTTACAACCCCACGGTCGCCATCAATTGAACACCCATATAATGTAATAGGGTCTATGTATTGTGGGAATTCTGTAGTGTACCTTTTTTCTTTATTTAAAGTGAATTGAATTTATAACGAAAGTTGTGTCATTTCGAAAGGAGAATTTGAACGTTCTTCAGCAATGTAATGTAAATAGAATCAGGTAAACTGATGTAACAAAGTGCCAGAATGATTATGTTTAATCAGTGATATTTGCAATTATGATATCCAGAAAGTAAGTTTTTTTTTTTTAAATCGATTTCCAAGTTAAGCACCAGATCGATTCATTAAACAGGGCTTACGGAAGAACAAAGATCTAGTTTGATAAGCAGTGAAGGAATATGTGGGTAAGGTTATTTGTGAAAGCTAGCTGTATTGCAACTTCCAAAGCAGTATATGAACACTATAAAACAATAATTTGCCCTGAGGACTGATTTCCATTTGATAAATTCTATCTAGTATATTACCATAAAATAGGCACTAAATTGGGCATTACTGCAGTACCGGTAAACAGATTTGGTCTAATATCAATAGGCTTCTTCCCATGGACCAAGAGCGTATTTGAGTTATCGTGCGTGCAGACACACAGAGAGAAGGAGAGACATTTGCCCATCCCCCCACACAATCTCAGGAATTACCATTCTGGCACTTAATAAATATGAAAATATTATTCCATTAATAAATTAAGGGATGTCGCCATTATTATAGTTATCATAGTCTTCCAACGAGTCCCTTCATAAGCGAATTTACTGAGTGGTATTCACAAAATTGTAGCATTGTATTTTGCTTTTCCCGAAGGTAAAGGTGTAAAAGAAATACCACGAAAACAATTAAATTATTGCCGTACTTACTACGTTTTAAGGTCGGTGGTTCTTCCTTTGCTTCCAATCTTCCGCACGGCTTACCAGTTTAGATCAAGGAAATACAATTCTTGTGGTTTTAACTTTAACGAATGAAGTCACTATTGTAAACTAATCTTAAAGTATCCCTATTAACATGACAAAATTATTACCAAGACCCTTTATGAAGTGCCAGAATGGTACCGGTACTTTATGAGATTGTGTGGGGGACGGGAAAATGTCTGTCCGCCTCTCTGTCTGTGTGTGTGTTGTACGAGCGATAAGTCAAGCGCGCTTTATCGGATTTTCATGAAACTTGGTATACGCATTTATAACGTCCATGAGAAGAATCCTATTGATACTGGACCAAATTGGTTGACCGGTACCGGAGTAATTCCTAATTTAATGCCTCTTTTTATGGTAATATATTAGAAAGAATTTATCACATGCAAATCAGTTCTCATGACAATATATTGTTTTACAGTGTTCATATACGGCTTTGGAAGTTGCAATACAGTCAGATATGACAAATAACACTACCGATCTATTCCTTCACATATGCTTATCAAACTGGACCTTTGTTCTTTCGTAAGTCCTGCTAAATGAATCGATCTTGAGTTTTAACTCGGAAATCGATTAAAAAAATTACTTTTTCTGCATATCATAATGTAATTATCACTGATTAAATAAAAGCATTCTGGACTTTGTTATATCAGTTTACCTCATTTCATAGTTTTTTACTAATAGCTACTGAATGCAAGTACTGTCCAGATACAGAATAGCCCTAATTATCTTGTTCCCTTAAATAATAAATATTATTTTTAAACACTCTGTACAGGCAATCGTGTTAAAGACGAGAGAGCTTATTTTTGACCTCGGTAAAGTGTAAAATCATATTACGATGTCCTGCAGTCGTGTCTGAGGAATAAAGTGGCGAGTTTCCTCCACTTCGTGCGTGTCCTTCTACTTCCTGCATTGATAACTTTATTCCAGGCGCGTCCTTCTACTAGAATCTTAGGGCGAATCCGCTTCCTCTTAGAATGTTTGTGTGCGTGACTCGGCCTCTACACATGTGGGTTCTAAGAAATGGCATTAGTGGAAGAGACATCTAAAATTTGTGCAATGAAAGTCATCACTAGGGGGCGGATTTATATGACCTAAAAAATAAAATATATGCATGCATTTATGTCCTAAAAAAACATCAAAATATGAGTTGTAATGTATTAACCAACAGTGTAAGATCACCTGGTGAAAGAAAAGGACCTGAAGATGGCTTAATAGCCGAAATATATTGTCCAATATACGAAAATGATCTTACAAAATTGAAAGACAGAATTTTTAACTATGTTTTATAATATTGACAAATATAAATTTTAGTTTTGACAAAGCTATGAGCTGATTTTTTAACAAAAACATTTTATACGAGGGAATAGGTGGTATAATTTTATACACAACATACTCCCTCGTAGGAGATAAATAACATGAAATTTATCAACATGACCAATAAAATTTAAAATATGACTTTACCACTTATACATTATGTATATATTTTTTAAAGTTTCATTACAATTCATTGATTAAAATATAATGTTAATTATTTAAAATATCTGTAAATTCTCAAAAAGTATCAGGATAATGCAAAATTTACAAAATATGAAAGGAAACTTCAAAATTTCTTTAATATGCATGCAAATATGCCGAAAATATGACCTAAATATGCATATTCATACTAAATATGCTACAGTAGTTGAAAATTTCCTAAATATGCAGTTATATGCACAATAAAAGCCATTCCATTTTCACCAGGATGCTTGGAATCGGGTTTAAATTAGTCAGAAACCTGAAATAATGCAAAGGAGAAAAATATGACGTCATAGAAATCCGCCCCCTAGTCATCACAATTTTGAGAACCAGTTTTCATGAAATTACCCTATTAATGTATATCAGATAGGTTTGCCATTAGAAGTGCCTTCAAGCAAGGAGATGCACAATAAACTTTACTTTCTAATTTCGCTTTGGAACATGATATTAGGAAAGTTCAGGAAAACAAGGTAGGCCTAGAATTAAGTCACCCGATTTTAGCTTAAGCAGATGATGTTTGCTTGTTGCGCGATGACATAAACACAATCGAGAGAAATGCAGAAAGTCATTTCGATGCCAACAGGAATGTTGGATTGGATATTAATACAGAAAAAAACTATGTATATGGACACGGAACGTCAAAATAATGTTCTACAAAAAAATTAGAATATCCGGTAAATCGGTCGAACAAGTGGAAAAATTCAAATGCCTGGGAGCAATAATTACAGACACAAATAATAATAATAAGGCAGAAAATAAAAATGTCGACTAAAATCAATAAATGCTTGTCTTTATGCAGTTCAGAAACTCATGTATTCTCGTCTTCTGTCCAGTAATCTAAAAACAAAGTTGTATAAGACTATTATCCTGCCGGTTGTATTATATGGATGTGAGACATGGTCGCTTACTCTTCGGAAAGAACATAATCTGAGAGTATTCGAAAACAGGGTGCTTAGGAAAATACTTGTGCCCAAGGGAGATGAAAATGGGGACTGGAGAAAACCGTATAACGATGAGCTTCATAACCTGTACTCGTCACCGGATATAGTAAGGGTAATTAAATCATGGAAGATGAAATAGGTTGAACATGTTGAGCGCATGGGGGAGGAAAGACATATCTCAAAAGTATTGACTGGGAAACCCGAATGAACCTTCGGGCTCCATAAAATAGATAATATTCATTTAGCTTGCTGAGGAATTATCTCTTGCCGTTGAGTAAGTACTACCACTAATATTTTAGCGATAGAAGCATAATTCTAAGGATGGCAACAACAGTCTATCAAAGTAAATAATAAAAAATTAGAAATTAATATAACTCAATCGGTAAGACCTGAGACAAACCATACTCAGAAACCGTATACACTCCTGAACCACGGCAAAAAAATCTGTTGATTATGACGCATGAGTTCTTTGTTCAGTAAAATATTGTTGTAAATATACTAATGATAATTTTGAATACTCATTTATTTTTAATTGTAATTACTTTTCCAATTATGCTTTGTCTTTTTACAACCCTTAATTGAGGGAAGCCTTGCACATCATATCTATATTAATAAAAGGAAGTGTTTGTCTTCCTTCTGTCTGTCTGTCTGTCTGTCCGCGATGCCCAGCGAAATCTACTCAACACAGATATCTAAAATTTTAAACATAGGTGGACTGAAGGGTCGGAAAATGCACCTCGAAGCCGGAATTTTAAGTTTCGCTTTCGTTCGTGAGTTATGAGTGAAAAACTGGCAAAAAACGTGCATTTTTTGCGTTTTCGAAGCATCAGTTTTCAGTTATACATTTCAATGTCAAATCAATTACAGTTGGCTTTGGCTATTTTTGTCATACCTTGGAAATAAAACTTTCGCGATCGCTTGAATGTTGTAAGCCCTAAATATGGTCAAACATTGTTTTATTTGGAAGAAACTCACTATGCAGGGGTTTTCTGGGCCAAGGAACTCGAATCTGAGGTAGCTTTTACCGGGCGACGCTATCTAATCGTGGTATGTTGTCCACGTGATTTAGGTGTTAATAAATATAATGATTTAACTATTATGCTCTTAATTTTTAATTTTTGGAATAATTATCGCGGGCCATCGCATGATTTTGTAAGTCCATCCTGGACGATTCATTTGTTTAGAATATCAAGGCCCGCAGACATATGAAATTTTCAACACAGACGGAAGAGGGATAATCAATGTAGGCCTAAATATGGTCAAACATTGTTCGATTTGGACGAAACTCACTATGCAGGGGTTTTCTGGGCCAAGGAACTCGAATCTGAGGTCGCTTTTACCAGGCGACGCTATCTAATCGTGGTATGTAGTCCACGTGATTTAGCTGTTAATAAATATAATTAGGCCTATGGTTTTAATTTTTATTTTTTTTTAATAATTATCGCGGGCGAAGCCACGGGCATGTGCTAGTTCTAAATAAACACATATTATCCGATATAAATACCGAGCTTTAGTTACAAGCCTCCCCTATAGTAATATATTTTATACCATAAAGTTTTGGAATGCACGACTAGATGGGCTCTTCACGCGCGTTGCTACGCAACAGTTGCATGGGATGTTTTATTTTTCCACACAATCAATTGTTCGCAATCTATGTGACAAGCATTTGCAATTTATTTTTTCAAGCTGGTTCAGTTGATTATTTCTCCCCCAACACCCCACCTCTTTCAATTTGCATACCAAACGGTCGCGCTGCAGATCGCTTGTCACGATGACGTAATCACGTTAGAATTGCGAGAATAATCCTCTAATTTATATGACAAAACAGGAAATATCATAACAAAACAATATGAAGTAGATTTTTCGCCACGCCCTTAGGGAATACACGCCAGAATTTTTACTGCAAACAATTTAATATCGATGGTTGTATCAATCATACAAAATGTTAGTGACATGTTAGGAACAAATAAAATCATAAGAGTCGTTTTTGATAAAATTGTGGTTTCTTCTTTTTTTACTTAGAGTGGTGGTAAAATTAAGAGAGAGTAGTCGACAATCTTCTTATTATACCCCAAAAGTTAGGCCTATATATGCGTAACCCAAATTAGTTATTTATAAAATAACTGTTAAAAACGAGATGTTTTACTGCAAGTACGATATGTTAATCAATTATAAAGAAAGGTGTAGTCAGCCATTTGTTAACGTCATATTCTCACAGCCAATCTCAGACCAACAACGAACCGTACCGATACGAAATGCTGTATAAATGCATATTATGAGTTGCATGTTTGTAAAGAACTACCAGGTGCCCGCGGCTTCGCCCACGAAAATTAATTGAAAAATTAAAAATGAATAGTATAATAATGATTAAAGCATTATATTTATTAACATTTGCACGCGAATCATTCTTAAACTAAACCATTAATAATAATAATGAAACAGCTAAAATTCCGGCTTTAGAGTACATTCCACGATTAGAAAGCACCGCCTGGGAAAACTATCTCAGATTATGCAGTTCCAAAGCTAACTGTGAACCACTGACTTCTAGACTGTATAATTCTCGTGCGTAATTCTCGAGACGGCGGTGGATAATACGTATCGTTTCTCATCTGTTTGTTGACAGATGAATATAATGTGAATTTTATTTGATAAATTCAGTGTAATTTTCAGAAATTATATAATTTTTCAAGGGAAGGAGTGATGGGTTTGGATTTTTATTGTCCGCGATACTTCGAGGATTAAACTATCAATATATTAAAGCTGATGCTCGCGGCTTCACACGCCATTATTGACTCCAGGATTTTAAAGAAATTTACGCTGGCAGTGTATTAAAAATGTCTGTGGTTCAGAGGTATGAAAATTGTAAGTAAAAATAAAATTATAATATTTGTTCATTGTGTTCATTTCTCTTAGGACTTACGTAATAAAGAAACGGTTTTCCTAATGTTGTACGTTTCGTGAAAGTTTATACTGAGAGAGACGAACATCGCCGAGTATGCCCGATGTTTCACGAAGCGGGCGAGCGAGTGACCACGCTATTTAGGGCCGTTGAATTGTATAAGAGTAGATAATGCAACAAACTAGTATTCACGAAAAGCGTGAAAATATAAGCGATAATCCCGAGGAAATTTCAATTGAAGTAAGAAACATCACGGCAGAGCTATGATAAGGAATATAGGCCTATTATTGCATTTAAATGCTGGTTTCTCTTGTGAACGAAGATGTGAAAAGTTATTGACTTGTAATTAATTGTTGTTATACGATGAAGTAAGCTACCGTGTTTTGCGAAGAACCCTGGTAAAGTTTCTGCTTATCTTAGGTATACGAGTGAAATAGTCATAATGAAATGTGTTGGCTTAAATTTGTTGTTTTATGACCAAATATAGCTTAAATCCATGTTCAAGTTAGTGTGAGTGGTCAATGCCATCTGGATTTTGTTTATGGATTGCCTTGACGACTTTAGCGTCCTAGGCGTATAAAACTGCATTTTGAATGCAGTTTAAATGCATATTTATGCAATTTTAGCGGCCTAAGTTGCTAAAATGCAATTTTTCGGCGTGTTACCAGTCCGGCAAGCACCTTTCTTTTTAGAAAGCGTGTACAACTTTTAATTAAGAAAGAAATGCAAAAATCTCTTTAAAGGAGACCAATTATTATACATCATCTCCTTAATTCAAGGATGGCGGCGATACCATATTTCCTGATTCTTAGGTAAGCGACGCTAGTGTAAAACCATTAAAACTAACAACTTTTTAAATTACGGTAAGAGTAAAGTAGGATGTGTGCAAACTTTGCAGGAGTGAAACGAGAACCATTAAATTATGAAACCAAGAAGGCGAGAACAGCCAAGAAGTATAAAAGTAACCCTAAACTTTATTATAGCAATAACACGTTCAGAAGTATCCTGTTGCCTTATGAACATAACTAAATAAAGGAACTGCAGACTGAAAGTGTTATACACAATTTCATTATGAAATTCTGCGAGAAGCGCTTGAAGTTTTAAATCAGAAGTGGAGGATGGATTTGTAAGTTTTAAGGGAACAAGGTAGGTCTACTCTGGCTATTCTTTTCCTGGACAGTACTTTTAGTAAATACTATATATTGCGATACAAGTGCTGTAAGCGGTGCATACGGATCGAGGAAAGAATTTGAAAAAACGAGGCGCTTGCGCCGAGTTTTTTCAATTTCCGAGATCCGTTATGCGCTTACGGCACGAGTATTGCATGCTATTTTTTGCACGATGATTATTTATATCATTTTATTTATATTAATTGAGATATTAGCTGAAAATATTATCTATATACACTATTGAAGATGGATGTTATATTTCAGAAAGTGATTCGCATGTGTTTGTTGTTATGGGAACCGAATATTTGTCCTGGGGGCCTTGTCCATAAAGGCTTGTATTATGATGAGTGCCATGAGTAAATTCTTACCGCACGGAAATTTGTTTTGTTTCCATAGGAACAAGATTGCGTGCGGGAATGTCAACTTACGATCCACGGCAACAACATTCGTAAGTACCACTACTTAGTTAAGTCGTGCAAAAATAGTATATTGCGATACAAGTGCCGTAAGGCACGTTTACGGGTCGAGGAAACAGATTGAAATCCCGAGGCGCAGCCGAGGGTTTGTAAGTTTTCGAGACCCGTAAATGCCTTTACGGCCCGTGTGTTGCATGCTATTTTTTGCACGACGGTTACTTATATCAATTTAATTATATTAATTGTGATATTACCTGAAAATATTATGTAAATACATTCTTGAAAATAGATGTTTATTTCAGAAAGTGATTCGCATGTGTTTGTTGTTATGGGAACCGAATATTTGTCCTGGGGACCGTGTCCATAAAGGCTTGTATTATGAAGTGTATCGTAATGAATTATGACGTGGCGCTTGGACCGTAAGTAATTTAACCTCATCGCAACGCCCTTAGCAACACGATTGTGTGGGAATGCCAACTTACGATCCATGTAAACAACTTTCGTAAGTAACACTTACTAGCTAAGGAGTGCAAAAAAAAAGTATAAAGGGTATTGATTTTAGTTTTTTTTTATATATTAGTCTGGATAATTTTAGATTTATATTGTTTATTCGTTATGAAGGTGGTTTCTTTGTGCCAAATCGAAGAGAGATATTTTTAAAAGACAAAAATCATGTGAAAAGATGTATAATTTTATGTACCCTGATCTCTGGAACTACATTAAACATAACACTTTCCACATAGGCCTACATCCTCCGTTTACTTATCTGCTGTAGCATAGTGTTATGAATCAATCGTCATTGGACCATTTTAAAATATATAATACGTGTATAAAAAACCGTCACAAAATAGTGAAATTTATTCATTCATTTTATGGTAAACTAGCTTAAAAGGCCCGGCGTCGCCCGGGTTTTTTATTTTGTAATTGGAAATTAACTTATGAAGGACTTTAGATTTATAAATTCTAGGTCCTTATATAGGTATTTATAATTTGAAGTAGAAAGAACGACTTATCACACTCAAACTATCCCCTAAGAAAATGTTTGAAATAGCTTTTATGGCTATATGTAGAATTTTGCATCCCATCGCTTGTACAGTACACAGTAAGCCCGGGAGGGGTTCTAATAAGAAGAAACCGAAATTCCGGTAACATAAAATTGTATTATCGTGGCTGAAAATTTTGTTTCTCACTATCATGTTACCATAAAACCGTTTTCGGAATGAAATTAAACAGAAATACAATATCACTTTCATACATCTCTTCCCAAAACATATTACCTTACCTCGTATTGTTTTCTCTATGTCCAGGGTAAAGAAAGTTATGTGACTACATTATTTTCGTGGATATTGATAGTTCTCTCATTTGTTTCTCTCATTTGTCAAATTTATTCTACTTTCATTTTTTTTCCATGGCCATCTGAGACCCGCTGGTAACAATATGTTTTAATGTCAAATGTGATTCGGATTCGATAATTCTGTGTAAGAAGGGATTACGTATTCTCAAAAACATTTTATTTTTTGCATTTAGAATCTGAATTTTTCAAAATCCTTTCTTAGTGAGCACCTACATTATGAAACGAAGGTACTGTCAAAATTCCAAGTCTCTACCTGTTATAGTTTAGGCTGTACGTTGATTCCTGTCATTCAGTCACTCATTCAGTCAGTCAGGACAAAGCCTTTTATATATATAGAGATTTGGTGTAAAGGGAAATCTGCTACCAGCCAAGTTCAATGGATGTGCAAAATTTCAGCACTTTAGCTCTAATAGGCCTACATTCTGCGAAGAGGGTATAAATGTATATGAAAATTTAATTTCGAGATGCTTGGGTTTAAAACACCTACAATTTTGACTAACATCAATGCATTCCAGGATCATAAATCATTATCACTTTCATTCTCTGTCCCACTCTTCATCTCATTCTTCATTCTCTTGGCCCTAGCTTCTTTTTACTTGCCTGGGTAGCTATTAGTGCATGGAGGATGCGATTCTTGTCGATCCTATGGTTGTAAAGGGTTCCAGATTCCATTTAAATGTGTTTAGCTACAGGCATAAAGCTATTTCAGTGTTCTGTCCTTATGAGTTTACGAATCAAGATACAATTAGGCGCGACTAAAATGACGATAAAAATAAAGCAATAAAATTATACAGATATACACTTGAGATTAGTTGAAATTCCTCGTATTCTTATGTTAATTCATTAGCTATACAGTCAGGAGTATACACTTTAACTTCATTTAAATTATCATCAAAGAGAAGAACATCTGAAGCATTAAAGACTATTGCAGTTATCTCGTTAATGCTGAATTCATCTTTTCAGTTGAATGAGATGCACTAATTGCGTATAATCAGATCTGGTAATCTAATTTCTATCTTCGCTTATTCTTTAACGATGCTTAAACATGAAATACACATTCGTTTGATTCTGTTCTCAGAAAAGTGTTGGGTGCCTGCTACAAAAGCATTAATACATTTTTGCACGACTTAACTAATTAGTGGTACTTACGAATGTTGTTGCCGTGGATCGTAAGTTGACATTCCCACACGCAATCTTGTTGCTATGTGTGGTAAGAGTTTCCGTGCGGTAAGAATTTACTTACGGCACATCATAATACAAGCCTTTATGGAGCATTTGCTTAATATACTGTCACATTTGATGTGGACACTTTTTTACTGTAATAATTGAGTAGGCCATAAAGTAAAGTGTTCCCTATAAAAACCATGGAGGCCCTAAGGGTTCCAGGAGTATGAGGCTCCCAGATTTTTAGACATTCGGCACGTATTAATTTAAATTTATTTATACACTTTTTAATTTAGAGGTCATATGTTAAGTTCTGAGAATATACCACAAGGCCATGTAATTACGTATTATGGCTTCAACTGATGTTTTGATGGTTTTGATACAGGATGAAATAGCCGCGATGAATCATGGTAAGTAAATATCAAATTCGGCATTTTCTTTTGCGACTGGGGAAAAACGAAAAACCAGGTCATGGTATTTGAACCCTAGACCTCCCGATTGCTAATCCCAACGCTATCGTCTCTGCCAACCTCCTTCCGTTACTAAATAAATTATAAGCTTATTTCTAAATTGTCATGTACTTAATATTGTAAAAATTTAAAAAAATTATTAGCATAATATTTGTGAAAATCAAATTAAACTTAGATCTGACTCACAAGGTTTAACACGAGACGAAATATTTTCAATCTTCTCCATGATCCAAGATTGTGGGCCTATACAACTACTGAACCACTTCTCAAGTTTTGGCCCAGAAATGTACAGTTCTTTTGATAAAATTACTTCAATTTTAAAAGAGCGGTTTTTTTCCTGGTCTTCCAGCAGAAAAGAGAAAGGGTTTCAACCTCAACAGCCCTTAATGAAATTTCAACCTCTTGCAATTTAATTAAGGTAATTATTTAATTAATTAGACCCTGTTTTATAACCTCATTTATTGAGTTTGTTTTTTAGGGGCTACAATAATTAATTGTCAATTTACAAGCTCATTTTTGTGGTGTAATTCTACGCTATGCCATATTCTGGAATTTATTATATAACTTAATTCAGCTGACTACAGAGCAAAAAGTATTAAAATTATTTTCAATTATGGAACATATTTCAACAGTTCTGGAGCATACTTTACATTTTTAGAGCATATTTGCATGCATAATTCATCTTCTGATAAGAGCATTAACATCCGGGCCCTCATTGTGATATTCTTAAAAACTCCCGAATTCCTAAGTCAGAGACTAACTTGTAAATGAAAGTGTAGAAAATTCGAGAAATTGTCTAATAGTATACCTTACCGGAATATCTTTGTCGCCATCATAATAGATAATATAATCAACATACCTGTAGTAATGTCTTTCTCAGATATTACATCCTACGTAGTTATGCAAAGAAGAGGAAGGGAATGGCAAAGGAAGAATAAAGTATAGGGAGAGAAATGAGAAAATAGAGCGAAAATGTAGTAGCTGCTGTAATTAGGAAAGAAGGAGTGGAAGAAAGAAAGCAAGAAATGGAAATTAAAGTCAATAATTGCCTTAGAAAAGGAGGGTAAAAGTAATTAGGGGTACAAAAAGGGAAGTATGGGGTTGGGAAAAGAATGTGGGTTCCACTATGATATGAAAATTCCTCAGAAATTCCTAATTTCTCTAGCGGAAGGATTCCATTTCATTGTGTAATGTCAGTAGTGGAAGAGGGAGTTTTTAAATAAGGATCTGAATTGGCAATTTTAAGGTTAAAACTAACAGAGGTTTTTACAAACTTTTCACGTACAACCTGAGAATCGTGTATCAAACACTCGTTACAGGCGCTCGGTTTGAAGATGATAAAAAATGTAAAGACGATTCTTTTTAAGCCTCGGCTATATTGGTGGAAATTGGACAGCTGTGTAATCGGACTCCAGGGTGTAGTTACAAGCGTAGAAGCGGGATCATTTCCATTCCAGGAAACGAGGTTATAGTCTGAAATATAGATGAACTAGTAGCAAGTCATTATGTGTTCTTAACTACAGCTCTGTGGTATTTCAACTGCATCCGTTTAAGAATAATTCAAGAATATTCTTAATATCCCCATTATCTTTATCTAATATATAAAATCGAAAGTGTGTGTATGTATGTATGTATGTTTGTTCCTTATACAAATCTACATTTCTTTACCAATTTACACAACATTTTGCACACATACCCAGTTAAGCCCGGGAAGTATAACTGTCAACATTAAAATTGAAACAAATCAGTCCTTCCCTTGAAAATTATATAATTTCTGGGAATATTATGCAAACAAAATGAAATCCCATTCAGTTGTCAAGACAACAGTTTATTGTTTACACAGTTCATATAGGGCTCTGGACATTACATAACATTGGACTTTAACGAATTCTGATGCTAACGTTTTGTAAAAATAATTCTTGAAGAATAAAATCCACGAGAATAAAGCACATTGTAATGCAGTCACATAACTTTCTCTACCCTCGACACAAGAAATATTTTCTCAATTCACATTTTGATGTAGAATAAGAGGTCGTAATGCAGGGATAACTTAAGTGTGTGAGTATGCTATATCAGAAGTAGGTAAACAATCCTTTCCGCTTATACGTTATCCATAGCTGTATGCTTTGTATTAGTTGAGAAATAAGGCCCTAAGCATGGGATGGAACATTTTGAGTCCTATGCTCGCAGTATTTTATGTCCCGGGTTTTAGGGGAGGAAAGTGTGAAAGTGATACTGCATTTCTCTTATTTCAGAACCGAAACGGTTGTATGGTAACATGAGAATGAGAAATAAAATTTTCCGTCAAGTCAATACAATCTTATTTAATTTATGTTTCTTCTTATTTCAAATCCTCCCAAGCATGATGTGTAGAAGCAACGGAATGCAGCTTTCGACATCCTCTATGAGCCATAAAAAGCTATATCTAGCGTTTTCTGATGGAATAGTTTGGGTGTGATAAATCTTTTTCTTAATTTCAAGTTTTACATACATATTATATAAGCACCTAGAGTTTCAAAATCGAAAGTCCTCCAAAAGTTAATTTCAAATTACAAAATACAAAGCCCGGGCGACGCCGGGCCTTTTCAGCTAGTCCTCAATAAAGTAATATATTCCCTGAACTTCCCCATTTGGGGGAAACTGTTAATAGTATGCTTTAATCGTATGAATGCCCTTAACCCTCAAAGTACAATTGGGATCAATATGACCCCAACAGAAAATTTATAATAAGAATCTCCGATGTTAAAACTGTAATTTTCAAATTGTATCGTTGCTCTTCAATTTGAATCATGAGTCTGAGTGCATCCCGATTCAGATCTCTTACATCAGAAAAATCTGAAGAGGTACCGGGATCTAACTCAGACCTGTCGATTTCCACGAGAAAACGCAGGTGGTCATTAACGTAGCCTACTTTGCCTTCCATTCCCAATTTTCAGGCATCATGCAAAACTTAATTTCGAAATTTCCTTGTCATTTGAAAGCTATTAATATTTGATCAAAAAGATAAGCAATATAATATTGCTTTTCCCTTAAATTGAGATATTACAGGATAGAGTTGTTTGCCTTAATTAGAAACATAAGAACGTAAAAGAAATTCCCGCAAACATTTCAATTTAATGTAAGATAAATTACGAAATAAGGTACTGAAGAATAAAATAGAATATTTTATGTTAATAGTAACAGATTAAACAACTTAATGGGACACTGGATTTCCGTAAGCCTCTAATCATGTAGTGTACTGTTTTCTTCGCAGTCCGGCAGAAGTTCATAGAAACTGAGGCTCGCGAGCATTTATTCAAAGGTTTGGCCACAGTATAGTATAACAGTAGCGAAGCTCTAATGAAAGGAAAATGCATCCTTTTGACAGATCGGTGCGACATTAGCACCCCAAGCGGCCGGCAAGATTGAACTAGCAAACAGCCATTTTTAGCATTGGAAAGATACGAATATATGGCTGTATTTCTTCTTATTTTTAAAATTACTAGAACGAGATTATTACCGGAAAGGCATACTGGTGAACTCACCAAATCATAGACTTTATGGTAATATAAAGAAGTTGTAGTTTCAAGATCGATGACATTGTATATCTTATAAAGTATCAGACCGGTTTCCCGATGTGGTCTAGTTTGGATGCAAGCGTGATAATCACAAATTGGCAATTTAATTTAACAAATAACTGTTTTTGCTTACCTCTCAGGATCTTTAGGGAACCTGAAGAAAGATGAATCGAGAGATTCCTTTGGTTCCTTTGGCTGTTGGTGCAGTTTATAGCACTACAAGCATTTCCATAAAATATTGTTGACATTTGTCCACTGCCTTCTAGATTGTGCATTTTTCATAAGAAACAATGAAACAGATTGTGTTATCTCTCGCTCACCGCTACGAGAGCTGCAGTCGCGCCGGTTGAAAAAAACTGTATGGAGCTTCGCTACTGTTATACTATACTGTGGTTTGGCGGTTTTAGGCTGTCGGTTGTTGGATTATTGGCGGTTGGTTGTTGTAGGACTATTATAGTATCATGTTTTTCACTTTCTTCTTTCATAATAACGTTAGGTTTTACAAACTAGGTGTAATACCTCTCTATAAAGAAATAAGATAAGATTATTTTTTATAATTACCAAAATTAAAGACATACAGCATGTTGAACGTATTCGTGTGTCAAAGTGTGTTACAATAATTATAAAGTTTTAGTGTTATCCCTTCTTCGCTGGAATGATGTTTCAGCGCAAGCAAGTCTAGATGTAAATTATGTATAAGAACTAGCCAAATTTCTGTAGCTATTAATTTTCGCGCTAATATTTGGTAATATAGTATATTGCGATACATACGGATCGAGGAAAGAGTTTTTTCAATTTTCCGAGATCCGTTATGCGCTAACGGCACGAGTATTGCATGCTATTTTTTGCACGATGATTATTTATATCAATTTAATTATACTAATTGAGATATTACCTGAAAATGTTATGTATATACATTCTTGAAGATAGATGTTTACTTCAGAAAGTGATTCGCATGTGTTTGATGTTATGTGAACCGAATATTTGTCCTGGGGGGCCTTGTCCATTAAGGCTTGTATTATGAGGTAAGTAAATTCTTCCCGCACGGAAACTCTTACCGCACATAGCAACAAGATTGCGTGTGGGAATGTCAATTTACGATCCACGGAAACAATATTCGTAAGTACCACTAATTAGTTAAGTCGTGCAAAAACGTCATTAAATTTATAGTAATTCAAATTATAATGTAAACATTTATGTAATATTTACCTTTTAGCAGAATCTTCTCACTCCATAGAAGTAGGGATGTGCAACTGCAAAGACAAAGAAAAATACTTCTTACTACTAGCTACAAACAACAAGGTATATAAATGAGCACACAGCACAGTCATGATAATACGGACAAGATGGGACCGGACCCTGTCCGGATTACCAAAGTCTGGATTAAACGGGCTATTATTAGAATCAGAAATGATATATGGGTCAGATAATAATATAGGAGAAAAATTCGTCTGGCACTGGGATTTGAAACCAGGACCTTTTAGCTATCCGTGCCAATGCTCTTAACAACTGAGCAACTCCAGAGTTCAATTCACAGCGCCAGATGGAACCTCTCTCCTATGACTAATAATGCCCTTAATGGTCTACCTCACTGACAGACAAGTTATATCATATGCAGTACTGTGAGGAACACTAATTAGTGATTTTGTGACCGGGCTTCCACTTAGTGGAGTTGACGAGTTTATCGATTGTATCTGATAGAATTTATCTGATGTAACTCGTCAACTCGAGTTGGATTTATTAAGACTATTCCATGAATAAAATGTAACGGATTATATAAATAATAATTACTTTCGTGCTTTGTTGTATTAAAATAAAAATAAAAGTTACGAGATCACGGCATACTGTGAATCAACCATCCATGAATCGATTCGAGCTACCTTGTAGCAATCAATGCTACCACCAGTGCATATAAGATATTGTTAACTTCATTCAGGTAAGCTAACAGCAGAACAGAATAAAAGCACAAGAACTGGCTTGCAACGAATCGAAATTGTGTTCTTAATCAATGTATATTTCTATTATTTCAATTTCCAAATAAGTTATGTTGCATAAAATAATCTGATTCCATGCCGCTTAGTGGCAACAGTGACTATCAATCACTGCACACTGATACTTGCGTCTCCAGTAACGACCAGCTGGTTTTACCGCGATAAAATACCCTCCTCGCGATTCATACAAGAATATTGCAAGATAAACAGCCGTGATTGGTCTATATCCGAGGAATTGCTTAACGTTATTGGTCAATATCAAACCCACGGCGTATGAGTTGAATAGTCCTTTTAATTAATATCGTCTACCATTAAAAGTGCTACGAGTACATTCAACTGTCTAAAAATGCTTTAGTACCCATATATATGAAGGACGAGTAACAACCTTGTAGTATGCTTCAATTAATTTAATTCTTTAGAGGAACGAATACTATACTTATAATCTTCTCCAGCTATTTAAAATGTTATCTTGTTTATTTCTTGCATTCTGATAAAATTGTTCAGACGTAGCAATTCAATTACGTATTGTAAGTTTATAAAATAATTATATTAAAGGGAGCTCTTAAAGCTTCTCCGTCTTATAAATATACCAATACACATGAACAAATTATCGATTTATTGGAGTGCCTGTTGATAGTTATAAAAAGGTGGAGATCGATCCAATTAAATTTAACGAAACTTGGAATATTCTGGATGGCTGCTTGTTGCAAGTGGAAGAAGGAATGAAAAGTAAAGAGCAAAGTTCTAGTGATTTTAACCCATCCCTTTCCCCGAAAGCTTAGTTAAGCAATATAGAGAGTGGAGCGACGAAGAGGAGAGTGTTTACTTTTCTGAATGATTTATACCGCGCCCAAGAATTAAAATTTCCTTTTACCAGCCCACGGCACAATGCAGTGAAGAAAAAACACACCACTCTGGGAATTCAATACAAAACGGAATTATATTTGAATCTATAACTTCATCTGAATTTCTGAACATATGGAGTGAGATAGAAAGGATACAGGTACAGAGAGGGCGCAAAATTAACCATGAAAAATCCCGCCTTTTTTTTAGACTGGTGAAATTTATCAAGCAATAAAAATTGCACGTTAATGGAAGAAATCTTTCAGGTTATTAAAAATTACTGCACGTGAACTATCTGCAGTATTATGCCGATTGTCTACAAACAAAAAGCAGTCATAAATTAAAATGTACGTTATTATTGAGATGAAAGTGGTTCAACTATTCGAAAAAAATACTTTTACCTATATTAATGTGTTAAACATTTTAGTAGGCCTCAGGCCTATTATGTAATTTACTTTTGATATTAGATTTTATTATTTAATTCTTTTTTAAGTAATTCAATCATCTGTTGAAAGCCCAACACTTAGTTCATTTTAAAATTGAGGTTATGTTTTTTTTTATAATATCAGTGTTTTTATATTAAAATAATAAACAATTTTACAGAAATTTAAAAATTGTTCAGACCCCCCAGTACTGGAGGGCGCAGATTTGTCAAACTCGCCAAGGGCGCAGAAGGACCTTGCTACGGCCCTGCTTCTGTGTTTCTTATCTTGTATACTTTAATCTAAATTGTTCTTTAAATAAATAAAATGGATACTTTATACCAATAAGTCAAGAATATTTTATTTTATGCCTAGACAGATGCCTGCAGGAATGTTGGATTGGAAATTAATGCAGAATAAACTAAGTATATGGTCATGAAATGTCAAAGAAATGTGTTACAAAACATCAGAATAGCCTGTAAATCGTTCGAGAAATTCAAATATATGGGAGCAATAATATTAAACTCTTATCTCCTCGTCTTCTGTCTAGAAATCTCAAAATAAAAATTCATAAAACTATTATCCTGCCGGTTTTACTATCTGGATGTGAGACATGGTTGCTTACTCTTCGGGAAGAACATGATCTAAGAGTGTTCGAAAACAGGGGGCTTAGGAAAATATTTGGGCCTAAGAGAGAAGAAAATGGGAACTGGAGAAAACTGCTTAACGACGAGCTTCACAACTTGTATTCTTCACGGATATAGTAGGGGTAATTAAATAACGGATGAAATGGGCTGGACATTTTGCACGCATGGGGGAGGAAAGACATATCTCAAAAGTACTGAATGGGACAACCGAAGGGAAAAGACCACTTGGAAGGCCTAGACGTAGGTGGAGGACAATATTAGGATAGATATAAGAGAAAAAGGATTTCAGAGGAATGTTGGGATGGAGTTAGCACAAAATAGGGTTGAATGGCGGACTGAGGTAAGCGCGGCAATGAACCTTCGGGTTCCATAAAATAGATAATATTCCTTTACACCACATCACACTGGCACGCTGCAAACAGAATGAGCCTTGCCGAGATGGCGGATACGCTTCAGGTACTATCGAGATATTATACTCGTAGTGGGGTTCGAGTATTATCGATTTGCTGCAACCTGTTAACATAACAGTTATTAATGTAATTGCAGCGTTATTTATAAAAGGGGAGGAGGGTTGCTGTAATCAATAATGTATCATTTCCATATCAGACAGAGGCATCCACTGCGAGAGGAGTCTAATCAACTTGAAACTTGAAACTAACTACCAGTATATTGCAGAGTTTAGAATCCATCTAATGTTTCAAGAGGACTTCTTGATAGGCAAACAATAGCAATATATATATATATATATATATATATATATATACGAGGGTCATTTCAAAAGTTCTGCACTCTGTAAGATAGAATGGAAGAAAATAATTTATTTTTCAAAATACCTTTACAGGCCTTCAATGCAATCTTCATTCTTATTTATGACAGCTTCCCAACGTTTTGAAAAATTTTGTATTCTGGATAGGGCACCTTGTTGAGCTGTCTGATTGCTCAGGTCACCTCACTGGAAGCTTCATCAATTGTAACAAAACATTTTCTACATCTATGGATGGGAAAGTCTTCCCCACCCATCATACAGTCCTGATTTGAGCCCATCAGACTTTGGTTTGTTTCCCAAATTGAAGGAACCACTCCCTGGAAAACATTTTGTTACAATTGATGAAGCTTCCAGTGAGGTGACCCGAGTAATCAGACAGCTCAACAATGAAGGTGCCCTATCCGGAATACAAAATTTGGCAAAACGTTGGGAAGCTGTCATAAATAAGAATGAAGATTATATTGAAGGCTTGTAAAGGTATTTTGTAAAATATATTATTTTCTTCAATTTTATCTTACAGTGTGCAGAACTTTTGAAATGACCCTCATATATATATGATGTGAAGTATTCAAATGACTTTGCGGCTTACATTTTCTCCCTGCCGTGGGTCGCGTTGAGTTAAACACGTATCTAAGGGCCTGTATGACCACTTCTCGATAACATATTTATCTGCCAGGCCGGGACATTATCTGGAGGTTGGCAAAGAATTGCGAACCACGACCTCCCGACAAAATCGACCTAGGAGGTCAACTGCCAGTTAACCTATCGGGAGGATGGAGTGGCTGATTTACTACCAACTTCCAGATAGGAAGACTGGGAGGAGACAAAATGGCTGTCCATTGGAGCTTCGTAGACACCTGAAACAGCCTTATTGTATAAGTTAAACAATAAGGCTGTTTTAGGTTCAAATTTGAATGATATAGAATTGCAGAAAATGATTAATTTAGTTCCAACTATATATTCTCATCTAATTTAATTATACTAGTATTTTGAATGATATAGAATTGCAGAAAATGATTAATTTAGTTCAAACGATATATTCTCATCTAATTTAATTATACTAGTAGAAAAATACATTACTTTCGATTTGTCGCATCTACATTTTTTAAATATTCTTTTTCGTTAAATTATATGTATTAAAAAAATACTTATACTGAAGATATTTCATAGATCCTAGATTATATTACTCACATGATATTAACGTGGAATAATATGCATGAAACGTGGCAGCCATTTTGAAACGATAATTACCCGTAACTGTAACAGTTTGGTTAATTTTGAACTTATACTGTGATAGTATGCAATTGTAGAAATAGTCAATAGAGAGTATGTCAGATTGCAAGACTGTACATCAATTCATTGCTGAGAAAAAAAAATGGAATTCACATATTCCTCACCAGTGAATTTAATCGAAAGCTGTATGTCCCCTCTTAATATACTTTGTGGTACAAGGTGGATATTGTTTACTATATTTAAAGTTGGTTTATAACGAGCATAAATTGAATGTTTGGTTATTTCCATTTCTAAATCAACACCAAAGCAAAAATACAGTAATGTGGCCAATAACAAATATATCTAGCGTTCACTTGCATAATTACAGATAATTGAAGCAATATTTTAAAACCTCTAATTAATGACTTTCAATTACATTCTGGGACCTGAATAATTAAAATATAAATGTTAAAAAAAAGCAAACGAAACATAATATTGCCGTATTGATTAAATCATTCGTTTAATTTGTGCATTTTAAATGTCGGCTTCAATAACGTCACAAGTCAAAAAACACAATTGTTCAGTATGAGCAAAAAACACTTTCATATACCTAAACAAATTATTGAATAAATGGATCAAAACCTGAGAATTACAGTATAGTTAGTTGGAGTATTGTATATGATTACTCATAGGGTCTTTTTATTATTTCAGTTAATATACACCCTTTATGATGTAAGGGGAAGAAAAATGTTGCTCTTAAATAACGACATAACTGCTCTCTAGCGGCAATTTTTATTATTACAGAATTGTCATTCTAGCTGGCTGTAGGTCTGAATTTGGCGGTCTTCAAGGTAGTATTAACCCAAAATCGGCAATTTTTTTACTTGTGGCGTTCTTGAAGCCGACGTGCGTTAAATAAGTTGAGTGCTGCACGAAAACTGGATGAGCATTAATTGAAGACTTCCTGGAATAAGGACATAGCTACCATTTTTGTTGGGTTGCACAAAAATGTAGGCTACCTGTTTCATTACGGTAAGTTACATAATTATTATTGGACGGAGGTTTCAATTAGCAAAGTGAACTATTAATTTTATTATAATATATTCAAAGTAACGAATGGGATGTACTGTACAAGGCATAGGCGTACCGAGGGGGGGTTCAAACCCCCCCCCCCATTGATTAAAAAAAGGAAAATTGTATAATTTTTTAAAGTCTGCCCATAAATTACTTAATACAAGTATAAAGCGTGGGAAGCTTAAAACTCGTTATTTTGCGTCTTAATTTTTAAAATTTTCCGGGGGAGGACCCCGGAAGCTTAAAACTCGTTATTTTGTGTCTTGATTTTTTAAATTTTCCGGGGGTGGACCCCCGGAAGCTTAAAACTCGTTATTTTGCATCTTAATTTTTAACATTTTTCGGGGGAGGACCCCCGGACCCCCCTCTCCCTGGATGTAATAACCCCCCCATATGGTCGGCCTGGTTACGCCTATGGTACAAGGTTATCTCTGTAAATTTATTTCAAGTCAAGTAAAAATTTTTAAAAATGTTTTCCTATATCAAAGCGTTCGGCATTGAAATGTTGGCACCTTTTTATGGGTATATTACTTACAATCCAGATAAAACCTGATTAAAAACTACAACATAAAGAAGGAAAAGAAGAATTACAAGAAAAGAAAAATACAGACTAATTTGAAACAGAATACGAGTATTAGACACTCAGACTGACTTGACTTACTGTGGATCTTTAGTAATCGTATTTGGAAGGACACGGTCTCAAATCTTGCGGAAGGTTAATCTGTGTATGGGTTGAACTCTAGGGAATTCTACCTTATTAGGATTTTTTAAGTGTTTGGTTCAAATTGGTTGGTTGGTATAAGGCTATTTAACAACGGGGATGCACTGCAATTTAGGCCTGTAACCGTCGCCATAGGCGTAACCAGGCCGACCATATGGGGGGGTTATAAGGGAATACCCCCCAGGGAGAGGGGGGTCCGGGGGTCCTCCCCCGGAAAATTTAAAAAATTAAGATGCAAAATAACGAGTTTTAAGCTTCCGGGGCCCTCCCCCGAAAAATTTTTAAAATTAAGACGCAAAATAACAAGTTTTAAGCTTCCGGGGGTTCCCCGGAAAATTTAAAAAATTAAGACTCAAAATAACGAGTTTTAAGCTTCCGGGGGTTCCCCCGGAAAATTTTTAAAATTAAGACGCAAAAAAACGAGTTTTAAGCTTCCCACGCTTTATACTTGTATTAAATAATTTATGGGCAGACTTAAAAAAAATTATACAATTTTCCTTTTTTTAATCAATGGGGGGGGGGTTCAAACCCCTCCCCCTCGGTACGCCTATGACCGTCGCCGGTGTGCCGGAATTTTGTCCCGCAGGAGTTATTTTAAATCTACAACATGGGCCTCTAAAGTATGTGAACATGGATGGAGATCAGTCCGTAATGGCGATGTGTTGCAAAGAACAAAATTAGCTTGAAAAGCCCAAGTTTCCGGGCGGGTAGATTAGTAGATATATTGACAAACAAAGTTCACTAACAAATGTCATGATGTCACGCTGGAGATCCATTCGTTATAGAAGACAAAATCGCGAAACAAGCCGTACTTTATAGTGTCAACAGGGAAGAAATACTTGGTTTGGCCTGGCATAATCTAAGAGCATCACGGAAAATTAAAGACGGTGAGTGGGAGAGAATATTTCCTCTCTGCGTTGGGGGAAACATTTTTGGAAGATTGTGGAATCATTGAAACACCGAGACAACGGCAATTTTCTGAGCATTTTAATGCATCTTGCAGAGGGCATCTGGTGACAGATAATCTCTTGATTAACTGTAGATTTTTTTAAGGGATGAGGAAATTTATGTTCACAGTGAGAAAGCTTAGGATGGAACTGGCCGAAGGGTCGATCAATAGTATAAGCAGGGTTACCTGTATTGCTGTAAATTGGGTGGTATGCTTAATATTTGTTAATTGGATAGTTCTCTTTGAGTAATCACGGGTTTTTGTGGTGTTGGTTGGTTGGTTTGGTCGTGTGTAAAAGGTTTATTTGTGTGTTTATTGGTTTTCTGATTCCGCTTGTGCACAGTTATAGCACGGACAATCTAATGGCTCGTGCAAAGAATAATTTATAAATTTATTATACTCTTATTCCAATGTAAGCATTTCATTCATTTATTCATTCATAAAATGCAATTTATGTTATCCCGGATCATAGGCGTAACCAGGCCGACCATATGAGGGGGGTTATAACATCCGCGGGGTCTGGGGGGTATGGAATACCCCCTAGGGAGAGGGGGGTCCGGGGGTCCTCCCACGGAAAATTTTAAAAATTAAAATGCAAAATAACGAGTTTTAAGCTTCCGGGGGTCCGCCCCCGGAAAATTTTAAAATTTAAGACGCAAAATAACGAGTTTTAAGCTTCCCACACTTTATACTTGTATTAAGTCATTTATGGGCAGACTTTAAAAAATTATACAATTTTCCTTTTTTTAATCAATGGGAGGGGGGGTTCAAACCCCCAAAAACCCCCCCTCGGTACGCCTATGTCCCGGATAGAGTCCGATTGGTTGAGAATTTTCAATACACTTGTCCCTCTTCTACTGGCAACTGCTTGTAAAAATCAATTGTAATGTTAAATTAAAATAAATAGTAATAAAACACATTATAAATACAAAATAGTAAGAGAAATAATTAGAATACATAAAGTACAGATAAATGGTCAGTTCTTCAGCCTCATACTGGAAGTTGTTGATAAAGAAACATATTCATGAGCAGGTTAAAACTAATTTCTAATTTACAGGATCAAAGTGTTGACTGACTAATTTTGAACAATCACTTCTATGAGTTACCAGGGAACATTATCTAACAACGGACGGTGTCAAACAAATCATTTACATAATGAGCCAATCGACTGTCAAATATTGTGGTGGCATAACTTTGAAAAGGGGGGGTGACAAAGCAGCTCCTGGCGCATTACTGTCACGTGATTGCATGCAATTTGCATTCAGCATTGAGCAAGCCCCGTTTCCCTCAGGAAATGTCACCTGCTGGGCTCCGAGCATGGACCTCCTGCAAACGGACTGCTAAATTAAATTCGTGTTGTGCGACAGTGAAAATTATCCACCACATCTACTCTTATACAATTCAACGGCCCTAAATCGCGGGTATGCTCGGCGATGTTCGTCTCTGGCAGTGTAAACTTTCACGAAGAGTAACTTACAAAATTAGGAAAACCGTTTCTTTATTATATAAAGCCTATGTGAAATGAACACAATGAACAAATATTCTAATTTTATTTTTACTTACAATTTTCATAGCTCTGAACCACAAACATTTTTAATAAACTACCAGTGTAAATTTCTTAAAAATCCTGGAGTCAATTAATAATGGCGGGTGAAACCGCGGGCACATGCTGTAAAATATTGATGGTTTAACTCTTAAAATATCGCTGGTAATAAAAACCCAAACAAACCATTCCTTCCCTTGAAACATTATATAATTTCTGAAAATTACACTGAATTGATCAAATAAAATTCACATCGTATTCATCTGTCAACAAACAGTTGAGAAACAATACGTATTATGTGTTCACAGTTAGCTTTGAAACTGCATAATCGAATCTGAGACCGTTTTTACAGGCGGCGTTTTCTAATCTTGGAATGTACTCTGAAGCCGGAATTTTAGCTGTTTCATTAATTATTAATGGCTTAGTTTATGAATGATTCGCGTGCAAGTGTTAATAAATATAATGCTTTAATTTTTTTATTTTTAAATTAATTGTCGTGGGCGAAGCCACGGGCACCTAATAGTGTTTAAACAAACTAGCAAATATTAAAACGATCAATTAGGTTTTAAAAATGTACACAGAAGAAGCAGAATGTCAGAACTTGAACTAGCTTTTACGATAATATTTTTTATAAATATTTTATTAAATTTCTAACATAGATGATCAGCGGAGGCGGTAGTGACGTGGAGGTCTCGTGGTCAAATCATCGAGGCGATCAACGGATTAGAATTTTACTTAACCTTTATTTCATAATTGGTACGCACGAGGAAATAATATGATTAATAATCTATAGGCCTATAATATTTGAGCTGGTATTTTCGTGTAGACTGTATTCAATTGTGAAATTAATTCAAGGTGGCCTTGCTTGGGTCCAGAGCAAACTGGGTAAGAAGAACCAAAGAACTAGGGGGAATATTTTATACACAAATTATCCAAACAAATATCTCCTCTTAGGCAGAAAATGAAATTCATGGACACAACTATAGATAGACCTAATAACCTCGATTAATTCAATTTTGCCTAAATGTGGTAAAAACACTACTTAAAACCCTCAATTGTATTTTTGAAACAGTTCTTTTGGTAATGTGTATCTAAACTTCATAAAATTTATATACTTAGTAGAAATAGGACATACACAATCACAGTGTACAATCAAACGATCCATTGGCTGTTTGGGTTTCCATAGCAATTACTTTTTCAGCTGACGCCCCCCTTCGAATATCATGAAATCCTCACGCCCCCTTTGATAGTGATGGGGAGAAGAAGACCTAAAAACGTGACTGCCAGTACTTTTGTGCTTTAAAAGATCCATTTAATACTTGTAAAAATCGAATTAAAAGTGCTCACCTATTTTATTATTCTTATTTATCCTGTGATGCTTTTGCTGTCACACACGCATATAAAACACGAAAACGCATATCTAATTATTGTGAATCTTATTTTGAGTCTCAGTAGAGTTCATAAAAAAAAGTTAAATGTAGAAACACAAATGTCCAATGTAGAGTTAAAAACTGAATATTAGTGAGATGATTGGCACTGTTTTGCTTTCACCAGCTCTGAGATATTGGGTTTTAGGTTTTATGTAGATCACTCGTATCTCATATTTGGATTTCCATTTATAAACGTGTTGAGGACAAGATATTACTATTTAATATGACAGGGAAAATACTGTTACAATTTATAAGATTACAAAATGTAAATTAACACTGTTCTGTTATTCTTGTTAATTACGGTATTTGTTTGGTTAAAGTTAACCGATTAAAAATTCTTGACGACCAACAAGACAACACTAAATCAAAATACGAACTTCAAATTGTCTTAACCTCCCTAAGATGAGCCTCGCGCGACAACAGAGAAGATAAATTTGTGTTATCTATCACATAGCTTAGAGCAGCACCACGCAAATATTAAGCGGATGTAATCTCGTGAACAAAGATGGGATGTGTGAATGTTCTGTTGCTTTTACAAGCTAAACTCTTTCAAATGTACATTAAAAACTGTTGTCTACTGCCCACACAAGTGGTATCATACTGAGCTGACAGCCAAAAGGTATTTTTAAAAAAGTCGTCGAATGCTGACACTTTTTTCAATACTGAGTTGGCTCTGACATCCGAAGCCGACACACGAGTGATGAGGTCGCCGTTTTATACCAACACCTGTAATTCACTGCTCACTGCGATCGACATTTAAACACCTGACTTGAATCTCTCACCACATCAATTATGACAACCTGTCCTAAACAAATATTTGACTTTTGTATACCACCACCATAGGAAAACATTACATAGTTTACCCTGATGATGGATCCCAGGAATTCGATTATTATTCCATCACGAAAGTAATTATGCTACAGGATGTTTAGAAAAAGTAAGCGTTAATACTAGTACGTAAATAATGAAGTTGTATCAAAGGAATGCAGAGATTTTTAAACAAGTAGCAATTTGTTTATTTCGTTGAAAAGTTTTAAATGAGTACTACATGAATACTGTTATATACAGAAGGTATATTACATTGAAATAATTTGGCCTACATACAGTAAGAGGAGTTCTTTGCCAGTGCATTTTGTGAAATGATGAAATATTTTAAGAATCTCTTATATTAGGGTCCAATTACGAGTATGAATTAAGGTTAAGTATCAAACTTTAGACCTTGGTTCTTCCGCAAGCTCTGCTTAATGAATCGTACTGGAGCTCAAATCGGAGATAAGAGTACAAAAATAACATATTTCCTCCATACCATAATTGCAATTATCACTGATTAAACGAAAGCATTCTGGCACATTGTTATACCAGTTTACCTGATTTTATTAATATTGTATTTCTTTTTACATGGGATCTAACACATATAACTACATATTTATTATGTCCATGCCTCCTCTTGCTCATAATGTAGTTTATACATTCCTAGTAGCTGTATTCAATTATTACTTCCTCTGCCCGTACCATAGGTACTATAGGTAGAGGAAGTATTGTTTTCGACCCTAAAATTCGAAGTTGAGTTTTTAGCATATATACAAGTTTCCAGGCCCCCTGAATCCAAAAATACTATTTTTGGAAACATGTCTGTGTGTGTGTGTCTGTGTGTGTGTCTGTCTGTCTGTGTGGAAGTTTGTGAACAGGCTAGCTCCGAAACGGGGAATCGTATGAAAACAAAATTTCGTATTTGGGTCAGGTACCTTCTGAAGATGTGATTCGGAGATTGGCGACAAATTTCTCTTATTTTTAAGGGGACTTTACATGAAGAAATTTTCGTTTTTCGCGATTTTCTCGAAAACGGCTCTAACGATTTTCTTTAAGATTTGCACATGTGTTCCTTTTACTGAGAGGTAAAACTTTTATTTGAAACTTTTTTTTCGAAAAAATTCTCTGAAGGGTAGTTACAAGCCACCCACTGTTCACCCACTGTTTGTAGAAATTTTTTCTTGCGTGATGAACAACTGAATACGCGCTCTTTCACGGCCTCTTATTCTATATAAGAATGTGAAGTGAGAAAGATGTATTGTTGGCCAGGTATAGAGTAAAGAAGTATCTGAGGGAAATATTCGATAAATTTCGGAAATTATTCTTTACGGCGGAAAGTTCAATAAACGTCTGCAGTCACTTGTTCTTTTTTTTTAAGTTTGTTATATAGCCTGCGCTTTTAGTCGCATCATTGAAAGAAGAGGTATTTATAGGATAATTAGCGTAAAATTGTGTCTTGCGATTCTGTAAAAGGATATGTGAATACTGCTAACTTTTATTTGGGCAGAGGAAGTTATGTGACTTTCACATCAGATTTTTTTTATCAAAGAAGCTACGGCCTAAAAGTAAGAAGAAGTTTCAGTGATTATTTAAGTAGCCACAGGTATGAAATCGTTCTATTGTTCAGTCTTTGCGCATTTACATAAACAACAAGTGCACGTAAGTGGGATAAAATGACACTTAAACTGCATTGGATACTGATTCGAGAGCTAAATAGACTCCTTAAATAGAATATACTGAAGTTACAGAAGTTACTTTCCAGAAAATAGGTCGGCGCTGCTTTTGTGCTTTGAAACATGGTAGCTGGAAAGATTAATCTTCTCGTAGACTTGTTTTACTTAGTTTATTTGTGCGAGTAAACAAATTGAACTTCTAAGAACAGAGATATATTATTTTTCTGGCAGTTGAAAGATCGTCTTTGAGCTCTTTCAGCCATTTTGCAGCGTATAGACTCATATTGAAAAATGATCAGTTACATCTCAAACTACATAGAATTAATAACTATAAAACATAACCGTACCGTTACCTTAAAAGTTTGCTTTTGTTGAAAGGAAGTGGTGAATATTAACAAGCCCACAATTTCAAATTTTGAACCTTATATATATACATATATTATTGAATTTCCAGAAAAGAAAAAAGAACCCTATTGTGCATTAGCATTATATATATACATATATTTAGGCTATATATACACATATATACATATATATATATATTATATGCCCATTATTTCATACATTTTAAGCCTAATTGCTGACATGAATTTTGAAAGAAAATTAGAAAAAAATCCTCTGATACCGGCACTCAAACACGGGACCTCGAGTTGTCCCTACTGATTCAATGACTAATAGCCAACATAAAAACTAAAAATAAAAAATAAATAAACTATGGCACTGATTTCCGGAAAAACAATAATAGAATTACACCTCTACAAACAGTATTATAGTCACAAAGTAGAAAAGAAAAATAGACAAGATGAAATCATGCTAGAACTAAGCCAATAATAACTTTAAATTTGAGAGCAAGTGAACACTTCACTTTCCACTTATTTTCATGGTCCTTTGTTACTTCAACAATAATGAACTAGATATACACGTAACCATCATGATAATTGTTTTCCTTGCAGTCCATCATGGTTTTATAAGTTTGTGTGAAAAAATACACTTTCAATGGGACTATTAGCTCTAGTCAAACTCTTGCTGTATACTGCACTAATAAGGTCATATATAATTTATGGATGTGAAGTTTGGGCTACGGCTCATTCAAGACACTTGAAACGTTTAGACGGCATACAACGTGCAGTCTGTAGAACTATTACGGGAGCTGACTATTACATACGTAATACTCAACTTTACAGTGATCTCGACATCGAGTTATTGAGTGTCTACTTGCAGCGCATCAGATCCAGATACCTTGAGTCCTTAAAATGTCATTCTAATCCCTTACTAAGGGAAATACAATATGTGACTTGTAGAAATACATAAAAACTATTCTACACTCATTAACCGGCCTCTACTTCTAGTAGACAAGCTGTGAATAACTGTTACATTTTTACTACTTTTTCAAATGTGTATTGTATTATGTCACTGTAAAGGCATGGGTCCAGTTGGCGACCTGGTACTTAAATATATTTAACTATCACCACCAAAAAAAAAAAAATCGCTCTAGTTCTTACGTAGGCTACTAACAGTATAATAAGGGATTATTTGAAGTTTTTATTGTGCTTATCTTTCAGTTTACTCTTGAAAATCTATTCGAAGTTTGGAATGTTTGCTTGTAGGTTATGTCATAGGTGTTTCTTTTATGTTCGCATAACATGAAACTAAATCAATAGTATGTTTGCCAGAGGTCAGTGCTATCTAATAGGCTACTGTAACTCCTCAGTAAGTAACATCAAGGTCACATTATTTAAATATAACAGTTTTCTAATTTCGGGCCGACAAATATGCCTTATTTTAATTAAAGCATCACTGATTTCAGGTAATAGAGTCTTAATTATCGGTATTGAAAAGCTACTGCATTGTTTTTCATTAGCTCTATATGTAGTTTCACCTAGAAACTAGCGAAGGAATAAAACTTTCAAATTTCTATTAATAGCTGATGTCAAATTTTTATTGGGAGCGAACCATTTTATACTACCAGATTTGGCATGTATAATGCTATATTGTTACCCCAGTATATTAAAATATCTGCGTTCACCGTTGGAACAGCTAGCGACGGCCGACGACGGCTTTCTGTTCCCCTTCTACTACTCTGAACAATGATAAAATAATGTTGTGCTTCATCCTTTTGTGACAACATATCTATTTGAAACGGGATTTTCCTATTGTCCTTCAATGAAAGCAAAGTTATATTTTATTGTTTATTTATTTATTTTATTTATTGTGTGAAACACAAGAGGGATAGGTCAAATGATTACCCGAATGAGCACTATGTAGTGAGAAAAAAAAGTATGAGGGTCGTCCACAAAGTAAAGAACGATTTGGCATAACTAAATAATGAGATATATCAACACAAATCTTTATTTACAAAAATACAGTACCTTACTCTGTTTCTCAACATATCACCATTGTTGTCAAGGCATTTATGTAATGTGGCAACAGTTTTTCAATGATGATGTTATACTCTTCTACCGCCAAAGACCTGTGCTAGGATGTCACTGCCGCTTTGAGGTCTTCATCGGTTGGGAACTCTTTTCCGTCCCAAAAAATCTTTAGTTTCGGAAACAAGTTAAAATCGCTGGGTGCCAGGTCTGGGCTGTAAGGAGGATGTCCAAAAATGTCTCACTTTGAAGTTGTGCGTGTGTTTGAGCAGCCGAATGAGGCAGAGCGTTGTAGAGAGTCAAAACCACATTTTCAGACAATATTCCACGTCTTTTCATCTGGATAGCGCGTCGTAGTCGTTGAAGAATTGCACGCGTTTATTCCTTGTCGTCTTGGGAGAAACTCCAGGCTCAGATCTTCGGCGGTAGAAGAATATAACATCGACAATGAAAAACTGGTTCCATGTTACAATAAATACCTTGACAGCAATGGCTATTACGTTGAGAAATAGAAGTAAGGTACTTTATCTTTGTAAATAAAGATTTGTGTTGATATCTTGCGTTATTACTTAGGTATGTCAAATCGTTCTTTACTTTCTGGACGAACCTTGTACTTATTGCCACATATGACACGAGGATCCAGTTGTCACTCCGAAATCCAAGAAAATCTGTCGCAGTAAACAGAAAAAAAATCAATCAAAGGCCTATTGAAGTTCAAAATTTCAAATTCTTTGGATTTTTTAAATTTTGGATCTTTGAATGTTTTAGTTTTAGAATTTTAGATCTTTAAAAAATCCAAAATTTAAAAAATCCAAAATTTAGTCATTTAAAAGCTTGATTTTTTATTTTTTTATTTTGGATTTTTATATTTTTGGTTCTTTTATTTGTGGATTTTAGATTTTTTATTTTGGATTTTTTTTATTTTTAAAATTTTGGATAAGCCTAATCACTGAGTTCACTGTGTTCTGTGCAGTTCGTTCCGTCACAGCCCCACTAATTTCGTGACGATTTTGAGCGTAACAATAGTTGTGACGATTTTGTCCGTAACGCAAGTTTGGGTTAGCTCTCGATTTACTCTTACCGCGGCTGAAGAAGTTTCACTTCAAAAATATACGATTTTCATCTTTTTCTCAGCATCCAAACCTGTATGTCCCTCCTCCCTTAAGCCATGAACCTTTCCTCATCTGCCTTGCCTTACGTTACAACCCTTGCTATAAAGCAAACGACTAAAAGTTCGCAGCATATTATACCTTCAAAACACGAGTAACATAGTAAACTTGTTCCACTAAAACGTCGCCAGGAGTGGCGGAAAGCGCATCTAAAGGTTGGAGAGAGTTAAGTGCACCTCTTGCAAGTTTCATGACAAGTTCGCCTTCTTCAAAAGGACGTAATTTGGTTACGAGCACACGGAAACCACATTACAGAGGAATTTGTGCATATTAGCCATGTAAATATTTTCAGTCTACCGGTAGTTCAACTTGCAGAATGGTTTCAAAAATATGGCCATGTACGTAGAGAAACAGAGAAAAGGAAGAAAGACAAATAGAGTGACGAGATAGGCTAAAGAACAGATTGATAAATATAGAACCCTGCGGGAACCTCACTCGGATCAACTACTACGAGAGTTCACCTGTACAGGCCCGGATACTTCGGGCAAATGCTTATTTTGTGTTCCGGTTTCCCCCCAAGAGCTTGTATAATTTTATTTTAATTCGCGTTTAATAATAAATACAATTTCTAGTAGCCTAGTAGGAATTGAATAAAAGAAGCAGATGGAAAGCATTGGTAATAACCGCACGCAGCACGACTACCGCCGAAGATGATCGATGTATAATTATCTCACTTTTAATGACGCGATTTACAATGGTTTTATTCAATTTCGTGTTTGTAATATTTTTCATTGTAAACTTCCTCTCAAAGTAAATTCAAGAGCATCTAATATATCGACGAAATCAGGACCTCTCGTTATATTACCTACGAACAATATAACTCGACCATTAAATATAAAATAATGTATTTGGATTGGAGAAAGCTCCTTTTTTTTTTTTTAATATATAAGAAAATTTTATTATACAAATGCATATTTCAATTGTGCTCATAAGTATAATGATTTGTTAACATTAGTGGAACATGAGGAGAGGTCGCAATCCAATGATTGTCCTCAAGTAAAGTAGGTATAGGCTGGAATTAACATAAACAATCGCTGTGACGTTTCCTCTTAAGTCTACGTAAGTGGCGATCAGGTGGTAGATGATGAGTAGGGCCCGGGGGTTTAGCCAATAATTCGTCAAGTTAGTGGTGCACAAGGCATAGGAAGCTTTCTGAGTTAGTAAACAACTCGCGCTGCCTGTGGAATTAGGTGGGGAGAGCAGGCAAGGAATACTGCTGTGAGTGAAGCAGTGTCGGATTTATACTTTTCATAAGTACAGGCCACTTTATTTGCACCGCCCCTTCCTCCTTCCTAGAAGTTCCCACCTATCATAATCACTCATTTGTAGGCCTTTAGTAGGTAATAAACAATTTTAAGTATTTAAACATAGGTTACGTAGGTATTGAAAAATGAAATAAACAAATTAATCAGTCATAAAGTAAAAGTAAGTGAGCGCCCTCTTAAATCTGCCGCCCCTAGGCCGCGGCCTTTAAGGCCTATTGACAAATCCAGGATTGGAGTGAAGTCATACCTTCATACCTCAACTTGGTTTAAATGTTTCCCCGTTATGTCATGCGACGTAGAGAGAAGTTTTTTCCCCAATACAGATCTTGTTTGGAGGAAAATAGAAGATCTTTTTCTTTGAAAACATCAAAATGTATATTTTCATTCACTGCAACAAAGTGTATGCACAGACAATTGCTTTTTCATTTTTACTGTGAATAATGTTACTAAATATTAATGCATAATTATGTTGTGTTCGTTTTACTAGAAAATATATTTTGTTTAGGTGATTTACGATTAAATGTGCAAACTATGCTATGACGCTGTGCCCATCATTTCACTAGACTAGCTACATTGCCTCTACCACATGTCCTTGAACTTGGATGTACGTATTAAGTGCGCCACTGAAGACGAGTCACCCTTTTCTCATGTTTACAAGATAGGTAGCGTAGAGCTATAACCCAGTCACCACTAATCTGATGTAATATTTTTGTGGCTAAACCCCCGGGCCCTAATGATGAGGGATCTCATTAATTAGTTCATTTGGATGATTAGTGAATGTTTTATAAAGTCTTTTGTAGCAGGACTGGATTGTAGCTTCCACTGTGGATAAATGCAGATCGGCATGAAGGTTAGCATTGCGGACATACCAAGGTGCATCCGCGACGAGTCGTAAAACCCGGTTCTGTAGAGTCTGAATTCTGTTGATTTGTGTTTTGGAGGCAGATCCCCATAGAGCACACCCAAAGGACCTTACAGGATGGATTAAAGATATATAAATAAGACTTTTGAATTGAAGCTGCAATGAAGAAGATCCCTTTGATGAGATGTTTAACCCGATGAATTCTGTATCTGAGTAATTGAGTGTATAATTGCTGGATTGTTATTTGTTCTTGGTGTTGGTGGTTTGTTGAATCTTGTGTTGTATTATTTGTCAAAGACTCAGTTCACAATCGCAGCGTTAGCAAAATGAATGATAGCCAGAATGAAGACAAGGCCATGGCCAATGCAAAAAGACAGAAGTTGGATCTTGGTATGGCTTTTGCTAGTCCCAATAAATTCGCAGTTTTAGAGGAGGTGCACGAAGACATTACAGAGGTAAATGTTGCAAATCAGAATAATACTAGCACCAACCAGTCTAACAAGGTTGATAAAACTCCACCTATTTATATATGTAATGTTGTCAACATGAATAAATTTTTAATGGATCTTAAAGAAATTGAACATATAGGCACATTTAAACATATGACTATCGCTAACAATAAAGTTAAACTGAACTGTGAAACAATCGAAGGCTACAGGAATGCCACTTTATATTTACAATCAGAAAATGCAGAATTTTACACTTATCAGATTAAAAGTGAAAGGAATTTCAGGGTTGTGATCAGGGGACTTCATCCCTCATGCGACACAAACTTAATGATGCAAGAACTATCTGATCTGGGATATCAACCAGTTCAGATGTTGCCAGTTTTTCATCCCGTTTCTAAAATTGCACTGCCTCTGTTCTTCCTAGATCTCAAACCAAATGAAATTAATGACCAGATTTATGAACTAAACAGGCTCTATAATGCTGTCATTAAAGTGGAACCTCCCAGGCCTAAACGAACAGTTATTCAGTGTACAAGATGCCAAGCATATGGTCACAGTAAGAATTAGGCCTATTGTCATCGAAACCCACGTTGCGTGAAATGTGAAGGGTCACACCCCACTGACAAATGCACAAAAAACCCAAAATGTCCTCCAATCTGTGTTAACTGTAAGGGACAGCATACAGCAAACATAAAGAACTTCAGAAGAATGGGCAGTCTACTAATACAAACGCAACATTCAAAAGCAAGGATGATCACACAAATAAGCAAATAAATATTGCTGAACCTAACACAGTGGAACATTCTTTTGATAACTACAGTCAGCCTAAGGAAAACATTTCTTATGCGGGTATTACTAGCAAAAACATTTCATCGGCGAATGATCCAACTAATAATTTGATTACAAAACTGCTGGATAGAATTGATTCATTAATAACAAGTATCATGAATTGAAATTGTTTCTTGATTCACACAGTGTCAACATTTTACTTCTTACTGAAACAAAATTGGCTTCTAACATACATTTTGCAATGCCTGGATATGTTATATATAGAGCATATCATCCTAGTGATGAGAGGAAAGGTGGCTCAGCTGTTCTCGTTAAAAACCATATAAATCATGATGGACTTCCACCAATAATTGAAGAGGAATTTCAGATTTCTAGAGTGTTGGTTACTTTAAATGGTGTAAAGTATCAAATAGGCTCATTTTATTCAGCACCTGCTAATAAGATGTCTGTAGTAAATTTTTGGGACATTGCTCACATTATGGGTCATCATTTTCTTCTTGGAGGAGATTTTAATGCAAAACACCCTCGATGGGGTTCAAATAATTAATCCAAGAGGCCAAGTACTTATTTATGCAGCCACTCAACTATTTCTGGAATTCTCCTACCCCGTAGAACCTACATTCTACCCGCCTGCAGGTCAGACACCTGATGTACTGGACTTTTTTATTGGTAAACATATCAATGATATTTGCTCAGCCCCATACGTATATACTCATGAACTCAGTTCAGACCATTATCCAGTATCTATCACTATATCTTCTGATACTGTCTACCAAAATAAATGCAATTCGTTAATTAAATATCCTTTTGACTGGGATTACTATAAAAATACTCTTGATGAAATTACTGATTTAAAAGTTCCCTTAAAATCTCCTCAAGATATTGACAAAGCCGTCAGTATGCTAAGCAGATATATCCATCATGCAGCAAATCTGGCTAGTGCTAAAGTATATCGCCCAAAAAACATGAAATACATTGCATCACCAAGAATTAGACAACTCCTACAAGAAAAGATAAGCTGTCGACGATTATGGGAACGCACTAGCACAGTATAGTATAACAGTAGCGAAGCTCTAATGAAAGGAAAATGCATCCTTTTGACAGATCGGTGCGACACTAGCACCCCAAGCGGCCGGCAAGATTGAACTAGCAAACAGCCATTTTTAGCATTGGAAAGATACGATTATATGGCTGTATTTCTTCTTATTTTTAAAATTACTAGAACGAGATTATTACCGGAAAGGCATACTGGTGAACTCACCAAATCATAGACTTTATGGTAATATAAAGAAGTTGTAGTTTCAAGATCGATGACATTGTATATCTTATAAAGTATCAGACCGGTTTCCCGATGTGGTCTAGTATGGATGCAAGCGTGATAATCACAAATTGGCAATTTAATTTAACAAATAACTGTTTTTGCTTACCTCTCAGGATCTTTAGGGAACCTGAAGAAAGATAAATCGAGAGATTCCTTTGGTTCCTTTGGCTGTTGGTGCAATTTATAGCACCACAAGCATTTCCATAAAATATTGTTGACATTTTTCCACTGCCTTCTAGATTGTGCATTTTTCATAAGAAACAATGTAACAGATTGTGTTATCTCTCGCTCACCGCTACGAGAGCTGCAGTCGCGCCGGTTGAAAAAAACTGTATGGAGCTTCGCTACTGTTATACTATACTGTGGCACTAGAAACCCTCCTTACAAGACAAACTATAATCGGGCATCAAGAAATTTAAGTCAAGCATTTAAGGAAGAAAGGGATAATGCTACAATGCACCAAGAGAAAGCTCCTGCAATTTTATGGAAGTATGAATTATAGCAGAATAAATATAGTTATATAAGCAATCATTAAGTGAAACTATCAGTGGGCTCTAAGTTTGAAATGATTTTTAAAAAATTCAGTAGAATAGTTGGCTTCTACAGTTAATAAATATAATACGTGGATAAAAATCCTCACATTTTACATAAAGCATGAATGCCTAATCTAATAACCAAATGCCTCTGCTTTAAAAACAAAATGTTCGAAGTGACGCATTTATAGGTCAGTAGTAATGAAAAAATTGAAACCAGAAATATCCTTGCCTCTGAAAATTTGTTGAATACACACACATACATCGGCCTAGTACCATACAAGACGTTTATATATATATATATATATATATATATATATATATTTTATATATATATATATATATAAACGTTTATATATATATATATATATTATATATATATATATATATAAACGTCTTGTATGGTACTAGGCCTACATAATTTCACAGTTTACGTGAGCATCCCGGGTCGTCGTGAATTCCCACAACACAAAGCAGTTTTTTTAAAGAAATGAGGTTATGTGAATTACTACAATATTTAAGAAAAGACACGCGTGTGCTTGTCATAATTTATAGGCCTATTCAATTTTTAGAGTTGCTGAAGGAATGCAACAAACGCATACGTCAAACTATACGGTGCAGCAAATTATACCTCTCTTACAAAAAAGAAGAAGAAGAAGACATTGAAGATCAAATTTCTAGAAGAGACTATGATTTATAAACATATATCGCATCGTAAGATTTGACTACAGAAGAAAGTGTCCAACAGAAATAAAATATTAAGAATTCAACATAAATAATACAGTATCTTTTTTAAACGATGTTTTGATCAAGGATTTAATGCCTATATCTCTACATCTATCTTGCTAACTGAATAAGATGCATCGTGATAATTTGGTGATAATCAAAGAACTGATAAAATGAGTGAAAAAACAAATGGGATCTTCTATAATCTTCCCTAGCAATCTTGGTGATCAGAATCCATAGGTGTTCGACAGCTTCCATTCGTGTTCTTCATTAAATATGCTTGTTTTGTTTGTTTTCCAGCATCTTCCGATAGTAAAGTGTAAAGTGATCCCTATACAGGCCATGGAGGCTCAGAGGGTTCCAGGAGTTTGAGGCTCCCAGATTGTTGACATGTAGGTGATAAGGTTGTCAAGCCTTACGCACCGGCCGCCTTTACCCCCAGGATTGCTCCTGGTACTCATTTCTGTTAGAGGCTGAGTCGACCCCAGGGTCATAGTGCCACCAGAAGGATTAGGTCAATTAAGAAATCTCAACGACCTCATCGGGAATCGAACCCGCGACCTTCCGGTTTGTAGCGCAGCGCCTCAACCACTACGCTACGACGTACTCCATCTTCAGATAGGGTGGATTAGAATTTTTCGACTTCTGCCCGCCTACTGTGGTGAAGAATACACACGATATGAGTTACTACGAAGTGTGTAAAACTAGGAGGTGCCCGTGGCTTCGCCACGATAATTCTTTTAAAAATTAAAAATTAAGAGTATAATAATTATTAAAGCATAATATTTATTAACACTTGCACGCGAATCATTCATAAACTAAGCCATTAATAATTAATGAAACAGCTAAAATTCCTGCTTTAGAGTACATTCCACGACATGAAAGCGCCCCCTGGGAAAACTATATCAGAATCGATTATGCAGTTCCAAAGAACCTGTGAACACATAATACGTATTGTTTCTCAACTGTTTATTGACATGAATATGATGTGAATTTTATTTTATCAACTCAGTGTAATTTTCAGAAATTATATAATGTTTCAAGGGAAGGAATGGTTTGTTTGGATTATTATTATCCGCGATATTTCAAGAGATAAAACCATCAATATTTTACAGCTGTTGCCCCCGGCTTCGACCGCCATTATTCATTGACTCCAGGATTTTTAAGAAAATTACACTGGTAGATTATTAAAAATGTTTGTGGTTCAGAGCTATGAAAATTGTAAGTAAAAATAGAATATTTGTTCATTGTGTTCATTTCACTTAGGCCTTATATAATAAAGAAACGGTTTTCCTTCCTAATTTTGTAGTCGCCATGAAAGTTTAGACTGCGAGAGACGAACATCACCGAGTATACCCGATGTCTCACGAAGCGGGCGAGCAAGCACGCTATTTAGGGCCGTTGAATTGTATAAGAGTAGATTATTAAATCTAACAAAATGTTAAATGGTAACACTAACAGAATTTAAAAAGTGCTGAAGTACAATTCACATCTTTGCACTTCATTTGTACAAGATTGTCAGCTTTCATTATTCATGGCATTAAAAGCAGTTTTAAATGCTTTCCAGCAAATAATCTGAAATCCTTGTGACTTTTGTTTAATTTATGGTGGATTAAAGGTAAATTTTGCAAGCGCTAATGCATGACGGTTATTTACTCCTGATTATACGGAATTTATAATATCTAATTACTTGCACAAATAAAATCATACCAAACTCGACGCAAGATTAATACATTAGCCCAGACCACAAAAACCATGGATGGAGATAAGTTCATGTTGCGGTAAATCAAAGGGGAATGTAATTCCCGTAGAGATAGAAGTAAAAAAAAAAATACTCTGCGCTGTGCACTGTTTCTTATTTGACTTAATAATTTAACTGTAGCGTTTATAAAGGCCTTTGCGGAGTCTCGAACCGCATGGCTGCGTATAACATCATAAAGGAAAAGGAGATAGAATAAAAGCTAACTTTGTACTGCAAAGTAAACATTGCTCTCGTATGTGAAGGCACTGGAAGATTCATTCTTTAAACTTTACACATAAAAAAGACATCGCTGATATTGCACGAAAATGACATTATTTATTCCAACAGAACTACTAGATTCTCATGAGCTAAAAAATTGCTTACGCCAAATACTATATTGAAACTAAACCTCGGAAGTTAGTTCTCTGTCTATGAATTATGCATTCAAATAGGTTTCAGAATTTGTAAAATATGCTCTTTGATTAAGCGTGTTCCCTATTAAAGTGTTCCCTATTACAGGCCATGGAGGCCCAGAGGGTTCCAGGAGGTTGAGGCTCCCAGATTTTTAGACATCGGCACATGAAGGTGGTAAGGTTATCAGCCTTACGCACCGGCCGCCTTTACCCCCAGGATTGCTCCTGGTACTCATTTCTGTTAGAGGCTGAGTCGACCCTAGAACCATAGTGCCACCAGAAGGATTAGGCCAATTGAAAAATTCCAACGACCTCATCGGGGATCGAACCCGCGACCTTCCGGTTTGTAGCGCAGCGCCTCAACCACTACGCTACGGCGTACCCCCTCTTTGATTAAGATAATTTTAATAATCTATGAATTACATTACAAAAAATAATAGAAGTTTTATAAATTACATTATAAAACTAAAAAAAAGATCAATGTAACAAATTTCAATAAATTGAAAACCAATAAGCGAAACGTCGCTTTAATATTATACAATCAGTTCCGAAAACATTAGGCTCTGTACTGCCAATTATTGTACAGTCGGTTCTCAAATCATTCACTTAGCCAATTATGCAGTAGCCTACCTATTTGAATTTACAGATATATGCACAATATTTAGAATCTGACGTAAATATACATTTAAAAATCTGACAGTTTAATAAAATATGCACAAATATTTGAATAGCAAATATGAAATATTATCCGAAAAGTAACAAAATATGCAACAGTAGGCCTATACAAATTAAAACAATCAGTTCTCTATTATTTATTTCATGTCATGGACACTTTTTACCACTAGCATGTAATAGAGTGCATTATCAAAAATATTATTTTCTATAAACTTGCGGGCCCTAATAATACTGTATTATAACGTTTTCTCTTTTGTGCATTATTCTTATTTTCATCTTTCCACAGCATTTCGTAATCACCCTGCTTCGTACGACACATTACTTCGCATAAACCTGGACATATGGAATTTTCTCGGTTTTCCAGCCGCTTAAGAAAAGTTGAAACTGTTCGAGCCGTCGGCCGCTGCTTGCTCTGAAGCCATGTTCTGAGTAAAGTGAGCAACGATGGACAACGACTGTCTATTTTATTTAGAGTATTTTTTTCTTCAACTTCTGGAGCTCCTCATTTTCCGCCCCCCACTCGATCTTTTCTCCCACGAAACATAATTACCAGTAAGTTATGTAATCCCAAAAATTAAATCAAACTTATTTTACCTCAAGAGTATGATTTATATGATAACCATAAAAACTCGTATTAACTACAAACCTACATAATTTTGTCATCATCATCTTCTATCAGGGATTAGGCTTCAGCCTGTTCCGGTCCCAAATTTTTCCAGCGCTTTCTAGGCCGTCCTATTGATCTTAGTCCTATTGGTTTATAATTTGATATCTGTTTAGGGATCCTGTTAGATGGCAAGCATTCAATAGGATTTAACCAATTTTCTCTATAGTGCTTTACTTTATCCTGTACTGGTTCAATACCTTATTCTTCTCTGATAGCTTAATTTCTAAGATGGTGTTCTCGTGTGCATACCTTGACCGACCTTAGGAAGCGCATCTCAGCTGCTTGGAGTTTGCTAAAGTCGTTGTTTTTAGCGTCCATGTTTCACTGTCATAAAGCAAGACAGGAAATGACATGATGGAATAAAACCTAAGCTGTGTGTCTTTTCTAGTTTTCCTGTTTAACGTCCTTCGAATAGTTACACAAATAGTTTGAAATATATTAATTTTCTTATTAATATCCTAGACTGTTTCGTAACTGACATCACAACCAAGATAATTAAAATGGGATAAGTTACTTGTTCGATGCTTTTATTTTCTAATATGTAATTTTTTACGTAAATGTAGGCTTTTGGTATTTGTCTTCAAAGGCAATGTGAGCTTGGCGGAAATATAATAAAATAAATGTGTACAGTCGAGTGCAAGAAATCTTTCCGACATAATGCACAGTGGTTTATGTTTGATGGGGAATTCTAAACCAGCTCCACCATGAACACTCCCCACTCTTGCGTCTATCCCTTTTTTGCGATGGAAAAATTACGCAGTAGAGGCTAGGAGTCTTTAGATTCGTTGAGAACATAATAATTTCAAAATCAACCCTAACCTTGCTTCATAAGAGAAATAACTAAATCCTTTGTTCACTTCAAATGACTTTATATAATATAGAACACACTTTTGACATGACGATTTCAAACAACTACAATTAATATTTTTCTTATTCCCCCACTCCTTCGCTCCTGAATCTGAAACCGACAAATGTTCTTATATTTTACAACATATGTAGCCATCATGAGTTCATACAAGATTACAAAACATCGTCCATTGAATTCCTTGCCAACCAATTCACGCAAGTTTTATTTTCAAATATGGAATTTTGAAAGTAATAGGCCTTTGATGGAAGAGTTTTTAATATGCCGATTCAGATGACTTTCGTAAATCATTGGTCCAACACATAGGCTACTAATACCTTTGTCACAGAGACATATTGTTGCATGGAAGAATTATCCGAAAGAAAACTATATTTTTGTATTTTTTGTAGTTTAGTTAAGATTATAGCCTATTTCCAATTTCAAACTGCCATATAAAGACTATTTTTAGTAATAGTCCCTCTAGGAGCAATATAATCATTATTGTTACATTTATATTCTAGCTGTATTAATTATTTTTGTTTCTAGACCAAAAAACAAAATTAAAAAAACTTATTGGAGGAATTTTTAAAAGCATTTGCTATCCTATTTTGGTTTATTCTAAGTATTAAGTCAAGGCCTACCTATAACATCAGAAACTGAACATATAACTTAGTCTAAGGGATTGCGCAATAAAGACTTAAATTTTCATGATAATATTAAATTCAAATAAAAATATCTTTTACTACATAGTAAGTTGCACGGAAATTATTTTTTATAAAAATCATTTAGACCTTAAAAAGACTGAAGAAAATTTTCTTGAAAAATATCTCACTCCAGAAATTCTTGATTTCCACCTCTTAAACAAACAAACGCCAGACATTGAAGCTTTCTTCACGGACTATCAGCCGAGTCGAAGTTTCATAACATTCCAAGCTTTCGGACTGCAGTTCAGAGTCTATCCTCTGGGATAACCCGTGGGCATATCATTAATAGTATTCGCAAAGAAAAATTAAAGTCTTTCAAACATCAGATAATTCATAATTCTGTGACTTGGTTCTAAAAGAGCAAATGTCATAAAACTTGTTTTTGAGATAACTGATTTTAAAGTCTTTGTAGAAGTAACATTTTTGCTGAGAACTTCCGACACTGGCCTCTAAAGGTTTTTGTATTATGTCTATTAATAGCAACATACATTGGCACTTTTATTAAACGAAAGATAAAGACCAGCCGAGCTTAATAATGCATAGATCTCATTTTTGCAAGAAATTGACATTGGCCCTTTTAGAACCAAGCTACAGATTATTATCATGCTCTTTAACATGCTATTTAGGTAAGAAAACTAATATGTTAGTGTACTTACATTGACAACACATGTAGAAGCACAACGCAGCTACACATAATAAACACTATCAATATATAGGCCAATTAATATATGCTAGACATAATATATTGAACACGAAAACAAATACAGATCACACAAAAAAAACAAAGACTCAGCAACACACATATCCACTATACACGGATATTTTCGTAATCAGCACATAGCACTAACGACCAGCACTAAAAGTAATATAGACGTTGGTTTGTGAGTCTAGATCCGCGTGGAGGGACGCGACACGGCTCGGGGAAGAGCCGAGATCTGACTGCCTGCCCCAGACACACCTCCTCCTGATGCTACATCCCGGTCGCATGCGTAAAGAGCACAGTCGGATGCTGCAAACTGCCATCTTACCAGCATCTCAATCTCTTCCCTATGTTTTTTTTCTTTTTACTAAGTTGGAACTAAATTCTGTAAAAATATAACAATTCGGAAAAAGTGAGTAAAAATATCTTGATACCTATGCAGCTTATAAATCAATGATCAATCCAGGGCCATGCATCAACATACTAATTATATTAGTTAATAAACTGCAAACTGCGATCTTACCAGCATCTCAATCTCTCCCCTATATTTTTTTTCCTTTCTTTCTTTTTACTAAGTTGGAACTAAATTCTGTAAAAATTTTACAATCCGAAAAAAGTGAGTAAAAAATAGCTCATAAATCAATGCTCAATCCAGGGCCCTGCATCATAGAACTTGCCAATAATTAGACCTGGGATTTTAAGGCAAATGCTTATTTTGTTCCTTACGAAATAACACGAATTTTTTTTTTAATATGTTGACATTTCATGATATATCACTTATATTTACAGAGTTTTATGGAGCCCTAAAATGCCTATTTGGAGCTTTGGAGCCTATTTTTAATATTTTAGTGCCTAAAATGCCTATTTTGTACATTTAAAACAAAATTCAACTTCTGTAACTTTTACAGTCATTTAATGGGCATCCCTGAATGAAGGACAGAACAGCAGAGTGTGGGTTTTTCACAGATACTTGATTTTTCCAAACAATTGTCGCCAAAGGAATGCTGACTGACGGGGGAGGATTCGCTCAAAACAACAAGTAGCAGGTATATTGTAAGAAGGGACATACTGTGCCATTTTTTCATATAATCCAAAAGTGTTTTTGATAAATGTATTTTTAATTTTGTCTTAATTTTAAAATTATTTCTGTTAAGAAACAAAAAGGTCACGTTACAGTTGAAGAGCATATTTTAGTATTTTAAAGTCTATTTTCTGTCTATTTACACATTTTTAAAGCTTATTTTAAGTGCCTATTTTCTCCTTTAAAAGCCTATTTGCTTGTTTTAAAAGCCTATTTTAGGTTCCTAAAACTAATTTTTTTAGAGCCTAAAATCCCGGTCTACTAATAATATTAGTTAATAAAATCAAGTGAACTGATATAAAAAAAGTTCCAGAATGCTTTTGTTTAAAAAATGATAATTGCAATTATGATATGCAGAAAAAAGGTTATTTTTGTAACCGATTTCTGAGTTAAGTTCTAGATGGATTCATTAAGCAGGGCTTACGGAAGAACAAAGGTCTAGATTTTTTAATCAGATTACGGAAGAACAAAGGTCTAGATTTTTTAATCAGATTAAGATCGTCCAGCATCAGCTGAACTATACAGATTTGTGATATCTTGACAATCGCACACTCACATAAAAATACAGAAAAAAGTCAAATTGGCCGGCTACGCGATTTAAACCAGGGACCTCTAGAATTCGAGTCCAAGACGTTACTATCTCGGCCAGCTCGATCAATTTAACGGTCTATATATTGTTATATTTTGCCACAGCAAAGTGTATTACAACTTCCAAAGCTGTATATGAACACAGTAAAACAATGTTGTCATGATAACTAATTTGCATTTGATAATTTTTATTTTCTAATATATTACCATAAAATTTACACTAAATTTGGCATTACTCCTGTACCGGTCAACCGATTTGGTCCAACTCCAATATGCTTCTTCTCATGGACGTTATAAATGCGTAGGCCTATACGAAGATTTATGAAAATCCGATTCAGCGTATTTGAGTAATTGGGCATATAGACACGAGGGCTGACAGACGGACAGGCATTTTCCCGTCCACTACACAATCTCTATATATATAAAAGGCTTTGTCCTGACTGACTGAATGACAGGAATCAACGTACAGCCTAAACTATAACAGGTAGAGACTTGGAATTTTGACAGTACCTTCGTTTCATAATGTAGGTGCTCACTAAGAAAGGATTTTGAAAAATTCAGATTCTAAATGCCAAAAATTAAATGTTTTTGAAAATACTTAATCCCTTTTTACATAGAATTATCGAATCCGAATCACATTTGACATTAAAACATATTGTTACCAGCGGGTCTCAGATGGCCTTGGAAAAAAAATGAAAGTAGAATAAATTTGACAAATGAGAGAAACAAATGAGAGAACTATCAATATCCACGAAAATAATGCAGTCACATAACTTTCTTTACCCTGGACATAGAGAAAACAATACGAGGTATGGTAATATATATATTATTATATCACAGAATGAAATTCACGAAAATAATGCAGTCACATTACTTCCTCTAGTATGGAAATAGAGATAACAATACGAGGTAAGGTAATATGTTTTGGGAAGAGATGTATGAAAGTGATATTGTATTTCTGTTAATTTCATTCCGAAAACGGTTTTATGGTAACATGACAGTGAGAAACAAAATTTTCAGCCACGATAATACAATTTTATGTTACCGGAATTTCGGTTTCTTCTTATTAGAACCCCTCCCGGGCTTACTGTGTACTGTACAAGCGATGGGATGCAAAATTCTACATATAGCCATAAAAGCTATTTCAAACATTTTCTTAGGGGATAGTTTGAGTGTGATAAGTCGTTCTTTCTACTTCAAATTATAAATACCTATATAAGGACCTAGAATTTATAAATCTAAAGTCCTTCATAAGTTAATTTCCAATTACAAAATAAAAAACCCGGGCGACGCCGGGCCTTTTAAGCTAGTCTCTCATAAAATACCTTACTGGCACTTAATAACAAACTTGTATTCTTAGTACCATCATTTACGAAGCATATTACCATGAATTTGTTTTAAACTTCCAAATAATAACCTAATATCTGTAGAAAATAAATACTGTTGCAATCAAACTCACAATCTGTTCAACATATGCTTGGAAATTTTCTAAGTTTGATTAAAGACCTTCATTATAAAAGGCATCTGACAGAAGAAGCATTTATGAAATATATCTGCTGCACCAATCGCATACGAGAAGGTATACCCACATACGTTGATCAAAATAATTGTCGTTTATTAAGTGCCAGTACGGTACTTTATGAGATTGTGTGTGGGGACGGTAAAATATCTGTCCGTCCGTCTGTCCAACCGTGTGTCTGTACGCGCAAGAACTCAAATACGCTTTATCGGATTTTCATGAAACTTCGAATACGCATTTATAACGTCCATGGGAAAAAGCCTATTGATATTGGACCAAATCGGTTGACCGGTACCGGAGTAATGCCCAATTTAGTGCCTATTTTTTTGGTAATATATTAGAAAGGCGCTTTATCGGATTTTCATGAAACTTGATATACGCATTTATAACGTTCATGGGTAGAAGCCTATTGAATTTGGACCAATTCGGTTGACCGGTACCGAAATAACGAGTACCGGTATATCAATATTAATTTTGTAATGGATATAAAACGCTACAATATTATTCCATGGCTCACAATATATTAAAATAACGTAACAAATTGCCAATCGTTTATTGATATTGTTAGCCTGCATTGATTGATTCGTTTCTTCATAACGATGTCAGTGTAAATAATAATGTAAATAAGAGATTTTTGTTTTTTTTGTTTTTTAAGGAATCGCGCACAATGTGCATTATCTTAACCTAAGACTTAACCGACCCAGTCCTGAACCCGGGAAAGGGATTTTTCACTACTGAAAAATCCCCGACCCGGCCGGGAATCGAACCCGGGCCGCCGGAGTGGAAGGCAGGAACGCTACCGACTCACCCACGGCGACTAAATAAGAGATTTAAAACACAATTAGCCGTTGAACATTGATATTATATTATGCATTCTAAGGAAAAGTATGACTAGCCTACCGATATCTACATCATATTTTAATGTGAGTATTTTTCTTATTCGTTCCTGTGCAGCAATATACAAGGTGCGGCAGAGGAAACGGACGTTTTTCAAATAACTATAACTCAGACGATTTTCAAGTTAAACAAAATTTAATTACACAGAAATGAAGCTTGTATAATGCAGTTTCTGTTGACTATTTCAGATTTACCTCCGAAAAATAAATGCCGTCAAGTGACGCAACAATGGAATTTTTTAACATGCAATCTCATTAATAATAACCTTGACTGTCCGGGTGGCGCCGTGTCATCATGTCTAAAACCGACGTTTCGGCCCTCATGTTGTGGCCTTCTTCTGGGTATATCCAGTAACAGTGTGGTGTGGTGTTGCTAAATTTGGAATCATCGGTCCTTATTTTTTTGAAGAGGACAATACCTCAGTGACAGTGACTTCAGCACGCTACACTGAAATACTCAACAGGTTCCTGCTTCCGGAACTACGCAGACGAAGAGTAAACATGCAGCAAATTTGGTTCCAATAAGATGGTGCCACAGCGCATACTGCGAGAGCATCAATGCAAGTGGTTCGCGACATGTTTCCTCAACATGTGATCTCCCGTTTTGACGACATTGACTTGTCCATATGTGACTATTATTTGTGGGGTTACCTCAAATCAAACGTTTACTTAAACAAACCCCGCAACATCCAAGAACTAAAAGAGTTAATTCGTGCAGAAATCACTAATGTGGAGGAAGAAATGTTGGGAAGAGCAATGCAGAATTTCGAAGTGAGGTTACGAGAGTGTTTACAGAAAGAAGGTCGTCACCTGACGGACGTTATTTATCGGAGGTAATTCTGAAACAGTCAACAGAAACTGCATTATACAAGTTTCATTTCTGTGTAATTAAATTTTGTTTAACTTGAAAATCTTCTGAGTTATGGTTATTTGAAAAACGTCCGTTTCCTCTGCCGCACCCTTTACCTAACGGAATTCCTGACAGATAGATTTCAGATTGACATTTTATTCATTCATAACCTATAAGGCTGCTTTAAACTCGAAACAAATATGTCAGCGAATCGTAGGCCTATTGCATCAATATTATTGCCAGCGCATTTTGTTTTTGGAGTTTAACTCGGAGATCTATTATAAAATTAACTTCTTTTTTGCACGACTTAACTAATTAGTGGTACTTACGAATGTTGTTGCCGTGGATCGTAAGTTGACATTCCAACACGCAATCTTGTTGCTATGTGCGGTAAGAGTTTCCGTGCGGTAAGAATTTACTTACGGCACATCATAATACAAGCCTTTAGGGACAAGGCCCCCCCAGAACAAATATTCGGTTCCCATAACAACAAACACATGCGAATCACTTTCTGAAATAAACATCTATATTCAAGAATGTATATACATAATATTTTCAGGTAATATCACAATTAATGTAATTAAATTGATATAAATAATCATCATGCAAAAAATAGCATGCAATACTCGTGTCGTAAGCGCATAACGGATCTCGGAAAATCGAAAAAACTCGGCTTTTTTTCAAACTCTTCCCTCGATCCGTATGCATCGCTTACGGCACTTGTATCGCAATATACTATTCCGCATGTGCCTATCATAATTGCAATTATCACTTATTAAAAAAATCATTGCGGCACTTTGTTACATAAGTTTACCTGATTTAATTCTTTTTCTAGACACTGTGATGGGGAAAATTCTAAATATAAGAGTCACCATATGGGGGATAAATAAAATCAGGTAAACTGATGTAAAAAAGTGCCAGTATGTTTTTGTTTAATCAGTTATGACTGCAATTATGATATGCAGAATATTGATTTCCAAGTTAAGCTCCAGATTTATTCATTAAGCAGGGCTTACGGAAGAAGAAAGGTCTACCATCTCGGCCACCTGTGTCATTTTAACGGTCTAGTTGGATAAGCGCATGTAAATCAATATGTTTTTTGTCATAGCTACCTGTATTTTAATTTCCAAGGCCTTATAAGATCACAGTAAAACAATAGGCTATGTTGTCAAGATAACTGATTTTCATTTTTTTAATAAATTCTTTCGAATACGTATATTACCATAAAATAGGCACTAAATTGAGTATTACTCCGAAACAGATCAACCGATTTTATCCATTATGAATAGATGTCTTCCCATGGACATTGTAAATGTGTATACCAAGTTTCATAAAAATCCGGTAAAGCGTATTTGAGTTACCGTGTCTTTAAAATATACACTAAATTGGGTTTTACTCCGGTACCGGTTAACAGATTAGGTTCAAATTCAATAGGGCACTTCTCATGGATGTCATAAATGGGTATACCAAGTTTCATGAAAATCCGTTACAGCGTATTTGAGTGATGGCGCCTTTCTATGAGAAAGGCGCCATAATCTATTAAAATAGGCACTAAATTGGGCATTACTCCGGTACCGGTGAACCGATTTGGTTCAATATCAATAGGGTTCTTCCCATCGAAATTATGAATGTTTATACCAAGTTTCATGAAAATCCGAAAAAGCGTACTTGAGTTATGGTGCGTACAGACGCACGGACAGACAGACAGACAGACGCACGGACAGACAGACAGACAGACAGACGGACAGACATTTTTTCGTCCCCCACACAATCTCATAAAGTACCATACTGGCACTTAATAAAGATCCGAGTTCTTCACACCTCCTTGCAATGCTAATTTAGTAGGCGTCTGGACGACATCTTCATTTCCTTCCCCCACGATTACTTTCCTTTTAGTTCACCTTCTCTCTAAGTTGTAGTTATACTGCGCTACTGTTCAAATTGACTGACTCCTACCCAGGGTTGCCAGATCAGAAACGTAGAACAGTCGTACCAATATTCGAAAATAGTCGTATCCTAGTTAAAACTGTCGTATACTTGGTGATTTTTCGGTGTAATGAACTTATTGCGTTATTAATATTAATAATAATAATAATAATAATAACAATAATAATAACAATAATAATAATAACAATAATAACAACAATAATAATAATAACAATAATAACAACAATAATTATTATTAATAATAATAATAAATCGGTATTATACTCCTTACATATATCATGTAATTGTTAATAAATTATCTTATTTGTAAATGATTAGGCGCGTTTCATTATCTTCCTATGTGCTAAATTTGATAAAATACAATAAAATTAAATAGACAGTAATTGCCACAGTGTTGTTATTACTAGCAACATGCTTACAACAAAAACCATGAGAAAACAAAGAGCTGGATACATAGGCCTACCAAAGTTTAAAATTCGTCAGTAGATTGATTAAATACTATATTGCGACACAAGGGCGGAAAGGCACGTTTACGGGTCGAGGAAACAGATTGAAAACCCGAGGCGCAGCCGAGGGTTTATAATTTTTCGAGACCCGTAAATGCCTTTACGGTCCGTGTGTTGCATGCTATTTTTTGCACGACGGTTACTTATATAAATTTAATTATATTAATTGTGATATTACCTGAAAATATTATGTAAATACATTCTTGAAAATAGATGTTTATTTCAGAAAGTGATTCGCATGTGTTTGTTGTTATGGGAACCGAATATTTGTCCTGGGGGCCGTGTCCATAAAGGGTTTGTATTATGAAGTGTATCGTAATGAATTATGACGTGGCGCTTGGACCGTAAGTAATTTAACCTCATCGCAACGCCCTTAGCAACACGATTGTGTGAGAATGTCAACTTACGATCCATGTAAACAAAGTTCGTAAGTACCACTTACTAGCTAAGGAGTGCAAAAAAAATATAAAATGCTATGTTAAAAATAGTTGTATAAATAGGCGTGCGACTCGTGGTTGCGTCGTGTGTCGTACAAATCTACGGAATCGTCGTATGTGTACGACTATAGTCGTACGTATGGCAACCCTGCTCCTACCGATAATAAATACCGGTAACAATGACATTATTCATTTCATTGTTTTGACCTCATGCACGCAATGGCAATTTAATTCCCTAAGTAAACGAGGATGTCATGGAAAAATAAAATGGATTCAAGCAAAATGTTTCACCTTTTTCAATTATTTATAGCATAAAATAAATGAATAATTTAAATTTAGTTTTCCCTACTGGTTATGAATTACAGCTGTAACAGGAAACATCAGTTAAATAAAATTATCCCTTAAAACAATAAACAATTTTAATTTATTTTATATACGGTATATTGTATTACCTGAAAAAAGGAACAAAGGATCCTATAAAACAGAAATAATAATAATGATGCTACAATGGTTCGTATGTATGTACGCTACACGTGCAAAGCATTGAAACAACACAAGGGTCAAATAGATCGCCCATTCTGTTTATTGGATACACCTTTGCAATCAGCTTTCAAGCTAACGAGTGTCATGTGACTAATATTATTAATAGCATAAAAGAATACTCTGCTTCAATTTCAGTGTAACTTTTTTAACTTATAGCACAAATACAAAGGTAATTTTAAGTTGTTACACACACACAGATTTAAACATAGGGGAGCCCGGGTCTAGTTGGCACAAATTTTAAACTTTTATTTTTATGAGCTATAATATAGTTAACATTATTATGTAAATTTATCTATTGAATAGTTTCATTATTCAGGTAGGTTTATAAAATAAAATATAACAATATTTCAAAAGGGTAACTAAGAAATTGCAATTTATTTGAACCTCGACACGTGTGTCAACTTACCCCATCGTCGGGGTATGTTGGCACAAGTTAAACAATAAATTGTTGTAACAAAAATAACACAAAATCTAAACTCAATGAAGCAATAACTCAAAATATAAAAAAGGTAATATCATTTGCATTCAATCTACACAGCCTAAAGTAACAAGTATCACAAACATCACTTAAATATCTTAATCTGACATGTCAGAATTGCAATTCAGACAAATAAAGTTCTATTTGACACCACGTGTGTAATTGGCATATTTATAGCTTCTAAAATACGGATAAACAATTAAATAAACCTCTTGTTGGAAAATGTTAGACATTTTAATGGCAAGGCTAGTTGGCTCAGTGAATCAACTTACCCCGTAATGAATGTGCCAACTTACCCCAACGTATGCCGTTGAAAATATGGTTCGGTTTTGTGCCAGAAAAAAACACCAATTTAAACTTTAAACCGCTCAGACATGTAGTTATACTCACCGACATCACAAAAGCAATTATTTCTTAGGACCGGATGTTGTAAACTTTCATTTTACAGAGGGATAAATATTTACTTGCAGGTACTCTGGGAGTACAAAAGCACACTGCAGGAACAGAAAAGCTCCAAATACAATATAAATTTGTAACAAAGGCTAACGGTAGATGACCAAATAGATATCTAAGTGTCCTTGCACAAAAACGCAGGGTTGCCAAGTTATTAACAGTGTGCCAACTAAACCCTGTAGCCAACTAGACCCGAGCTCCTACAGTCAAACATTATTTTAATTTAAACAAAATGTTAATAAAATAAATATGAATTCAGTGGGAAGAGAATATTAAGTAGGCCTATAAGGGGAGAATTTTTACCGTGGTGAACGTTACCGTTGTAAATAACTAGTAAGAGCCCGCGGCTTTGCCCACGATAATGAAATTAAAAATTAAAAATTAAGAGTATAATAATTATTAAAGCATTATCCTTAATAACACTTGCACGCGAATCATTCATAAAGTAAACCATTAATAATTAATGAAACAGGTAAATTTCCGGCTTCAGAGTACATTCCACGATTAGAAAGCGCCCCCTGGGAAAACGATATCAGATTCGATTATGCAGTTCCAAAGGAACCTTTGAACACATAATGCGTATTGTTTCTCAACTGTTTGTTGACAGATGAATATGATGTGAATTTTATTTGATCAATTCAGTGTAATTTTCAGAAATTATATAATTTTTCAAGGGAAGGAATGGTTTGTTTGGATTTTTATTGTCCTCCATACTTCCTTGGTTAAACTATCAATAATATTATAGCTGGTCCCCGCGGCTTCGCCCGCCATTATTAATTGACTGCAGGATTTTTAAGAAATCTGCATTGGCAGCTTATTAAAAATGTTTGTGGTTCAGAGCTATGAAAATTGTAAGTAAAAATAAAATTAGGATATTTGTTCATTGTGTTCATTCCACTTAGGCCTTATATAATAAAGAAACGGTTTTCCTAATTTTGTATTCTTCGTGAAAGTTTAGACTGCGAGAGACGAACATCGCCGAGTATACCCGATGTTCACGAAGTAAGCGAGGGAGCGAGCACGCTATTTAGGACCGTTGAATTGTATAACAGTAGATTATTTTAATTCAGTTAACCTGTAGGGATTTTGTTTTTCTTTTGTCAGAAGGATTTTGTTTTTCTTCTGTTTTTTGCTTTTGTCAGGAGGATTTAGACATTAATAGAAATGGAATTTGGTATAGATTAATTAAATTTCTCAAGTGTTAAGAAATGGGGACTATATTCGGTAATTATATAGGAGGATTACAGAATTTACCAAGCTGATCAACTTCATAACAATACTCTCCTTATATCCCGCAATCACAAAGTCTGGTTTTTATAAAACTTATTGACAGAGCGAAATGAGGTCTTGTTTTTAACGTTCGGCATTTCGTCTGTTGGTTTGTAAGTTTGTTTGTTACGCAATCACGACCAAACGCGTTGTGCGATTTTCTGAAAATTTGGCCTTTTGTTCCTTGAAGTAATTGAAAACGACGTAGCCAATGTGTGAGGACTTTTTTTTTTAATTCCATTTCTAGGTGGGGCCATTTCAATAGTTCAGTTTCATGTAATGTTCAGCTTCTTTCAACGATTCTAACGAAACCGGTTAATGCTATATAAGACTGAGAATTAATTCCACTCTCGAGTGTGAAATTTTCTACATCTATGTTCCAGAAGGTTTTTGCCGGAATTTCTTATATTTACTGCCATTTCTGCGTAAAATACTTTCTCTGTTCATTAATGCCCGGTTTCTACAAACTTGTGAATTACCTATGGGTAAATTATCCATGGATAAATAAGTCCCATTTCAACGACAATGATATAATGAGCAAGGCCTTGGAGTTGTGCAGTTAATTTAATTCAGAAGGCTTTGATTCTCATTGTTATTGATCCTACAAGAGGTTAAATTTTATCCAGCCATCCACGAAAGGATAAATTAACCCAACGATTTACCCTTGGAAAGATCTAGCCCAAGTTTGTAGGAACATTTCTTCTGTCATTTTCATATTTACTCAGAGGACATTTATTTAGAAACTCGCCACAAGTGTAAGTGATTGCTATCTTTAAATTATTTGTGTTTGTGTGGTGTTATTCTTGTGTAAATTCTGTCCATTGGGCAATTTACCCATAGGTAATTCGCGCGAGTTTATAGAAACCGGCCATAATCATGTACATAAGCCCATTAACAAAAATCGGGTAGCTGAAATAGCTTATTAGCTACAAAATCTCATTAAAGGATATATAGTATTACCATGGTTTACACATTTCTTTTCCTCCGCTCCTGAAAATTAAATTACCACGTATTAGCAATAATCACCTGACGAGATTAGATTTCCATTTGCACAACATTTTAATACGAGGGGGATGGAAATAATTACATATTCACTGGAAATTAGCGGAATCTACCTGCCAGACCGGTCCATTGTCAACACCTTTCGCTCCTTTTTAATTTCGCTCATCAGAACGCACAATGCTTAAAAGAGGAAATATTTTTAAAATGATTGAGGAAAATGTTATAGTAATGAAATATTAGTCTTTGGTAAATCTAGATAACCAGAATATGTTATTACTAGGGCCCGGGGGTTTAGCCACAAAAACATTACATCAGGTTAGTGGTGACTGGGATATAGCCGTATGTAAACACGAGGGAAGGGGTGACTCGCTTTCAGTGGCGCACTTTAATACGAACATTCAAGTTCAAGGGCAGTGCAGCTAGTCTAGTGAAATGATAGACACAGCGTCATAGAATAGTTTGCACATTTAATCGTAAATCACAGAAACACAATATATTTTCTAGTAAAACGAACATAAATATACACAACCAATGCTTTAATATTTGTTAACAATATTCACAGTGAAAATTAAAAGGCAATTTATATGTCTGTGCATACACTTTGTTGCAGTGAATGGCAATATACATTTTGAAGTTTTCAAAAGAAAAATATCTTCTATTTTCCTCCAAAGAAGATCTTTAATGGTAAAAACTTCTCTCTACGTTTCATGACGTGACGGGGGGATGAAATATTAGTGTTTCCCTTGTGTTGGTACACATCGGTATTCTGTAGAACCTTCCAGTGCACCTCGAAAGGTAAGAACAGTAGAAAAATCCTGCATTTTTCTGGAGAATTTTTATTTTTATTTCTGCTGCACCTGTAGAAGTATTCCATCTTCAGGTTGACTCTTACCTATGAATAATTCCTCCACGAGTCTGATCGCTTGTGCCATTTACATATTTTGTCTCTCTAGAAGAGTGATACATCTAGACAGTTGCCGAAATTATTTGCAATGAACTTGATATTATTTAGTAGCTTTTCTAAACAAAAGGCTAAACATTTTCTGGAGCAGCACCCCCACTCATTTTAGCTATGATCCGCCACTGGTTGTCAAGAACGCACAACACACAACGACGTCAACAGAAGACTAAACTGCCACATGCAGTGCAAGTTGTTGACTAACTCAGAAATCTTCCTATGCCTTGTGCACCACTAACTTGACGAATTATTGGCTAAACCCCCGGGCCCTAGTTATTACACAAACACAGAACTGCAGCTTGAAAACAGCCATTTCATAAAATATGGGAATTTTTCCCTCAAAGAGAGAAGTTATAAAATTATTGTAATTGGGTGGTCAAAAATAAGTTTAAAACCTCAAATTATCTGAATTTTAAGGATTTAGGTGTATTTGAAGTGGTTTCATGTGTAAAATCTGTCGATTTACTTATTTATTGCGTTGAGTTACTTTTTTTTGCCATTTTTAGCATGATTTTAACACTCTTTAAAACCAAGTAGTCAAGAGTAATCTGCTATGTCCATTTTCATTTGAGAAAATATACATCTTAAGGTACAATTTGATATAAGATTAACTTCAAAAAATATGTGTGGTTAATTACTATGTAAAATAACAAACAAGGGAATTTTTGTCTCACCCGTAACAGTGATAGTTTTGTTAAATTATTATTGATGAGTTAAATAAATGTTCCCACAGCCTGGAAACAGTTTATAATTTGTATTAAATCCCTCATACCTTCATTAATAACAACATTAAGACCCTAGGTATTCATAGTCGGCGACTTAAGAACCTACTTTATAAAGCTGAACTTATTTGACAAGTCGACTTATATGTTTTTCGTATTCATAGTCGTCTTTCAAGTCGTACTTTATTAAGTCTGACTTCATAAAGCTCTACTTGTTCTACCTATTAAAGTCGAACTCAATAATATGAAAAATCATGCGTTCACTGCCGTAACAATTGAATTAGCCAATCGTGTTTTTAAGATTTTTTCAGATTTTATGTAAAGCAAAGCCGTCTGAGTACGTATTTCGCTGTTGTGATGTAAAACATACAGACGACGCTGTTCATTGTAAACAAAGGATTCAATTCATCCAGTCATATTATGCAGCGTGTAAGTAAACTAATTAATAGTTTTTTGAGAATATTCTGCGTATATATTAGCTTGGAGATCGTTCAGAATTAATACCGGTACGCTTATGTATTTATCTCGATATTAATTATTGTTTTAGAGAGATTCAAAAGAGCTAAACTAAGTTTCTTTGCAATATTCTGTGTATATATTAGCTTGGACATTGTTTTGAATTAAGACCGGTACGCTTATGTATTTATTTCGATATTAAATGAGTTCTAGAAAGATTGAATACAGCTTAGGAAGCTTTGGGCCGATATGAAATACCATCAGAGAGAAATACCGATGAAAGATAGGCGATTGATATTTCCAAAATTGTGTCTTCTTGAAACAAAATCTCTTTTTAAATTCATTGTCACTGTAGAATTTGAATAGATTCATCATGTTTCGCAAATAACGCTTTGGGGAACGAGTTTATTCTAATACCTCGCCAAGATCCTCAAAATCACTGTCCATGGTTCTGGCTTAAACTGAAATAAGTCAGGGGGACCCTTGACTTGATAAAGTACGACTTATTTCGACAAATAAGTCGTACTTTAGTGACTATGAATACCAATAAGCTCGACTTTGTCAAGTCTGACTTTATAAAGTAACTACGTCATAAGTCCGACTTTTTTTGTGTCAGAAACTCAACTTAAGACGAGATTAAAGTTCGACTTGGATATAAGTACGACTTATTGCGACTATGAATACCGGCCTTACAGTAATAATTAAATTAAGTAATTTTTAAAAAATGCGCGAGACTCAATTTTACACACATTATGCAAACCCATGCCGGACTGCAAAGAAAACAACACAATGATTGGCACGTAATTTATTTATTTTATCTTATTTTGTAAATATACATGAAATTTAGATTTCCCTTCCTACTTCTTTATTATCGTTTTACTGTAAAATTAAGACAAGCTGAGGGACCCACAGGATACATAAGCAATTTGCGGGTTAACATCTACATTTTCCTTCATTTCTGATATATTATGCACGTTCTATCCAAGTCATATTTCTGATGGAAACAAAATGCCGCCCGGGCCTTACAGGACAGCGACTGGTCGGGAGAGAGATCTTTGTTTAACAGATTTGTACAATGCTGAGGAGGAAAACTTAAAGAAAAAATTACATCAGACGAGCAATCTAAAGATTTGATAAATAGATTTTTATGAATAACCGTTGCAGTAAAGTTAGTTAGTTAGTTAGTTAGTTTGTTTATTTTCTTACACAGTACAGTGTTTAAGTAAAGAGATTACGAAAGCTTTAAATAACGATAATATAATACCATATTATACAATGGTAATGGCAGAAGCAAGTCCTGGTGTGACAGATGAGAGAGGTATGTTGGGAAGAGAAGACGAAAGTAGGGAGGGATGGAAGAGAGAGGGAGTCGCAGGGGGAGGAAGGGAGAGAAGTCAGAGACAGTGGGGAATAAGAGAAAAGTTGACAATAACAGACAGCAGTGCACCCGAACCAAGGCGAGATGAAATTGGGGTTAAACAGCAGTATTTTAATAAATTGTGCAAATGATAGCCCTGGTACACACGCTGTGCCCTGCCACGTGTCTGGTACAGGTTCTAACTTCTGCTACAGGGAGTTCAAAAACTGAGTACTGCCTAGCATTTGAGAATTACAATACACTTATAACTAGGGATGGGTCGATACCAGATTTTCTCGATACTCGATACTCGATACCGATACATGATTTTTTCCTCGCTACTCGATACTTCGATACTCGATACCTTCAACATTTCCAGTTTCAATAAATAGGTACATTAAAAATTAAAATTTGAGAGAACTGTGTAATACCAACTAAATTAATTAAGTCTGCATATTTAATGAGACAAAATTTAAGATCATCAATAGCCTATAATTATTTGTAAACTCTACAATAAAACTAAATTTAGTTTTTTAAACAGTTCACTTACAAGTTTTTGTTAAAAAATACTAGCATTCTCACTTAATTGCAGAATTGCAGAATTACAAAAGTATCGAAAAAGTATCGAGCGAGTTTTCTGAAGTATCGTTCGATGCCGATACCATGCAAGTATCGAGAGTATCGAGGTATCGAAAGTATCGAGGACCCATCCCTACTTATAACCAAATTATTCTACGCTAAATATTCAGGTTTTAACTATTATCATAACCAAGCACCGAAAATTATTTAAAAACTGTCCAGATAAATGTGTTTCCTACATTTCAGCGCATAAAAGTAAAAAAAAAAAAAAAACTATCTTATCATCATAAAGTAAAAGTAAAGTGATCCCAGATGGTTCCAAGAGGTTGAGACTCCCAGATTTTGGACATTCGGCACGTGAAGTAGGTAAGGTTGTCAGCCTTACGCACCGGCCAACTATACCCCCAGGATTGCTCCTGGTACTAATTTCTGTTAGAGGCTGAGTCAACCTCAGGGCCATAGTGCCACCAGAAGGATTGGGCCAATTGAAAAGCTCCAACGATCTCATCGGGAAACGAACCCGCGACCTTCCAGTTTGTAGCGCAGCGCCTCAACCACTACGCTACGGCGTGCCCCATCTCATCCTCATACTTGCCACAAATAATAATAATAATAATAATAATAATAATAATAATAATAATAATAATGATTGGATGGAGCAGATTCGCAAACATGGCCTTTAGCTATGCTAATTTTAATTAGAATCTCTTAAAATCCAAGCAGTAATGGAATAATCTCTTCGCCAATATTATTTTAATTCCCCATGAATGGACCCTCGTGGTCAACTGTAGTTGTCCTTATTTGGAAATATATATATTGTTGTAGTCCAGTTATTCATTCCATGGCCAGGCGGCTTCAAAGGAAAGAACCATTATGTCCGTGTTTCTTTATGTTAATTCATCTGACTATATCGGTCTTGGTTTCCGCTTTAAAAAACAAAAGCAACGTTGCAATATTCTCTCATTGTTATTACTGACCTTGGCTCTTCCCTCACTTTAATTAATTCACACGTGTTATTGTTTACTGTAACTAGATTTAGATAAAATATTAATGTTAGATTTTAATCAACTATAAATAACCTATTGCATATGTGACCTATGTAAATATGCTTTTATGCTTTTAGGTAGATTTCGAAGAAAAATCTACCTATTGCAATGGATACCATGTCATGATTTTCGAAAAATTCTTTCATATCTGTACGTTTTATGCCTCCCTAAGTATGAAACCACCGCCTGTTCAAAAAAAAAATTGTGATATATATATATATATATATATATATATATATATATATATATATATATATATATATATATATATATATATATATATATATTTATAAATCTTTACACGCTAGCGGCCGTATTTTGAAGATATTTGAACCAAATATTATTATGTTATTTCTAGGCCCAATAGTTCGGACAAGTTCGTTAATGAGCAAAATTGGCCCAAGGGGGTGGTCGCGGGAGGGGGTTGAAATTTTAAAACATTTATATTGCAGCCCCTATGAAATATAGAGGGAAACTTTGTTTGAATAAATTACAGTACTCCCTATGGAGTTCACAGTAACACCAACGATTTTGGGGTTTTGGGGGTACGAGTGGGGGTGGGGGGATGGAAATTCGAAAATTTTGAAACTACGTCTTGTGGGGTATCGTTGAAAAGCTCTTGGTGAGTACTCTACAAATCAATAACTAGTTTCTTGATAGTTCTCATATATGGCGAGATTTGAATGTTTGAAAAAGTGCTCTTTCCTTTTTTTTGCAGTTATTATTGCGGGTTTGTCATGCTAAGGCTAAGGAAGAAGAGTGCTGTGCAGCGACAATAAATTAAACCAAAAGCAGTTCGAAATCTACCTCAGCCTGTAGGCTTGCCTAAAGGGATTTTTTTACTATAATATGCTAACTATATGACACTAAATATTATAATTAAAACTCACCTTAACTCTGATATCTGTAGGCCTATATAATTTCATGGCAATCCCAAAACATTTTTGTAGGTTATTTATCCTTATAACTACAGGACTCTTTTTGAGGGTATAAGGTGGTTATAAAAACTCTTTTACTTCACTTCATTAGATCTTGCAACCTCGCGTTTCATTCCACGCAGAGTAGGCGAGTAGCTGGCACAGCCGTCACAGGACAATCTTAGAGTGTGATTGCCTGAGGTAACTAGCTGATTGGTACGATAAAAATAAAATCAGGTAAACTGATGTAAAAAAGTGCTAGTATGTTTTTGTTTAATCAGTTATGACTGCAATTATGATATGCAGAATATGTTTTTTTTTAAATTGATTTCCAAGTTAAGCTCCAGATTTATTCATTAAGCAGGGCTTACGGAAGAAGAAAGGTCTACCATCTCGGCCACCTGGGTCTAGTTGGATAAGCGCATGTAAAACGATAGTGTTTTTTGTCATAGCTACCTGTATTTTAATTTCCAAGGCCTTATAAGATCACAGTAAAACAATAGGCTATGTTGTCAAGATAACTGATTTTCATTTTTTTTATAAATTCTTTCGAATACGTATATTGCCATAAAATAGGCACTAAATTGAGCATTACTCCGAAACAGATCAACCGATTTTATCCATTATGAATAGACGTCTTCCCAAGAACATTGTAAATATGTATACCAAGTTTCATAAAAATCCGGTAAAGCGTATTTGAGTTACCGCGTCTTTAAAATATACACTAAATTGGGTTTTACTCCGGTACCGGTCAACAGATTAGGTTCAAATTCAATAGGGCACTTCTCATGGACGTCATAAATGGGTATACCAAGTTTCATGGAAATCCGTTACAGCGTATTTGAGTGACGGCGCCTTTCTATGAGAAAGGTGCCATAATCTATTAAAATAGGCACTAAATTGGGCATTACTCCGGTACCGGTGAACCGATTTGGTTCCATATCAATAGGTTCTTCCCATCGACATTATGAATGTTTATTCCAAGTTTCATGAAAATCCGAAAAAGCGTACTTTAGTTATGGTGCGTACAGACACACGGACAGACGGACAGACAGACATTTTTTCGTCCACCACACAATCTCATGAAGTACCATACTTAATAAAGAAAACGGATTGAGGTATCGGCAGACTTCCCCTCCTAACTAAAGGAAGCCGCCTGGCCATGCAATGAAAATAACTGAACTATACCGATAAAACGACACGCTGGTAACAGCGCCGCTATGAGGAAAGAATAAATAACAGCAGGAGGGAATTCAAAATGAAGAGTTAGCCTAGTCCATTAGCAACTTCATGAATATTCATACGACCCCCAGGCGGGAGCGGCTGTGTTTCGTGCATCTTCCTAGGGGTGCCTGCCTTGATTATTGCCTTCCAAATTTCAATTTAAACATACAAAAACTTGCTTTTCTCTGGAATTAATGTGCAAGATCCATATAACGGGACGCTTCAGTTCGAAATTTTACCGCTTGTTATTAAGTGCCAGTATGGTACTTTATGAGATTGTGTGGGGGACGAAAAATGTCTGTCCGTCTGTCTGTCTGTCTGTCCGTCCGTCCGTGTGTCTGTACGCGCTCTAACTCAAATACGCTTTTTCGGATTTTCATGAAACTTGGAAAACACATTTATAATGTCAATGGGAAGAACCCTATTGATATTTAACCAAATCGGTTCACCGGTACCGGAGTAATGCCCAATTCAGTGCCTATTTTAATAGATTATGGCGCCTTTCTAATAGAAAGGCGCCATAATTCAAATACGCTGTATCGGATTTCCATTAAACTTGGTATACGCATTTATGACATCCATGAAAAGTACTCTGTTAAATTTGAACCTAATCTGTTGACCAGTACCGGAGTAAAACCCAATTTAGTGTATATTTAAAAGGCGCAATAGCTCAAATACGCCTTATCGGATATTTATGAAACTTCGTATACGCATTTATACTATCCATGGAAAGACGTATGTTGATGTTCAACCAAATCGGTTGGCCAGTACCGGAATAATGCCCAATTTATTGCCTTTTATGTTAATATATGAGAAGTCGCGATAACTCAAATATGCTTTATTGGATTTTCCTGAAACTTTGTATACCCATTTATAATGTACATGGGAAGACGTCTACCGATATTGGACCAAATCGGTTGTCCGGTACCGGAGTAAAACCCAATTTAGTGTCTATTTTAAAAACGCGGTAACTCAAATACGCTTTACCGGATTTTTATGGAATTTGGTATACACATTTATAGTGTTCATGGGAAGAGGTCTACTGATACTGGATGAAATCGGTTCACCTGTTTCGGAGTAATGCTCAATTTGGTGCCTATTTTATGATAATATACGTATTCGAAAGAATTTATATAAAAAAAAAAGCAAATCATTTATCATGACAACATAGTCAATTGTTTTACTGTGATATTTTACGGCTTTGGAAATTAAAATAGAGATAGCTATGGCCAAAAACACTATTGTTTTACATGCGCTTATAACTTACAACTAAACCGTTAAACTGACCCAGGTGACCGAGATGGTAACGTTTTGGCCTCACGTTATGGAGTTCCATGGTTCAAATCCCGAAACCAGCCAATTTCACTTTCTTTTTCGTATTTTTATGTGAGTGTGCGATTGTCAAGATATCAAAAATCTGTACAGTTCAGCTGATGCTGGAAGATTTTAATCTGATTAAAAAGAAAACTAGACCTTTGTTCTTCCCTAAGCCCTGCTTAATGAATAAATCTGGAGCTTAACTTGTAAATCAATTAAAAAAACATATTCTGCATATCATAATTGCAGTCATAACTGATTAATAAAAACATACTGGCACTTTTTTACATCAGTTTACCTGATTTTATTATCATATGAAAATTTTAGTACTATGCTTTAAATTTAAATGCAAATAATAAAATCTTATGTATATTTACATACTAGCTGGTCCCGCGGCTTCGCCCACGATAATTAATTCGAAGATTAAAAATTAAGAGCAAAATAATTACAACATTATATATATTAACACTTGCACGCGAAATATTCATAGGCCTAAACTAAACGATTAATAATTAATGAAACAGCTAAAACCCCGGCTTCGAATGAATTCCACGATTAGAAAGCGCAGCATGGGAAAAACAACCTCAGATTCGAGTTCCCTGGCCCAGAAAACCCCTGCATAGTGAGATTCGTCCAAATCTAACAAAGTTTATCCATTTAGATCTATATTCATTATCACTCTTCCGTCTAGGTTGAAAATTTCATATGTCTGCGTGCTTTGATATTATAAACAAATGAATGACCAGGGTGGGCTTACAAAATTCAAGCGATCGCGATGCTTTTTTTTTTTCCAAGGTATGACAAAAACAGGCAAAGCCACCTGCAATTGATTTGACAATTGAAATGTATTACTGAAAACTGAAGCTCCGAAAGCGAAAAAATGCACGTTTTCTGCCCATTTTTCATCACTCATAACTAGCGATCGAAAGCTAAAATTAAAAATCGGCTTCGAGATGCATTCGCTCACAGTTCCACTTATCTATGTTTAAAATTTCAGATCTCTGCTTCAGCAGAATTCGCCGGGCATCGCGTACAGACAAACAAACAGACAAACACATCATCTTATTGGAAGATTATGCAACTATGCAAAGAGCTCGATTGAACCATACTCCAGTATATGCGAAGGTAAAAAATCTGTGATGATGTACTACAGATGTATGGTGGACTGTCTACAATATTTAAATACAAATGGAGTTCGCTGCATAACAAACGCCCATTCAATATTTCTTCTTCCTTTGGAAGTACGCCAAACAAAGGTTACAGTCTATGGCTCTCCACTCCTTCTGTACAGATAATCTATTATATGGCTGTATTGAAATATCACACAGTTCCAAAACTTATCGATTTATTTTGCGGGAGGTTAAAGCCCCATGACAATCGACAAAACATAAATCCGCAACTCTATACTGCAAGTTCTATTGAAAAGAGAAATGAAAAACGAACCCTCACAAGCGAAATAAATAAAATATATACATCCTCTTCACCAACAATAGCGTTTTTCTCTACATTTGGTCCGGAAAAGTATTGTCTGGTCGGGTTAGAAACTTGCTTCCCAATGTAGTAAGTAACACCAGAGAGCACTAAGAAAGTTTCAGAACAGAATAAAAACAGTCAATTATATCTATATCTCGATGTTGGAGATAAAAAAAAAAGTGCTGAGCAGTTTATGAGAATATGAACTTACTAATGGTTATAAAAAATTATGAAACCAGTCATTTACTATTCTGATTAACTTCGGAATATGCTTCAGAGATAATAATCTTTTACGAGGCGCGTCCACAAAAAAAGTTTCCCTGGGGCCGTTTACAGAAACAAAACACAATTTCATGGACATATATATTCCAACAAATACAGCAAGTGTTCAGCTATTTTTCAACATATTTGCCACCGGAATTGAAACATTTGTCATACCGTGGAACCAACTTTTGAACACCTGTGTCGTACAAGTCTGCCGCCAGGGATTTGAACCATTGTGTTGCAAACATCTCTTCTCTGTTATTCTCTGTCATTCCCTGTAATTTCTTGATGTGTAGGAAAAGATGGAAATCACTGGGAGCGAGGTCCGGGCTGTAGGGTGAATGTTTAAACACCTCCCAGTCGAACTTCTGCAGAAGACTTGCTGGGAGGTGTTTAAAAATCCACCCTGCAGCCTGGATCTCGCTCCCATTGATTTCTATATTTTCCTACACCTCAAGAAATGACAGAGAATGACAAAGAGGTGGACACGGTTGCCACATAATGGTTCAAATCCCAGGCGGCAGACTTCTCCGTTGGTCGTCTGGTCCCACGTTGGTCCCACGGAATAAAAATGGCTCAATTCCGGTGGCGAACGTTGAAAAATAGCTGAACACTTGCTGTATCTGTTTTAATAAACATTTCCAAGAGATTGTGTTTTGTTTCTGTAAACGGCGCCAGGGAAACTTTCTTTATGGACGGCCGTCGTACATTAGTTTAGCACCAGCATACTGAATATCGCGGGTTTTATTACGAGCGAAACAGAATCTCTTCTTGCGCTGGAAAATTTAATGACTAGGACAATCGGTCTTTTGTTTTCCATTGGTTTGGATGGTAGTCGCGGTTGTCATGATGATGGGTCTATCCAACTGTACTGTCATTTCAAACATACTCAAGGCGAATAACGTCCTATACCTTCATACAATATTGTCTTTATATTAAAAACAGTGGTTATGTAAACTGATCATGAACAATACCGTAAACATTGTTCCCTAGAACAGCACATAATGTGCCAGTAGGTTTGCATAATCCTAAAAAGAATAAAATAGGCCTATAATATTATTCCAGATTTATTTTATGGTCTTCTAGACTAAGACTGCGTACTTTAATTTCATTCTTATAAGAAAATGGTTTTCTTCTATCAAAAATATGTTTCATCGTATAATAACGCTAAAACATTCTAGTAATTAAATAAAAATGAACTGTTCGACTGAGATCTTCAAGATATTCAATATTAACGTCAGGAGAAATAATTCCTTTCTTGGAATTTCTAAAATGTCTAGAGGAATTTAAAATTATCTTCCTCGCGGCGAGAATGAAATAATAATGGAGTAACAACAAATCTCAATAATAAATTATAGGCCTACCAAGGAATCCGGTATTAAAGATAATGCAATTATTGTGAACTATTAAAAGTACTGGACCATATTAATGTTTCTCGTTTTATTTTATTTTACGGGATATTTTATAATCCACGAATATTTTCGTTATCGCCATTGGATGCTAACAAAAGGAAAATACTTTATCACAGAATTTTTAATCGTATCTCGTATAATATTCTTCATATACAAAGGATATGCAGTTAGCTCCTGACGATTGGGAATTATACCTAGAAACTAATGGCAGGTAATGCCACAAAATCAGTTTTCTCACAAAAAAACAGCTTAGAAAATAACTTACAAACTGTATGATCTGCAATGATTTTAAACTATTTATTACTTTATCTTCACCATAGGCATTATATAGAGAGGAAGATTGTAAGATTTGAGGCTTTCTCGGCGTTGATTACTAATGGTGGTTTCACGGGCTATAAGCCGAGTAAAAGGATGTATTGCATCCAAGCTTTCGGTCGCTGACATCTCTTCCCCCTTTTCTACACTCATTTCCCTGAGGAAGGCCGCAGAGATGTCAGCGACCGAAAGCTTGGATGCAATATATCCTTTTACTCGGCTTATAGCCCGTGAAACCATCATTAGGAAGATTGTGTTTGACCCTGAATACAATTTTCAAAAACATATCAGTGTGTGTATGTGAACAGCAGAGTTACAGGAAGAATTTTTTTATACAAAAAAATTTAGATTTAGATTATATTTTTGGGGGTGAGAAATGAAGATTGGCGACCATTTTCTTTTAGGTCTACATTTCCTGCCACTTGGCACGAAGAAGATGTCATTTTTCATGTTAAAAAAGAAACATCTGAAAATTTTGTTTAAGTTTTGAATATGATTGAATATGATTATTAATTTAAAACCTTTTTTGTAAAGTTTCCACGAAATGTAGTTATAAGAAAATAACCTAGTTTATATTATAGCAATCAAGATAATTATAAATATTGGGCTGCAAAGTAGGCCTATGTGATGCTGAATCTGAATATGCACTCTCCAGAATACAGCCTCCTATTCTATTTAATCAGTACCTGAAATGAGAAAAGTTGCGCATGCTCATTGTGGAGAAAGTTATGCGAATGTAACGCGTAAGATTATTTATTCACGTTACTTTATAAATCTTCATAAAGACAAAATTCAGTGGAGAATCATTTTTACATCCAAATGGAGCTCTTATGTGGTACACCGCCTAACGTAATTTACTCATAAAATAATATGCCACATGAGAAAAGAATATCCTGTACGAGATAATTATTAATTATGAGTGTCTGAAATATAGCGTTGGGTCGAGAATATGCTTCTGCAGACATAAGAATTTACTGTCAAGTTTAATGAGCTAAACATTTCCTCACTCCGGCTTCGTCTCGTAGAATATGACCATTACATGTACAGGCAATGCACCATATTTATTTTAAGTACCATCATTGGACTACTTTACACTACCCAACTCAATTATAGGAATGTAGGTCGTACTTTCCAGTACAGTTCACCTACTCTACTGTCATAAATGGAGAAATTCATAGATTCATAAATTCATAAATTCATAAATTTCATAGAGCGGCAGGTCATATAATTCAATAAATTCGGACCTTATTAAAAATTTAGGTTCATAGCATTAGATTTAGAGTTAAAATAAAAAAGGTAGGTTGCTTTATAAGCCCTTTCATTTTAACTACTACTATTAATTTACTGTCCATATCCCTAGACCAGGGCTTGCCAACATATGGCCAGGGAGCCGAATCCTGTCATCAAACTTCAACTATTTGGGCTGCCTAAAAACTTAAACAAATATAAAGAAATAGCAAAAGATGCGTCTGTAATAGATTTATTTAATTACGAATATTAAACGATGAAATAAAAGCAACGACTAAGAATTTTAAACTAATGGTTCAGAATATTCTATTGACACTTTTACTTTCTCCCATATACGTAGTATAGAGAAAGTATTGTGATCGTGACAAAAAATCGAAGTCGAGATAACACCGGGAGAGCATGTTTCATGAAGCCTAGAAACCGAAAAAAGTATTTTTGGAATGACGTCTGTCCGTCTGTCTGTCTGTCTGTCTGTCTGTCCGTCTGTCCGTCTGTCCGTCTGTCTGTGGACAAGCACAGCGGGTAAACGGCTCGTTGTATTTACTTCATTTTTTGAAATAAGGACTTTTTCGAAATTTTGTCGAACCGCCCAGAAATTTAGCTTTACAACTGAAATATTAAGGGGACTTTTCATGAAAACTTTTTTAAAATTTTTGATTTTTGAAAAAATGGCTCTAACGATTTTAATAAAAATTGAAAATTGGAAACTCTTATCTATGACCAATAAAATGGCTATATCCGTATTTCTGCAAAAATGACTTAAGGGGTACTTTACTCGTATCCATTTTCAATTTTTGTAGATTATATCCATTACTGTAGGCGATACAGGAAAACCTACCACAGTAAAGTTGTAGAGAAATTTAAAATGAACATTTTTTGTTTAACACATTTCTTTATACATTTAATAGATATCAAGATAAAAACGAAATAAGGACGGCTTAAATGCGAATTTCAGAACATACATGTCAATTGAAATATGAATGACATTTTGTTGCCCCTAGCAACAAGAAAACTATAGGCCTAATGTACTTATTGTTGCAAATGCAGTCAGTTTAGCTCAGTCGTAATGAACACGCCAAAACCAATTACAGCGAGGTGGTATAGGCTAACAGGGAAGAGGTCCTGAGTTCAAATCAAACTTCGTGACTGCCCAAATTGACGTGGGTTTTTCATGGTTTCCTCGTTCGCAAAGGCAAACGCCGGGTTTGTAGGACTTGTTTATTTTCCATAACTCATCGCCGCTATGTCAGTGGATATTATAATCGTTTAAACTGAATATTACATAAGAAGACATCACTAAACAATAGATGCAGATGACGCGAATGAGCTGTTACTATAGACTAATGGTTCACGCAAACATACTAAACACGTTATATGACCTACATGCAGTTAAAGCGTGCAATATAACCTAAGTAGTAGCAGTAGTGGCGAAATTCAAATATAAGTCGCTCCTTAAGCTCCGCCCATTCGATATTCACATTTGCATGGACTGTGTGATGTATTTTGTTTCTGAGCGAAGCAGAGTGACCAACTGTCCTTGTATATTGTCGCAAGTGCCTTGTATCCCCCTCTACATATAACTAAATAATGCATAACACTAACCACATAGTTAAAGTGCGCGAAGCGGAGGCGGGAGCCGTAGCGAAGCGCCCTTGCATTTTCGAATAATGTACGATACACTGTTTGTAGGTTTCGAAAATGTGGCATATTATATCTCCCGCGAGGTTTGTCAGCCTGTCACCTCTCGTCTAGCGGTATGACGTCACACCTCCAACGTCCGATCACGAGTTTCTTCATAATACGAGGACAGAAGAATTTGCTAGATCGTGGTACAAAAGAAACTGCATCGGTGAGGGTGGGTTGGGTGGGACCGATTCATCCCAAGGTGCGATTTATATTTGAATTTTCCCGTAGTATTAGTACTAATAATATTACTGCCATAGTTTTACTGCCATTGATTATTATTATTATTATTATTATTATTATAATTATTATTATTATTATTTCACAGTAAAAGCATTGAACATAAAGATCGACCCTGATGCTTTCCGTTCTAGATATTTGTTAGTTTTCATGAAAATGTAATAAGTAAAATTTAATTATCTCTTTAATTTACTTTTCTCTGTGCTAGCCTTTAACACGTATATGGGAGAAAGTTTGTGCAATATATTTTTGCACCATTTATTTAACTAGTGGTAATACTGTGATCTCAACTTACTGGTTTGTGATGACTAAAGGCCGGATTTTCATGCTCTATCAAACTTAAAAGCATGCATGCATTCATGCACTATCGCATCTCCAAATATGCACAATGAAGGGCGAAACATGCACTATCAAAAATCCGCACTGTACTGCAATTTCAATTTCTCTTAAAACAACATACAACAACGAGTTTCTCCAAATTCTTCTCACTTAAACTCGTGCATTTATCAGTTAGGACATTCTTGAACGCAGAAAAGGATCTTTTTATTTCACAAGAAGTAACAGGTGCATACTTAAGGGAAGAAATTTGACTGAGGGTGAGATCGAATTCAATGTCTTTTACATTTTTTCCACATAATACGTCTTTCCCTGTTTTCAGAAGTTTAAGATCAGGATTTGAACTAATACCTTCATAAGTTTTTCCCTAACTGTCACACCCATTTCTCCACAACACGATTCTAAAGATCATTCAACGTCTTCAACAATGGCTAGTGACTGACAAATTCAAGCAATGGACATTCTGTTTAGCAGTTTTCTTTCAACGGAAGGTCGGCGAGTCGGCATTTTCTTATTTAGGGTAAACAGTAGTTTGCACTCTCAAATTGATGCAGGTGGCAGACTCTGTTGCCAAGTCAATCAAATAACAATGATAATACAATACAACGTTTTTACGTTTCACTGAAAAGCCAAGATTTTAGGGAGGCACATTCATAATATGCACAGTTATGCATGGTAACTTGATATTATGCACTGAAACCAGAAAATGAGGGTTTATATGCATTAAAAACGTCTGAATATGCTATATTAAACCAAAAAAATCCAAAACATGCATTATGCATGAATTTTGCCACAAAAAGGCCGAAATATGCAAACATGCACGGAAAAAATATGGTTATTTGGAATCCATAAGTCATGTAATGAGTAACTACAAAGTTTGAGAAGTCTAACCGAAGTATATAAAAACATGCATTTGCATGGAAATCCGGGCTATAGTGATGACTATTCCACTCATACGCCGCGTGTTTGATAATGACCAATAACGTTTAGCAATTCCTCGGATATAGGCCAATCACGATCGTTTATCTTATAAAATGCTTGCTATTAACATGAGGAAGGGATTTTACCTGATAAAATCGTCAGTTCGTTACTGGACACGTAAGCATCAATGTGCTGTGTTTAATACGTCACATGCTGCCATTAAGCAGCATGAAAACATTATTTTATACAACATAACTTGTTTGGAAACTGAAATAATATAGGCCTAAATGGTCACAACATGGTAACTCGAATCAATTCATGGTTGGTTGATTCATAGTATGCCGTGATCTCGCAGCTGTTAGTTTTGTGTTTTTATATAACAAAGCACGAAAGTAATTATTATTTGTATAATCCGTTACATTTGTATTCATGGAATTTTTTTAATACTCGAGTTGACGAGTTTAATCAGATAAATTTGCTCCTGCTGCACAGTCGCGAATCTATCGATAGACTCGTAAACTTTCATAGGATTACCTATGATAAATATATTGGATATAGGTCTGTAGTGAACAAGAGGAAGAAGTTATTTTACTGTTGGTGAGAAGATTTTTGTACTATTGGTATTACTATGATAATCTACAGTTCTCTATTTACACATCTGTGAAGGTAAATGTATTGGGTATAGGTATCTACAGAAAAACAGGAAGAAGTTACTTTACTATTGGTAAAAATATTTTTGTACTGTTGGTATTACTAGCGTGCAGAAGTCCGTAAAAATACGGAAACATTACTGGATAGCATTATTGAGAGAAATAGTGCAACAGAATTTCGTGAAGCAACTTTTTTCTGTGGAAAGGACTTTTTTTTTGCCATGGTACTATAATTTTAATATTTATTTTTGCATGATGTAACTAACTAGCGGTACCTACGAATATTGCTGCCGTGGATCGTAACTTGATATTCCCGCAAGCAATCTGGTTGCTATGAAAACAAAAGAAATCTCCGTGCGGTAAAAATTACCAAAAGCACAAGTGCCGTAAGTAAAATCATCATAATACAAGCCTTTATGGAAAACCAAGGCCCCCTAGTTCGTCGCGACTTTAACAGGACAAATATTCAGTCCCCATAACAAGCAACACATGCGAATCACTTTCTGAAATAGACATCTATCTTCAATAATGTATATACATAATATTTCCAGCTAATATCTCAAGTAATATAATTAAATTGATATAAATAATCATCGTGCAAAAAATAGCATGCAATACTCGTGCCATAAGCACATAACGGATATCGGAAATTGAAAAACTCTTTCCTTGATCCGTATGCACCGCTTACGGCACTTGTATCGCAATGTATACTATATTTTATTATTTATTTTATTGAAATGTTTGTTATATTTCCATCCTGAGTTTGCCTGAATCAAATTCGGAAGTTTAATAAATGTTATTTTACAAGAAAAAATCGTAACTAATGTTTTAATAACTAGAGGCATGCCGGGTTCAACGCATATATTAAGTTCTTAAGGCTCCACTGCAATTATACTCTACCATGAAAGTTTTATACAATTAAAGCGCTCAAAACAAAATGAACTACTAGAAAATAAATGACAAATAAACCTGAAGGGAACTTTCGAGTGCCTCCTTCTCACCCACATTCCTTCTACACGATGGAGCGTTCGTGTAAACAGCGCCAGGTGTCAGTATTCGTTAGTTACTATGGAAACCGTTTGCTCTGAACTTTGCCCTACGTTAAATTTAAAACTTTGTACTCCCACTGAAATGGTAATGTAACACAACCATAATTATTGTAATTGAGACGTAATAGCAGGAGTGGATTTCACCGCTAATTTGATGATTCCCATGGCTGAAGAGCTTCCAGGAATTAATACCATAACCATATATTAACTGATATCAGTTACTTCTGACATCTTCTACTCGCACAAATTATCGCACTATTTTAATTATATATATATATATATATATATATATATAAGGCTTTGTCCTGACTGACTGACAGACTGACAGAGAATCAACGTAGAGCCTAAACTATAATAGATAAAGACTTGGAGTTTTGAAAGATTCGTTTCATAATGTAAGAGCTCACTGAGAAAGGATTTTACAAAATTTTGATTTTAAATGCCAAAAATCTAATGTTTTTCAGAATTCTTAATCCCTTTTTACACAGAATTATCAAATTCAAATCACAGTTCACATGACAACATATTGTTGCCAGTGGTCTCAGATGGGTTTGGAAATAAATGAAATGGGAGTTTGACAACTTAGAGAAGCTATCAATATAATTCATGTTATAAATAAATATTAAATAATGAAATCCACGAAAATAATGCAGTTACATAGCTTTCTCTACCCTGGACATAGAGAAAACAATACGAGGTATGGTAATATGTGTATTATTATATCGCAAGTTTTGGGGAGGGAAGTGTGAAAGTGATGTTGCATTTCTGTTTAATTTCATCCCCAAAACGGTTTTATGGTAACATGAGAGTGAGTAATAAAATATTCCGCAAAGACAATAAAATGTTATGTTACCGGAATTCCTGTTTCTTCTTATTTGAACACCTACCAGGCTTGCTGTGTACAAGCGATGGGATGCAAAAGAGCCATAAAGAGCTAGGCTATACCAAGTGTTTTCAGAGGGAATAGTTTGAGTGTGATAAGTCGTTCTTCCTATTTCAAATTGTAAATACCTATATAATGACCTATAATTTAAAAATCGAAAGTCCTTCATAAGATAATTTCCAATTACAACATAAAAAACCGGGCGACGCCGGGCTTTTTAAGCTAGTAGGCCCAAGTATATAAAAATACCACAAATTAATGAATGAATAAAGTGCTTTTATTGTTAACAAGAAAAACTATCTTTTTACATTATTCGTTGCATGAGCCCTTAGGCTGTCCATGGAAAGCGTATAATTGTTCCACAGTTTAACTTTCAAGCGGAAAATAAGGTAACCAATTAATCAGGGCAGTTTTCAGAGCGGGTTGAGGGGGCTATAGCCCCCTCGAAATATTGAGACATGATAATAGGTTGCACTTAAGACAGTTTAATTGCATCTCCTTACTTAAGAAATGCGAAAGGCTAATCGTATACATATAGAAAATTTAAAAATCATAAGATTTTTACTACGCGCGTCAAGCTAGCTCACTTAGCTATTAACTTCTGAGCAAGCAGCAAAGCGGGCAGTGCTTGAAACGGTGCTTGATAAATTTTCCAATAGTGGGAAAGTAAGAAAACTTTATTTTCAGGCTCCTTGCTTCAATCTGTAGAACCCATTTACTTCTGAATATATAAACATACAATAACAATAAATTTATGGGAAAATAACTTTAAATCTTTGCACGATAATTAAATGAAAACCGTGTATATACAGCCTCATCAGAAGTATCGTACAACATATGCTTTCATTAAATTACTAGCAGGTGCCCGCAGTTTCGCCCGCGATAGGCCTAATTAATTCCAAAATTAAAAATTAAGAGCAAAACAATTAAAACATTATATTTATTAACACTTACACGCAATCATTCCTAAACTAAAGAATTAATTATTATAATGAAACAAATGAATCGATCAGGGTGGGTTTACAAAATTGAAGCGACCGATAATTCCATACGATGTATTGAAAAAAATCGCGATGCTATTATTTTGAAGTTACAAAAAAAAAAACCAAAGCCACCTGCATTGATTTGATAACTAAAATATAATAGCGAAAACTGCTGCTTCGTTAGCTCTAAAAATAACGTTTTCTGCCAATTTTTCACTCATAACTCTAGAACAAAAGTGAAAATTAAAAATCCGGCTTCAAGGTGCATTTGGCCAACCTTCAGTCCATCCATGGTTTAAAATTTCAGATCTCTGCGTGCAGTAGATTTCGCTGGGCATTGCGCACAGACAGAAACACTTACTCGTATTATTATTATAGAAACCAGCTTGATTATTACTTTTCCTTTTCGTAGGGATAATCTTCTGAAGAAAATTAATTTTGTAAAATATAATATTTTATTTTCATCACTAAGATTTACACATTTAAGGAGTGTATCCTATTTAATTTCAGTCTCTCTAAATACGCTATTTAATATAGCGTATTTAGAGAGACTTATAAGTGCTGAGGGCAATGTTTCTTAGCTAAGGTATGAGTTATATTAAGGTCACAGTATTTTTAATACAAAGAATAATAGTGTTAACTTTGATAAAAAAAATTGTGAATATTTCACCCATTATCCCCCTTAATTACATCTAAGCTATTCACAATGGGGCCTAAGTAAAATTGAACGATAAGAGAACTCTACGTGCCTCCCTAAATTAATGTAGTGACAAGAACATTAACATTATCATGTGTAACATGTAACGACCGAAGCAAGCTATATGATGTGTAAAATTATTAGAAAGGTCGAGAAGGTGCGAAGCTTGCAAGGGTGCACCATCTGGTGGAGTTCCGCCCTACAAGGCTTGAAGTATGGGCTCGCTCGAGAAGAGACATGTAAATCGCACCCCAGTCAGGAAATAGTGCATTAAGACGATAAATTTCACCGGCAAACAAAACCATGTTTTATGCATCAACTGTAAAATTTGCTGCACACGCGGGCAGGTCAATGTAGACTCTGCGTGCTAAAGTGCCCCATGGGACTCTCGTAGCTGGAGGCGGCCTTAAATATATTATTTTGTTCACTTCGCGAACAGATCCTAGGGGACGTCATATTCATCCGTCAATCTGACAACTTTAACAGGTATACCTTTCCGAGCCGCTCTCTGCAATAAAATTATACCCAGCAAAATATTGAAACGTGATGGGTAGACGTATTGTCTGTAATAAACAGAATGAATAAATAAATAAATAAATAAATAAATAATGTTTTATTTTGCCTTGTAGAGTTAAGGCCTTAAGGCAAATTGACTCAACTCTATTCATGCAAAACAGGATTCGGAAGAAATGCTTAGAGAAATCTATAAGCTCCAAATAAATGTTATAGCTATATCTATATTAGGAGAGTCCATATCTATATTAGTCATATTGAGAGCTGCATCAACATTATTTAATTTTGATACATATTAATTTAACCAATATTGCATTATCACTTAGAAAGGGCATCCATGAAGACTACTACAGTTATCTGTTTCACTGGTAACGATTATATAATAGTATGACAAATACAGAGAAGACAATTGTTCTAAAAAAATATCACTTATGCAGTAATAATTTCCGATGAAAATAATAGTAATACAATACTGAAATAAAAGTCAGCTGAAGATGAGATATTACTAGTTCCTAATCTCATTAAGTGCAGCGGAACAGTCACTTAGGCAAATATAAATTATACTTATTTTTTATAAACCTCACATTCGAAAATGCACAATCTCAAAGGTCTGAAAGAAATCTGGAAAGTGTCTTCATTTTCTGTTCTGTTATGAAGAAACTGATCAAGTTGAAAATCACACAGTTCAAGTGGTAACTTTTATCGTGATACTCAATGTTCTCTTCCAATGGATCGTCAAGAAGAGACATTTTGTCGTTTAGGTTTACAAAATCAAGAAATCTTGAAGGAAATTCTTAAATAATAATTTCATTATCATCATAGAATAAAACAAATCATTTAATCTATTTCATTCGATAACATCTGACAAGATGGGAAGCGAGATTTTCCCCCTAAGTTTGATCTTAAAAACTTAGTCTACGGTAACGTAAAAGTAAAAAGTAAAGTGTTCCCTGAACATACCATGGAGGCCCAGAAGGTTCCAGGAGGTTGAGGTTTCCAGAGTTTAGATATTCGGCAGTGAAGGTGGCAAGGTTGTAGCCTTATGCACCGGCCACCTTTAGCCCCAGGATTGCTCCTGGTACTCATTTCTGTTAGACGCTTAGTCGATCCCATGGCCATAGTGACACCAGAAAGATTAGGTCATTTGGAAAACTCCAGCGACCTCATCGGGAATCGAACCCGCGACCTTCCGGGTGGTAGCGCAGGGCCTCAACCTCAGTAACAACTCTAAGGGTCGCAGTAACAACTCTAAGGGTCGCAGTAACAACTCTAAGGGTCGCAGTGACAACTCTAAGGGTCGCAGTAACATCTCTAAGGGCCGACAATTGGACAGGTCTGATCAATAAGTTCAAATTCTGTAACTTTTTGTAAACTTATTAATATCTTGCAGAAGGATCAATCTACGTGCTGCGAGTGGATACAATGGAGTAACTATACAGACTGTACATAGTAACCGCAGCATCTGGAGAAGCCACAACACTGACCTTGGTGAACCGAGATCCGTCCGGTCATCTATCTAATTGGATGCTGCTCATCCTCGAACTGGACGGATTGTTTGCAACTACTGTATCACATCCCACAGTTTCATCCGCAAATCCCGCTGCAAAGTTTGATAGTAAATTGAATTCCACCGACTATTCCACTCATATGCCGCGTGTTTGATATTGACCAATAACGTTTAGCAATTCCTCGGATATAGACTAATTATGCTCGTTTATCTTATAAAATGTTTGCTATTAATATGAGGAAGGGATTTTACCTGATAAAATCGTCAGCTCCTTACTGGGCACGCAAGCATCAATGTGCCGTGATTATTAGGCTACGTCACATGTTGTCATTAAGCAGCACGAAAACATAATCCGGGGAGCGCGGGCAAAGAGAGTTAAGTCCACTTTCTCGTTACTGAGAATGAGTGACTTAACACACTATACCAGCCCAACATAGCTTTAGAGATGGATGAATCCATGAGGCACACATCCATAACTACCATACGTTTCTGAATGACTTACTGGACTTAACACAAATGTAAGAGAACATTTTTATTTATAACTCTATGGACACATCTCAATTTTTGAGGATGGTGGACTTAACTCTCTTTGCCGGCGCACCTTATTATTTTATACAACATAACTTGTTTGGAAATTGAAATTATATAAATGTAACTTACATTGATTAAAAACACAATTTCGATTCGGTGCAAGACAGTTCGTTAGCTTACCTGAATTAAGTTAGCTATGGCTTATATGCACAACTGGTAGCACTGGTTACAACATTGTAACTCTAATCGATTCATGGATGGTTTGATTCTTAGTATGCCGTGAACTCGAAGCTGTTAGTTTTGTTTTTATACAACAAAACACGAAAGTAAGTGTTAGGGCCTATTTGTATAATCCGTTAGTTTTTATTCATAGAATAGTCCTAATAAATCCAACTCGAGTCGTCGAGTTTCATCAGATAAACTGCAAGTAAAACATATTGGAATATGATTAATATATTCCATATTATGATATTCAAGACATTATTTAAGTAAATAATAGTAGTGGATCAGGACGCGGTAAAGTGGGCCAACTTGCTTTCATCGTTTCAGGGAGAGGATGAAGGAAAATATGAAATAAAGGCATTTAAACAGTTCTTTCACAGAACAGGGTGCGGTTTTCTAGTTGTAAGATATATTAATATGAGCGAAGCAGTAATTAGCTAAATGTAGGCTACCATAACAAGCTCGGTGTTGGCGAGGCTAAATCCTGTAATCAAATACAGCCCACCTAATGAAATCTGCAACATGTACCTCCCCAGATGTGAAATTGAAACGAGTCTACCCATGGTAATTGAAACAGACCTATTCTCATTAAGGTTCCTCTGGGGAAATAAAATAATGCAATTCGCAGAGACAGGGTGAGTGATTAATGTAATATAGTCATAACACTAATAAGATTCAACTCTGGAATTACAATTCTTTTCACACTGGCCGTGTGTGTAGGCTAAATTGGAAAGGTGAAATCAGACTGAAAAATTCAATACCATAGCCGGGATTTGAACCATGAGTCAGTTGGAGAATTGAATGTTGTACCGGCATGTTGCCGTGGTAGCTCAGTTGGTAAGAGCAGCGGCACGGAGAGCCGAAAATCCTGGTTCAAATCCCGGCTGTGGCATTGACTTTTTCAATCTGACAGTATGTGACTATTACTTATGAGGGAAAAATAAAGTGGTTAGGTCAAACCCCCATACATCAGAAGAACTTAAAGACAATTTCATAAGAGAAATTAATTCCACCTCGAAAACTGAACTTATGCGCCTGAAAGAATATTTCCTAAAAAATGTACCAGTGTTTTGTGAATGCAAAGAGAAGGATATTTTCAACATCTCTTGTAATGAGGTACGTGGTTATTTTCATTGTAATTTTAACTGTAATTGTGAGAACCTGAATCATTTACACCGTTAGCGGCTTTATTTGCGTAGATATTTCACCCGATCCCTCAGGAGTTAGAGTTGTGGCCGCCGCGATGCAGAAACCAGCAAGATTGGCCAAGTCATACGTGAAACGCACTGTATATTATGTATTATGTATTGTAGCATATGGGAGGATAAAAGCTATGGCAGAGTTAAGATACGAAGTTTAATAATAGTGATATACGATTAAATAAAGTTGAGGAACCACAAATAATTAATTCTTCATTACCTTTTTTGTAAACTAAGAAGTGGCCTTGCCATAACGGTAGTCTACATATTATCTGGATGACAGATCTTAGGGAATTTTTTCTATATCTACCTGTTCTATAGGTGGCACTAGTAATGCGTTCGTCGAGAAAATTCTATTTACAGAATTAATACACAATTCGAGGACTCCTAGACAATTGTTTTAATACGAAGATATACACATGCCAATGTATATGTTAAAAAGAAAAATCGTTAAAAAAATCAAACTTAATTTTTGTGTGAAGTATCTTCACGGTATGTGACATGAAGAATTGCGACGACATCCACTTATTTTCATTGCATTTTACTTAAAGAAAATTTCATCACTTCATATTTTTCTAAAAATCGGCTTTAAGATTTTATTTTAATTTTACACACAAACTGCACATATCAAGAACAAAAACTTTTATTTTAATTTTTGTAAAAATTCCCGGAAGGGCAGATATAAGCTATTCAAATAAGCACAAACTTGTTTTTAAGTCCTCAATCGTAAATAATAATAGGGCTTTGAATGAGGCTTTAGACAACTGAATGCACATTTCTACAATATTGCCTCTTATCTATATCAGAATATTTGGGCCAATCATATTTTAAGCAGTTACGTACTTCAATCAAAATTAGAATAGAATATCTTATATAAATTGTTTTCTACAACTACATGAAAAAACAATCTCGCATGATCTCTATGATCAGTAGATACCCCGATCTCGCAGTTTACCCCAATTTTAAATTTAATAAGTATGTAAAACATTTTTTGTAATTTTATTAGCTTTAAGTCATTTATTTTTATGATTATTTATTGTATGTATTTGTGTTTAATATTTTTTGTCTCCTTTTTATAAATTTGTCTTTTCTTTTTCTAGCTCTGTTTAACATTTTTCACTTTTTTATAAGTGTGTCATTCTTTCTCACTTTGTTCTTTGTTTCTCCTCTTTCTCCACTCTGATTGTTCTGAAACTACACCCGAGCACGAGCAGTTTGCTCATTCGGGTGTATTTCTAAATATTTGGTTCTTTTCTTTCTTTTTTATTTCTTAAAAATTATTGTACTTTGAATTTGTAAAGGTTTTTGTTTATTTGTGTATTTTTGTATTTGTATTTGTATTTGTTTAAATATAATAAATAACTATAATAATAATAAAAATAAAAAGAATAATAAAAATAATAATAACATTTACTGCAAATTCCGACAAAACCATTGGGTCACCGTAGTAATATATTGTTGAAAATCATTTAATACATTAAATATTTACTTTATTTAGTTTGTTAGAAATCCAATTACACCATCGTATTATAGATCGACAGATGTTCGCTATTATAAATATCAACTCTGTAATTAATTTTAGGCAATCAGAACGGGATACTGTTTCCACCAAACTAATTAATTTCTATATTGTACTTACGGCAAAAACAAATTTGTTTTATTTAACAGCAACAAGTAATTTGGTATAATGTACTACGGAAGAAGCCAATGCCGTCGTCTTGACAACAGAATAAAAGAGCGGAAATTAGTCTCGCATGCTGTTTTTCTCATATTCGTGAAATGAGAACGTGATTTCCGGTAAAAACTGGATCACACTGAAATTAGACTCAGCATTGTTTACGATAATATTGATTGGAAGATATTAACCACCAAGAAAAATTAATAGTGTAGTTTTTTCAAGAAACGTTAAATGAAATTTGACAGGAAGCTGAAGTTCCATTTATATAAAAACACGACTTCGTTTACATGACGTACTAAACTAAACTAAACTAAACTAAACTCTGTGGCGCATCATCCCCGAAGGGATAAGGCCTAACACCCGACCGCTGCGTCGGCAGATGGCAAGATTGGGGGGCATGTGGTCAGCATGCTGACATCCACGGCCGTTAATGGTGGTTTCTCTATCAAGTAGCTCCTCAATTTGAATCACGAGGCTGAGTGCACCCCTACCAGACCTCCCGATCTCAGAAAAATCCGAAGTACCGGGGATCGAACCCGGGCCGACGGATCTATAATCAGCGACGCTAACCACAAGACCACGCCGGCGGTCACATTTTACATGTAATATTGTAAATTCTAGGAAACAATTATTAAGCATTATTCTTGCATTTATGTATTTACCTGTTTATTGAAGTTACTCTTAAAAAGTTGTTTACACACTGTCAAATATGCTATAGTAATTTGTGATTTAAGTTGTACTATAGGCCTATACTTAAAGGTAATTGGCAACCCCTTAGTTGGGGGAGTTACAGAATAATATTATCCACTTTTCTTCTAGTTTAACCTCACCTGTTGAAGGGACATTTATGCGGCCCAGACCACCCGGGCCTTTCAGGACCGCGACCTGTCGGGGAGGGATTCCCACAATATATGGAACGGGTGATCAGTCCAACGCCGGGGCCACCTCCAAAACAACACGAACAGAAAGGACGAGACACACCAGTCGCGCACACACTCATTCCGCGGAAGATACGAAGATGATAATGACGGTCAGATGAAATCCGGGGACCACAAGAGCCTAAAAGGTACCAGACATTCACCTCATAATTGAGGAAATACCGGCCCCAATCTAGGTATTTTGTCCTGACCAGGAATCTAACCCGGACCCGTTGCTGAGGAGAGTGAATTCTAGTGGGGAAATGTTATTTGAATTTTCTCTCACTGTGAAAATAACTCATAAATTGGTTTAATACCTTTATTCTCGGTTCCCAAATTTTGTGAGTAGGGAAGAAGTTGTCATACCTTTACCATGCAACATTCTGATTTCTCAACAGGTAAAGGAACGCAAAAATAAGTTAATTAATTAATTAACATATCTACTCCGCACATTTTAAAGCGAAACAAACAGCTTTCTACTAGAAACCGGACCGAAAAATAAAAAATTGGCATCAGTTTTGTTCAATATTTTAAATTTGATATAGGCTATACGAATAATTAAAAAAAAATATAATGTAATACTCTTTACATGACTTCCTCTAGCTTCACATTCCCATATACTAAGTGGCTGCATTGCGAGATTGCGCATTCAGTCGCTTCCGCATAACGCGAAACTTCATTATTTGGCAAGCAGGACTTAGGATATACGCCTGAGTTTATGGAAGAGATAAACTGACAACTATTCCTGACAACTATTCCTAAACTGACACCAACAGATAAATGTTTCCAGAGAAAGGTTTAGGTCCTTATTATGCAGTTGGTATAAAACCAAATCACTCGAATCATTTTGGAGAAAATCGCGAAAAACAGACGTCTTCGTACTTCCTTGCATATTACAGAACTAGCATGTGCCCGCGGCTTCGCCCGCGATAATTATTTCAAAAATTAAAAATTAAGAGCATAATAGTAAAATCATTATATTTAATAACACCTAAATCACGTGGACTACATACCACGATTAGATAGCATCATCTGGTAAAAGCGACCTCAGATTCGAGTTTCTTAACCCAGAAAACCTCTGTATAGTGAGATTCGTCCAAATAAAACAACGTTTGACCATATTTAGGGTTTACAACATTCAAGCGATCGCAAAAGTTTTATTTTCAAGGCATGACAAAAATAGCCAAAGCCAACTGTAATTGATTTGACATTGAAATGTATAACTGAAAACTTATAATTTGAAAACGCAAAAAATGCACGTTTTTTGCCCGTTTTTCACTCGTAACTCACGAACGAAAACTAAAATTAAAATTACGGCTTCGAGGTGCATTTTCCGACCCTTCAGCCCACAAATGTTTAAAATTTCAGATCTCTGCGTTCAGTAGATTTCCCTGGACATCGAGGACAGTTCCTTTTATTAATAGATAATATGAATTATAATGATACCTTCTCTAATTTGTCAAACATCCATTTAATTTAATCCAAACCCACCTATACCATTGGCAACAATATGTTCTGTGAATTTGTTTCGATAATTCTATGTAAAAAGGGATTGAGTATTTTCAAAAACATTTAATTTTTGGCATTTAGAATCAGAATTTTTCAAAATCCTTTCTTAGTGAGCACCTACATTATGAAACGAAGGTACTGTCAAAATTCCAAGTCTCTACCTGTTATAGTTTAGGCTCTACGTTGATTCCTGTCAGCCAGGACAAAGCCTTTTATATATATAGAGATTTAAACCAAATAAAATCAGGTAAACTGATGTAACAAAGTGCCAATATGTTTTTGTTTAATCAGTTATGACTGCAATTGTGATATGCAGAATATGTTTTTTTTTTTTTTTAAATTGATTTCCAAGTTAAGCTCCAGATTTATTCATTAAGCAGGGCTTACGGCAGAAGAAAGGTCTACCATCTCGGCCACCTGGGTCATTTTAACGGTCTAGTTGGATAAGCGCATGTAAATCAATATGTTTTTTGTCATAGCTACCTGTATTTTAATTTCCAAGGCCTTATAAGATCACAGTAAAACAATAGGCTATGTTGTCAAGATAACTGATTTTCATTTTTTTTATAAATTCTTTCGAATACGTATATTACCATAAAATAGGCACTAAATTGAGCATTACTCCGAAACAGATCAACCGATTTTATCCATTATGAATAGACGTCTCCCCATGGACATTATAAATGTGTATACCAAGTTTCATAAAAATCCGGTAAAGCGTGTTTGAGTTACCGCGTCTTTAAAATATACACTAAATTGGGTTTTACTCCGGTACTGGTCTACCGATTTGGTCCAATATCAGTAGACGTCTTTCCACGTACACTATAAAAGAGTATACAAAATTTCAAGAAAATCCAATAAAGCATATTTGAGTTATCGCGACTTCTTATATATTAACATAAAAACACTAAATTGGGCATTATTCCGGTACTGGCCAACCGATTTGGTCCAATATCAATAAACGTCTTCCCATGAACATTATAAATGCGTATACGAAGTTTCATAAATATCCGATAAAGCGTATTTGAGTTATTGCGCCTTTAAAGTCGACACTAAATTGGGTTTTACTCCGGTACCGGAGTAGGACAGGTTCAAATTATCAGATTATCAGATTATCAGGTTCAAATTATCAGATTATCAATCAACAGATTAGGTTCAAATTCAATAGGGCACTTCTCATGGACGTCATAAATTGGTATACCAAGTTTCATGGAAATCCGATACAGCGTATTTGAGTGATGGCGCCTTTCTATTAGAAAGGCGCCATAATCTATTAAAATAGGCACTAAACTGGGCATTACTCCGGTACCGGTGAACCGATTTGGTTCAATATCAATAGGGTTCTTCCAATGGACATTATAAATGTGTTTTCCAAGTTTCATGAAAATCCGAAAAAGCGTATTTGAGTTATGGTGCGTACAGACACACGGACAGACGGACAGACGGACAGACGGACAGACAGACGGACAGACATTTTTTCGTCCACCACACAATCTCATAAAGTACCATACTGGCACTTAATAAATGTTTATTTGGGTGAATGCTAATAAATGCTAGTTTATGCTGATGTCAATTTATTTTCGAGCTAAGTTGTTCATACCCAGACAATATACAAAATGAAATGATAACCACTAACATACGAGTATATATTTTGTAACCTGAGACTCAATTTCTCACACAATACTCATTCTCATGCCGGACGTCAAAGAAATCAATTAACAGAATGCTCATGTTCATAGTTCATTTCTTGTATTTTATGGCTAGCTTACATGATGATACGAGGTTTCGTATGTACTTTAATGAAGGTTATTGCGTGAAACTAGCATCTCGTATAATCATATTAAGCACAATAAAACGTAATGTTCATAGATAATACTAGTATTTGCGATATTAAAAAAATAACACCTGATTCCACTACCGACTACACGGGCGCCGATTTACCCATTGTCGCTCGGTGCTAATAGCATGGAACACTCTTATGTACTATATTACACGGCACTGATAAAAGGTGATAAATTTGAACTGTGATATGAAGAAAACACTGCTAGCCTTTGACTATGTATTGTACATAATACAGTGAGTTCCATGCAAGAGTTGGCCAATCATGCGGGTTTCTGCGTCGCGGCGGGCACAGCTCCAACTCCCGAGCGATCGAATGACATATCTACGCAAATAAAGCCGCGAACAGTGAATGGTTCAGGTTCTCACAATTACAGTTGGAATTTCAATGAAAATAACCACGTACCTCATCACAAGAGATTTTGCAAATGTCCTCCTCTTAACATCCACACAACACTGGCATCTTTTAGGAAATTTTCTTTCACGCGCGTAAGTTCAGCTTCCGAGATAGAGTTAATTTCTCTTGTGATATTGTCTTTAAGTTCTTCTAATGTATGGGAAACTGACCTTTACACTTTATTTTTCAAGTTTCCCCATAAATAATAGTCACACACTGTTAAAAGTTCTTAAAGACAATCTCACAAGAGAATTTAACTCTATCTCGGAAGCTGGACTTATGCGCGTGAACGAAAATTTCCTAAAAAGGTGCCAGTGTTGTGTGAATACAAGAGGAGGACATTTCCAACATCTCTTGTGATGAGGTACGTGGTTACTTCCATTGTAATTCCAACTGTAAATGTGAGAACCTGAACCATTACACCGTTCGAGGCTTTATTTGCGTAGATATTTCACCCGATCGCTCGGGAGTTAGAGCAGGGGCCGCCGCGATGCAGAAACCAGCATGATTGGCCAACTCATAACAACAGCGAAAAGGAAAATAGTGATAACTTTTTCCTTGCAATAATAAATAAATAAATTGTATTGATTCAATACGGTCGAACTATAAGTTTCGTAGATAAACCTCGTTGAAAAATAATGTTTTATGAACAGTGATTGTAGTTTAATTACGTGACTTAGTTAAGCCAGGGAACCTTGTTATGATCATTTGCATTATTATTAGTGATGCGAGAGTAGGTCATTGAAATCCACATGGTAATGTTGTTAAGCTCAAACTGATTACATCAATTACATCAAGTGAGAGATTACGTCACATCTCATGATATAGGCTACAAGCTGTTGACGGCAGCACAAGCAAGACAAATTAACTACATGGGATATAAAGACAGCAAGAAAATCTGACTATTATGGATAACACCAAGTGTTCAGATATTTTTCAACATATTCGCCACCGGAATTGAGACATTTTTCATTCTGTGGGACCAACGTTTGAATACCTGTGTCTGAGAAGTCTGCCGCCTGGGATTTGAACCATTGTGTGGCAACCATGTCCGCCTCTTTGTGATTATCTGTCATTTATTGAGGTGTAGGAAAAGATTAAATCAATGGGACGAGATCCGGACTAAAGGATGGATTATTAACCACCTCCCAGCAAGTCACTGCATAAGTTCGAAGCCCGGACCTCGCTCCCAGTGATTTCCATCTCTTCCTACACCTCAAAAAATGACAGAGAATGACAGACAGGCGGAGATGGTTGCCACACAGTGGTTCAAATCCCAGGCGGCAGACTTCTCCGACACAGGTATTCAAAAGTTGGTCCGACGAAATGAATAATGTCTCAATTCCGGTAGCGAATATTTTGAAAAATAACTGAACACTTGCAGTATCTGTTGCAATAAACATTTCCATGAAATTTTGTTTTGTTTATAAATAATAATTTTTCCATTAACTGAATTTTACCGATGTAGCAGTAGAAGTTTAAAAACTGAAGTGTACACAATAATACAACACTGAGGTTCCGAAAAAGGAATGATCGATACGCTCACGACGCTACAACTTAGCAACACCGCCGCTAAAGTACATTGAATACAACCTAAATCATCACTGTTAGAGACTGCATAAGTACAAAAAGTAACAACCGGAACTTTCGCTGGGCAGAACCCCGGAAACAAGGGTCAAGTTCTTTGATTTCTGCTGTAATTAGCAATATATAGAATAAAGTTACTAGAATATTAAAAACAAAAGCAAAAAAAAACAACAAATAACCATATCCAAAATGTAATACTATATTTTGACCGAACGGATTGTATCACCTAAATCGAATTTTGAGCAATATTATCAATTTCACGTGCGGTGTATTAAACATGTAAAAGCCTCAACGTCCTGAAGTCCTAAAGGCCCCTCGCGGCCTTTATAGGGAACAAATAACTTGTGGCTTGGTAAAATCTCTCATTTTGTACCACAGTAAAAAGTCATCTGTTATATACAGAGGTTATTGCCACTGGGATCAATTCTCTGGTAGTGCGCTGTTGCATTTCGACCTAATTGTCTCATAAATCATAAACGTTTTCAAAAAAACTAAAAAATGGTTTTATATTTAGGCTATGCCTTAAATCTGCTCAAAAGGAACTTCTGACTCAAAACAAAAATTCCGGCTCAGCCTTTACTGTGATTAAAATGGTTCTGGTCTTTCCTAGGAAATGCCTTACTTTCGGATGACGTAGGCTTTGAGCTACTGTAATTACCAGGCCCCGGATTCTGATGACCTAAAATTGTTTGAAAAATGACCTATAAAATGACCCTAAAATTTAAAGAAAATTACTTAACTATAAAAAATGACCTAACAACTGATATTTTATTTATAAAAAAATATTATTGTACACACAAAGTTATAGACTAGTTTATAGATAATTGTAAAAACTGTAGGCCTAAATAAGTGTAATGTTGTAAATGTTCATTTCTCACGGAAACTGAGGCACTGGTGAGTCAAAATTCGGCATTTCCTTTTGTGGTCTGCCGGATTATATTGTTGTTTATTGAGGGTAAACAGCAGTTTGCAATCTCAAATTCAAGCAGGTGCCAAGTCAGTCTAATAACAATAGTAATATAATACACAATTTTGGCGTTTCTTTGATTCTCATTTCCGACTGAGACATGACAACACTTTTCCTTCTTGCATTAAACAAACAACATTTCAAAGACAGCACCGCTAGCGACGAAAAAAGTTAATACACTCAATGTAAATACAAGAAAATGACTAAATGAGGAAGCAAATGACACGAAAATGACAAAATAATAACCTAAAATTGAAATAAATGCCCTAAAAATATAAAATGGCATAAAATGCCAAAAAATGACCTAATAAAAATGCATTTCTACAATCTAGAGGCCATGATTAGGATTTATCCCCAAGTTGGCAATGTCTATGCAGCATCAATAAAAAGATGACATGTCATTAGAATCCGGGCCCTGGTAATTACAGATACCAGAACTGTATAGGCTATGGTTTACAGTTTGTCTTATTATGGTTGGTCGAAGCGTGAGCAGAAAGCCTCATGTTATTATTACAGAGGAAGCGGTGATATTAGCATCAACATGTACCTAATGTGGTTAAGCCGCCAAACTAAACTGATTATATCGAGGTAGCAGACTATTGCATCATGTACAATGATTAGCACACAGTGAGCAGCGATCCACCGTATTATGAACACTCCACAATCTAACACTAAAGAGAATAGTTTGCAATAATTGAAGGGTTGAGAATCATAGTTGGCCATCTTCACCCATGGTGAAAAAGCTGCTGAAGTCAGCTAATTTAAGATGTTCTTTCTTGTAATGAATAATTCGTTCTTATAGCGGTGTTTGCTTTTTAACATTTTATTTGATGGTTATTTGTAAAGTATTATTTTATGTAATTGGTAGAGTGGAAGAGCGGAAAAGCAGACTCGAAGAATAAATAAATAAATAAAGAAAATCGAGTGCGTGGAATGCCACGCGACAGAAGTGAAACTTGGATTTTTTTTTTTAAATTTTCGATTTTTTCAATTTTGGATTACTGGATTTTTCAATTTTGGATAGTTGGACTTTTTAAGTTTTTGTTTTTGTTTTTTAATTTTGTTTTTTTTTATTTTTATTTTGGATATATTCAATTTTGGATCTTCGATTTTTTATTTTTAGATTTTCGATTTATAAATTTTGGATTTTTAAATCTTAGAATTTTCGATGTTCGATTTTTAAATTTTATATTTATTATTTTGGATTCTTTATTTTTTAAATTTTGGATTTTTTTATCTTTTAAATTTTGGATTTTTATTTTTTAACTTTCGCATTTTTTATAATGGTGAAGGGCTCACCAAGCCACTAGCTCGAAGCAGTAACAGCCCCCCACTCAATACCTGATACCTTTCCCCCGCGCTCCCATATTTTTTTTTTTTAATTTTTAGATTTTTTAAGTTTGGATTTTTTTATTTTTAATTTTGGATATTTTAATTTTGTATTTTTGTATTTTTAAATTTTGGATTTTTCAATTTTTTAACTTCGAATTGTTTTATTTTTTATTTTGGATATGCCTAATCATTGAGTTGATTATTTTGTGTGCAGTCCGTCACAGCCCTACTACTTTCGTGGCGATTTTGTTCGTAACGCAACTTTGGGTTAGCTCTCGATTTACTCCTATCCCGCCTAAAGAAGTTTCACTTCAATAAATCCCGTGGTAAATTGACATTAAATTATTAAATGACTGTAGACTGTACCATGAAAAATAAGCAATAATGAACATTAATGGGCTCTGTGTATGTTATAAAGTTGTCAGCACAATTAATTAATATGCCGCTGTATATGCAAAGGGAATATAATATTCGCTATATGCAGGATTACACATACCAGAATTGAGCTTTAGGGGTGAAATGATCCATTCTAATGTCCGTACATTACAATTTGTAGCATGTTCAATAACAAATTGTTTCGCAACAAAGAATGCATGTTTTTCATACTAGCAAATTGCTCAGAGCTTTCAGTTGCCGTCGGTGCTTTCAGAATTCATCTGCTGACAATATTTCCATAGCGTGATTCAACCTAATTGTACGGCATCAATATGAACAGTAAAATGTTTTCATCTTATAAGCAATAATATTATTTTCGCAACCAAACTGTTGTCCACTTACTCATCCATCATCCATCATTTTACACATTAAGGCTGGATTAAAATTTTACGTTTGAAGGAACTTAACAACAATAGCATAACAATAATATATTTTTTTATTTCTCAGAGTTACGGGCTTTAGGCCTTCTCCTGCACTAATCCAGAGCCAGAATAAAAGAAGGGAAAAAAACAAATAGGCTTATAGTTGTTTGCTATAAGTTTTTGTTTAAACTAGTGTTCAGTAAAATATAGGCTCGAATAAGGGAATCAGCGGCAAAACATTAGTGTAACCGAGAATTCTCTGCATGCAAATATGGGAAGATGAAATAAACTTACCTATCTACCCATAGCTCTACAACTAATGAAAGTACTATAGACGTATACATACAGTTATGCCAACTATTCCAATCATACGCCGTGTGCTTGATATTGACCAGTAACGTTTAGCAATTCCTCGGATATAAACCAATCACGATCGTTATCTTATAAAATTCTTGATGCTATTGTATCTGATAAAACGTCAGCTCATTACTGGAAGTTTAAGAATCAACGTGCCGTGAATAATACACAGAGTACACAGAGTACACAAAAAACACATTATTTTATACAACAAAAGTAATTTGGAAATTGAAATAATATAAATGTATATTGATTAAAAACACAATTTCAATTCGGTGCAAGTTAGTTTGTGTGCTTTTATTCTGTTCTTCTGTTAGCTTACCTGAGTTAGGTTAACTACGTTTTATATGCACCATTGGTAGCATTCCGGTCAAGAAAACCACCATCAACGGCCGTGGGTGTCGGCATGCTGACCACATGCCCCCCAATCCTGCCGTCTGCCTACGGGAGATGACGCAGCGGTCGGGTGGTAGGCCAAGTCCCTCCAGGGATGTAGCGCCACGGAGTTTAGTTTTAATTGGTAGCATTGGTTACAACATGGTAACTCGAATCGGTTCATGGATGGTTGATTCATAGTATGCCGTGATCTCGCAGCTGTTAGTTTTGTTTTTATAAAACAAAGTACGAAAGTAATTATTATAGGCTATGTGTAATCCGTTACATTCTTATTAATGAAACAGTCTTAATATATCTAACACGAGTTTACGAAATTCATCAGAAAAATTCGCTCCTGGAGCGAATCTATTGATAATCCCGTGAACTCTCGTGGGATTACCTATGGTATAATCTTACAAAAATAGCTACTCATGACGCTGAAGAGTAATTCAAATGTATCATACTTTAAAGTGTTTAATGGTGTATATCCTTTGCTGTTATTATAAAAAGGGTTGACTTTCTATGAATACAATTTCAAATTGTATGTACAGGCATAGTGTACTATGCCAACTCTTACACTAACTCAGAGTTATCGGGAAAATTCTCCGGGGTGACTGCGCTAAACTGTGTGTGTACAGAAACTGCCCTACTGCATTTGATTGGCTAGCACATATTACCAGATATGCAGAGTATATATACTGAGGGTTGGAACTGTCTATTGATTTTCCAGTCACTGGGGGAGGGGGCGACTCTAAAACATCACCCCTTGCCCAGCGACAACCTCGAACTTTTTGCAACCCCCTGGACACTTTATTAAAATCTACACCTCCAATTATTGTGTAGGAGTAACTATCTAAAGTATTAACGAACTTCTAACAGTTAGGTCCACACAGAATTTAACGAAGGAAAACAAAGTGTGTGATAAGAAGGGCCCGGATTCTAATGACATGTCATCTTTTTAGTGATGCTTCATAGACATTGACAACTTGTAGATAAATCCTAGTCATGGCCTCTAGGTTATAGAAATACATTTTTACTAGGTCTTTTTTTGTCATTTTATGCAATTTTATATTTTCAGGGCATTTATTTCAATTTTAGGTAATTATTTTGTCATTTTTGTGTCATTTGCTTCCTTTTTTAGTCATTTTCATGTATTTACACTGAGTGTATTAACTTTTTTTCCGTCGCTAGCGGTGCTGTCTTTGAAGTGTTGTTTGTTTAATGCAAGAAGGAAAAAATCGGCTTTAAAGTGTTGTCATGTCTCAGTCGGAAATGAGAATCAAAGAAACGCAAAAATTTTGTATTACATTACTATTGTTATTAGATTGACTTGGAACCAGAGTCTGCCACCTGCTTGGATTTGAGAGTGCAAACTAATATTTACCCTCAATTAAACAACAATATAATCTGGCAGACCACAAAAGGAAATGCCGAATTTTGAGTCGCCAGTGCCTCAGTGGCAGTATACATTTCCGTGAGAAAAGAACATTCAGAACATTACAGTTATTTACAGTTATTACAATTATGTACAAACTAGTCTATAACTTTGTGTGTACAATAATAATTTTTTATAAATAAAATATCAGTATTTAGGTAATTTTTTATAATTACTAAGTCATTTCCTTTAAAATTCTGGGTCATTTTATCGATCATTTTTCAAACAATTTTAGGTCATCAGAATCCGGGCCCTGGTGATAAGCTATTATCGGATGTAGTGAGTCGAAACAAAACACGCTGCGTTTCTTTAGTAAGTGAAAATTAAGTCTATTACGAATTTCAATTGCTCACAAATATTACGGTATACCTTAGATTGATTGGTAAATGGTTGTTATTTAACGACGGGGATATACTGCTACTTAAGCCTGTGACCGTCGCCGTTGTGCCGAAATTTTGTCTCGCAGGAGTTCTTTTATATTTCTGGAAATCTGCAGACATGGGCCTGTCCCATTTACGTAAACATAAATGCCATCGATCTGGGCCGGGATCGAACCCGCAACCTTGGGCACAGAAAGCCAGCGCGATACTAACTGCACCACACAGGCCGACAAATACCTTAGAAATTAAGCAAAATTAATTAAAAAAACTTAATAAATCTTTAATTTTTAATGACAACTTCAAACGTGAAAAGTTTTAATATATTTTTTGCACTCCTTAGCTAGTAAGTGGTACTTACGAACGTTGTTTACATGGCTCGTAAGTTGACATTCCCACACAGTCTCGTTGCTAAGGCCGGTTACGATGAGGTTAAATTACTTACGGTCCAAGCGCTACGTCATAATTCATTACGATACACTTCATAATACAAGCCTTTATGGCCAAAGCCCCCAGGACAAATATTCGGTTCCCATAACAACAAACACATGCGAATCACTTTCTGAAATAAACATCTATTTTCAAGAATGTATTTACATAACATTTTCAGGTAATATCACAATTAATATAATTAAATTGATATAAATAATCATCGTGCAAAAAATAGCATGCAACACACGGGCCGTAAAGGCATTTACGGGTCTCGAAAACTTAAAAACCCTCGGCTGCGCCTCGGGTTTTCAATCTGTTTCCTCGACCCGTAAACGTGCCTTACGGCACTTGTATCGCAATATACTATTTAACTACATGCCTATACTAGTAACATAATATATTGTGATTGTTTCCACAAAGTTTACCAGGGTGTTATTAAGGTTAGTTCTTCTTTCCTTATTTATATAAATTTGGGGTAGCCTATATGGAGTGAAAACCTTTTTCAAATAAATACTTCCCCCTTTGAAACAATATGAAATTTATCAACTCTTAGTATTATTGTTTCATATTTATTTTAATCAGTGTGTCTTATTCACTCATCTCGATCACCATGTGCTTCAGAAAAGTCACATGAGCACTAACTGCAGAACACGTGGTTTTCACTAACACGTAAAGTTTCTAAACATGGCCCCTCCTTCGTGCAACTTTCTCGATATTTTTATAACACTGCTGTGTTTTTGCTTGTGGTTGCAATAATTGGAGAACTAACACGCTTCATTTTATAAAACGCCAAACCAATCAACTGAAAAACATGACTGAATCCATAGTCTCTGTGACGTTGGAACACCAAATAGATAATGACAATTAATGGAAACGGAAATTCGATCGCGACTACAGAAAGCAAAGTCCTTATACATAAACATAAAGAAGAAAGCCATAGAGAAGCATAAAAACTATCAGTTGACTAAAAAGTTGTAAGTTTTTTTCCACCAGAATCTCTGCTGTTATCGCAATTCCACTCTCGAAAATATGACGGAAGTGATGATTTTATTCGTTTAGATGATGAACCGGGGTTTAAGCTACGATCGCATTTTTCACGAAATGCAAAAGTAAACTATAGAATGATAAAGAAATTGTAGCCACTTTCGCAAAAATGAGAAAGGAAATTCTTACATCGTGGTCGTATAGTCCCCCTCTCCCGCCCCACTTATGCGAAACAAATCGAAGTCAAATTCAAAACAAAAGTGTTTAAAAAAAAATTCTTTATAGTTCAGTTTGTTATTTGTACCATTTTATTTTTATTGTTATGAAGCTACATAAAAAAAATGCAGTTCAAATTAACTTTTAGCAATAAATTTGTATTTTAGCATTTTGCTAATGCTTTTTTAATCCATTTTCGCTTTTTTGCTAAAGGTTTTTTTTCTAGCTTAAACCTTGTGATGAATAGACTTCGGACTTTTAGGTCGCTAAAAATGCTGTTTTAGGTACCTAAAATAGGATCTAAAAATTGGAAAATAGGTTCTAAAAAACGTAAAATAGTCTCTTATAAAATCGTTAAGTTGCCAATTTTCTGAAATATCTCAATTGCAATGCAGAATATTATATTTATTGAAGTCACCATTAATCAGTAATCATGATAAAATACAGATATAGGCCTATGGTACAAAGAATTATATAGACCTATTACTAGGGCCTGTATTACTACCATAACAGTGAAAACCTAATCCCTTCGCCCAGAAGCTACGCATATCATACTAGCATATTCAACCCCTTGAATCCCTCAGTGATTCAGAGAACTACATTTTTTTAACTGGATGTGGGAGTCGGAAGAAAAACACTACATTTTCTTGGAAATTCCAACGAATTTTTCTACTGAAGACGAACAATTTCTTACTATTTAACCACGTCACAAATGTGTCATGTACTGCACATTCCGAGCAAAAATTTAGTACGAACTGAAATTAAATGCTAGAATTTATAACAAAAATGACTTATTTTGAACTTTATAGAAAAAACAAGCAAAAAGGCAATATTAGGCTCTAACGTAAAAATAGGCTGTTATAGGTCCTATAAAACTATCAGTTTTAGGCATAGTCACTTATGAAACATGCATATACAAGTTTTCGTCTGTATATCACTTATGGATTAAAATAGGTTTTTACCTGAAATCCGAAGTCTAGTGATGAATGTAGAACAGTGTTGACATTTTGGTTTTACGATTTCTCTTTTTCGCAATAATTTTAGTTTTCCGTAGTAACTTTACCTTTGACCGTAATTCCACATTAATAAAAGGAAAACCGTAAAAACTACGGACAATCCGTAATAGTTGGCACCTCTGAATTAACATATTTGAAACGGCAGAGCAATAAGTGGAATTGTGCATGGTAAAGGAAATCGAGAACGCCTGCAGCTTACGACTAGAAAACCCGCACAACATATTTGTAACGGCAGAGCAATGTGTAGAATCCTTTATGGTTTGAAAGAAAGTGAATAGGTTTTTACCACACGTTGGTCATGAAAATATAAAACTATGATCAGTATTTCTCTGCATTTCACACAAAACCAAGCACTATAAAAATTATAACTAGACTGAAGAATATATATGTAAGCAATACCACTGATCCAGTGCATTTTTTCTGAAAATAAACATGACAATAACTTTAGATATGCAATCTAAGGGAAAAGTTGCAACTAGGGCTCGGATTTGAAGGTTTTAACCTAATTTTTCCCCCAGTTTCCTAATTAGAACATTTTAAGGCAATTTTCCGTTTCATGCCCCTTGCTTCCGAATATATGAATCTTACAGAACCTAAAAAGGGCTAAATCAGACTGAAGAGCCTAAAAGGGGCTAAGAAGGAATTTTTCTTTAAAAAAACAAACAAACAAACAAACAAAAAACTAGAGGCTAAAGAGGACTTTTGCTGAAAAACTTGGGGCTAAAGAGAACTTTTGCAGAAAAACACGATTTTTAAATAGATTTTCCAATTAATGCAAAGGAAAATATAAATATGTGAATTTGTGTATTTTAAGAAAAGACATAATAAAAATAAATTTATACAACGCACTGAAATGATGTAGGCCTATATGTCACTTGTCTTTGTAACTCGAAAATGTGCCGCCTCGCCGTCGCAGGAAATGAAACATGAGATGTCTTATCTACAATATTTTGAAATCTGCAAACTAATCCATATCGTTTCAACTTTCACCGACCGACGACAATTAAAGGAACTAATTCGTTAACACTCCAAACTTTTCATTAAAATACTATAAAAAAAGAATAATTGCATAACAAAAGGGTATATATCTCAATTGTTTATGATATTTTTAGTGTGCCGATTTAAGGAATAGTTACTTGTTTATCTTGTACAAAGAACTAGAATAACTGTGTCAAAATTATAATACAATTTTCGGTGTTAATATTAGTGTTCATTATACGAGGGGTATTCCGAAAGTAAGTTTCGTCAGTTTGTCACACGGACACTTTATTGACCCAAAAGCAATACAGCATGGCAGCATGAACTATACACCGTGCACTATTTTTCGACATAGTCGCCAGCGACATTGAGACATTTGTCGTAGCGTGCGATCAGTTTGAAGAACCCACTGTGGTAAAACTCGGTGTCCTGCGATGCAAGGAATTGGCGCACAGCCTGCTCCACCTCAGCTTCCTGATATTACTAAAGGTTCCATACAGACCATTTTGAGTGACAAATTGATGTTCCATAAGGTTTGTGCGAGATGGATTCGTGGAGGCCGCACTTTGCGGGGACGGAAATCGGGAGATCAATTTCAAACAGCTCTACCTCGGACATTAAAAGGTTCAGCGGCTGCAGCAATGGCTCGTTTGAAAGAGGGGAGATAGCGGTACATGGCAGTGGCGCCAAATCTCTCGTGCCATCGTGAGCGGTACACTAATACCCGCGGGCACGCCAGTCTGCTGCGACTCGCTCTTCTACGGCGCAGTGCGCCTGCGTCATGCCTCCTCCGCTTACGCCACTTCCGTCGTGGAACCAGCCACGGGTGAGGATTCGTCTGGCGTGTGTTTGGTTCCCCTGGTGAACACGCCGCTCCTGCCATACGTTGACGAAACTTACTTTCGGAATACCCCTCGTATGTTTTATTAAGACGGCTAAAATCGTTTGTTTAAAGCCTGAAAAGGGCTATTCCACGAAAATAAAAGGCCAAAGTACCTTTTATAAAAGCCTAAAAATCCGGTAGTTATAACCAATAACATGTCCTTGTAATATGAGATAAAAACTACGATAAAGCTATTCTAGCTTCACTCAGGAACACACACGCTACATGTAAGCTAAATTCAATATTCCTCTCCGCTCCAATATAGAAATTGAAAAAGTTTTATTCAGTGCTCAACTTACCACTTTTCAAAGCATATGCTAAAAACCTTGCAGGCGGCTTTATCCAAACACGATATTGGTTTTTGTAATCTCTGGCCTCTTGCATCTACGCTGCCATTACTGAAAGCAATAACATAGTACACTGGCCTTTTAAGAATACTCAGCAAGCAGAAAATGTGCTAGTAAGCAGTATTGGGACCAATCTCTCTTTTTATAAAAGGCTTTGTCCTGACTGACTGAATGAATGACTGACTGACTGATTGACTGAATGACAGGAATCAACGTACAGCCTAAACTATAACAGGTAGAGACTTGGAATTTTGACAGTACCTTCGTTTCATAATGTAGGTGCTCACTAAGAAAGGATTTTGAAAAATTCTGATTCTAAATGCCAAAAATTAAATGTTTTTGAAAATACTTAATCCCTTTTTACATAGAATTATCAATTCCAAATCACAAAATATATGTTGCCAAATGGTATCAGGTGGGCTTGGAAAAAACAATTGAAATGCACTTTTGACAAATAAGAGGAGTTATCAAAATAATTCATGCTATAAATAAATATTACAGAATGAAATCCACTAAAATAATGGAATCACATAACTTTCTCTACCCTGGACATAGAGAAAACAAAACGAGGTATGGTAATGTGTACCGGTATATTATTATATTATATCGCAGGTTTCTGGAGAGAAAAGTATGAAAGTGATAACGCTTTCTGTTTAATTTCATCCCCAAAACGGCTTTATGGTAACATAAGAGTGGGAAATTTCCCGCCTCGATATTACAATTTTATGTTACAGGAATTTCTGTTTATTCTTATTTAAACCTCTACCAGGCTTGCTGTGTACTGTACAAGCGATGGGATGCAAAATTGAGCCATAAAAAATTATATCAAGCGTTTTCTGAGGGAATAGTTTGAGTGTAATAAGTCGTTCTTCCTATTTCAAATTATAAATGCCTATATAAGGACCTAGAATTGAAAATTTAAAATCCTTCATAAGTTAATTTCCAATTACAAAATACAAAAAATATTTTATAGCTGGTGCTCCCGGCTTTGCCCGCCATTATTAATTGACTCCAGGATGTTTAAGAAATTTACACTGGTAGTGTTTTAAAAATGTATGTGGTTCAGAGCTATGGAAATTGTAAGTAAAAATAAAATTGGGATATTTGTTCATTGTGTTCATTTCACTTAGGCTTTATATAATAAAGAAACGGTTTTCCTAATTTTGTACTCTTCGTGAAAGTTTACACTGCGAGAGACGAACATCGCCGAGCATACCCGATGTTTCACGAAGCGGGCGAGCGAGTGAGCACTCTATTTAGGGCCGTTGAATTGTATAAGAGTAGATTTTTGGATGATGGCTATTCAAATAAAGAAATAAACAAACAAACTGAAGGTAGATATTGTTTCTTTTCATTTATACTTTTATGTTATTTTGAATCCTAAACATTGTTTAACAGAACTCTCTCCTTCAATGTAAATTTTAGTTTTACGGCCTCAGCCCGTTAAGGCAAAAATAAGATGCAAGCAAGTTATAGAAATTATACAGGATATCTCCAGATGTAGGCCTAACTGTCGCTCTCTTTCCGTTTGTGCAAAGTAATAATTAACTTATCAATTTCCTTCATTTTAACCACTACAAATTCTATTATTCCCTAACTTACTTCTAGGTCTTCCAAGTGGTATTTTCCCTTTGGGTCTCTCAGTCAATATTTTTTAGACAAGCTTTTCCTCCCTTATGCGCGCAACATGTCCGGCCGCACATGTCGTGATTTAATTACTTTTACTATATCTGGTGACGAGTATAGATTATGAAGCTCGAAGTTCATCATGCAGAATTCTGAAAATAATACCTTGTCTGTTCGTAGGTTGTAGCACCACCGAGTTCATTTTGAATTTATCCTATTACTTAAAAATACTTTTATACTGTTAAAGAGTGTCTAGAAAGTGATTTTATGTAATGAGCTCTCATTTAGGTAGATTTCGAAGAAAAATCTACATATTGCAATCGATACCATGTCATGATTTTCGAAAAATTCTTTCATATCTTTACGTTTCATGCTCCCCTAAGTACGAAACCACCGCCCGTTAAAAATAAAAAATTGTGATATTTATATATAGGTTATATATATATATATATCTTTACACGCTAGCGGCCGTAATTTTGAAGATATTTGAACCAAATTTTAATATGTTATTTCTAGGCCCAATAGTTCGGACAAGTTCGTTAATGAGCAAAATTGGCCCAAGAGGGTGGTCGGGGGAGGGGGTTGAAATTTTAAAACATTTTTATCTCGGCCCCTATGAAGTATAGAGGGAAACTTTGTTTGAATAAATTAGAGTACTCCCTATGGAGTTCACAGTGACACTAACGATTCGGGGGTTTTGGGGGTACGAGTGGGGGTGGGGGGATGGAAATTAGAAATTTTTGAAACCACGTCTTGTGGGGTATCATTGAAAAGCTCTTGATGAGTACTCTACAAATCAATAACTAGTTTCTCGATAGCTCTCATTTAAGGCGAGATTTGAATGTTTGAAAAGTGATCTTTCCTCTTTTTTGCAATTATTATTGCGGGTTTGTCATGCCAAGACTAAAGAAGAAGAGTGCTACGCAGCGACAGTAAATTAAACCAAAAGCACTTTGAAATCTACCTCAGCCTGTAGGCTTGCCTAAAGGGATTTTTTTAATATGCTTGAGTATTTCTGTTGCATGTACATGCTCAATTGTGTAAATAATAAATAAATAATAAATTATTTTATAAAAATGTATTCCATCCTTCGTGAGGAACAGAAATGAATGCTATCAATAAAAGAAAGAAATGTAGGTCCAGTAAAGGTATAAATACGTATAAGTGAATGGAGGCAGAATAATTTAATAGCAGACAGCAAATAGAGTGCGGTGAGAAGAAGAGAGTGGGATGTTCCGGTGCCGAGTAAGATAAACTGGAGGTCAGGCGGGAAGCTGGCTGGACCACACAGATACGCAGTGCAAGTCTTCCAAGTTTTCATTTCAAAAACGATTTCGTCCTGCAGTTCAAACTTCGTTTCTAGTACAAACGGAGTCCTCCCATGAATAGAAGTATAAATCTATCAGACTTCAATTCTTTCCTCTCTTGTCAATATTATCACTAGGGCTCGGAAGTTTATGAAAAATCATACTTTTCATATTGTATTCTATTAAATTCTCTGTTAAAATGTGTACAAGATATGAAAGAAATAACAGAAAATTCATGGTTTCATTTTGCATATTGTTGCATATTTCGTTTAGTTTTGTGATATTGCGTCATATTTGCTTGGTATTAAAATGTTTATGCATATTTTATTAATTTATCACTTTCAACGGGGATGCAACTTCCAAAGCCGTTTATGAACACTGCACAACAATATGTTGCCATGAGAACTGATTTGCATTTCATAAATTCTTTCCAATATAATACCATAAAATAGGCACTAAATTGGGCATTACTCCGGTACCGGTCAACCGATTTGGGCTTCTCCCCATGGACGTTTATAAATGCGTACACCAAGTTTCATGAAAATCCGATAAAGCGTATTTGAATTATCGCACGTACAGACACACGGACGGCAGGACGGACAGAAAGACAGACATTTTCCTGTCTACCACACAATCTCATAAAGTACCATTCTGGCACTTAATAATGCCCTAATAAGAATGGAATGAAATTCGTCAATTATTGAAAACAACTCAATCAATGGAACAGACAGCAATATGGATGTAGATAAGTCATGAATGGAAAGGATTCAGTATTTCATCCCTAAAAAGCTTGGCTGGTAGTCAGCAGTTCCAGATTCACATGAATGAAGAAGGTTACCAGGGGATGAACACGCTTTTATTTGTCATATCTCTCATCCTGTTTCTCCCCCCCCCCTCTCTACTGCAAGCCATCCAAAAGAGATACGTGCTGACCTCATTCCGATCACATAGTAGTTACAAATCCGATTATGAAAATCCTCCCAAGCCTATGTGTAAAGTGGACGAAATGTCTGTCCTTGTCCTTGTTTATAATGCAGTCCTTATCCTTTCCACTACTACTGACGTATAAATTCGTCACTTCAAAAACTGTATACAGGCCGAGATATAATATTTATAGAATAATGTATATGCAAAATTGTGAGAATTTTTATCCTTGTGTTACAATTGTAATCCGTAGAAACTAGTTGTTCTAATGCAATTCTCTAAATTGATTTTAAACTTAGATCTCACTGATGATTTTACGTGATGATTGCTTATATTATTATGTAAATTCAATATTGTAAAGGTTAAGTATTTATTTAACAGAAATACACAGCAGGTGAATTATTCAAGGAGAAAAAAAAATACAATGAATTATGAACTACAATAACAATAACAATAATTAAAAGAAATACATTTCCTCAAGGGCTGAAGATGGAGGAAACGTTCCCATGATACTGGTGGCATTCCCCCTTTGTATGGCAATGCTGATACGTTGCCTCAAATATTCGCCTGCCCTAGGATCCTTTTCTTTCCTCGTGGTTTTTGTTGTACGCATGTTGCTAAAATCAATGTGATTGGAAAACAGTCCTGTTTTTGAGCATATGAACCATACAGGCAGGAAAAATACGAGGAATGAGGAATAAGTCATGACAACTATTATTTTCATTTGAAAATGTAGAACCAGGGTTGCCATACGTACGACTATAGTCGTACACATACGACTATTAATTCATAGATTTGTACGACGTACGACGCAACCATGAGTCGCACGCCTATTTGTACGACTATTTTTAACATAGCGTTTTATATGTTTTTAATCAATCTACTGACGAATTTAAAATTTTGATATAGTCTATATCCAGCTTTTTCTTTGCTCGTGGTTTTTGTTGTACGCATGTTGCTAAAATCAATGTGATTGGAAAACAGTCCTGTTCTTTTTGCAATAATTACAACATTGTGGCAACTACTGTTTATTTAATTTGATTGTATTTTTATCAAATTTAGCACATCTGAAGATCATGAAACACGCCTAATCGTTTACAAATGAATTTTCAACAATAATTGCATGACTTATGTAAGGTGTATAATGCCGACTATTTGTTGTTGTTATTATTATTATTATTATTATTATTAACGCAATACGTTTATTACACTGAAAAATCATGAAGTATACGACAGTTTTAACTAGAATACGACTATTTTGCAATATTGATACGACTGTCCTACGTTTCTGATCTGGCAACCCTGTGTAGAACTAATTTTAAAATGAAAGGGCATGGTATGGAATGTATGTATATTGCAGATTATGGGTACTAGATGTAGGATAGTAAAGGAAATAGACACCCAAAAAAATCCCTACGCGACTAATGTATCGTGAGGTGGAAGCATGAAAGGAAGCATAGGCCTACCCACTCCATTATCCCTACAACTTCGGTATCGATGGGCATTATTCCCCAAAGCTTCCATCAACTCCTTGTAGTTTTTCTATTGCATTTCTCCCACGAATAGTGACTATTTTGAAGTAAGAATGTTGTTCACATCTGCACAGCGAGGAACTCTCAACTAAATTACCATCGCCTCTATTCGTTTAACCTCGCATCACAATGCTAGCAAATTATGTTTTCATATACTAGAGATGCCACACTCTCTCGTGCCATACAACATCTCATAGTTACCAACGCCTTACTTTGAGTAGAAAAAATAGTAGTCATGACATGAATTTTAGAATGTCTACCAATGCATGATTCAAGCGTCCTGAGTCTTAGAAAACAAACTTGGGCTGTTTGATTTGAGGCTTTCCTGGTGTACCGGGTTTATTCATTTTTCTCGGGTTTTCAACCAGGTGAGAAGTTTGGCGTATTCCAACATTTCAGAGTCCAAAGCTGCTTCCATCCTCAGAAACCCTGAAGTGACAAGTGGAAAATAAGTTTTGTATGGATACAATGGTGCCAATTACGCCATGACCAACAATTAGAAAAAATCGAGCTGGATTAGGTTAGCATTGAAGTCCCGTTGTCTCCACAGTAGCCTTTCTTCTGAAGATCGGTTCATATTACCCTACATTGCGTTTGTGCGTAAAGAGTCATGGAATATTTTTATTACTTCCTCTTCAGTAGGCCTATACTTATAGGCCTACCATAGATAAGTTAATACAGGTGGAAGAAGATTTTTTTTCAGTTACACACGTATCAGAAACACATTTGTGAACAATGTGTCTCGAGAATGAAAAATTCAAATTAATGTTTATATTGATACTAGCTTAAAAGGCCCGGCGTCGCCCGGGTTTTTTATTTTGTAATTGGAAATTAACTTACGAAGGACTTTAGATTTATAAATTCTAGGTCCTTATATAGGTATTTATAATTTGAAGTAGAAGGAACGACTTATCACACTCAAATTATCCCCTAAGAAAATGTTTGAAATAGCTTTTATGGCTATATGTAGAATTTTGCATCCCATCGCTTGTACAGTACACAGTAAGCCCGGGAGGGGTTCTAATAAGAAGAAACCGAAATCCCGGTAACATAAAATTGTATTATCGTGGCTGAAAATTTTGTTTCTCACTGTCATGTTACCGTAAAACCGTTTTCGGAATGAAATTAAACAGAAATACAATATCACTTTCATACATCTCTTCCCAAAACATATTACCTTACCTCGTATTGTTTTCTCTATGTCCAGGGTAAAGAAAGTTATGTGACTGCATTATTTTCGTGGATATTGATAGTTCTCTCATTTGTTTCTCTCATTTGTCAAATTTATTCTACTTTCATTTCTTTTCCAAGGTCATCTGAGACTCGCTGGTAACAATATGTTTTAATGTCAAATGTGATTTGGATTCGATAATTCTGTGTAAGAAGGGATTAAGTATTCTCAAAAACATTTGATTTTTGGCATTTAGAATCTGAATTTTTCAAAATCCTTTCTTAGTGAGCACTTACATTGTGAAACGAAGATACTGTCAAAATTCCAAGTCTCTACCTATTATAGTTTAGGCTGTACGTTGATTCCTGTCATTCAGTCAGTCAGGACAAAGCCTTTTATATATATAGAGATTAGATATCGAAGATATGTGACACTAAGACTGGAGAAGGCTATCTCGTACTTTAACTATCAATTTCCATGAAATTTGTTTCGCAATTTTCCGAAAACCGCTACAAAGATTTTCCCTAAATTTTGTACAAGATGATCTAAGGCCTAAAAATTTTATTTGCAACATTTCTTCGCAAAAAAAAAAAAAAACATCTGAGGGTACATTAATCGCATGTACTCACTCATTTCATGTTTGGCTTAGGGGAGCGTCAATAGCTGAGATCATTGGCAATGTTTGCATGAGGATGACACAAATGAATACGGACTTCCCGTAATATGGCCACTTTTTCTAATCAAGGAATGGAAATATATGAGCACGTTGTTTTGTTCATTCTTGCGACAAAATTATTGTAGGCTAACACAACAGGTTTTTATAGTCGTCCCACATAGGAGACAATATTTGACTTTTTTCGCTATTTTCTATTTGTTAATAATCGGTCTGCGAAGAAGGACAAAAATTATATAGCATTTAAACTAAATTAATTTATTTTGTCAACATGTAACAAGACGAGTTCTCCTCTTCATGAGATAAATCTGTAAAATCATATTTTATATTTATAACCCGTAGGTCAAACGTCTCGTCCTTTCGTTACATGGCATGAAGATTTTGAACACACGTCATGTTAATTTTTTCTTTAATTCTCTTGTTTTAATTTTTGTAATTGATCTACGAGTTAAGCTCTAGATCGATTCATAATTACAAAATTGCGTTTGCAACTTAAGAGTAATGAAAATATATTTTTATTACTTCATCTACAGTCATGGATAAGTTCCTATAGATTGAAGTATTGACTTCGTCTGTGAAATATCTTGTGGCTAGAGTCGCTGACTACAGATCCGTAGGCCTCGGTTCGATCCCCGGTACCTCGGATTTTTCAGAGGTAGGGAGGTCTGTAACGGGGTACACTCAACCTCGTGATTGAAATTGAGGAGCTCAGCCATTTCATAAATACGGGTGGGACATTCTGACAAATTATAGAAGCTATTTTTGTTTATTACATATCATAAATAATAAACTAGAATTGGTTCTTCACATTCTGTAAAATTTACAATACCTTCTCCTTCACACTACACGCAAAGCATTATTTAAAATTTATTCTGAATATTTTAAATTTGTTTTTCAAAATCAGTTACGGGTGGGACATAATTTGGACACTGATTTTAATGATGCAAAACAAAAGCTCATTTTCTATTCTGTTATTACTTTTAGGGTATTAATGTTGTTATTAATGAAGGTATGAGGGATTAAATACAAATTATAAACTGTTTCCAGGTTGTCAAAACATTTATTTAACTCATTAATAATAATTTAACAAAACTATCACGGTTACGGGTGGGACGTTACGGGTGGGACAAAAATTCCCTTGTTTGTTATTTTACATAGTAATTAACCACACATATTTTTAAGTTAATCTTGTACCAAATTGTACCTTAAGATGTATATTTGCTCAAATGAAAATGGACATAGCTGATTACTCTTGACTACTTGGTATTAAAGAGTATTAAAATCATGCTAAAAATGGCAAAAAAAGTAACTCAATGCAATAAATAAGTAAATCGACAGATTTTACACATGAAACCACTTCAGATACACCTAAGTCCTTAAAATTCAGAGAATTTGAGGTTTTAAACTTACTTTTGACCACCCAATTGCAATAATTTTATAACTTCTCTCTTTGAGGGAAAAATTCCATTATTTTATGAAATGGCTGAGCTACTTAATAGAGAAGTAGCGGCTCCTGTCTTGGAAACCACCATTAACAGCCGTGGGTGTCGGCATGCTGACCACATGCCCCCAATCATGCCATCTATCTATGGTAGACGACGAAGCGGTCGGGTGGTAGGCCTTGTCCCTTTAGGGATGTAGCGCCACAGAGTTTAGTTCAATACACGTTTTGGCAGGTTGCGTATTTCCAGAGTTCCTACAGCCCTTGTTCAATTCGTCCATCAGCCAGCCTGCGTGCTTGTTGTCTTCCCTCAAAAATGAAAGTTCTAAGTCCTTGTGTATTTTCACATTGTTACTTCCTACGCTCTTACCATAGATAGCCTGCTATAGGTAGAGGAAATATTGCTTTCGACTCCCAAATTTGAAGTTGATTATTTAACATAAATACGCGTTTTGAGGTCCCCTGAATTCAAAAAGAATATTTTCGGAAACACGTCTGTGTGTCTGTGTATGAACAGCCTAGTTCCAGAACGGAACATATGAAAAAAAATGTTGTATATGGGTCAGGTACCTTCTAAGATGTGACATGAAGACTGGCAACAAGTTCTCTTACTTTGAGGAGACTTTACGCTAAGAAATGTTAGTTTTTTGCGATTTTCTCGAAACGGCTCAAACGATTTTCTTTAAATTTTGCTAAGAGCTTAAACTTTTCTTTGAAGCATTTTTTTCCGAAAAAATAGTATGAAGGGTAGTTATAAGCCACCCACTCTGAATACGCGCTCTTTGTAATAGGGCCTCTTGAAACGGAAAGCCGTATGAAAACAAAATTTTATATTTGGGTTAAGTGACAAGAAGATTGGAGACGACTTTCTCTTATTTTTAAGGCGTCTTTACATGAAGAAAACTTCGTTTGTCGCGATTTACTCGAAAACAGCTCGTACGATTTTGTTTAAATTGTACACATGAGATGCTTATACTATGAGCTGAAACTTTTAGTTGAAGCATTTTTTCTAAAGAATTATATTATGAAGAGTAGTTGTAAGCCACCTATTCTAAATACGTACTCTTTGCAATATGGCCTCTCGTTCATTATCAGAATGTGAAGTGTGAGAAAAATGTATTGGTCATGCTTAAAGTAAATAAAGGTATAAGAGTACATTAATCAGATTTTATTGGGATTATGTATCCTTCGGGATGGGATGTGATGTGGTAACAACATTCTCTTCATTTTTACAACCAATTTACATGAAGAGAATGTCATACATAGTCATATTATACTAAGAGGCTGACTTTTACTTGGGCAGGGGAAATTATGTGAATTTCCCATCAGATTTTTTTGTGTAGAAGTCAGGTCCTGTCATCATTCTACTCATTCTGTATTTTACTTCCTGCAGCCATAGTAGTGAGGTGTCTGGGATGTAACCCCATGCATGTGATGCATGTGAGGCGTAACCAGGCTGACCATATGGGGGGGGGTTATAACATCTGGGGGTATGGAATACCCCCCAGGGAGAGGGGGGTCCGGGGGTCCTCCCCCGGAAAATTTAAAAAAATAAGATGCAAAATAACGAATTTTAAGCTTTCGGGGGTCCTCCCCCGGAGAATTTTAAAAATTAAGACGCAAAATAACGAGTTTTAAGCTTCCGGGGGTCCTCCCCTTGAGAATTTTAAAAATCAAGATGCAAAGCTTCCCATGCTTTATACCTGTATTAAGTAATTTATGGGCAGACTTAAAAAAATTATACAATTTTCCTTTTTTTAATCAATGGAGGGGGGGGGGGTTCAAACCCCCAAACCCCCCCCCCCTCGGTACGCCTATGCATGTGACCATATAACTTAGGTGAAGTATATCAACATAATGCATAAGTTACGAAAGAATTCTGAGATCGCGTACTTTTTTTAAATAAAGTAAAAGGTGAAACACATATATATTTTTTTTTATATACGAAAGCTACTTCGAAAGAAAGAAAGAACAAAAGCAATTCCTTGAAAGCTAATTATCTTTGTGGCTGTCTATTCCCCAAGGCAAAAATATGGCATAAGCTTATTACAAGACGCCCAATTAACTTCCACGTATTTCTTATTATTATTATTCTGTTTATTTATTCTGGCAGAGCTAAAGCCATTTGGCCTTCTCTTCCGCTCTTCCGCTCCGTATTTCATATAAGTTAATGTTTCTATATTTGTTATAATACTTTATTTCCTTTGTATGAAGAAAATCAGACCATTTACAGATATAATAATTTCCTTCACAAATGCCATCTGCCTACGGTAGATGACGTAGCAGTCGGGTGGTAGGCCTTGTCCCTACAGGGATGTAGCGCCACGGAGTTTAGTTTTTAGTTTTAATGCTTAAACTACGTATATTTCACTTAGCTCCCAGTGGTTTCCATCTTTACCTACACCTCAGGAAATTACAAAGAATGAAAGAGAATGACAGAGAGACGAAGCTGGTTGTCACACGGTGGTTCAAATCCAAGGCAGCACTTCTACGACACAGGTATTCAAAAGTTGGTGCCACGGTAAGACAAATGTTTCAATTCCGGTGGCGAATATGTTGAAAAATAGCTAAACGCTGGCTGTGTCTTTTGCAATAAATATTTCCTTGAAATTGTGTTTTGTTTCTGTAAACAGCCCCAGGGAAACTTACTTTAATAGTAGTAGTAGTAGCAAATGATTTATTTTGCCTGGCAGAGTTATGGCCATAAGGCCTTCTCTTCCACTCAACCAGGTTAAAAATATATACAAAGTAGGCTAGATTTACATTAATAAACATAGTAATGGATAAGAGACTAATAGGCCCACTAAGCTTAAGGCTAATCATAATAATTAATTAAGTAAAAAGCATAAGTTTCATGGACTTTAAAGCATAAAGCGTGAGTTTCATGGACTTATGGACGCATCTCGTAACTCTATAAAGTGCTGCATAACCAACAAGGATAAAGAAGGGAAAAATAGCTTATCTAATGCTACTAGATTTTACATCGGAATAATCCTTCGTTTTACTATAAATAATTTACGAATTAAGTTCCTTCGTTTGAGTTCTCTTTACTAAGCACACTTCCACTGTTAACGGCATGCAGTGCTAGGTAAATACATTTCCAAGAGGATTATAAACATAACATACAACAATTTACAACGATTTAACTAAAATACTAGTTTCCAGTATGGGCTTATGAAACATGCATTATATTTGTGGTGTAGTCTCTTTACTGAAGCCAGTAGTCATTAAAAGTTTTAGAAAACCACCACTTAGCAAAACACATTTTCCCGGAGGAAGAGAAATGCTATGGTTTGAAGAAGCGTTTGATGAATAATTCATTATACAAAAGTTTACACTAATCCTAGCTTTCATACTGTATAAGCTGAAAATTCTAGCTATCACGGTTGGTTGTCTGTAAGGGCAATGCGAGAAGACTATGAAATTACCCTAGTTATGTTTTTTGTTTTTTTTTTAAGTTATTTATTTAACAATTACGGTCATCAGCGACCAGGAAAGCGGTACAAGAGGTGAAGTAAGTAAAATGCACATAGTAACTTCAAATTGAATAAAAGGACAAAACATTAAATACAAAAAGGATTCGAAGTAATTTATAAACTATTAAGAAACTATTAATTGAATTAACATTAACTGATTTTAACTGCGATAATTAAAAAAATTGAGATTACCTTGACACATTCCTCAACATTTTTAAACATATTATATAAGTCCCCTTGATACATAACACAAGCCTTAAATAGGCTATAATACATAACCCTAGCTACTCCAGAATAAGGTGGGAGGAAGTTGCATGTTTGGTTTTTTTTTTTTTTTTTTTTTTTTTTTTTAAGCTGTGTTTTTACTCCTCTTAGCTACGAAGACACATCAGGAGTTCGGAATCTGTGTTTATACTTTAGGGTAGGCCACGAAACTATTGACTGTCAATTATTTCTATTATTGGTGTGTTTATGGAGTAAATTTCAACTGATATTAATTTAAACGGATATGATACTGAATGAAATGGCGAGGATGATACTTGGTATGTAAATATCCAATTAGGCAATTGACTTCATGGCTGGGGAAACCATGAAAAAAGCCATGTCAAATTGGCCGGCCATGGGATTTGAATCTGGTACCTCACGAATGCGAGTCCAAGACGTCACCATCTCGGCCACCTCATTCGGTGTTATGCTTTTTCATTTAATGTAATATAGTATGTGTTTATATTAATTATTGTTTTGTCCTTGTTGGACAAAGTCGATTCTTAAGCCTTTAGATAAGGTCATGCATTCCCGTTTCCCAGGGACAGTGTTTCCGGATGTATCTTTGTGTCCCTGAACAAACAAACAAACAAACAAACAAAAAACAGAATTTATCTTAAAATCTTAAAATTTTACAAGTCTTCCCAAATCTTAAGTTTAAACAGTATTTTCGTATCCTAATTACTGTAGATTTATCTTTGGAGATTAAGTGTATGCGCTTGAATTTCGAACGGACAAAGAGGTAATTTGTGATTTAGAAGTGTGTTTGGTTAAGATGGCTTAGTTACATGAGCGATTATTGTACGCATAAAAGGTAGTGATTCTGTTTGGCTGGACAGTTGTAATGCATTTCTGCTTCTCCTTTAACCTTTTCACTCCTAGGACGCATAAATTCGTCACTTTAAAAGACTGTATAAAAGCAGGGATATAAGATTATTGGATTACTGATTTATTTAAAATGTAAGGATTTTTATCCATATGTTATAATTTTCATTCCCGTAGACTTGTTTTTCTCCTAAAATTTTCCTCATTAATTTCAAACGTAGAGCCCGCTGATGTTTTCATTTGATGATTGCTTTTATAAATGTATAAATTCAGCTTCAAAATGATTAATTTGTATCTTTTTTCTTTATTTCACCTTTCCTGCATTCTCGTTCAATTGTCTTTACAGATTCTTTAAGGAATGACTGAAGGAACTTTCTAAACTATTTGTCCTAGAAACTCGTAATTTTTAACACACAATTAAAACGTAAAATTAAATTTTCAGATTTAATTAAAGTAACTCAATTTTTTATATTAATAAATGTAATTCACTTTCTATAAAAAAAGTTGAAATTATCTCCTAAGACAGGTATTAAAATATAAACCTCAATTTTAATTAAATTTTTTAAGATGGCTTTTTACAAATTTATTGAAGCATTTTACATTATTTTTATTTTGTTTTTGAAAATATTTTACGCTGAACAATATTTCGAGGTATTTTCACATGAATAGGCTAATTTAATCCCCGTTTAGGGAATGTAATTTAATATTTCTTAAAAAAACAACAACTACACAATTAAACCCTTAACAATGCATAAAACCCTTAAAAAAACCTTCTACACACAATGAAAAACCTAAAACGGCGTGAACTAAATCCAGGAGATATTGCTTGTTTTCAATTGTTTCGGTGGAGGCAGAGAGGATATTTTCCGATATTAACGAACACTGTTTAAAAACGATAGTTTTTGTATGTAAGTTAGTAAATATATTGAAATGTAATATTGGCAAACATAGTTACAAACGTTTAATATGAAAAATCATAAACAATAAGGTACTCACATAGTCAGAAATGCTTGTATACTCCAACCATACCTGAAAAAAACCAGAAATATTAAATCTCGTGAATTGTACTTTCCAAGCATATTCACAAATTTCTTGTCACTTAATTCCCACCCCCCCCCCCCCAAAAAAAAGGATTAAACAAACATACCTAAAATTCGTATCACAAAATTATATTAACGTAACATATGAATGTAAACATTTCTTACAATAATACTTCTGCAATACGGTATCTAAAAATTATTAGAGATCTATGTAATGCAACGAGTGAATTCAACAGATGATTTACCCAGACATGTTAAAAACATGGGTTGTAGTTGTGTACTTGAGTCGAAAATTGGGTAAAATAGATTAAAAACCCGATGTTTTCTGTCAATACGTTCTCAATGCCCGACTCAGTCTGTCAATTCGTTATTAATTTATCAACATCAATGCATAAAACTGTAGATATTTTTAAAAAAATCGACGTCAGAGGGAAACATCGATGTAGCAAAAACATCGTGTTTTTTTAGATCGATGTAGAAAACATCGATCATCGACATGAAAACATTGCCCTCGATGCTCAACCCTATTAGTTACTTAATTACTCAATGGCAATAGATAATGCCTAAGCAAGCAAATGAAATATTATCTATTTTATTGAGCCAGCAGGTTCATTGCCGCACTTACCTGTGCCCGCCATTCAATCATTTTCTGTGCTAACTTCATACAATCGTCCATCGCAAATCCTACTTCCCAAATCTATTCTAATATTTTAATCCCACCTATGTCTAGGTCTTCCAAGTGGTGTTTTCCCTTCGGGTCTCCCCGTCAATATTTTTGAGATATGTCTCTTCTCCCCCATGCTCGCAACATGTCCAGCACATTTCATCCTACGTGATTTAACTATAATTACTATATTCGGTAAAGAATACAGGTTATGAAGCTCCTGATTATGCAGTTTTCTCCAGGTCCCATTTTCATCTCTCTTAGGTCCGAATATTTTCTAAGCACCTTGTTTTCGAACACTCTCATATATGTTCCTCCCGAAGAGTAAGCGATCATGTCTCACATCCAATTTGTCACAACTGTGACAAACTGTATTAGTGTACACTCTAATGGAGTGCACAAAACCACAGTTCTAATACCGTAGTTAAATAGAATAACATCGGTTTTCAAACAATACTCAAGTCAACAAGATCAGTTTTCAAGCAATATTCAAGTCGACATAATCAGCTAAAAGCAATCCATCCAAGCGTTTGTCTAACTAGATTCGACCTCAGTTCATATGCCATTAAAATATCACGTACTCTCTGCAGGGAACTAGATTCCATCCGACCAGCATTACAGTGTCAATCAAACGATGCCCTCTTGGGAAAAGCAAAGCCTTCTGAAACGAGTTCACATCAAAGGAAATTATTCTTCCCTTTGGGATAATCTACATCGAGCAAACTGAATGTGATCATTAAGAGCAAGTCTATAACATTCCAACGGAAAAATATATTTTAGGTGAATAAAAATTTTGCTTTCCAGAACCTTATTCAAATTTTTCCTGTTATAATGTCATTATCTTAGATAAAGGTTACTTCTACACTCATCATCAGGCTTTAAAACTTAGTGCCCGATCGAATATGTTAACAGCAACTGTACTGTACAGACTTTGCTCGGCGTATGCGCTAGCTACCATATGCTAGTTCACGTGATAGTAAACAAACCGGATTATAGGTATAGGAAGACCACAAAATAACTTCTCATTCTCTAAACTCACATTACAAGCATGCAAAACGATACGTTCTCCTGTTTGTGTGTAATAGTCCCTCCCAAATGTTTCAATATATGTTTGCGTTTTAGAACACTTTACTTTCGGTATTCCGAACACGTATTATACATTTATAAACACGCATAATGACAAGGTACACTGTTGACCAATTTGAGAGGCACCGTACCACGAGCGCATTGACTTCTCAGTACTACTATCAATGACTGTCTTATCAGCCTACGCAATCGCCCCCCACCCTCTATACTCAGGTTGTTGGTAACCGGAATCAACTCCCTCTGTGGGTTCGGGCACTAAGTTTTAAAGCCTGCTCATCATATAAGTTGTATTCACTATCCGGTTTTCTGGAACTAAGTTTTCACTTAAAACTACATTTCATTAGGCTATAGGTAACTCCACGAAAGATTATCAGTTTATCGATAAATTCGTATGAGAACTGATTAATGTGATGAAATGTGTGATTTATGGATATATTAAGGGTGAAATTCATAGGTGAGAAATAGGCGAATTTCATTATATTTTACCTCAGCAATGAATTGCTCTACAATATTGCAATCTGACATAGCCTACTCTTTATCGACTACTTCTACAATTATTGTATACTATTTTCAAAATCAAACTGTTACAGTTACGGGTAATTATCGTTTCAAAATGGCAGCCACGTTTCATGTATTGAAATGTTGTTTCCCTTGATAAATTCCGCAAATATCAAATATTTCTGAGTGATTATTTTTCTGTGGTCTGTTAATATCATATGAACAACACTATCTACAATCATTCATTTAACATCAATAATTTATATATATATATTAATGAAAAAGAAAAAAAAAATATATTTTTAAAAAATAATTATTATGTAGATAATCCAAACACTGCAGATGTTGTTCATATGATGTTTGCAAATAGAAAAAAGAATCACTCAAAAATATTGCCATTTGTAGAAATTATCACGGAAACGGCATTATAGTTCACGAAACGTGGCTGCTACTTTGTAAAGATAATTACCCATAGCTGTAACAGTTTGCTTAATTTTGAAAATACTATGCAATTGTGGAGATAGCCATTAAAGACTGCAAGAGTTTAGAGCAATTCATTGCTGAGGGAAAAAATAATTAAATTCACCTACTCTCCCCTATGAATTTCATCGAAAATTGAATGTCCCCCTTAAGACTATGTATCTGATTATTTATTTTCTTACTTGTGTTGTTTAAAATCAGATCACCATTGTATCTGCTGTCAGCTGACGGGATACTAAAAGAATTTTATATGTAACAGGATATAGCAAGAGAAGTCCCTCCAGGGACGAAGCGCCACGGAGTTTTACATAACATACAAATGGGACAGAAATTAAATAGAAGTAACATTGAAATTAAAATGGACATCCCATTGTTCACCTTTGACGTTTTACTCCACGTTTTTGTAATATTTCAAGTAACTATTATTTTCTGTTTTATTAACAAAATATTTCAACCGTCTGTATTATTACATAATTACATACTTATTACATCAAGTATCTTAGCTTTTTATATTTTTCTCTTTCTGTATGTTTCATTGTAATCTTTGTTATAGTCATTACTATTATTAATTATTATCATCAATATTATTGTAATGTCATACCTTAATTTTAGCGTCAGTGAGACTATGACTGTATTTTCTTGTACTTTGTTGCTGTAATTGTAATTTATGGAATCAAGGTAGAGAAAAAAAAGAGACGATCTGATGGTCTTATGTCTACCTAGCCAAATACACTCACCGGCAAAAAACCGATCACTTAAAGAAATTTAAAAAAAAATTAAGTTTAAATAAAAATTATGTAGTAGGCCTAGTGCTTGAAATAAAATTACAGCAATTGTATACGTTTTTAAGATTAAAATTTAATGACACATTTCACACATAATTCCCCATGTTGCCTCTTGCACCGTGGTGAATGGTAAGCCTAAGGTTGCAGAGGCATAACGGAGGCTGTGTCCATCATCGATTAGAGCAACAGCTTTGGCAAAGTCTTCGTTACTGAGAGGCATAATTTCAACTAAGTTTACTGACAGAATCACTTCGATGCGAAGGGAGACAGTTTCCTTTCAGTTTGGAAGGAAATGACTCAATACAACAATGAAACACCTTGCAATGTGTATGACAAGCTAGTGCAGATAAACACATCGGAAACGGCGTATCGCGATGTTTTTTTGTTTTGTTTGGTGATAAAGTGAAGCTATTAAGAAAGCGGATATGTTGTATCTATAGCTATGGTCCAATAAAAATAATAATTCATCCTCACCAACAACAATGTATCAACATCCAACGAATTTTATGTTTAATCTTAAAATTACAACAAATTTTACAGTGATCGGTTATTTTTGCTGGTCAGTGTACATTAAACTGACAACCTTTCGGGGATCCAAGATAATCTTAATTAATCGTGATTATTCCGGTCGCGAATTCAAACTATCTAGGTTTTCTACCGTTTACAACCAAGCTATTTTACTGACTGTTAAGAAGGATGTGAAAACCGTAAAACTAATAATAATATTAATAATAATGTTTAAAAGATCGGCTTTAAATACTGGATATGATGTGCGAACAAATCTTCCTGGCTCACAACTCTTGATCGCATGAATGGTGTCACCTAAAATACTGCAGTGTTATTATAGAAGAATCACCCGGTACACCTCAAAGCAAGTTATGTATAAATTGAAACATACTTCATTTTAGAAATATGAGTTGAGAATTCTCTGGCACTGAATATAAAGGTATTCTCCAAGGTCTCAAGTTGACTGCTATAGGAAATTCAACTTCTTCTATCTTTAAGCCCCAAAGGAAAACCTACAGAGTATTTTTACAGTATGGTTACGCAAACCTTATGTTTAATACTAGCAGCTGGATTATTTTCTTAACCACCAGATGCATTATTTAAATAATTTAATATATATATATATATTAAATATATACATTACCACTGACATTGTTTTTACATAAATTGCATGAATTACCGGTACATAATTGAATTTTGAATTATATTGTTAGACGTAATAAGCAATTTAAACGACTAATTTGCTATGACAATCGAGCAAGACCACCTTCAAATTGATTTCACATTTGAATAGGGTACACACGGAAAACAGCTAATTATAATATTACATACGGCATAAGAAGTCACCAAATTTAACGAAAATAATTCAATAACAAAAACAAAAAGTGCACAACAGAATAATCATAATTACAATACATACTAACAATAACAAACAAAAGAAAGCAAAGTGAAAGCAGGGAAAACAATATTGCAGAAAATAAAAGAGAAAATAAAATAAAATAGTGTAATTAAGATAAATATGACATTTCTAACTTCAACCTCAGTGTTTGTCCTGGTCTGTCTCCTTCATTCTAAGAGGAATATAAATAAATTCAGTGATTCAGTAAATAATTACTCTAAACGCAATAATTGTAATGTATTCATGTATATAAACAAATGTAAATGTATCTTAACTCAGGAAAGTTTTCATTTCACATCACTGAAAGTCTATAACAGCCTTTCTATTGATGTCAGAAATCTATACTTGAATCATTTAAGAGACGGGCCAAGTCAACATTGACTCTGAACCCTCTGTACAATGTTGATGAATTTTATAATGTAAATATCTTATATTTTTTTATGGCCATGCTATAAACACAATTGCGTGAAATGCTGAGAGTTATTATTATTATTACTATTATTATTAATTGTTGCTTAATAGTGACAGGAATACGTTTTTATTCCCTCAACGGAATTGTAATGAAGTTTGAAAAGTTACCAGTTTGTGTATAATTAAACATTTCGATTTGAATATAGATGAAGTTCAACTATAGACGTAGGCGTTGCGACTTCCAAGTAGTTGCATAACTACGAGTGGCATGAACTTCTGTAATAATGTATCGTTTCCTTCATAGATGACTGCGGAATAACACTGATGTATAAGCAGAAACAACTCCTTCTGGCAAGTTTTGAGAACATATTGCACTCATATACTACATGATTTGAATGGAAACTGGAGTGCTAGCACAGTACTGTAAATTTCTTAAGGCAAATATTCCACCTTCAAAGTTCTTGAACAAGAACTTTAGGAAAGAACTTCCAAAACATAAAAAATTAACGAATAAAGGATATATTACAATATCATCAAAGTCCTCGACCAAAACCAGTTTTCTTTATGGAAGACTGAGGTAAAGAAGACTGTGGACATGGATTCCAAGAAGATTTATGTATTTGAGATTTATTTTCAGAAAAAAATCTCGGCAGCAGTAGACTACGGAAAGGAATATATTGCATTTAAATGCTGGTGCATCCACGGTAAGCAATGTTTCTCTTGTGAACGAAGATGTGAAAACTTGTTGACTTATATTTGTTAGGCTACCGTGATTTGCGAAAAACCCTGGTAAAGTTTCTGATTGTCATAAAGAAACATGTACGCTTAAATTTGTTTTATGACCAGTTATATGCTTAAATCCTTGTTAATGTTGGTGTGACTGGTTAGTGTCATCTGGATTTTGTTTATAGATTGCCATTGACTACTATAGCGTATTAGGCCGATAAAAATGCATTTTGAATGCAGTTTGAGTGCATTTTTATGCAATTTTAGCGGCCTTGGTTGCAATTTTTCAGCGTGTTACCAGTCCAACAAGCAGCTGTTTTAGAGAGCGTGTACTAAATAGTATATTGCGATACAAGTGCCGTAAGCGGTGCATACGGATCGAGGAAAGAGTTTCAATTTCCGAGATCCGTTATGCGCTTACGGCACGAGTAGGTCTATTCCATGCTATTTTTTGCACGATGATTATTTATATCAATCTATTTACATTAATTGAGATATTAGCTGAAAATATTATGTATATACACTATTGAAGGTGGATGTTATATTTCAGAAAGTGATTCGCATGAGTTTGTTGTTATGGGAACCGAATATTTGTCCTGGGGGGCCTTGTCCATAAAGGCTTGTATTATGATGAGTGCCGTAAGTAAATTCTTACCGCACGGAAATTTGTTTTGTTTCCATAGCAACAAGATTGCGTGTGGGAATGTCAACTTACGATCCACGGCAACAATATTCGTAAGTACCACTAATTAGATAAGTGGTGCAAAAAATATATTTCAAGTCTTATGAGAACATGGACAGTACAAAATAACTTTCTGCAGGTTTCTACGATCTGAGTGCTCCATGCCAAACTGTTATCCACGAAAAACTCAACCTCTGAGCTATAAGAGATTAATCATTAATAACTTTTTTAAATGTAATATTTTAAATGTAATATTTGCCCTTGTGTCGATTAAGTTCAGAAAAAATGCATGTTCTATTACAGGAGAATGGTATTGTTCTATAGCCCAAAGTCTGCTAAGGAAAATTGTTTTGTAATTAAAACAATTAAGCAGAGGAGTTAAGAAAGAAGCCTGCCCCGATGGAAATAATTGAGGAGCGTTTTTTCAAAAGCCGATATCTACTTGGATTTCTCAGTGCAAGAGGTGACTAAGTGCCATCAAGAAAAGTGCTAATATTTGTGTGTATTAACCAGCAAAGATCGTATTCTATCTAAGCCAAACATGACAAACAGCCTTGCTGTATCAGTTACAGACACAGTAATGGCTGCTAGTCATGTTTGGCGTAGATAAAATACGATCTTTGGGGTCAATACACACAAATATTAGCACTTTTCTTGATGGCACTTAGTCACCTCTTGCACTGAGAAATCCATGTAGATATCGGCTTTTGAAAAAACGCTCCTCAATTAAAGTAGGCCATGGGGAGCCGGGATTGGCTGAGGTGACAATCTCCGGTCTGTGGTGGAGTATAAACCGCCATCAGATGCTCACGTCAAACCACTGTAGGAGAGGAGGGATAAGAAGATAGGGGGGTGGAGAGGTAATTAAGACGAGACACGTTTCCAAACTCCCAGCAAGATGCACATTCAAACTTTGTTATAACTTCTGCCATTACTCCGACAAGAAGCTCGACTTCTGCAACTTGAAGACTGGAAGACATTTTACAGCAATTCATTGCAATGAGGGAACAGGGATTCCTCGCTCTATAATCGTATTTGTATGTTTCTATGCACCATATGGACGGGTGGTTTTCTCCAAAATACTGAAATTTCTTCAAGAACCCTTGCCTCAGAGCAGCGTTTCTCAACCTTTTTGAACCCGAGGACCTCTAAAATGTCTAAAAAATTTACGGACCCCTAATTTTACATCCCATTTTGAATAATAGGCTATATGTAGGCCTATATTCTTAATATTTGCGGTATTCATTATAGGTCATTATAACGAAATAAATCTAAATACATTTTTTTTTAAATTCAATGGAAACACAGTTACTGAATTGGAGGTAAACTATTGACAGTTTAATATTTATTACCAATTTGATAATATAATTAGGAATTATGTTATTAGTAATAACATTACTTTTAATGAGCGGTTGAGCTTGTCGCCTCTTGCAGAGTAGGCCTACCTGGATATCTGGCTCAATATTAGTAAAATTTAGTCGAAGATCAGCAGATACATTAAGTCATCCACCAGTGGTCCACTGACCACAGGTTGAGAAACGCTGCCTCAGAGCATTATGCCGAAAATTAGATTCAGAACATTCTCTCTTCTTTCGGGTTTCCAGTCTTTTGCAATAAGAGCAGTAAATGCTCAGATCGATAGAAAAATTTAAAATGCTTACATTATAAAACGAACATTAATGCTTGATTAAAAGCTAACATATCAAAATATTCCTCTTAGATTGAAAATGCAATATTTGGATAACTGTCCCATTTTAGGATTGTCACCTAGGTAGCCTGCCATTAAATGCAGAAAGATTTTCAATAAAAACAAAAGTAAAATAAAATATTACCATATTTCCTGAATGAAGTATGATCAACGCAAAATTATTAAAATAAACTAAAAATATAATATAGCATTTAGAGAATAGGAAAAGCTGGCCAAATTAGATTTTACTTATTTAATATTAATATTAATAGTAGAACTTAATTTTGTTTTGTTTTTCAATGTTTCAATCCAATTTATTTCTACATATTTTTTTTTTATTGCTGTAATTCTATACAAACGATTGGTTAATGATGCAAAGTTGTTTTACATACATTGTACTCATGCATTTATAATTTTCGTTGGAGTATACTGTGTAATGATGTAAATTGGATTTATATTTGTCTATTACACCCCTGAACACGAGGTTTACTCATCTAGGGGTATACCTTCATTTTTAGGTAGATTTCGAAGAAAAATCTACCTATTGCAATGGATACCATGTCAAGATTTTCGAAAAATTCTTTCATATCTTTACGTTTCATGCTCCCCTAAGTACGAAACCACCGCTCGTTCAAAAAAAAATTGTGATATATATATATCTTTACACGCTAGCGGCCGTAATTTTGAAGATATTTGAACCAAATTTTAATATGTTATTTCTAGGCCCAATGGTTCGGACAAGTTCGTTAATGAGCAAAATTGGCCCAAGGGAGTGGTCGGGGGAGGGGGTTGAAATTTTAAAACATTTATATCTCGGCCCCTATGAAGTATAGAGGGAAACTTTGTTTGAATAAATTAGAGTACTCCTTATGGAGTTCACAGTGACACTAACGATTCGGGGGTTTTGGGGGTACGAGTGGGGGTGGGGGTGGGGGGGGATGGAAATTCGAAATTTTTGAAACCACGTCTTATGGGGTGTAATTGAAAAGCTCTTGATGAGTTCTCTACAAATCAATAACTAGTTTCTCGATAGCTCTCATTTAAGGCGAGATTTGAATGTTTGAAAAAGTGCTCTTTCCTCTTTTTTGCAATTATTATTGCGGGTTTGTCATGCCAAGGCTAAAGAAGAAGAGTGCTACGCAGCGACAGTAAATTAAACCGAAAGCGCTTTTAAATCTACCTCAGCCTGTAGGCTTGCCTAAAGGGATTTTTATACTAAATTAGAAATACATTAGTAGGAGTACTACTACTAGTATTAGTATTTTGTGTTGATTTTTGTTTTTACCTGTAATATGATATGTTAGTAATAAATAACAATAATAATCACAATAAAATGAGTGAATGTTATAGCCTATATATCATGGGCGTCAGGTGATATCTCTCGGTGCAAGGTTTTAATCATGTTCCTGCAGTAAGGGACTTGCAGGTTGAAATATCAATGTAATTTAGTTAATGCTTAATTATCTCTGTTTAGATCTGACAAATCACAATTCTAGTTCAGACTATTGCTGTATGTGACTGTGATTCGCACTACAGAGCAATCATACAGCAGCAGAACGATTGGCTTCAAAAGGAATTATTAATGAAGCTTACACAAATGTACACATAACAACAGTGCTTTATGAAGACTGATATAAATGTTTGAATATAGACAGTTCTGTCTGGTGTTATGATGCTATGCACCCACACATATTGACTTGTAAAACACGTGACACTATGTAAACACACGTCACTGTGTTTGCCATCAACTGTCAGTACATTCAACCACAGTATTCAATACATCACGCTTATGAATTTATGTAGAGGAACTGAGATATTTATGCAATGCATAGGTGAAAACAAAGAGAAAGACCTTGGTGATACTTTTTTAGGTAGATTTCGAAGAAAAATCTACCTATTGCAATGGATACCATGTCATGATTTTCGAAAAATTCTTTCATATCTTTACGTTTCATGCTCCCCTAAGTACGAAACCACCGCCCGTTCAATTTTTTTTTTGTGATATTTATATATTTATATATATATCTTTACACGATAGCGGCCGTACTTTTGAAGATATTTGAACCAAATTTTAATATGTTATTTCTAGGCCCAATAGTTCGGACAAGTTCGTTAATGAGCAAAATTGGCCCAAGGGGGTGGTCGGGGGAGGGAGTTGAAATATTAAAACATTTTTATCTCGGCCCCTATGAAGTATAGAGGGAAACTTTGTTTGAATAAATTAGAGTACTCCCTATGGAGTTCACAGTGACACCAAAGATTCGGGGGTTCGAGTGAGGGTGGGGGTGGGGGTGGGGGATGAAAATTCGAACCTTTTGAAACCACGTCTTGTGGGGTATCGTTGAAAAGCTCTTGATGAGTACTCTACAAATCAATAAATAGTTTCTTGATAGCTCTCATATGACGCGAGATTTTAATGTTTGAAAGTAATAACACTTAAAAGAATTATTATAATATCATAATTTTGTCTTGTTTAGCGGCTTTGCTAATGTTATTCATTGCTGATCTTGCGCACGGCCTCCCAGAATATTATATCCTATTCTTGTTGTCAAAACAAATGATTGTAGGCTCTTCCTCTTTACCGAATTCAGTTCTTATTACTGCAGGTTTACCATGCCAAGGCTAAAGAAGATGAGTGCTATGCAGCGACAATAAATTAAACTAAAAGCACTTCGAAATCTACCTCCGCCTGTAGGCCTGCCTAAAGGGATTTTTTTATCTTCTATTCACATACCAAAGATACTGTACATAGATACAGGAAGGCACTCACTATTGTGTTCGATCCTGAAGTACTATATTCAATTTTCAGCTATAATGCCCCTTGCGAGGTTCCCCGAGCAAAACATATCAGAAACATACGAGGGAGTTAAAGCCAAAGTGTTTACTTACAATATGCAATATACTTCACAAATTATGTAAATGAAAATGAAAACGAATTAATTAATATTATGTTATACACTACTTGTTTTACTTGTAACATTATTACTATTTTCTTTGATGACACTTACGCTCTCTATGAAGCCTATGCTTTTTATGAAACCTATGCTTTTACTTATTTAATTTATTATTATGATTAGCCTTAACCTTAGTCTTAGTATTAGTCATAAGTCTCTTATTCACTAATTTGCTATTTATGTAAACCTACATTGTATATATTTTCTGAAACCTGGTTGAGTGGAAGAGAAGGCCTTATGGCCTTAACTCTGCCAGGCAAAATAAATCATTTACTACTACTACTACTACTACTTTTGTATTTAGTAATTTATGTCACTTGTTTTTCTTCAGAATCAACAAATTTGCCAAGGTAACGATAAAAACAAAATAAATTTTGTTCGCTACATAGGCCTATATGTTGTAAAACATGTATGCTATAAATACGAAAAGCAAGAAACTCACTTAACAGAACATAAGTTTTCACAAATACATAAAATATAAGTAATCGTACGATGTGTGCGGAATGGAAGTAAACATCTAACTGAGCCAGTCGCGCTATCGTGAAGTATGCGCTGGTGCGATTAACCAATGAAACGACAGGAACAGTTAGTCAAGGCAAGTTCGTTGTTTACTTTTGTTCCATACACATCTTGGATCAAGTATAGTATTCAGTCTTATTTAATAGGGAAGATACATCGTTGCTACAAGATAATCAATACTGTTTTAGAAGACACTATTGAAGGCAAGACACGTTATATGATTTTCTGAGTTCTTAAAATGGACCCATGTCGTTAGGTTGATTCAAAACCGACATTCGTAAGTAGTAGATTACTTGAATGTAGAGAGACAGCATTACATAGACAGTGTTCTTTTCTGTTTTATTAAGTGCCAGTATGGTACTTTATGAGATTGTGTGGGGGACGAAAAAATGTCTGTCCGTCTGTCTGTCTGTCTGTCTGTCTGTCTGTCTGTCCGTCCGTCTGTCCGTGCGTCTGTACGCACCATAACTCAAGTACGCTTTTTCGGATTTTCATGAAACTTGGTATAAACATTCATAATGTCGATGGGAAGAACCCTATTGATATTGAACCAAATCGGTTCACCGGTACCGGAGTAATGCCCAATTTAGTGCCTATTTTAATCGCTGTAACGGATTTTCACGAAACTTGGTATACCCATTTATGACGTCCATGAGTGCCCTATTGAATTTGAACCTAATCTGTTGACCGGTACCGGAATAAAACCCAATTTAGTGTATATTTTAAAGACGTGGTAACTCAAATACGCTTTACCGGATTTTTATGAAACTTGGTATACACATTTACAATGTCCGTGGGAAGACGTCTATTCATAATGGATAAAATCGGTTGATCTGTTTCGGAGTAATGCTCAATTTAGTGCCTATTTTATGGCAATATACGTATTCGAAAGAATTTATAAAAAAAAAAATGAAAATCAGTTATCTTGACAACATAGCCTATTGTTTTACTGTGATCTTATAAGGCCTTGGAAATTAAAATACAGGTAGCTATGACAAAAAACACTATTGTTTTACATGCGCTTATCCAACTAGACCGTTAAAATGACCCAGGTGGCCGAGATGGTAGACCTTTCTTCTTCCGTAAGCCCTGCTTAATGAATAAATCTGGAGCTTAACTTGGAAAACAATTTAAAAAAAACATATTCTGCATATCATAATTGCAGTCATAACTGATTAAACAAAAACATACTGGCACTTTTTTACATCAGTTTACCTGATTTTATTGTTAAATTGTATTATATCTAAAAGGGAAATGTGCTAGGCATTGATGGATTAAAGAAGGGATAATTTTCATAATTAGAGAAATTTTGTATGGCTATATCACAGGCATAGGGGAACGTAGTAGAAGACGGAACACTAGATTAAAATAAAACACCATACAAGCTAAGTAAGAAAAAATTCTACACATAAATTTCTGCACATTTATACATTTCTGCATAAAACAGAAAAAAGAAACAAAGCAATATTTCTATGTTTATGACTGTGGGACATTTAGATTTACGAATAAGGATCATGTGTACACGACCTGCCTTAAAAATTACAACACCTTTATAAATCGTGAAGGAGCTATGGAGAATGTTATATTCTCATACGCCACGAAGATATATCGCTCCCTGGAACCAGATAAAAACTTTGCGAGATTACACTGGGACAAGAGACGGGCAAAACTCCCCTCTAACACCATATTCACACACAGAAGGCAGATGTATTTGTGATGAAATGCAGTCATAAAAATTGGATGCATAAAAACAAATTATTAGTTGTCATTATTTTCATCCATCATGATTCTCACTTTAATTTGCCATAATGAATATCTTCAATGTATTAATTATTGTGTTTTTGTGTATGTGAAATTAGACATCATGCTTTGTACCGATGTATGTGAGGTTAAACATGGTACTATGTACAGTACTGAATGTTTTGGTCCATCTAAATGAAGAGACATATATTATAACTAGGGCAAGGCATTTGATGATTTTGCATCTTTTTTATATGAAGGTTAAAGATAGCTCCAATATATATATAAATGTGTATCATGGAACAATTGATTAAATAAGGGCAATTTGTTTTGGAATTTTTTTGCTTTATTTTGCATTTTTCGTTATTTTCAAGAGATAGGTAACTTTTTGGCAATTTTTAGCTCATTTTCTGCATTTTTAGGTCATTGTCGGCATTTTAGGTCATGTTTCAGTGGAGATAGAGAGGAGCTTTTCCATTACAAATCGTTATTTTCAGACAATAGACAAACGTTGTTATTTGAGAATATCCGCCAAGTTAATTATAGTTAATTTTAATTGAGGTTTATTGCAAACTTTTCGCTAAGGGTGTCCAAGTAGTATAGATTTACTTACTGTTTTAGCAATAAAATAAGTGTGTTTTATATTGTATTCATATATAACGCACAGTCATCCGTTAAATTTTACTTTAAAAAAAAACTAAATATAAGTAATAGTGGAAAATTTATTGGTAATTTTTTTAAATCTTATGTCATTTTTTTCACTATTTTTAGGTCATAAATTCATTTTTTATTTTGCATTTTTTGACTATTTTATGGTCATTAAATGCCTTGCTCTAATTATAACTCATTCTTCGGGTGCGAGAATCGTACTCGGGTTTCACCTTGGTAGCTGACTTGCTATTTTTTAAAACCTTATTTATACACTTTTCAATACCTTGGTCATATCACGTGTTTTGTGGATATTTATGTAACTTATTTTCTACTGTTTGTGTGTTATGGATTTTGATACTGATTAGGTCTATATATATATGTTATAAATAAATATTAAAGAATGTAATCCACGAAAATAATGCAGTCACATAACTTTCTCTACCCTGGACATAGAGAAAACAATACGAGGTATGGTAATGTGGTATATTATTATATCGCAGGTTTTTGGAGAGAGAAGTATGAAAGTGATATTGCTTTCTGTTTAATTTCATCCCCAAAACAGTTTTATGGTAACATGAGAGTGAGAAATAAAATTTTCCGCCTCGCTATTTCAATTTTATGTTACAGGAAGTTCCGTTTCTTCTTATTTGAACCCCTACCAGGCTTGTTGTGCACTGTACAAGCGATGGGATGCAACATTCTAGATCCTCTATGAGCCATAAAAAACTATATCAAGCGTTTTATGAGGGAATAGTTTGAGTGTAATAAGTCTTTTTCCTATTTCAAATTATAAATACCTATATAAAAATTATATTGGATTATATAGAATTTAAAAATCGAAAGGCCTTCATAAGTTAATTTCCAATTACAAAATAAAAAACCCGGGCGACGCCGGGTCTTTTAAGCTAGTCTATTATATTAGCCTATGTTCATTACATTTATATTAACCGTATACGCCTTTGACAAAATAAATACCTCTATTGACTATTATTGCAAAATGAAGCAATATGACGCTCCCAATTTTTCTGTACAATGTATAGGAAACACTATCTTCTATTAAATATCTCTTTCATTTACTCAAAACCAGTTAAAGTGGGAGTTAGGTCATTTGTAAGGATAAGAGGCAGTCAACATGTTTGTCTTTTCAATACTTTTTTCTGTTGATTCATAATCTTGATTTATACTCCTTTTAGTATCCAGGCCTTACCAAGAAATCATGTTATGTGTGTATACCATTGTGTCATGCAACTATTGATGTGCAACTGTTTCTATTGTTGATTGGTTTTACTGATTACTAATTATTGAATTAATTTAATTATAAACCCCACTGTGACGCTTACAGTAATTCTGAAAGTGTCAAAACCGGTCTTCCTACCTGTTACATACTGGTATTATAAGATAGAGACCTAAAAATGGTTTGTAGTTAACCGCTTTACTGTTATGCGTATTCACACACTTAACAGCCTATTATATTGTCAAACCTTGCACCATCAAAAAATGTTACTTGAATATCGAAAGTTTTAGTTAAGACTGTACCGAGCCGTTGTGGGAAAAATGAAAGCTTTGCTTGCTTTCAGATAGGCAGGATTCTCTCTTCCCACAGAAGAGAAAAAGAACTGAAGTCTCGTACCTCAAACGAATTTTTATTTTAACTCTTCCAAGAATGCGTGTGGTTCGATGTAACAAAACATCTTCCACGATGTTTGCATGCTATCCTTACTTTGGAGAAATAACAAAGTCTCAAGTTAACGAAAAAATATTCTCCTTTTAGCATTAAGTCGTGTAAGAATGATATAAAATAATTAATTTTATTCCTTAAATAGCCTATCTGATGTGTGACATATTGAAATGGAGAAATTATGCAAAAGCTGAGATTCTTACTTACTGGTGCGCTGTAAAGAACAGAGTAGGTAACTATAGTAACTAAAAGCCGAGATATAATGCGACAAGTTAAATAACAAGCGTGTGAATATTCGCACTGCGCATCGACCACCGTCTAAGCCAAGGGTAGGACACCCTGGCAGATAAACCCTGCTTGACCAAAACCAAAGTGGTAGTCCCACCGTTGGTTTTACTCTACGCAGCACTTGTAATGCGGCTAAAATATATTTCAATTACATAATATTTTTCTTTACCTTAGTTTCACCTCTACCTTTTAGAGACATTTAAGCTACTAGCGCCGCCCGTCGGGAGAGGGATTATATATGGATCACATACTTTTTTGACCAGAGGACATGGAAAGCCTCCCCGGATAAGTGATCAGCACAATGCCGGGGCCACCTCCGACACAATACGAACACACAGGACGAGACACACCACATACCACTCCGAACGAGGCGAGAATGATAATGACGGCCAGATGATATCCGGGGACCACAAGGGCCTATTGAGACTTTTGTCTCATAGGTGACGAAAAAGCCCCGCACATAGGTACGAAGATGGGATGAAGATGGTAATGCCGGCTATATGATATCAGGGGACCACAAGGGCCTAAAATTACCCGAGGTTTGTCTCAATGGTGACGAAAAACCCCGGAAAAAAACCTGCACATAGGTAACATGATGGGATGAAGGTGGTAATGACGGCTAGATGATTCCGGGGACCACAAGGGCCTAAAATTACCCAACTTTTGTCTCAATGGTGACGAAAAACCCCGGAAAAAACCCCACATAGGTAATAAGTCCTGACCAGGATTCGAACTCGGGCCCGCTATGCGAGAGGAGCACCATACGGTATTCCAAAGTGTTACACGGCGCATTGGCTAGATTCTAATACAAATTGGTTCTGGAGAGAAGATGTAATTTTGATGATTTAGCTTATCATAGGGATATGCTGAATTAGTTCCATGTAGGTGATATAAATCATGGGAGGTTGAATGAAACACCATATTGTTCCTCGCAACACATTTGAAACTTTTTAAGATCTGGATCTTTGCAACAAGACGTGCTATTATGACGGACTGAAAAGACAGGATGGAGGAAGAGACGTCAAAGCCTTAAAGAGTTTGTTGAATGGCAGAAAGTTGTGACAGGATCTGCGTCTCCTCTACTTCCCTTTCTCACCCTCTGCCCCTCAACGTCTCCAATTCTAATTGTAGAGAATCTCTAACCCAGCTCCAAGATTCCAGAGACAGGTGCCTCAAAACTCCGTCGTCTTGTTTACCAACTGAACTCTGTCATTCCCATTGATTAATGTGCCCTTATAAAGGTTATTTCAGGTAATTAAATCGTGACAAGGCAAATTTCATTTGTATGTACTTGGGAACTCAAAGAGAAATGTATCAAAGTTTAATGGATTCATTCTAGCAGTTCCAAACTCTTGTCGAATGTACGCTGAAAGCAATATTAATTAAAGAAATAGAAGTTTAGGGATTATACACGAGAAAAGCTATTATGGAACTTAAAAGGTAATTAAAAATCTGACGATGAGCAACAATATTATACCCGAGGGTGTATGACAAAGTAGTACCAAATTTGTTCAAGTTTCTATTTTAATTGCAAATTTGCAATTCGAACGACCACAAATAACGTGAAAACAAAAAAATGTCATTTTTGCTGCCTAATAATAGCTCAGAATATTTTGCTTACTTAATGGGAGAGGATGATATTTTTGGCGAAAAATTATCATAGGTAATCCCACGAGAGTTGGCGAGTTTATCGATATATTCGCGACTGTGCAACTCGTCAACTCGAGTTGGATTTATTAAGACTATTCCATGAATAAAATGTAACGAATTATATAAATAATTACTTTCGTGCTTTGTTGTATAAAAACAAAACTAACGGTTGTGAGATCACGGCATACTGTGAATCATCCATCCATGAATCGATTCGAGCTACCGTGGTATAATACAATGCTACCCATTGTGCATATAAGACATAGTTAACTTCATTCAGGCAAGCTAACAGCAGAACAGAATAAAATCACATGAACTGGCTTGCACCGAATCGAAATTGTGTTCTTAATCAATGTACATTTCTATTATTTCAATTTCCAAACAAGTTATGTTGTATAAAATAATGTGATTTCATGCCGCTTAGTGGCAGCACTGACTATTAATCACTGCACACTGATACTCGCGTCTCCAGTAACGAGCAGCACATTTCACCGCAGTAAATTACCATCGCGATTCCTACAAGAATATTGTAATATAAACGGCCGTGATTGGTCTATATCCGAGGAATTGCTAAACGTTATTGGCCAATATCAAACACGCGGCGTATGAGTGGGATAATCAAACTAAAAGTGGTATAATATATTCTGTGGCAAGTTCAAAATTCATTTAATTCAACACGAGTAACAAAACTCGTGGCGCACTTTTTCATAACTTCGGGCTCGCAGATTAAGTTGTACATAACTGCCTTATATCGTAAATAACTATAATAAAGTTATGCAATAAAGTGAAAGTATTAGCATGGGAAGAATATAGCTTACAGGTGAATGAGTTCCATATACTTTCTACTCCAGAAATTTCCACATTTCCTAGCGTATCTTGCAATCGTGGAAAGTGGCCTGCTGTGCATAAAAGGCATTCAATCTCTTCATCGACATAAGCTTCGTTTCATGTGTACTCCCAGCTTTAATACAAAGCAGACATGTCTGTATGTTAGTGAATACAGTCGTTTCTCTGCTACAGTGAAAGTATTATAGGTTCAGTGTCGGATCCAGAATTTAATGAAGAAGGGCCGGCATAAAGGAAATTTTGCAATTACTAGAGGGTATGGGATTATGGAATGACTTTATAGCCTACATGGAGGTTCGGGGGCCCTCCCCCGGGAATAAAAAAATTAATAAATGCAAAATAAGGTTTTAGGTCCTATGGGTGAATCCTCCAAATTTCTCAGTGGACTAAAACTCTGAGCCAAAAGGTAAAACATTTGTCTGTTTTACATATTACATAAAAACTAAAATTATTAATCGAATATCAAACTTTTTAACTTTAGCTTTAAAAGTGCTGGTCTGATATTGTTCACAAGAAATCACAAAATCAAAACGGCCACAATCTTGAAACGTAATCAAAAGACAAAAATCCTTAAACATAGTTTTTAATGACTTCAAGGAATACTGCCTTCGGTTGATTTTGACTTGGAACCTCTCTTTCTTGACTTCGGTTATTTTTTTTGCAGTTTTATCTATGAGCATTTCTTCTGTGATTTTGAGTTCTTTTAAGTCCTTCTACGTTTCCTTAAACCAATTTGGTTTGGTCTTTTTGTTGCGGAAATAATCTAAGATATTTTTGGTCAGTACATTTGGGTTCATTTGAGGATGTGTCCATAAAAATCAATTCTTCTTTTGCTCAATATGTCTGAGAGTTTTTCAGTCGTTTGGTAGAGTGTTTCGTTTCGTTTGTTGTTGTTGTTGTTGTTATTATTATTATTATTTGAAAGTTTTTCTTTTTCTGGCATTCCTGACCACGAGATGAGAATGCTAATATTCAAGTTGACGTTCCTCGATTTAAACATTTTGGTAACCTTTTAGTGGCTGTAGGGGGTACAAGCGCACCCTCAGCACATAGTCCCAACAGCAGAATGCATATATAATGTAATTCAGGTTGTGTCCAGGGGCGTGGGTCACGTGACTGGACGTATTGACATGGTATTGACAATTATGCGGAATGCATTAGTGATGTTATCACAATTCCGTGACACGATTATGTGATCATAAACAACAATATGCCAATTATTAGACTGCGATCGTTTGTGATTTGAATATGTAGTTAAGAGAAAATCATCAATATATGAAATGAGTTTCATCCTTTGATATTAATAAATTAGACAGTTTACATTCTACAAAGGGAAATTTGCATTGCACAGGAACGAAACCTGAGTTATTGGATGATGCTCCTGTGAAACGTATCCAATCCGATTCCAAAACAGTTTTATAATATGGTGATCAAATTCTACAACAATATACAAAATCGAAATCATAATATTATGTCCTTAAATTTTCTAATGGTTACTTCGAGATTAAATTTTATTCTCTAGATGGACTTTTAACTTGCCTAGCAGTGCAATATTTACATTCTATTACTGTACCGGTACATAAATTGATGACAAGCCAATTGTATTTTGTCTTAAAAGCTAATAAAAGCTATGAATCATCCCTTTTAACCCCTAAGGCGAACAAATAAGAGTGTCAGTCTATTCCCGTGCAGGATATAGGTATTTATGTATCAAGTACGCAAAATAAGGCTTTAGGGGACGAATCTAGTATTGCTTATGAGCCCGCTAAAGTTTTTGCGTAGGCCTACTTGGTGCATACAATATTCTTTTTACTTCCTCTGCCCGTACCATAGGTACTATAGGTAGAGGAAGTATTGTTTTCGATCCCAAAATTCGAAGTTGAGTTTTTAGCATATGTACACGTTTCAAGGGCCCCTGAATCCAAAAATACTATTTTTGGAAACATGTCTGTGTGTGTGTCTGTGTGTCTGGGTACTTTACATGAAGAAATTTTCGTTTTTCGCGATTTTCTCGAAAACGGCTCTAACGATTTTCTTTAAATTTTGCACATGGGTTGCTTATACTAAGAGCTAAAACTTTTATAAGAAACATTTTTTCGTGAAAATTCTCTGAGGGTAGTTACAAGCCACCCACTGTTCACCCACTGTTTGTAGAAAGTTTGTCTTACGTGATGAACAACTGAATTCGCGCTCTTTCACGGCCTCTTATTCTATATAAGAATGTGAAGTGAGAAAGATGTGTTGTTGGCCATGCATAGAGTAAAGATGTATCTGAGGGAAATATTCGATAAATTTCGGAAATTATATTTTACGGCAGAAAGTTCAATAAACGTCTGCAGTCATTTGTTCTTTTTTTTTTAAGTTTGTTATATAGACTGCGCTTTTAGTCGCCTCATTGAAAGAAGAGGTATTTATAGGATAATCAGAGTAAAATTGTGTCTTGCGATTCTGTACAAGGATATGTGAATACTGCTAACTTTTATTTGGGCAGAGGAAGTTATGTGACTTTCACATCAGATTTTTTAGTAAAAGTTCTGCAATTTTACTACTCAGCTCAGCTATTGAGCTCAGTTTTTTCACTCATTTTCAATGATTCTGCGTAAGGAACACAAAGATATAGGCCTAGGCGACTGTATCATCAGTGCATGTTTATAAACTTCGCTTAGTGTGGATTATTTCTTTAAAAAAACATTTCAAAACATCGTTAAGATAGTAATGTTGATTAATTAAAATAATACAGCAATTGAAATTACGCGTCATTTTTATCATATTTTCTGCAGTGAAACTTATTATTAGACCTGGGATTTTAGGCTCTAAAAAAATTAGTTTTAGGCACCTAAAATAAGCTTTTAAAACAAGTAAATAGGCTTTTAAAAGAGAAAATAGGCACCTAAAATAGGCTTTAAAAATGTGTAAATAGATAGAAAATGACTTTAAAATATTACAATATACATATAAACTGTAACATGTTCTATTTTTTACTGCAAGAACCATCGTATACCTATTCTTAACCGAATTAACTGCAAAATTAGGCATCACGAACTATATTCACTTAAACACTGGTGACTTGACTCAGTAGTCCTTCCTCCTTAATCCCCCCCCCTCTCCCGTCAGTCAGCATCCCTTTAGCGACAATTTTTCTGAATAATCAAGTTTCTGTGAAAAACCAACCTCTGCTATTCTGCTTTTCACTGAGAGATGTCCATTATAAGGTTGTAAAAATTACAGAAGTTGAATTTTATTTTAAATGTACAAAATAGGCATTTTAGGCACTAAAATAGTAAAATAGGCTCTAAAGGTTCAAATAGGCATTTTAGGGCACTATAAAACTCTATAAATGTAAGTGATTTCTCATGAAACGTCCACATATTCAAAAATTTTCCCGTTATTTCATAAGGAACAAAATAGGCATTTGCCTTAAAATCCCAGGTCTACTTATTATGCCTTGTTAAAAGAAGCAATCGTACAAGAGACTCATTTGAAGTCGTATCTTACAACTAGCACTCGTGGTTTAGGGCAGCGTTTCTCAACCTATGGTCCGCGAAGATGGTGCAGATGGTCCTCAGACATAATTAAGGGAATGCACCACTGAGATTTGTTAACAATTGTGAAAAAAAAGTCATTTTTTCATTTTTGTACTGATAAAATTCTACAAACATTCTAGTTTCAGATTCTATTTTCGTTTATGACATTCTGTGTGTATAAAGGGCGTCAGGCGAGATGAAGTCTTTATGCAATTCCTCTTAAATTTTCAGCACATGTTCTTAAGGTGTAGATATAAAAATCTGTCATATGAATTTTTGAAATTATGAATATTTTATTAGTTATGAATTTTCAAAATAAATATATTTTTGAAATTTTGAAATAGAAATATATATAACTTACACTTTTTTATCTCAGGAACCATAAACCTTAGAAAAAAATCATATGAAAAACTTTTTCTTCATAGTTAGATATATAAAGTGCATTTGTAAAAAAATTAATTTTTGAAAATTTTCGTCGTGTGGAGTATTTTGAAGATCGCTCTACTTTTATACTATGAAAATTAATAACTCAAAAACTTTTCAAGATATTAGGATGAAATTTTAAACCATAAAATAAATGCACGAGACAAGTGTATGGTAAGATTTTGAGCTATATTGCTTGAAAACTTTCGATTTTAGTAATTTCAGTGGTGCATTCACTTAAGCAAGTGGAAAGTAATTAATACCCCAAATATTAAGAATATAATAATGGGATGTAAAATTAGGGGTCCGTAAATCTTTTCAGTCATTTTAGAGGTCCTCGGGTTCAAAAAAGTTGAGAAAGGCTGGTCTAGGGGACTAAACGACGGCTCAATAAACCTAATGCAAAGTTCGTGCATTCGCGTCCATCCGCAGCCATAAAAAATGTCTTAATAACTCAAAAGACTAATAGAGGGTTCATGAAAACCTAAAGTCCTAATGCTCATTATTACCTATGTACCAGCCAGTAGGGTTTTCCCAAGTTTTAAATACATATTTCCAGGGTTTCGCAAAACGAAAAGAAAGTCGGAAAACACTGTCTCGATGACTGTATCCAGAGATGAAATAGGCTGGGGAGAAGACGGTTGTATGATTGAAGAAGAAAAGTCAATGCAGCAAGGAATTCATCTCAAAATGCGAGCAATATTACAAGTGAATGTACCTCGTAAACTTTCATTTGAACAAGATAGCATCTTCCATCTGGCTTTCTGACATAAAGATGTCAGCAGTGATTTATAGCGGAAACAGAAAATAAGCTATAAATCGAACACGGATCTGAAGCAGGTAATCTTATGTTTTATATCTGATACAGCTGCTCACACTGGAAATAAAAATAACCTACTGTCACATCTTTTCACCTAGAATTACGTTTCATAGACTCTAACAAATGAGAACAATTTCAGGGCTGTAATATGATCTATAAAGTGACACCAAAAATAAAATAAAAATTTTAACCCGAAAACTTACAAAATTGACTAAAAAATTATATAAAAATACTAGTTTATTCATCAGATTTGTGTCTTTTCTCTATTTAGGCCTAAGTTGTTGGCCCAATTATAACCTTGTAATTCGTTAATTACATACGGTTAAATGCAAACAGCAAACACAGTCGTCCTATATTCAAATTAAAATTACAACAATAGTTATTTATTTATGCTTATTTAGAGTTCCGATAATATTCACTGTAAGTAAATGCACAAAAACTATAGCCTATAATGCAACAAACAACACAAAATGAGAAAATAATGACTTTCTATTTTTTAAAATTATGTAAAAATATGAAATAGGGGGAAATGACCATAAACTGACCAAAAAAGACCAAATAATGATATTGAATTTCAAAATAAAAAATTACCCAAAAGTGAAAAGTTAGGAAAATGACCAAAAATGACCCTAAAATCACCATTTCTGTAGGTAATCTAGGAGTCATGATCAGGCTATCTGCACTAGTGGGCCAAGTCCATGATGTACCTGTTAAATGATGACATGTAATCAAAATCCGGGCCCTGGTCATCAGTTTTCAGTTTCCTTCCGTCGCATGTGCTGATACGAGTGGCGCCTTCATGTAAAAATAATTCTAGAGTGATAGGGAAAAAGCGAATAGGCCTAAGTCAAAATACCAAAGTTTTAGGACAGACAAATAACGACATATTTTCACAGTATTTTTACAATATTTAGATACGTCCACCCAGATATTTTTACATAGTATAAGATACTGTGTAAAAATATCTGGGTGGACTGAACTAAATATTGTTAAAATGCTGTGGAAATATATATATATTTTTTTTTGTCATTCCTGAAACTTTTGACTTAACTTATTCGCTTTTTCCCTATCACTCTAGAATTGTACTTGCTGAAAATTATAGGCAAGTAAAAAAAATGTAGACTAAATGTAATATTGCTAAGGAAAATGGAAGATGGTAATCTGTCGCAACATTGAGAGGACATCTCCAATATAACCAGGTTGCGCGAAACATACGGTGCTATAACAAAAGCAGACAGCTGTGAAATTAACTCAAAATTGAGTCAGCAAAATGCACCGAGACAATCACTTGTTATTGCTTTCTGTAACTTACAAGCCTCACGAACTGCAACTCGCTTCATCCTTGAGCAACATACGAGTCTCGTATAAATTCATACTCTCCAATTTGTTCTGTCTCACTGGCGATGATTTAAAATCTAAATCACATCCTTACTGCTTATTTCTGTATCCTGCCATCGTTAGAAATGTTTCGTCAACAGCAAATTCCTAACATAAGACTTACTTACTTACTCAATGGCAATAGACAATTCCTAAGTAAGCTAAAGGAATATTATCTATTTTATGGAACCTAAAGGTTCATTGCGCGCTTACCTGAGTTCGCCATTCAACCCTATTCTGTGCTAACTCCATCCAACTATTATTCTCAAATCCTACTTCTCTTAAATCCACCCTAATATTGTCCTCGCACCTACGTCTAGGTCTTCCAAGTGGTCTTTACCCTTCATGTCTCCCAGTCAATATTTTTGAGATCTGTCTTTCTTCTCCCATGCGCGCAACATGTCCAGCCCATTTCATCCTCCGTGATTTATTTACCCTTATTATATCCGGTGACGAGTACAGGTCATGAAACTCGTCGTTATGCAGTTTTCTCCAGTCCCAATTTTCATCTCTCTTAGGCTCACATCACCCTGTGATTTACATGACGAAATCATACAGATTAAAAATATGTTGTTTAAAATGTTTAATTCATCCAACAATTCATACAACAATTTTTGCCGAAATTCTTATACACGTTAACGTTATGCTTACTTTTCGCGTAATTATAAATTTGCGTTATTTCCCTATTCAAAAGTGCTGTTTTCGGGCATATAGGAGACAGTAAAAATAAATTCTGCTGTAGAATTTAGAACTATTCGTGTTATTGCGTCTCGCGAAATCCACTGACCTCTACTTAATAATCGAATTTATCGTATAATTTATTAAGAGCGAGAATGGTACTTGATAAGATTGTGTGGGGGCCGGGAAAATGTCTCCTCCGTCTGTCTGTCTGTCCGTCCGTCCGTGTGCCTCTACGCGCTATAACTCAAATAAACGTTATCGGATTTTCATGAAATTTGGTAACGTCCATGGGAAGAAGACTAATTGGACCAAATCGGTTGACCGGTACCGGAGTAATGTCAAATTTAATGCCTATTTTAATGGTAATATAATAGAAAGAATTTATCAAATGTAAATTAGTTATCATGGCAACATATTGTTTGTTGATTATATTACTGAAAATGGTAAACTTTAAATTAAACTTTGTTTATTATTTCAAAGTTATTCGCTAAATAGGTACCTGCAAAACAATACATAACCATGGACGTGAGGTCTCACAGACCACTACAAAAATCAGCTGTTTCCTAACACGGCTCCACTAACACCGATGGGTAAGGGACACCCGTATCTGGAACTCCCTTCCGCCGGACATCAGGGGTAGTCGGAGCCTACAGATTTTTAGGTCAAAGTCAATCAAGTATCTCGCTGATAACTGGAATGAATGTCTCGTTATCTAGCCTAGGTAAATTTATATTGTACACGATTTTCATGGCACTTAGCCTATATTGCTTTTATTTGTTAATTTCTTAGTTTTAAGTTTCAATTTTTGTGTATATTATAGTATAATATTATAATTATACACACATCCAATTATAATATAATTCTTTAATTCAATTTGTTTTCTCGGCATATTATTGGACGCATTTTTGTCTTATGTTTTAATATGGGTACTTCAATATTGTATTATTATTTTATTTTTAACATTTTGTATTATGTATGATATCTATTGTAATTGTTTTTTGTAAATTCATTTTAATGTATTTTGTCTTTATCCTGGTTGAGTGGAAGATAAAGCCCTATGGCCTTAACTCTGCCAGGCAAAATAAAACATTATTATTATTATTATTATTATTATTATTATTATTATTATTATTATTATTATTATTATATATGGGGCACAAAAATGCATAGAGAAGGGAAAGTAGTGTAAATAACACGCTTGCGACGACGATATCCAAATCCTAGCAATGTTTTATGTTTTTACTGTGGTCACAGATTACCTATGATAATCATTATTATTATTTAATAATACCTAAGTATTTCAGGGTCAAACACGATACATGTTTTAACTCTGATACTCAAATTAGGGAAGCAAAAGGAAATGGAATCTCTCCGTTTATAAATTATGGCTGAGTTTTTACCCACCTACACGATATGCGGTGAAAACAAAGAGAATGTAATTAACAGTGTTAGGAAATTAGCCGTCATTAGAAGGTTCTCCATCAATCCATCTCCATTAAAATAATTAGATGCTTTAGGCGACCTCTTGCAGCCACAGAGGAAAGCTACAAAAAAAGAAAGCAACAGGTGCAAATTATCTACTCTTGTTATATCGCTGGCGTTGATATGAAGAATGATGTAAATTAACTTGTTAAATACTTAATCTAGGAATACATTAACGTAAGGAAACATAAATTTCCCGAAGAATAATAAATTAAATTTAAAGTTATGCGTCTTTTGAGTGTGATTCTCAGAGCAACCCAAAAGTGTAGTAGTAGTAGTAGTAGTAAGTATTCTGCCTTCCGGCAGGTTTTCAAACTTGGTACGCGAATTTTGTTTTCCAAAACTGTCTATCCTCTGCTTCCTCCTTCAGCATCCAATATTTCCGCTTTTCCCTTAAATCGTCCAACAGCTGAATTCTTCTTCTTCCAAGTCTAGTTGTACCCTCCAATCTTCCTTCTACGACATCATGTAATAAGCAGTTCCTTCTGAGAATGTTCCCAACCCAGTTTGCTTTCCTCTGACGAATTGTGTGTATGATTGACTTCTTCTCACCCACTCTACTCAGAACCTCTTCGTTTGTCACCATGTCCATCCACTTTATATTTTCTATCTGTCTCCAGCACCACATTTCAAAACTTTCTAAATATTTCCTCTCTAATTTCCTCAAAGTCCATGTCTCTGATCCATACAAAGCAATACTCCAAATATAACACTTCACCAGGTTTTTACGTAGCTCTAGGTTCAGACTACTAGTTAGCAGAGTTCTCTTCTTCATAAATGCTTTCTTGGCCATGGCAATTCTTGATCTTATCTCCTTGGTGCAATAGGTATCTTTCGTCAGTACACTTCCTAAGTATTTGAACTGGTTCACGTTCTCTAATTCTTGATTTCCCATGATAATTTGAAGCGGCTCTTCTCTCTTCGATATCCTCATCACCTTCGATTTACCTATGTTGATTTCCATTCCATACTTTCTTCCTGTTTCCACCAGCCTGTCAATCATTCCTTGCAATATTTCTTGTTTCTTTGCCAGAATCACCAGGTCGTCCGCATATTTGATGGTGTTAATAGCGTATCCTCCTATCACAAAATCCCTAACTCCTTCTAAGGCTTCTTTTGCTAGCCAGTCTCCATAAAAGTTGAACAAGATGGGTGACATACAACATCCTTGACGCACACCTCTTCCTATTTCTACACTGTTGGTCACTCCATGTTCTAGACGGACTTTCACTTTTAATCCAAAAGTGTAATACGCATAAAAAGCATAACAGGGCTTTGGACATGTGGTTGCATAACATGTACATAACATGATTTTGGGGGTCTGAGGGTCTGGATAAAATGTTTTAAAAAAATAAAGCATAAAAGAACAATATGTAATAAAATCTTAATTCTTGAATAACTAACTGCCTGTTTTTTGTAACAATAAATTTAATGCAAAAATTAAAAATATTTCCAATCAACAAAGAACATCTTGTACGTAAAGTTTAATGGTTTTATGGTCAGTCCAAAATCTGAATCAGCGCAGTTCACATTTATTGTATACTACTTGCTAAAAATGTTATCTCAAATGCAATTCATGGGCTGAAAGAGAAAAATTACCTTTTGTTCAGAATGCATTAATTTTGGAAGAAGAAAAAAAGTTAATTGTGCAAATTCATCTGGAAAGTTTTAAACATAGATCTCGGAAACAGAGTGATGGACATGGTTCAACTTCAGGCGGTCCTAGCAGCATAAGTACCAGTACTATATCTCAACTAAGGCATCGTATGGAAGGTTCAAAGGATATATGAAAGAAATAGTAAAAGCATTCCCCTAAAACTTAACACTTAATCAACTTCAAGACTACGGTACTGAGACTAGGAGTGACATAGATGACTAGATTTTTATTCTTCACCATTGTTCTCTTCTTGTAGTGTTCTTGTATAACTTACTGCTATTTTTGTAATACAAACTTACTTTACAAAAAAAAAAATTCATTTAAGATATTGAAGTTTACTTGTATACTAGCAGGTGCCCGCAGCTTCGCCCGCGATAATTAATTCATAAATTAAAAATTAAAAGCAATAATTTTAAAACATAATGTTTATTACCGCTTGTATGCGAATCATTCATAAACTAAACGATTAATAATTATAATGAAACAGATAAAAATCCGCCTTTGCAATGCATTCCACGATTGGAAAGCGCCGCCTGCGAAAAGAAACTCAGATTCGAGTTCTCTGGCCCAGAAAACCCTTGCATAGTGAGTTCCGTCCAAATCGAACAATGTTTGCCCATTTAGGCCTATATTCAATATAACTCTTACGTCTATGTTGAAAATTTCAGATTTCTGCGGGCATTGACATTATATACAAACGAATCATTTAATCATTATGCCTTATTCTGTAATTTTACATTACATTTAAATTTTTCTTCCAAATACTTTTCCATCACTTTATTCAAATTTATCACAAACCACTGTATGTAACAGGATATAACATGAATTGAAAGGTTTTAGCACTAAATAAAACTGTTTACATAACAATATAACTATTCGGTGTAAACAATTTTGAAATGATGGTGGTAAAGTAGGCTATGTATTAAAAAAAAGTGTGCGTGGAACGCCACGCGACAGAAGTGAAACTTGTTTTAAACGTTGGATTTTTTAAATTTTGGATTATTGGATTTTTTCAATTTCCGAATGTTGGACTTTTTAATATTGGGTTTTTAAACTTTTTTTACTTTTGGATTTTTTAATTTATCTTTTAATTCATCTTTTATTTTTTTGAATTTTGGAATTTCGGATTTTAAATTTTGGATTATGTTTATTTTTTAGTATTGGAATTTTTTAAATTTTGGATCTTTGAATTTGTTTATTTTTTAATAATTTTGATTTTGGATCTTTTAATTTTGAATTTTTCATTTTTTTTTAATTTTCGATTTTCGAATTTTTCATTTTTTGATTTTTTAAATTTTGGATAAGCTTAATCATTGAATTGACTGTTTTCTGTGCAGTCCGTTCCGTCACACCTTACTAATTTCGTGACGATTTTGAGCGTAATGCATGCTCTCGATTTACCCCTAAAGAAGTTTCACTTCAAAAATACAGGTTATCAAAAAGTACCTGAACTTTTTCGTATAATTCTAGGAACATTTTCATGAGCAAGATAAATATTGGTTTCCAGTGATATCTAACTTCTGCGATTGAATGTACACACGAGGTATATCCTACTGTATTTTTTAACGAGTCGGAATGGAGCACTACATTAAAGAGATGGCGTTTGGTAGGAGTTGTGTGTTATTGGATTAAAGCAATGTGCTTGTCAGATTAATATAAACCTCACGCAGCTTTGCGGTCCAGCAGGGAGGCTGTGTGTGACGTGACACGAACCCATTCAACTCCTGTTCTCCTATTCTATATGTAATAATTCCAAGCTATTATATGACATGGATTTATAAATCTTTACTTCTCATACCCGTACTATAGGCACTATGAGTAGAGAAAATTGTAATGCCACAGGTATTAGAGATAGTAGGCCTACCCAGTGGCGGACACAGAATTTTCATTCGTGGAGGGATTTAAGGAGATAGAAAGTAAACTAAAAAAAAATTATATTTATAAGAGTTTACAAAACTGTATTGTTATTAGTAGTTTTGTTTCAATGTGAAACATGTCCAATTACCATTACAATAGATACACAAGTTGAAAGGATTTGAAAACAAAGTTTTCACGAAAATATTTGGGTAAAAAAGAATGGGATGTCAGGGGAGTACAGAAAGCTGTACAGCAATAAAATTTACAGTCTGTATCGCTTTACTAATATCGTAAGATCATTAAATTCAGGTAGTTAATACGAACTGTATATGTTGCTCGAGTGTAGAGCATTGTGTAGAGGGGCATTTATCTAATTTTAATGGGAAGACTAGAAGGAAAATGACAATCAGCAGATCCAAGACGAAAATGGGATGATATAGCCTAATGTTAGAATGGATCTAAGAGCAACTGATTGTAGAAATACGAACTGAACAAGTTGAATAATATTTTCTGTATTCTGGAGTCCATTATGCTCTCTGTTCAATTCATGAGAAATAAGCAATTTAAATAAGTTACTAGAAAACACAGATATAAATAGGCATGTAAAATTCGTTGTACCGATTAGCATTTATAGCTTATTCTGTTTACTTTTTTTTTTTTTTTTCGTCCTCCACTGGTAGTACCTCCGGGTTCCATATAATACATAACATTCTTTTAGCTTGCTTAGGAATTGTTTATTGCCATTGAGTAAGTGAATAAGTAAACAAGTAAGTAAGAAATTACACCATTTTCCTTCCAAACAAATTCCAGTTTCCGCACATTTCACCTAATTTTTGAAGTTCAGGTCATCGAAATTCCATAAGCACGTTTGGGCCGCACATAAATCCAGGAATTTTACAATGTCCACAGTTACTCACTTCAATTTACAAAATTTGAACCAGCTATACAGTACATGCGCATAGGCTAGCTTGATTCGCGAAAAGTTGTAAGAACTGAAACTGCTCAATGTCGTAACTCAGTGTCGCCAATAGATCGCGCATGTGCATTCAAGAATAAAACAGTTGCGAAACCTAATTTTTAATCGTGTAAACTAAGCTATAAAAATTTGGCGACCAAAATTCTGATGTGTGCGACAAAAATTCAATTTTGAAAAACTAATATATTATGTAGTTAAGTTATATTGTTTTAATTTCCATTACAAAAATAAAATTTATTTATTAGAAGATATTACCAAAGAGAGTCACCTTTGACAAGAACAAGTTGACTGAATATTCGTATTTACTCGGAAGCGTTCGGGTATAATTTGAATTTTCGACAAGATTTTAATTTGTTTGTGACAACCGTTGTTCTTACTAATCTTGCAACAAGCAATGCAGTTGTATTTTGTTTGTTTTGTAACAGCCGTTGCTTCCTACAATGGATAAAGGACTTCGAGACTATTTTGTTAGTTTGAAAATTGTATTATAAATGTAAATTTAATTTTTTTAATTCTTTATTTTATTTTACATCCTGCCGGTTGTATTGAATGGCTTGAGACGTGGTCGCTTACTCTTTGGGAAGAATAATATAATCTGAGAACATTCGAAAACAGGGTGCTTAGGAAAATATTTGGGATTAAGAAATATGAAAATGGGAACTGGAGAAAACTGCATAACGACGTGCTTCATTACCTGTACTCGTCACCGGATACAGTAAGGGTAATAGGGATGTAGCTCGCCAAACTTCTCCGACAGATAGCGTGGGTGTACTAGCCGGTATGCGCTAGCCGTTCGTCACTTGTTTTTCCAGTTTTCTTCTGCTGGCTTCATGCTTTTAAATGGCGCTCCAACTTCTCAGTCCGAAAAATATGTTCGTAATTTTATATTTTTATAGAGGACACGAGGCTACTAATCGTACTTCCTTGTCTACTGGGCCCTTCTAGAATGTTGAAGTGTCAAAAATACGAAAGAAAAATGACAGCAGATAGGCTCTAAATAACACTAAAAAGGAAGGATTAACGAACAAATATTGTGAGATATTTCCGATACAGACGACATTATTTTGTACTCGACTTGCAGTAATATGTTATCAATGTATGTATATTTATATGTAGTGCGGGGATTAGATATTCTTTAATTTTTAAATTAATATTAAATTTGCCGTGAGCATCGAGAAGATGTTATGGGCCATTTAAAAATAGAGTAAATTACAATAAATAAATTAAAATTACCTAGTAACACAATGATAATTACAGTACATTGTGTTAGTTTTATACCTTTGTTAAACTGTATCTTTACTGCACCTTTATATTTAAAGACCACTTCCCTGTTATTTATTTAGTTATTTTAGGCCTATTTATTTTACTTTGCTGTATAAATAGGTGTATATTAGGCTACTGTAGCCTTCTATTGCATCTGATATCAAAATATAAATTCTGTGATTTCTAAATAGCCAAGTTAGATTGACGGCCTCGAATAAAAATTGTGACAATAGCGTTGCCAATTTAATAGGCTACATAACTTAACGTATGATAATTATTAAATTCTGACTTTATATTCTGCTATGTCATGCAATGATATATTTTTACCAATATTGTGTCTCATAACTACAAATGAAAACCATGTAACGATGGTCTAGCATAACTTACCGATAATAAAAGGAATAAGAAAGAATGAGGAATGAGAAGAAGAAAAGAGGCCAATTCGATTCCCAAGTTCCCATCTTTTTTAACTACGAGGGACAGGAAAGGTAAGTTTTCGTGATGTAAACATATTTTAATATTTTGATTTTGAATACGTATCTAATATGACGGTATAGGCAAAATATGCATTTGATATAGAAAGTAAATAATATTAAAAATTGTCTGCGATTACACACCACATAAATCAGTGATTATCACGTATATCAATTAGTATTTTACTGTCTGATCCCTAGAGGTATATTCTTTTAGTTGCTTTGAATCATACGCAATCGCCAAATTAGCAGTAATGTATATAAATATTCATATCTGCATAACATTGTATACGTCGGGAACATAGTAATGTAGGTAGTTAATAGCGGGCATTTCACGCAGTATTTGTCAGCTTTTTCTTCTTTCTTTTCGACATATATAGCGTCTATCTTTTGCAATTTTTCTTAAAGTTTTTTCACGTAAATATATTCAGGAAGTGTCCAGTTATACAAAGAAATGCGCCTAGTAGCGTTTTACCCGCTACAAAAAAAGAAAAGTTCGAACGTATTTTTCAGTCTGCTAAGATGAAACGCCATTTTAAAGCATGGAACCAGCAGACAACAACTTGAAAAACAAGTGACGAACGGCTAGCGCATACCGGCTAGAGCAGTGGAGACATCTGTTGGTTCTAGTTCGCTACATCCCTATTAAATCACAGAGGATAAAATGGGCTGGACATGATGCGCACATGGGGGTGGAAAGACAGATTTCAAAAGTATTGTCTGGGAGACCTAGACGTAGATGGGAGGATATTATTAGGATAGATTTAAGGAAAGTAGGATTTGCGAGGGATAGTTGGATGGAGTTAGCACAGAATAGGGTTGAATGGCGGGCTCAGGTAAGGGCGGTAATGAACCTTCGGGTACAATAACATAGAAAATATTCCTTTAGCTTGCTCAGGAATTGTCTATTGTCATTGAGTAAGTAATTAAGTAAGTATTTTATGTGTAAACAAATAGAGGAAGGAATAGTTCTTCGTGACTCCCACAAAGGCGGCAATGCTATACCATATGTAACAATATGGCGGCTAAAATTCTTGGTTTGGCTACTTACTTCAGACTTGAAATTTCTTGCCCTATAGTCCACAATTGGCCGGTCAGAATTTAACTATAAAAATTTTCGTATTTAATTTTGGGTTGGTTGGTATTTAATATGGGTTTTCTGGAAAGCTCTAGAAATAATGTCAATCTACTTCACAACTTCTATACTTACTCCAGCCACACAAAGTTTCAATGCAAAGCTTCATAAAATTAATCTTAGAGGAAGGAATAAAAGACACGCTTCAGAGGCGAGCTAATCTTATAATGGACACCAAGATGCAGGAAGTGAAGAAATAAACAAGACATGTGACAGATAAAGCTGAGTTTCTGTATCGATCCCTGGAAAGACTTTGCCACTGTGCCGGCCAGTGGACTGCTCTGCGAGAGGGTGGCCTACTTATGTATTGATCCGGCTCCAGCGCAGCTTCCCATCCGTGTCAGTGACACCAACGCCATCTTCCAGATAAACATGGAGCTCTCACAGAAACAAACGCCGTAACCAAATGTTGTCTTTACTATTATATTATTAACATTATTATTATTATTATTATTATTAGTAGTATATTTTATATTTATATTTTTCGTAGACTTGCATTGAAAGTACGTATAATCCTTTTATTGAATAGGATAAGGCGCGAAATTTCCAGTTACTAAATCGCCATTGGTCATCAGCAGGGCCCGGAATCCGATGACCTAAAATTGTTTGAAAAATGACCTATAAAAGACCCTAAATTTAAAAGAAAATGACTTATGGTATTTATAAAAAATGACCAAAAAACTGATATTTTATTTATTGTACACACAAAGTTTGTTTTACATAACGGTAAAAACTGTAAATAACTGTAATGTCGTGAATGTTCTTCTCACGGAAATTTATACTGGCACTGGCACTGAGGCACTGATGAGTCAAAATTCGGCACATTCTTTTGTGGTCTGCCGGATAATATTGTTGTTTATTGAGGGTAAACAGTAGTTTGCACTCTCAAATCCAAGCAGGTGCCAAGTCAATCTAATAACAATAGTAATATAATACAAAATTTTGGCGTTTCTTTGATTCTCACTTCTGACTGAGACATGTCAACACTTTAACGTCGAATTTTCCTTCTTGCATTAAACAAACAACACTTCAAATACAGCACCGCTAGCGACGAAAAAAAAGTTAATATACTCAATGTAAGTTCATGAAAATGACTACATAAGGAAGCAAATGACCCGAAAATGACAAAATAATGACCTAAAATTGAAATAAATGCCCTAAAATATAAAATTGCCTAAAATGACAAAAATGACCTAATAAAAATGCATTTCTGTAATCTAGAGGCCATGATTAGGATTTATCCACAAGTTGGCTATGTCTATGCAGCATCAATAAAAAGATGACATGTCATTATAATCCGGACCCTGGTAATCAGAATTCTGAGGCGGGCGACAAAGATTCAACTTTGAAAACTACCATTTTATTTGGTTTTATTATTTTCCTTTCCGGAACAAAAAAAAAATAATAATAATCGATATTGCAACAGGCAGTCACCACTGACTTCAACAAACTAAAAATCAGTCAAATATTTCCAAAATATCCTGTTTGTTTTAATAATATGTTATAAATTAATTAGTGTCATGCAAAAATTACGAACTAGAATTTAGTCAGTATTTCGAGTGTGTTGTTTGTTTATTGATTTAAGTGTTTAATTGATTTTCTGCATTTAAAATTATTATATGCTATAATATTCTATATGTATTTATTTTATATGTATAAAGAGGGGAAGAGGTAGTTATTCATAAATCCTAACAGCCTGTAATGCTGTACCGTATGTTACAATAATGGAGACTAAAATTCGTAGTTGGCTATTCGGTTCAGACTTAAAATTTCCTGCCTTGGACTAGGATGATGTTAAAACATTTAATAATAGAGCCCAACGTTTCCATTTTACAAATCTTTTGCGATACCGGAAGTATGAATTTTGTAAACTCAAAAACTGTACAATAGTACGGAAATAGTACAGTGTGTCCCACGCAAGAGTTGGCCAATGACGCGGGTTCCTGCGGTGCGGCGGGCACAGCTCCAACTCCCGAGCGATCGGGTGAAATATCTACGCTAATGAAACCGCGATCGGTGTTTTTATTCAGGTTCTCACATTTACAGTTAAAATTACAATGAAAATAAACACGTACCTCATCACAAGAGATGTTGGAAATGTTCTTTCTCCTCTCGCATCCACACAACACTGACACCATTTTAGGAAATTTTCTTTCACGCGCATAAGTTCAGCTTCCGAGACAGAGTTAATTTATCTTGTGATAGGCCTATGTGATATTGTCTTTAAGTTATTCTGACAGTATGTGAATATTATTTATGGAGAAACTTGAAAAATAAAGTGTATAGGTCAACTTCCCGTACATTAAAAAGGAAATGGGTGAAATATCTACGCTAATAAAGCCCGCTGTTGGTGTAATGGTTCAGGTTCTCACAAAGAAAAATATACGTGATTTATTACATCATCTTGCAAGGACGCAAGACGTCGGTTTTTAGCAAAATTCCCAGGTGTACGTCCTCCAAGCAGAGAAGCCGTGCGAAAACTTGTAAGCAAACTTCGGGAAACGGGTTCGATTCTCGATAGTAAACGAGGGACCAAGCGGCGCGTACTTACTGAACAGAAATTAGATCAAACCCACACACATTAGAAGAACTTAAAGACAATATCAGAAGATAAATTAATTCTATCTCGGAAGCTGAACTTGTGCGCGTGAAAGAAAATTTCTTAAAAAGGCTCCAATGTTGTGTGGATGTAAGAGGAGGACATTTCCAACATCTCTTATGATGAGGTACGTGGTTATTTTCATTGTAATTCCAACTGTAAATGTGAGAACCTGAATCATAACACCGATCGCGGCTTCATTAGCGTAGATATTTCACCCGATCGCTCGGGAGTTGGAGCTGTGCCCGCCGCGCCGCAGGAACCCGCGTCATTGGCCAACTCTTTCGTGGGACACACTGTAGATAACTTTTTATAAAAAGTTAGTAAAATACCATTCATTCCTACATATTTTTAACATCTTAACAACCTCGATTTTAATAATCTGGATGTAGTGTTTAATCGTGATTATCAACCTTTTTTACAAAAATACATGTACAGGTAGTGGAAAAAAAGCGGACCGACTCTTGTAGCTGATTTCAGAGCCTTGTGATACGTAAATAAACGTAAGAGATATAACGGAAACGTTTGTTTTCACAAGCAATGCAAATTACGTGAAATTATTTCTCAATTGATTATCTTCATTGTCTAGAACAAATTTCAATACATTCCCTGCTATCCTGTGAATGCCGCTAAGCATGCGCAGTGGCTCACATCGCCAACTTAGATATTTTAGTCGGTCCGCTTTTTCCCCCCTACCTGTACATTACCTGTATACAGCTTCAATATTAGATCTAATAGGCCTACTGTAGTCGATTAAATGTACAAACATTTATTTTTTCTAAATCGTTTTCTCTCTTTTTTTTTAAACTTTTCTCCGTACTATATATATATGAGCTGCCCCAATACCACGAGCATGTGCTCTTCCAAGTGACATCTTAGGTGAAAAAATTGTAAATCATCGCCACTGTACATAAATAAATGAGTAAATGAATAAACAAGTAGGCCTAAATAAATAAATATTTAATAAAAATATAATCTCCTAAAGAGGTTTGTAATAGAGTGGGGTGTTCTTTCATTACAAGACAAATAAGTAGAGTAACTAGTGAAAACCAGAAATGTACAAATTAAATATATTATTCTGAAAGTCCGGAATCTTCATTAACCTATCTGGGAGAAGGGTACTATTATATATGTATCTCTACTGATCAACTGCCTCCCATTTTAGAATATTAATTCAAAGATGAGTTATCGTTTCAGGTTTAAAATTTTTCATTTATACAAGAGATTACCAATGACTCAAACAATTTTATTATTTCTATAGACTTCCGTTGACAGACATACGACCGAGACAAAGAGTATTTTCTATTTTGTACAGTTTAGATTTAATTTTACCAACATTGTGGACATCAAATGTTTTAAACAGACCAATAAGGTGCTTTGTGGTTTCTAAAAGGTAAAATTAGATCAAAATTTAAGGCAGAATGCACAGTTGCATTATAAAGGATATGCTCGTTTTTTCCAGTTTGGAAGTTTCTAGAGCTAACTGGGTCAGAAGATATACGGCTATAACAAGAACAAAAGAGTTTCGCAATAAAAAATACATTTCTTAACTGAAAATATCAAGAAACTTTCGCAGTTACTTTTTCCTTTACTGAAGTAGTTTACGGCAAACAGTGGTAAACTTTCTGTAATATCACAATCTGATGCTTTGAGACTCCTTAGAAGTTAGGAAATATAGGACGTATCAGCATAAGATAGTAATTCAACACACAATACGTATATGTACATGAGAAAGTATATAAACGTAATAAAACCTAAAGTTAAATATTAGGTTTTTCGTGTTCGAGTAGGCCTACATTTTTAACTATTAAATTAGTAGCTAAAGTATGAACAGATCCACCTTATACCTCCGTTAATGAAAAATATTTAAGATCAACCTAAGAAGTCTAGCCTACGAATTAATGAGAATATCAGCTTTTAAGGTTAATTAAGTCTAGTATTAGGCCATATGTATATATACATCTACGATTGCTGACAGAGTGTAATATAAACCAAATACACTTAGAAGTCTGTAGAGGGTGACCTGCAGATGTATTTAAAATTTAAAGTGTTACTAAATGTAGGCCTACCTATACAATGTTAATTAAAACTTAAAAGATAAAGCAGAGAATTGTAAATTGCTAAAATAACTTATACATATATTTATATATGTGTATATATATATATATATATATATATAGTGGTATAAAACGACAATGAAAAAATGTGATAAACCACAAGTCCACAATAATTTGCTGAAAGTTCAGACGTCCGTTGTTAAAAAACTCTTCATGGAATGGGTACATGTAAGCTCAGAACAAAATCGTAAAATAGCACTTTCCTTGAATAACAGTCACTCCTGGTTAAGTTCTGGTGTTAAATTCAAACCTATTGTCCATGACACTAGTTTCTTCTTAGGTCACCGTTACGGGGATGCATTTCGGCATATATTATGCCATTTTCAATCCTTGACTGCATTGGAACCTACCAACCGTCGTGACCTGAGTAGACTATTGGACAATTTATCCATTTCGACACAGATTTTTATCTAGGGATAGTCTCTTCGAGGAAGTGATCGTCTGTTGATCCGTTTGTTTATGTGCATTGCAGCCGAAATCTACGGGATGCATAACCTACCATTTTTTACATGGACGGAAAGGGATCCGAATGCACTTCAAAGCCAGAATTTTAAATTTTCGTGCCCGTTCTTGAATTATGAACGAAAAACTGGCAAAAAAGAAAACTATTCTTAGCAACAGAACTCATCAAACTGTCGATAGCTTCAATTTTGTTTGTCTGGTCCGCTTGATTAATTTCTCTTCATCCTATACCAACAAAAGGAAGCATTTGTCTATCTGTGTGTGTGCGATGCTCAGCCAAATGTACATCATGCTTAGTTCTGAAATTTTTAACATAGGTGAACGGAAGGGAGATCATGTGTGTAGGCCTCAATGGGAAAGCATTTACTGATTTGCAAAAAAACTCACTATAAACGAGATTTTTTTGGGTCGGGAACTCTGGTCTGAGCATTTTTAAGTGGCGCAAACTAATAATGAGCACTTCGAAGTCTGATTTTATTTTTTTAAATGTTATTTAACTATTTATGAACTATTTACGTATAGCCTAAAGGTGAGGTTTATGTTTCTGTGATTTGTTTTAATCGTTTTGTGGCGAGTTTCTAGATAAATGTCCTCTGGGTAAATATGAAAATGACAGAAAATATGTTCCTAAATACAAACTCGGGCTGGATCTTTCCAAGGGTAAATCGTCGGTTTAATTTATCCTTTCCTGGATGGCTGGATAAAATTTAACCTTTCATAAGATCAATAATAATTTAAACAATGAGAATAAAAGCCATCCGAATTAAATTAACTGTACAACTCCAAGGCCTTCCTCATTATATCATTGTGGGTGATTCTGGAACTAATTTGCCCATGGATAATTTACCCATAGGTATTTCACGAGTTTATAGAAACCGGGCATCAATTATATATTTACCAAGCATAGCAATACAAAGATAAATAAAATCGTGTATTTCACGCAATTTGTGTAAAAACTATGTCAGTGTTAAAGATATAATCTTAAAATTATTTTCCTGCTAAATAAATTATACGCAACACCTAGCGGCTGAATTGATAAACGCGGAGAAAGCGTTAGAAAGAAAGAAAGTATAAGATTACTGAGATATGAAATATGGAGGATTGCTAAAGTACCGGTGCTATTTTTAGTAGGAAGCTTGGCTAATAAATCAGCAGGGCTACCTCTTCACAACACGGCAAATTCCATTTGTCTGATTGAATCTCAAATACAAAACTTTCTCTATAGCTTTCGATCTCGCAGTAAATTTACTGGAAATCAGTCCCTGTGCATTGTTTCCAGACACCTACTCGTTTTTCGACCAACCCCCGCAAAGTGAAATCCTCTCTTAATTAAACCGATTCGACGAACAGGATGACTTTATTTTTACTGAATATTATCTCTCGTAAGATTATTCTATTTCAGTTCAACCTTTCTTCTTCTTCCTCTTCCTCCTCCTATTTCTAGGCCCAGGGACTGTTAATTTCGCCTCACTATTTGCAACAGTAATTTAATAATGTAATACGATAATAATTGATTTCACTTCACCAGATATAGTAAGAGTAATTAAATCGCGAAGGATGAAATGGGTTGGACATGCTGCACGCATGGGAGAGGAAAGACATATCTCAAAAGTATTGACTGGGAGACCCGAAGGGAAAAGACCACGTGGAAGACCTAGACGTAGGTGGGAGGACAATCTTAGAACGGGTTTATGGGAAGTAGGATTTGTGGGGGATGATTGGATGGAGTTAGCACAGAATAGGATTGAATGGCGTACTCAGGTAAGCGCGGCAATGAATCTTCGGGTTCCATAAAATAGATAATATTCCTTTAAGATAGCTTGCTTAGGAATTGTCTATTGCCATTGAGTAAGTAAGTAAGTAAGTAAGTAAGTAAGTAAGTAAGTAAGTAAGTAAGTAATACGATAATTATGAATGTCACACAACGTTTTTATTTCCTTATGACTGATTTTACTTTCTCACATATACATAGTACAAAGTATTGTGATCATGACAAAAATTCAAGTCGAGATAACACTAGAAGTCTAGAAACTGAAAAGGTTATTTTTTTTAATGACGTATGTCTGTGTACACCCGTTTCTGGTAAACAAATAATTATATTTTTTTTATTACGCTCTTCTTTTTAAGTTGATCGGCAACTCAAGAGTTTGGTTTCTATAGGCCTAACTAAAATATTAAGATGATTTTTTAATAAAACTTACTTTTATAAATTTTGAGTTTTGAATACTTTTCAATATTCTTTTATAGTTAATATAATTTCCCTATCCTGGTTATAAGAAGGTTTAAAAATAAAATATGTGGATGATACTAAAAATGGTTACATGAAGAGAAAGATCAACAAACATTTGAACATTTCAGATCAGAATGAACTTACTTGAAATCACAGAAAATGAATATGTTTCTGAGAGCCTCCCCCTCTCTATGCTGTCTCCGATTAACGCAGGAAGATAATATTCGGAACATGAGTAGGCCTACCTGTAACAAAAGAAAATAAATGTTAGGCCTTCCTCTTCCATGGGGAATGCAATTATTCACATTTACTATAACACCATGCACAAACACTAGAACTTCCCAATCATAAATTGTCTTTGCTAACAAAAGCTCGCATAATAGGAGATAAAAGATTACATTAAACCGGGAAAAGCAATGAGAACATTAAATAACACACTGTATAGACAGACATTAAAATTATGTCTCCTGGATAAATCATACTATTCTGAAAAATAATATGTGGAGTTCCAATTTCAATACCATTTATACTGCTTCAAGTGATATATTAGTATCCACAAAAATACTGTACATGTTTTCATATCTCAACCACTGTATCGTTCGCCTGCTACCAAAGATTTGCAACACATACTTTTCTTAACATACGTTGTACTTCATATGAGAACCTGCCAGGGAAACCCGACCATAAGTCGAAAAAATAAATGTTCTGATCTGAATGGATTCAACCTTCAGCACAAATTTCTGCGCATTAAAAAAATAATGACCTCTAGCTCAAAAACTGATACTTTCATGATCTTTGAAACTTTATTGTTCAATAACTAAAACTTAAAGCTTTTGATCTCTAACGATAAGGAACTTTCACATGATTGAAGCATCAGTTTCACAGTACTGTAATACTATGTTCAAAGTCTGTCACTAACAGAATGTCCAACTACATTACTACAGCATAACAAGTGTTTCTGTTGCCCGTAATTAATTTTTTTCATGAAAAGCAATAAAGAAAGCATTAGGGATCATATTAAATTTCCATTGCGACTTATGGATGGGCTTCTAAAAGTGCAGGCCATTTTGAAAACTGAAAATACTATGGTTGGCAATGCTGTCTTTATGTTTGTTATGATTAGAGAATGAACCCGTTTCGTTCCCGGCTGAAATATGTTTGATTTACATAAGAACCTGTTTGTCCCCGGCTTTCTCATGCACCGACAAGATAGATTTTGAAAAGCCTATTCACAAAAGACACAAGCCATCAACAACGTATGGCCTTAAGCAAAAGTAAGCGGCCGTAGTGTCCTTTTGCTGAAGGCTTGGTGGATGAATCTGAATCAACCCCTGATCCATAGTGCTACTAGAAGTATTAGTCCGATTGAAAAAAATTACCTCTTTAGTGGATCGAAGTTTATGGAGTGCAGTCATTAATTTTATTACAAAAGAGGCAACGAATTCCAGCTATCGAATGAAAATACTCTAGGGACAATGGTATGGTTTCAACTATCACATCAGATTAAGGTAATATTAATGGTTCTAAAGCAGGTTATAATACCATTCATTGTACTGCTCCATTGAAATATTTATATTCATGGCATTATGATAAATATATCCATATAACACATCCAATATACTCATTGTAACTACAAAATGAAAAATGATTGCTAATTTTTATCCAACCGCCATATGAGCTGATGCGTTTTCCAGGAATGGTAATAATGGAATTTCCATTGAAATAATCAAATATCTATTCATTTGATGCTTATCTCTGTGAAAGTAAATAGGCTGTCTCACAAAAAGGGAATTAACTCGCGATCGCTCTCACTGTTAGATCAGAACTAACAAAGGGATGTAACTTCCTCCCATCTTATTCTGGAGTGTCCAGGGTTATTGTATCTAAAACTGTGTTAAATATAAAAGGAGACATAGGCCTATATTTTTAAATGTTGAAGGATGTGTTAAGGTTATCACTTTTGGAATTATTCCAGTTAAATTCATATATATGATGTTAATTTACTTCATAGTTTGTTAAAAGTAGCAAACTTACTTCCAGTTCTTTTTACACTAGATATTAAATTTTTAATATATTTTTTTTAATTTTAATGTGCTGTTCTTATACTAAATTTCAAGTTACCATAGGCTATATGTATTTCAGAGATTTAACTTCCTGTACCACTTACTCAGTATTAATGTATTAATCTTAATGTACTAATTATTGTGGTCGCTGATGACCCTGGCTGTTAAAAGCGACCTCAAATAAATAATTTTTTTTAAAAATTAGTGCTACCGATATGTCCCGTGTAATTTACTTGGGGTCAGTGCTTTTTTTTTTCTAGAAAAGATTTAAGGGGTACTCTGACTTTTGACTTGATGGAACATTGTCAGACTTACCAACATATTTACAATGAAAGAGGGATCAGAAACATTAACCACAAGGTTATATGAATTTAAGTCCACTGAGCAAGCTGGAGTCAGTTTATACACTTAAATTCTATCCAAAAGCTGCAATTTAATCTATGATATGCTTACAGGGTTTCTTGCACCTTTCACCAGAGGACACTAAATTTAAAACGAAAATTAGCTGTATCTTTATTTTTGAGAGTTGGGCCTGACAGATTTGCGACCAACCTCTGAATTGCTGCAGGATATTGCTGATCACTTCACATGTATATAAGCGAAGTCATATTCACAAAGGTACATTTAATTTAACACATGATGCAGAATAACCCGAGAGATGTCACATGCAGCAGCAGCATTAGTGCAAACAAATGCAATTTGAAGCCAAGGGGAAAGGAATAAAACAAAATATCACTTATTGTGGCTCCCTTTCAATGCTCGGTTGTTGTTAACATGTGTAAAAAATCTCAGCGTTCTATCAATTATAGTTCCTGAAAAAATGGGGCATTTAAGAGAAAAAATGTTTATTGGAGAAAATGCCAATTAAAAGAAAGGAATAGAACAAAATCTTGAGCATGAGCTAATATTGAATCAGTAACATTGGCAACGTAGTCATGGTTACCATTGCGGCGGTGCTGTAGCGCTCGTTTGTTTTCCCAATCGAATGCTAATGTCAGGCTCCACCTCTAACAAAAAATCATGGTATAGATATCGAACGTAATACTAATAATAGCTACTTTAGCCTATGGCTCTGGTAATCCGGCAGTGGAAGGCGGTGCCAACAAAAAATATAGCTACTTTAATGCAAAAGATGCATATAATCACTTTCGTTATTTTGTTTGGCACAAATTTCTCCAGATTTCAAAAATTGTGTAAAATAATGATTTTCTCCTATATGAAAATGGAGAAATCTTTAAGGGGTATGTGTACCCCCATGTACCCACAGAAAGAAAATCGGGTGCGTGCAACACCACGCGACAGAAGTGAAACTTCTTTGGCAACGTTGAGAGTGAAATAGAGGAATACATATAATTATATCGAACGGAAGAAGGAAATCATCTGAATAAAAAATAAAATAATAAATTAGCTTTTTCGGCATTTTAAATCGAATACGTATTAAGGAATAACGCAGTTGTGATGAACTAATGCCCAAGCTGTCACTGAACGTAGCCACTGTGTTTGTTTACATGAACGGGACGCTTTGGTTAAGTTTCCGAGGACGTTAGTGACGTATAAACGATGCTCACGCAACGAGTAGAGCCATGGTGAAAGGCTCACCACGCCACTAGCTCGAAGCAGTAATAGCCCCCCACTCAATGCATGATACCTTTCCCCCTCGCGCTCCCATGGCCCCACTCTTCCGATAACAACTCTATGCTTGCTACATATTCCTACTACTTTCGTGACGATTTTGTTCGTAACGCTAGAGCGTAACGCAACTTTGTGTTGGCTCTCGATTTACTCCTAGCGCGCCTAAAGAACTTTCACTTCAAAAACACTTCTTGGAGTCTTTATAATTCCAGTAGTACCCAGTGTAACAAATATAAACTGGAGGTAGAAAGCCGAAACAGGCTCTTGTCTATTTTACAAGTTCCATTAAAAACCTCTGTTGCTAAATAAAATGGTTTTTCTCATGAGAGCAACCAAAGTAATAAATCACGTGTACAATACAGGGAGGAAAGCACATTAACTTAATGAAGGGAGGAATAAGCCATAGGTCAAACTAGAGAGAAATGCTAGGAATGACGAACAGTTATGCACACAGCTGTACTTTCTCATTCCAACGGAAATTACATCGCATACCTCCTGCATTATGATGCTGCACTATTAATTGAACAAATAGCTTTACCTCTATCATCAAACTGTTCATACAACAACTAGGTTCCCTCATAATCACATCTATTCACTTCCTTCCGACATGAATCCAACAAGACAAGGTTAGTTAGAATTCCCTGTGTGTTCTGCGGTTTGTGTTTTGCAACAGAGTCTACAGTACAATCACATCTCCTCTGGCAGTTCAAGGTGTTCGCTTTTACTACTATAAAGCAATGGCTGTAACTTAATGAGTTAGTATTATGGTTAGAAGTTCCCTGTATCTAATTATGTCTGTGACAGTCGGTAAATATGTAAATAAGTAAGTAAGTAAGTAAGTAAGTAAGTAAGTAAGTACCGTATTTTACGGACCATAAGACGTACTTTTTTCCTTTGAAAACAGAGCCATGAAAGTTAGGTGCGTCTAATGCTCCGAAGTAAACTAAAAAAATTAAAATTATGGTAAATATTGCCGGAATACCATAGTTATAAACAAGGTGTTGTAAACGATAAGATAGTAACAAATTTTGGCACAGTCTGTACATCAGTGCACTTGTCACAATAGTGAAATGAGAGTAGCTGGAAGCCAGGTATACAACGCGAAAAGAAAGGAATGTTGAGTTGTTTTATACGAAAGGAGTTGTCTCCGCCGGGTTGTTTAAATGAAGGCATTGACCTCTATAACAGCCTTGTCCCGTTACATTTACCGTATGCTGAAATGAGGGTTAGAGGGTGTAAAAGTATTTTCAGTCTTTCAGTTCAATTAAAATTTACGCGATGCCACATGTACAGAAGAGATTTTCGTACAACGCAGGTTTGAAGTGAGAAGTGATATACACTGATTCCATTGTACAAGGCTATAATTTGTTTATCCAATGAAGTATATTATTCCCTTAATTTTTTTCGTTTAAAATCACATTAAAATTATTTTCCTTTAAATTTCCATCCTAAAATCAAGGTGCGTCTTATGGTCCGGAGCGTCTTGTAGTCCGTAAAATACGGTAAGTAAGTAAGTAAGTAAGTAAGTAAGTAAGTAAGTAAGTGAGTATTTATTCAGAATTCATGATAACATGTCTAGGTCCCCCTCGATTACACTCTATTTTTCGGGGGCCTGCAATAAAACAGCTTACAATAATTAGTTACAGAGTATATCCCTTACGACCTATTTTTTCAGTCTACGTTCTCTTCTTAACGTTTCTTTGTGGATCCTTTCCTCTTTCACGCTATGCAAGTGGTTACCCAGCGTTATGAGATCTTCAAGTAATTTATCTTTTCCGACCCCTCTTTCCACGCCGAACCAGATGTAGCCCTATAGTTATACAGGCTGTCTTGTTGATGGTAGCCCTTCGTTCTTTAGCGAAATTTTGCAGAACGTCTTTGATAGCCCTTATATTTGCGTGAAATTCCCTATATGAAAAGCTGCTAAATATTTCCTTATAAATTCTAGTATTTTATTATCCGTTAATCTGGCAAACGCGTATTTCTCACATTGAAATTTCCCTGTTAGTTCTGGTATTTTAGGCTCTTTTTACAAATCATTCCTGCATCTAAGTATTTTTGCAGTGCATTCTGGTACATTCATTTCAATTTTGATTTTAAAAATAAATTAAATTTATATCTCAAAAATAAATTGGGATATTAAAATTAAATTTGAATCTTATATTTTTGGTCAGGTTATAATTAAGGGTGCACATTTCAAGTGTCAAGGACAGACAGTTTAGATCATCATTCTCAACACTTCGGTCATCACTCAATAAGGGTGGTCGCTAAAAAGGGGTTGTCCTTAATACAGCTTTTACTTCAGTAATATGATCTTAATGTAGTCATTATATTCAGAATATTTCATCATTTCACCAAAATGTACAATGCCTGTAAAACTTACGTTCAGGCTAAGCAGCAAAGAACACGGCTAAGAGAGCGTCCAAATGTGCGACAAGGAATTCCTGCTAATTCAGACTTCATGAAGTTGAAGATATTACACATTCCAGTCTCTACAGGCGCCCTCATGAAGTTAGTAACAGTGTTTTTGCTACACATTGTTATTAAGGCCTCTCACTGCGCATAAAGTCTTCTTGGAACTCTAATTAAGTCTCCTAGCGGAAGAAGGTGAGATGTTATTCAACGTTTTAACTTCTCAGAGCCTTTGTTTTACGTGAAAAACAAGCTTCTTACAAAAGAAAACTCCCTGCTTTGTTCCTGTAATAACTCGAGCATTATTGGGTTATGGAGAGCCCTGGCTTTACACAAAGAATCACTATGAGTCTGCTATCAAGGGTATCTTTACACAGTCATCTGTTTTGATAAGAGGAAACTTCATCCTGCAGGTCATACATGCTGCAGGACTTGTAACATATGAGAAGGTGGAACTTGTTAGCATAAGCTATTCTAACATGAATAAAACCAGGTAAACTGATGTAATAAAGTGCCAGAATGCCTTAAGGTTATCTCACTTTTGGAACTGTCACAGTTAAAATCATTCATATAATGTCAAATCAATTCATAGTTTGTCAGTAGTTGCTAAATTACTTCCAGTCCTTTATATGTTTAATATGTTGTTCTTCTTACTAAATTTAAAGTTGCATATATGTTTTTCTTCATACTTAACTTCTTGTAGCACTTGTTCAATATAAATGTATTAATTAAAGTGCCAGAATGCTTTTGTTTAAACAGTGATAATTGCAATTGAGGAGTTATGTGTACAAGGGGCTTGTGCCTGTATATGCCCTTTTAGGAATAATGCATATTCTTCTTCCCCATGGTCCTGTTAGCTAACCTGTAAATTTTCGTTTCGATATCTCGAAGTTCGGCGCCATTTTGAAAAGTGGAGAACATTCATACTTAGGAGAATATATAGAAATAATCAAGAACTGTCAACAAACCCATGTCTTGGTATGTTAAAGGAGTATATTTCGCCTTTTTTCAAAGTTTATTTAGATATGGTTTAATTTTGTATGGTAATAGCTCACACATAAACAAAATACTGATGATACAAAAAAAGCAGTAAGAATACTAAATAATTCCTTAGCAAGTGAACACTGTCGACCTTTATTTATTAAGTTGTCTATACTTACTGTTATAAATCTTTTTATATTTGACTTGGTAATTTTTACCCTAAGTAAGAACTCAATGTACAACAACAGAGATCAGATTCATAACCATAACACTCTTAAGCACTTAATACACATACCACGTTGCAGATTACAAAAAAATAAGAAAAGTTACGAATACTTGGGACCAAAGTTTGTAAATAAACTACCTCGCACTGTATTGGAACTGCCGCTGAAAGAACTGAAAAAAAGATTTTATACATGGCTAATGAAAACTCCATTTTATAATATTGACGAATTTCTCTCACTTCATAACAGTGATTTCTCAATATAACTTTGAAAGAATATGGCAATAACAATTGTAATCGAAATTACATTTATGTAATAAAATTGACACTGTCTATTACAGTTTTTACTGTTAAATGACAATAAATTATTTATTATTATTATTATTATTATTATTATTATTATTATTATTATTATTATTATTATTATTATTATTATACCCTTTGTAGTTCTAAATGGTTCAGATATAATGAAGGATTGGAATCCTGGACTCAAGGAACGTTTTCCGTGGAAACCCAAAATAGAAATTCAAGTTTCGAAATCCAGTCCTATCAAAAGAATGACATTTTCTCAACATGGCGGAGTTGCAGTGTGTGATTCATATTTTGGTTCTTATGAACCATTTTCCTTTACAAAAATCCCCTTCGGTTTCATTGAATTTAAACTTGACGCTATTAAACTCAATACTGCTAAGGAAAATGACTTAAGGAATCTCTTTACAACTAACTCATGAAAATCCGATAAAGCGTATTTGAGTTATCGCCCGTACTGACACACAGACAGACGGACGGACGGACAGACATTTTCCCGACCCCACACAACCTCATTAAGTACCATTCTGGCACTTAATAAAGAACTCAATAGAATTTTCATGTACACAGATAACTTTAGGAAGAGTTTAAACTTATGCTGAAAGAAAATCCACGAGGAATAGCTGCCCTAAGAACAAGGGAAACCCTGAGAGTTCAGCCTACTAATTAATCTAAACGACAATGTATTTAAAATATTTTTTCAGTAGAAATAGTAGAAGAAGAAGAAAATGTGATATCTGTAAAAATCCATGAGCATTGGGAAAGAAAGCTATTCCAAAGATATTTTTTTTTTTACTTGACATTGTAGAGATAATACAATGATGATAAAGTGCTGATGAGTACAATCAATAAAATAATTTAACTGCTAACTGCAGAAAGGCAACTAACTAAACTAAACTAAACTCCGTGGCGCGACATCCCCGAAGGGACAAGGCCTACCACCCAACCGCTGCGTCATCTACCTATAGGCAGCACAAATCAGTTCTAAATGGGTAGACACACCGTTTACTGCCGAAAGGGAGCGTCTGTCATCATATTTATAGGTATGGCAACAGTTTTAATTTTGCTTTGAAAACCCTGAGTTTAAATATAACATGTCAAAACAGTTTTTTTTTTTGGTTGTCATTCCTGGAAAATTAGGATTTGTGGACTTGTTGCCTTTCTACAGTTAGCAGTTCAATTACGTATGATTCCTCTAGTATGTTTTCATGTTGTTCCAGTCGCAAATAAGAAGCATAAAATTTCACGACGATTTGTGAAATGCATACATGTTTGTTGGTGAAACGAGTGTGTTTGGGACTGGCTCGTGAGAGGACCAATGTTAGGGATTGGACGATGATATACGTGAGATGGATAAATCCAGGATAGCTTAATAAGGTAGCTTCAAGTAAGTATGAAACAATGCACATGTGAGAAGTATAAGATTTCGGAGGACCATTTAGAGCAAGAAGGGACTATATCACGAGGTCACTTGGTACAGAGATCAAAGGAAACATATTGGTTAAACAATCTAGAATGTAATGAAATACTTGCACTTTATTAATACTTGTAACACTCGAAGAAATAATAGGTGAACACTGAATAATAATTGAATAAACACGTTGAAAAAATGAATTGGAATTTGGCGCGAACCAGATTGCACCACTAGAAGTAATTTAGTAAATTTTGTAATTTACTAATGAATTATATCTCAATTTAACGGTAATAAAATTTGCAGTAGAATGTATGTATTTTAAGTTATTAACACTTGATTGTTCACGTTTTATAGCTTCTTGGTGAGTGATGACGTCACACGCTATTTAATTACTTGGAACTAATAAGTGAATCTAATGAACTTATAATACGGCGAATAAGTAAATTATGTATAAGTAATTTACTTGAAATTAATAAAACTTATAAGGAAGTTTTATTTCAATGGTTTCTAGTGAAAATACAAAGAGCGCGAACTGGCTTTTGTTACTAGAACCGGAGCAGTGTCAGACCGTGACTTGATCGTGTAACTGCAGGCTTAATACTGATGAGGCTTCCTGACGCTCTTTAAGGCGTCTTTAAAGAGGGAATACCCGACACAAAGAACTCGTGATCAGGATATGATGAAATATACGCCTACTCAACTTAATGCTTGGCGCAAGAACACCTGGCGGATGATTTGAATTAAAACTATTTACTGCACATAATAAATATGCTGGAAAAAACACTTAGCTTGCGTGAACATACTCCGCGCCATTGACTATTAACGTCAATAAAAACATAACAGGAAGGCAAGCTATAATAGAGAGACACTTGTATGTACACAAACAAGCACTGACTCTAATTGGATGTATACATGTGATATGTATTGGAAAATTACTTCTTACATATATTGCAAGAATATGATATTGAATAAAAAGCACTGAGTTCACTATTTACATTGAAGCACACGACACTCTTGAACTGAAAACCAGAGAGAGGTCTTTCAAATAGCAAGATTGATAGAAAGAAAAATGCATGTAACACATCTCGCAAGAGTACGATTTGTTACAGAGATAGATGAGAAATGGACTTCAAGTGGAGAATCTTGAATATAAGATCATAGAAAGTGTCATATGCTACTCGTCTTGGGGTAGAGGACACACTTTGACTATGGGCCGCTTATATTCGCCACTGGAAGTGCGCACAGTAATCACTCGAACCAAGCCGTCTTCTCCCGGATGAGTAGCGGTGATCACGCCTAACTTCCATTGAAGAGGAGGAATGTTGTCTTCCTTCAAGATGACGACAGTACCAACTTGAATGTTGTCACTGGAACAGGTCCATTTCTGCCTTTGTTGTAGTGAGTGAAGATATTCGGATGACCAGCGTTTCCATATGTGTTGCAAATGATTTTGTAACAGCTGCCATTTTTCTAAGTACTTCTTATCTTCCGTAGGAGGATGTGAAGGTAGAGATATGAGAGGTTCTCCAATTAAGAAGTGACCAGGAGAAAGGTATGACAAGTCAGCTGGATCATCATTTAGACGAACAAGTGGTCTAGAATTCAAGCAAGCTTCGATTTGAGATAGAAGCGTAGAAAGCTGTTCATATGTGAGAATTTGAGCTCCCATAACTCGCCTGAGATGAAACTTCATAGATTTCACTGCTGCTTCATGCAGACCACCGAAATGGGGAGAATTTGGAGGAATGAACGACCAGCAATAATCGTGGTTTGCAGTGAAATTTTGAATTGTAGTTTGAAAATCTCTTGACTGCAATAGCAATCTGAGCTCCCTTAACTTGTTGTTTGCTCCAACAAAGTTAGTGCCATTGTCACTGAAGATTTCTTTACAGAGTCCTCGACGTGCTGTAAATCTTCGTAGGGCTGCTATGAAGGCATCTGATGTTAGATCAGAAACTAACTCAATGTGAATGGCCTTTGTTACCAAGCAGACAAAAATAGCGATGTAAGCCTTTACAGTAGTTTTACTGCGTGGAGCCCCATATCTTATGTTGAAGGGTCCAGCGTAATCGACTGCGGTGCGGAGAAAAGGTCTAGCAGGAGTTATTCTATAGCTAGGAAGATTTCCCATTAACTGTTGAGAACTTTCTGCTTTTAGCTTGTAACACGTGAGACATCTATGCAAAATAGATTTTACTACTCTGCGAATACTAGGTATCCAGTAGGCTTGTCGTAATGAAGCTGTAAGCAGCTGATGCGAAGCATGTAATAGCTTGCGATGCTCATATTCTACAATCAGAACTGTTAAATGATGTCGGGATGGCAATATAACCTGATGTCTTGCATCATGTGTAAGATCTGATTTTTCCAACCGTCCACCCACTCTTATAACGTTGTTCTGATCTAGGAATGGAACTAATGCATGGATAGAGCTTTTCACTGAAACTTGTTTGTTGTTGCTAAGATCTTTCAGCTCTTGAGAGAAAGCTTCTTTCTGAGCAATTTTAACACAAACTTGTAGAGCATTTTGTAATTCTTCTGCTGCGAGAGGTCCATGATATTTGTTTTCATGGCGGCAGGCAGAAATAAATCTATACATATAACAAGTAACTCTCTGCAAGCGCTTGAGATTAGAGAATCTTGTAATAAAACTATCTTCTACTACAGTAGCTGCCATGCAGATGGAAGTAAGTTGCTCTGAGGAATCTGGAGGGCTTAATTGTTTTGGCTGTTCCGGCCATAATGTTGTGTTATGAGCCAACCACTTAGGACCGTGCCACCACAAATCAATATCAGACAATTGTTCAGAATATACACCTCTTGAAACGAGATCAGCTGGGTTGTTGTCTGTAGAAACATGTCGCCAGGCTGCTGTTTCAGAAAGCTCTTGTATTTGCGACACACGGTTGGACACAAATGTTTTCCATGTTCGTGAATCTGATTTTATCCACGACAGAACAATAACTGAGTCTGACCATAGATAATTTTGTGAGGTTTGAATGTTAAGGTCATTCAACACCTTGTTGTACAGTTTAGATAACAGCAATGCTCCACAAAGTTCAAGACGTGGAATGGTTTGCCTTTTAAGAGGGGCAACCTTAGACTTGGAACATAGCAAGTTAATTGTAACTTCACCTTCAATGTTCACAGAACGGAGATATATGCATGCACCGTAGGCCTTTTCTGAAGAGTCACAGAAGCCATGGATCTGTATATCTTGAAGGGTACCATGTGTGAGAACAAATCGTGGAATACGCATCGTGTGTATTGTACCTAAAATGTCGCAGATCTCAATCCATTTCTCTGCTATGTGTGAAGCTACCTCCTCGTCCCAGTCAAGTTTTTCAATCCATAATGATTGCATGAAGATTTTGGCATTGATAACCATAGGACTGACAAGGCCTAAAGGATCAAAAATGGATGATATGACTGATAGGATAGTACGCTTGGTAAGTTTAACTCGAGTATGAGTTTGGAGAGAAGGATGGGATTGAATCTGGAAGTTATCAGTTGAAGGATGCCATAGTAAACCAAGGGCATGTGCATTTTCAATGTTGTCAAGAGACAGAGGCAACTGGGTCTCTCGATAAGATGATGGTACAGATTCCAGCAATGCTTCATGGTTGGAACACCACTTTCGCAAGGGAAATCCGCCACTGTCAAGCATGAGGATTAATTCTTCTTGAAGGCGTAGCGCTTCTTGAAGATTATCATGTCCTGCCAGGCAGTCATCTACATAGAAGGAAGTCCTGACTGCTTGTGAAGCGAGAGGGTATTTAGCTTCTTCTTCTATTGACAGCTGGTGCAGGGATCTTATGGCTAAAAATGAAGCTGATTTAGTACCATAAGTCACGGTAGTTAAGGCATAATCTTGTATGGGTTCATCTGTGCTGGAACGCCACACAATCCTTTGAAGATTTTGATCAATCTCGTTCATTTTAATGCGTCTGTACATTTTAGAGATGTCAGCTGAGAACGCATACTTATATGTTCGAAAACGAATTATAATTGATGATAGGTCATCTTGCACTGTAGGCCCTAATTTCAGAATGTCATTTAGGGACTTGCCTGAAGATGTTTTTGCAGAAGCGTCAAACACAACTCTAGTCTTGGTTGTAGTAGACGAGGGCTTGATTACTGCATGATGTGGTAAATAGAAGCATTTTTCACCTGGCTGTGGAAGTGAAACCTTCTTCATGTGTCCCAATTCTTCATATTCTTGCATGAATTTTTTGTAATCTTCCTGCAAGACAGAATTGGTTTGGAATTTTCGCTCCAGATGCTCTAAGCGTTTTACGGCTTGTGGTCTGGATTCGCCCAAGGAGTCCTGAGATCGATTCTTGGGTAATTTCACTACAAAAGCACCGTCCTCTGCACGAATAGTGTTTTGTACGAAGTGCTCTTCACATTCCCTTTCTTCTTTAGTAAACACTGGTTTAGGAAAGTCTTCTAGTTCCCAGAATCGTCTTAACTGTGTATCAACATTATCAACAGTCACAAATAAATTGTGTTGAGCGAATGTGACCTTCTTGGATTTAATTGCTTTCTTGGGAATAGTTCCACTAAGTATCCAACCTAGTTCCGTGTTACTAAGAATAGGGTTATTAGGAATGACTATTCTTTCATTAGTGAATAGTTGGTAAAACAAGCTAGCACCAATGAGGATTTGGACATCACCAGGGATGTAGAATTTAGGATCCGCTAATGTTATTTCACTAGGAATATTGAAATGTTTGGGATCTATACGGACTGAAGGAAGTTTGTTTGCAATGTGAGGGATTACTAGACAACTCATTTCAGCCTGGAAATTCTGGATTCTGGATCGCAGATTAACCTTAACACTGTGATTGCAAGAAGAGGTGCCATTAATACCTCGTATCTGAGTGTCGACATCTGTGGTTGGCAGCTGCAACTTCTTGGCTAAACCTTCAGTTATGAAGTTCAATTGGCTTCCTGAGTCCAGTAACGCTCTGCATAACACTAAATTTCCTTGTCTATCTTCAAGATGCACTGCTGCTGTTGCTAATAAAATCTCCCTTTGGTTGGAATTTTCTTTTATCGAACAATAACTAGCAGGTACATTATCTGTAGATTCAGACGGTTGATGTGGTTGTCGAGGAGCCTTTTTACTGTCTCGTGTGTTATTATGTAACATTTTGCTGTGTGAAGCCTTTCCACAATTACAGAATGACTTGATTTTGCAATTGTCTCTTTTGTGACCTTTGGAGAAACAGTTTGCACATAAACCTTTGCTTTTCACAAAATCCCAACGTTGATCTACACTCAACTGTGAAAACTTGTCGCACTTATATAAATTGTGACTTTCCTTGCAACAAGGACATGTATCACCTTTGATGGCAACATAAGATTGACGAGTCGTTTTTACAGATTTCTTTTGTGTATGTCTTTCACTTTTTTCCTTGGATGGGCTTGGCACATTGTTAGAATTGGATAGCACTTCTAAAGAATGAGCCTTGGCTTCTAGGAAGTTCATCAACTCTTGAAGCGGTGTGAACCTTTGTGAGTCAATTTTGCTCTCCCATTCCTTGCGTGTAGTTTCACCAAGATGATCCAATATTAATTGAATGAACATGACTTCGTGTAATGGGATTTCAATGTTGAGAGCTTCGATGGCGTTAAGATTGCTTTGAAACTGATTTAATAAGTTTCGCAAGTCTGTAACATTTTCATCTTTCATTATTGGTAATGAAAGTAGATTTTTGATGTGAGCTGTGGCAATAACTCGAGTATTATCATATCTAGAGCACACCAAGTTCCATGCTATAGTAAAATTCTCATTCGTGACTGGAAGATTCTGAATGAGCGCGTGAGCCTGCCCCTTCAGAGAACTCAGCAAATAATGATATTTCTGGATGGAATCCAACGATTCATTGTTTACCACTAAGCTACTGAAAGTGTCGTGATAGTGTTTAAAGTTAGTCACATCCCCACTAAACACTGGAATTTGAATCCTTGGAAGTTGTATATTTCTATTGTTGCATTGTGAAGTAGAAGATTGACACGTGTGATGCGAATTACCACTGTGATTAGATTGATGACTGTGATGAGAGCCTACACTACGCACTGGTTGGTCGTGTAGAAATAACAATTCACTAAGCTTAGCCTTTAGCACCTTGTACTTGTTATTCATCTCTTCGTCATACTGTGCGTGCATGTCAAGTTCACTTTCAGCTTCGATAATAGCTTCAATTTGAGTTTGTACCACTTCATAATTTTGCCACACTTCGTTAAGAGTGTCATATTCAACTTTTAATCGAAATATATCAACTTCTTCAGTAATATTGTCACTGTACTTCTGAATGTACGTAAGTTTTCTTTTAAGAAAAGCACGTTTTTTCGTTAATTCCTTCAATTCACTTTCCATCTTGAATGCGAAATGTGGAAATTACTTGTTCTTGAAGATTTGAAATTCTACCACTGCTGCACGATAATGCATGTATTAACTGTTCACTGTCTTCTTGATGTTCACTGAGGACCGGAATCCCACGATGAGTCGAATCACTGCTGCATGATGCTGTCTTCGATGCGAAGTTCAGGGTTGCTGGAACTCACGAACTGACCGACGCGGAAGCACATATGAATGAGACGAACTCGAGAAACGGTATTTGCGAATACAAGTATGCAATAAATAAGATTGTACCAATATGATCCTGCCCGGTAAAGGACCAATGTTTGGGACTGGCTCGTGAGAGGACCAATGTTAGGGATTGGACGATGATATACGTGAGATGGATAAATCCAGGATAGCTTAATAAGGTAGCTTCAAGTAAGTATGAAACAATGCACATGTGAGAAGTATAAGATTTCGGAGGACCATTTAGAGCAAGAAGGGACTATATCACGAGGTCACTTGGTACAGAGATCAAAGGAAACATATTGGTTAAACAATCTAGAATGTAATGAAATACTTGCACTTTATTAATACTTGTAACACTCGAAGAAATAATAGGTGAACACTGAATAATAATTGAATAAACACGTTGAAAAAATGAATTGGAATTTGGCGCGAACCAGATTGCACCACTAGAAGTAATTTAGTAAATTTTGTAATTTACTAATGAATTATATCTCAATTTAACGGTAATAAAATTTGCAGTAGAATGTATGTATTTTAAGTTATTAACACTTGATTGTTCACGTTTTATAGCTTCTTGGTGAGTGATGACGTCACACGCTATTTAATTACTTGGAACTAATAAGTGAATCTAATGAACTTATAATACGGCGAATAAGTAAATTATGTATAAGTAATTTACTTGAAATTAATAAAACTTATAAGGAAGTTTTATTTCAATGGTTTCTAGTGAAAATACAAAGAGCGCGAACTGGCTTTTGTTACTAGAACCGGAGCAGTGTCAGACCGTGACTTGATCGTGTAACTGCAGGCTTAATACTGATGAGGCTTCCTGACGCTCTTTAAGGCGTCTTTAAAGAGGGAATACCCGACACAAAGAACTCGTGATCAGGATATGATGAAATATACGCCTACTCAACTTAATGCTTGGCGCAAGAACACCTGGCGGATGATTTGAATTAAAACTATTTACTGCACATAATAAATATGCTGGAAAAAACACTTAGCTTGCGTGAACAGAGTGTTTTGGCTGCAGTGAGCGTAATATATTCCCATTAAGGCTGTCAAGGTCTACACTACACTCTGCAGAACAGTCCTGTGTAATGGTTTTCAGATACCCCTGCATTACTATTGGGAAGTCTTTACCACGAACATGCTGCATGCCTTTGCCATTCCAACAAACTGCATAGCTATCTATATTTCAAAATATATTCTTATGAGGTCAAAACTTTAAGACAATTCAACCGTATTCTGTGCTAACCTTATTCAACCAATCCTCACAAATCAATCCTCGAAAATCCTACTTCCATTTAATCTATTCTAATATTGAAAATATTATAGGAGAAAAATCCCTCTGACATTGACATTTGAACCCAGGACCTTTGGCTATCCGTACCACTGCTCTACCAACTGAGCTAAGCCAGAGTTCTTTTCACAGCGCCAGATGGAACCTCTGTCCTATGAATAAATGCTCTTAATGGTCTACCTCACTGACAGATAAGTTATGTCATATGCAGTACTGTGAGGAACACTAATTAGTAATTTTGTGCCCGGGCTTCCACAGTTATTGTACGAGGGGTATTCCGAAAGTAAGTTTCGTCAGTTTGTCACACGGACACTTTATTGACCCAAAAGCAATACAGCATGGCAGCATGACCTATACACCATGCACTATTTTTCGGCATAGTCGCCAGCGACATTGAGATATTTGTCGTAGCGTGCGATCAGTTTGAAGAACCCACTGTGGTAAAACTCGGTGCCCTGCGATGCAAGGAATTGGCGCACAGCCTGCTCCACCTCAGCTTCCTGACATTACTAAAGGTTCCATACAGATCATTTTGAGTGACAAATTGATGTTCCATAAGGTTTGTGCGAGATGGGTTCGTGGAGGCCGCATTTTGCGGGGACAGAAATCGGGAGATCAATTTCAAACAGCTCTATCTCGGACAATAAAAGGTTCAGCGGCTGCAGCAATGGCTCGTTTGAAAGAGGGGAGATAGCGGTACATGGCAGTGGCGCCAAATCTCTCGTGCCATCGTGAGCGGTACACTAATACCCGCGGGCACGCCAGTCTGCTGCGACTCGCTCTTCTACGGCGCAGTGCGCCTGCGTCATGCCTCCTCCGCTGACGCCACTTCCGTCGTGGAACCAGCCACGGGTGGGGATTCGTCTGGCGTTTGTTTGGTTCCCCTGGTGAACACGCCGCTCCTGCCATACATTGACGAAACTTACTTTCGGAATACCCCTCGTACAGTAAAATTCAAGATGGATATATATATATATATATATATATATATATATATATATATATATATATATATATATATATATATGCATTCAAGAATCACAGATTATTGTCTCTGCTGGACATTACATGAGAATATTATAGGAGAAAAATTCCTCTGACACTAGGATTTGAACCCATATCCATCTATTCTAACACTGTTTTCCCACCGACGTTTATACGTTTATGTCTTTCAAGTGATCTTTTCCTTTCGGGTCTCCCAGTAAATACTTTTTAGAGATGTTTTTCCTCCCCCATGCGTGCAACATGCCCAGCCCATTTCACCCTCGTTAATTACACTTATCATATTCGGTGAAGAGTACAGGTTATGAAGTTTTATCCAGTCCCCGTTTTCATCTCTCTTAGGTCCGAATATTTTCTAAGCACCCTGTTTTCGAAGATTCACAGATTATGTTTTTCCCGAAGAGTAAGGGACCATGTCTCACTTCCGTATAATACAATCGGCAGGATTCTTTCGTCTAGTAAAAAATATAACAATAACCTTACTGTTATTTGAAAAACAAAATGATTAGGTTGAATACAGAAGATAAAGCACCGACACTACAAATTTTGGGTCGCCTTGCAGACGGTTTTGAACATAAACACGCACCTTTGTTTGAGATATAGGCCTATAACACATGCATCTGAGAACACACTGCATTTCGGAGTCCATGAAGTCATTAGGTATTTATTATTATCTCGCCATTCCACGTCTATGCAATAAACATCATTTCATGACAGACCTTCGGTTCGCGAGTCAAACACCAATAACTGACGGGTCTTAAGATATATCTGTCGTGTCAGATTTACAGTTTTAGTCACAGAATGTTACAGAGCACTCGCGTTCCGACGGAGATATCGATGCGTCTGGATGCCAACACACATTACCCCTGTGCTGCCATCGTGGAGAGGACGCAAGAACTACTTAGAGAGTATCGCTTGATACAGCAGTTTATTGAATAGCTAAATCCTACTATTTATTTATTTATTCAAATTAATTATTAAGGTACCTTCTGAGACTGTATGGTGGACGGAAAAATTATGTCCATCTGTCTGTCCGTGTGCCTGTACGCGCGACAACTCAAACACGCTTAATCGGATCTTCATGAAACTTGCTACAAGCATATATATCTACCATGTGCAGAAGCCTATTGATATTGGATCAAATCGGTTAAGCGGTACCGGAGTAAAGCTCAATTTAGTGCCTATCGCATTTAACAGCACATATACGTAGTACTTAATAATCTTTTTCATGTCCTATGTTAATTTCAGTTTCTATCACTTAATGCTTTTATATAACTCAATCATATTTGTAACAATTAATTTCTTTTTATCATTTAATGTATCTTAAAGTATCTTAATGTATCTTAATTATTCAAGTTGTCATGACAACATATTGTTTTACAGCGTTCATATACAGTTAGCTTTGACAAATATCACTACCCACATCTTCCTTCACACGTGCTTATCAATCTTTAGAGCTTTGTTTTTGCGTAAGCCTTGCTTAGTGAACCGATCTGGAACTTAACTCGGAAATCGATTACAAAAATTATTTATTTTCTCCATATCATAATTGCCATTATGACTGATTTAAAAAAAAAGCATTCGGGAACTTTGTTATATCAGTTTAAATGATTTTTTATTGATAATGATGTGAAAACATAATTAATCACTGCTAAATTAAGTAAAAAAAAAATATTTTTCTAGGTCTAAATTTCATATTTAAAATCTTCTTAACCGTGAAATAAATTTAGCAATGAAATATCACAATAAACCACATATTGTATATAAGTTGCATAAAATGGGAAATAGGTCTATACATATAACGAGAAAAACTCTTTAAAAGTACTTGTGAACGAATCTTGAATGTTTTAAAAATTGATACCTTTAGAAAAAGATGTAGGCTACCAAATTATATACACCTTGATATTTTTTTTTTACTTTTCTCTTTTACATGTTCTTTCATAAAATGATTATGTTTATGAATATAATGATGAGTAAACTGTAGATTATATTATATTTGATTATATATAGGATTAAGATGAATACCGATATCAGATTCTATTTTCTTCTACTGGAAAAAAAATTAAATAATTTGCCGTCTGGATTAATTGATGGGTTGAAACCTCAGGGTTTCCTTAGTAATTGTGGCAGCTATCCCTTGTGGTTTTTCTCTCTTTTCCCAAAGTTTTCACAGATTCTTCTTCCCAAAGATCATGGCACACCTGAACAAGTAGGGTATTTGATAGTGAAGAAAATATTTCCGGAGCTAATACTAGAAAAATTATTTTTTGAATTCAACATTGATTATTTTTCTCGTATTACCATCATCATCATATCTTTTTATTATTACTTATCTTATCGGCTCAGGGGCTGAGCCCGTACGGCCTCGCGCACGTAGGCCTCATAGGCGGGCCCATTGTACACCCCCTAGGAAACGAATGATGTGCATGCCCTAAGGCCCCCCAGTCAACAGACTCCACCACGAGCCCCCACGGAGCTCCCCTACATCCAACAAGGACCAGGTACCACTCCACGTGCACCGTACCCAGGGTCCCTCGTACAAGAGCCCCATAGGCGCGGCACACCCTGACGTGCGCCACTAACCCAGGGTCCCTCTGAGAGCCCCAAAGGCACGGTACACCACCAGCAACTCTTGACCACAAGCAACGGGCAGGACGGGGGAGGCCCGCAGCAGAGTCTGCAGCAGGAGCTGGCCCGAAAACCAGTAAAGGGGAACGGGATGATAATGAGGGGGGAAAGGAAGTTGAAGTGGAGAGTGTTGGTGGAATGAATGAAGGGGGAAACGGGAGGATCCCCGAGAAAAACCCCCAAAGGTCACGGCTTTGTCCACCACAAATGACACGCCCGCCAGCCCCAAGATTTGAACTCGGGACCGCTAGCATGCCAGGCCCACGTTTATTATTACTACTATTATTATTATTATTATTATTATTATTATTATTATTATTATTTTTATTAACCTATTATTATTATTATTATTATTATTATTATTATTATTATTATTATTATTATAAACTGCAGGTGAATATCTAACGTCAGAATTTAACAAAAAGGCACTGTATTAATAACAGTATACTTCCGACGAAGGTAACGCTAGTTGAAAATGAGGCTAATTTATATTCTTAATATGCGTGGGATTTTTACGATGCTGCCATCGGTTTGTGATGGTGGAAACTCGGAGCTTAGACAAGAGAAGACACGGAGCGCAAAGTATTTCTGGTTCAGTTTATTTATAATCGCCACCCACAGTCAACTGTTAGCTTGTATAGTGGAGTCATTGTATCATTCTGTTGACGTTCTGAACAGTCTTGTAAATCACTAATTTGGCTCCACATCTGTGAGATTAACGTAAGAATTATCCCAGTGAGAACAGAAATAAATTAAATTATTCACAACGTCAAAATCCCATCAAGTTATTAGTTGAAAGAAAACAAGACACTCAACGTGATAAATATATGGCCTGCATGGATACATAATTACAATCCTAAAATAACTAAATACATTATATATTCTATTATTATTATTGTCATATAAAGCCTACATAATGTCAGATATAAGATAAAAATCATTTTATTATGCCTGGAAATAATCCACTCGGGTGCAGGATGCTGACATAATTTTCATTTAAAGAAAGGAAAAAACAGAACAGAATTATCACTAGTAGCTTAACGTATAAAATAGTATATTGCGATACTAGTTCCGTAAGCGGTGCAAGCGCGTCTCTTTTTCAATTTCCGAGATCCGTTATGCGCTTACGGAACGAGTATTGCATGCTATTTTTTGCACGATGATTATTTATATAAATTTAATTTTATTAATTGAAATATTAGCTGAAAATATTATGTATATACATTATGGAAGATAGATGTTATATTTCAGAAAGTGATTGCATGTGTTGGTTGTTATAGGGACTGCATATTTGTCCTGTTCAAGTCGCCACAAACTAAGGGGCCTTGGTTCCGGTGTTCGATAAAGTCTTGTATTGTGATGGTTTTACTTACGGCACGTGTGCTTTTTGTAATTTTTACAGCACTGAGATTTCTTTTGTTTTCATAGGAAACAGATTGCGTGTGGGAATGTCAAGTTACGATCCACGGCAACAATATTCGTAAGTACCACTAATTAGTTACATCGTGCAAAAATATAATTTGATCAGAATATCCGTAAGAAATCATTTATCAAAAGTACAGGTGATGGTATAAGATTCTTAGCGACTCTTCTATAATGTCCATTAAAAAATTTTCCACAAATTTTTGGCTTAAACCCAAACGTAACATATGTAGAAGGAGGGAAAATATACCGCACAGAACACCAATATAATTATTATTATTATTAGAAGTGTGTGTCAAAATCGGAAACAAAAAGCGATCTGACCGCTCCATGTGGTCACGCGGTGAACTTATGAGCTGTTCACAGAACACCCGTTAAAGGTGATTAGAAAAAAAAAAAAAAGATATCAAAGGATTTGGCCGCCCCAAGATGATAAATTTTCTTTATAACTGCATGGACCATCCAGTTTTAACATTAGCAATTACTAATATGATGCTTTTAGATTACATTTTAATGTATTGAAGAAGCTTTCGTAACTTCAGAGCAATATTAACTGTCAGAAATAGAAGAGAAGATTAATTGCACTATTCAAAGAAGGAAAGAAAGTACCATAATATTTAATAACACTTTTAATAATACCAATAAAGCTTTTACGATTTCTAGTAACAGCACTCCAGTTTTACGTCGTGACACTTAAGAAGCATCTGCATTGCTCCCATATCCAAAGGAAAGCTATAAAACTTGCACTTTGAGTTGGATATGTCTCCATATATTGAACAAGGGGTGGTAGAAACGGTTTTAGAAGGTACAGTCTATGATGTATCGTATGGTAATCTGTATCTGTATCTGGTACCCTATGATCCCCAGGTGGGGCGAAGGGGCCTCCAAGTGGAGGTTTCATTACCTATACTAATTTTGATATGCTTATTTTCCGAGAGAGGGTAGAGGGACAGGTGGTAAGCCTATCGCGTCGCAACCCCCCTCTGGAAACTAAGTATTTCTTGGACGTGAAAGGGCCGAGAAATTTTGTCCAGAGGCTCTAATTTAGGCTTGGAGTTCTTTTACGTGCCGTAAATCTACGACACGGGACCCCCAGCTTAAAGTCCCTCCCGGAGGACTCCGTGCCCAGGATTTTTACGTCCTGAAAAATCCATCGGCCGGGTTTGATCCCGCGCCCTCCGGATCTAGAGGCGGGCACGCTACCTCTAGACCACCGCGGCCGACATCGTATGGTAAGGTGCATCTTTATTCTTATATACATATTAAATACATTATAGATAGATTAAACCCAACGCAGGGCATAGACGGCCGTTCGTGCTTTTACTATGCACAGGACAAAGAAAGAGAAATGTAACACTAATAATACAAAACAATATAATACGATAACTTATAATATAGTAATGCTATACAAAGATGAAGAAAAGAAAGAAAAAAATTGCACTAATGACAGAAAAGATATGACGATAGTAATACAATATAATACATAATAATACACAGACAAAGATTACTCCCCTTGCTTCTCCCTCCCATCCTTTTCTACCCTGAGCTGTCGGACTTTAGACATGAATTTCCCCAACCCTTCGGATAATTTTGTGTCACTCAGCAGCTCGAAAATCGCCATGTGTCCTCTTCTAGAGACAACAAAAGAGTCTGGGAGATATAGTTGCCTAAGCATCTCAGTGACTTCACATTCAGAGAGGATATGCTGTGCTGTCTCTCACGAACGCTTTGATATAGGCTATGATGTGAGCTATTGCGTGCATTAGAATGACTAATTTCTAATATTATTTTTTGGGGATTGAGAAATAAGAAATTCTATTGCTCAAGCTTGTGTAGTAGGCGTCCGAGATAGACAAGAGAACTTCTAAATATTGAAATTCTCCATTGGCTCAGATCATAACGTATGCCAATCCAAAACTCCATTTCTATTCAACATAAGTTATCAATTTAAGTGAAAAGGTTGGAACAAAAATAAAAACAGGTAAACTGATGTAACAGAGGGCCAGAATACTTTTGTTTAAACTGTGAGAATTGCAATTATATGCAGAAAATGAGTTATTTTTAAATCGTTTTATGAGTTAAGCTCCAGATCGATTCAATAATCAGGGCTTACGGAAGAACAAAGGTCTAGTTTGATAAGCATACGTGAAGAATATGTGGGTAGAGTTATTTGTCAAAACGAACTGTATTGCAACTTCCAAAGCTCTATATGATCACTGTGAAACAACATGTTGTCATGAGAACTTATTTGCATTTGATAAATCCTTTCTAATATATTACCATAAAATAGGCGCTAAATTTTTCATGACTCCGGTACCGACCAAACGATTTGGTCCAATATCAGTAGGCTTCTTCCCATGGACCTTATAAATGCGTATACTAAGTAACATAAACTTACGATAACATACGATAAAACGTATTTGAGTTTGAATTTATTTCTATTACCAAATAATGTTTTATAATAATTTTGGTTGTAACTCTCACCGCTATATTCACGCTTTAGGTAAAATAAATACTTATTGACTTAGTAAATGGCAACAATTGCTATGCAAGCTAAAGGAATATTAGGCCTATCTATTTTATGGAAACATGAGGTTTATTGCCGCGCTTACATGAGCCCGCCACTCAACCTATTCTGTGATAACATCAACCATCCTTCGCAAATCCTACTTCCCTTAAATCTACTATAATTTTGTCCTCCAACCTAGGTCTAGGTCTTTCAAGTAGTATTTTCCCTTCAGGACACCCAGTCAATATTTTTAGATATGTGTCTCCTCTCCCATGCACACGACATGTCCAGCCCATTTCATCCTCCGTGATTTAATTACTCTTACTATGTTGGGTAAAGAGTACAGGTTATGAAGCTCGTCATTATGCAGTTTTCTCCAGTCCCCGTTTCCAGAAGTAAAATTCATATTGTCAAGTATAGTATAAAATAACCTATTTCACGAAATATCCTCCGAAATAAAAGGAAGTTTTGATCGAAATAAGTAGTTTAAATTTACCCAAAAATAAGGCTAAAAATTATGGTAAAGACGGTACAGTATTCAAATAATCGGAGAGACCACGTAATGAGAATAAATAGAAGCAGCATACCCTTCGAAACATTACAATATAAACCAAGAGGTCGAAGAAATGTAGGAAGACCTAGAAAAATGTGGAGTGACCCGTTTTGACCTGGAGACGGAACAGGACAGTAGGCCTAAACCCTGATGTTAAAGAAGACGACGATATTATTCCTACAGTGTGATTTTGCACTCTAAAAGGCTATGGACATTTTTTGTTTCCTTCTACTGTCCAACGTATATTTCGCCTCTACTGGTATGAGTTACGAGTAAATACAAGTATAACTAACTGTGGAATAGTTCAGTTTTCCAATTGAAGTTTGACACCAGAGGGCAGAACATGTGTAAATGAAAAATTCAGGATTAATTTAAAATTGACACGGAAACTAAACATAACAGAACAGCATTATGGGACATACAAATAATGTGAAAACTAAAATAGCCCCAGAGACCATTGCATAATAAACCTTGTTAAACTGTTGTGGAAGTGTACCCTCGGGTCATATTAAGCAGCATATCGAAATGGTTTAGTCGATATCAGAACGTGTTGCTTATTGTAGTACGCCTGGATGACAACAGATGGCAGTAGCATTCACCTGCAGAATTCCCGGTGTGAGATTTAGTTTTGTTTGGTACAAAGTTCGCTTTATTTAATTGCGTTATTGGCTCATAACAAGAGTTTAGATTCATGAGGTGACAGTAATTGGTGCAGTGAACTTGCGATTATTATCCAGGGAAAATTATTATTAACCTAGCACGGGCAAAAATGCCATATGCTACTTTTAATAAAACGTATCGCTAATGAGTTCATATTCTATTTGTCCATTTACACATAACTAATAGAAAATGATACCTTATAAATGAAGGGGCTAGTTCCATAAGGGCGTAAGGCACAAGAGCATAGTTTTGATAAATCTTAATGTTTTTAAACAATGTTACCACTCACAAGCACAGGTCTTTTCTTATGACTGAGCAGAAGTTTAAGGCACAAGTATAAATTGTTCACGGAGGATTTAAGAGAAATGAGGAGAAGGCATAAATGTTAAAAGCTCAAAATTCAAGATGTGTCTTACGCCCTTATGGAACTATCATCTCAGAGTCAAGTGATTGAGCCAGATTTTATTTGTCTTTTAGGTGAGAGGGAAATTTTTACCCGTGGTTGGTGAAACCTGACAAGTTAATTAAGGTAAGTGGCCAGAGATAACATCACAAAAACAAAACTAATATCACTGTTCCTAACTAAACTGTCACAAACCTTTGTTTATTATTATCTAGCTAATTTCATTGATGCTAATAAATGTCACTAACTTAGATTTATCACTAGGTGAAGCATTCCTGTAAAAATTAGAAACATATTTTCAAATTGTTTAACAAGCACTATAAAATGTCTTTCTTCAAACTTATCTTTTCTTTTTTAAGAGCTCCCTTAGTATCTTTAGATCATATCTATAGGCTATAGTTGCTCTTGATAATAGCTTTAAGCCTTTATCTAATTTATTTTGTAGTGTCCTGAACATGTTATTCACAATGGGAAGAAATTAACCCACCAGAAATAATTTTACAATTTATACCTGTGCTAGTTAACAACCCACAATTGAGGGAATTTGTTCTGAGAATAAATATATTACCAAATTTTAGAGTGCAGTGTAAGAAAATGTTACCGCTAACGCCAAGGAAATGTTATGTATATGACTTTCAGTAAAACAATTCTGCAAATATCCTTTTTCCACATAGTTATCTAAGAAAAGAAAAAGGTAGTTCTGATTAATTTTCTATCTGAAAGCTAGTAGGGACTTTAGGGAGCAGTGCATCCAAGCATACATGATGGAACTAATACCTGCTGGGTAAAACCATTAATACAGAAACAAGGGAATAAACCTTAAAGATGACAGCTTTCTTGGTAGCCAAAGCAACAAAGTCAAGCCACATGCATCACTTGTTGAAAGTTTAATTACATTCCAAAAGTTTGTTAGTCGTAAGTCAAGCAAAGGACTACATGGCCTACACTATTACATGAGTACACACAAGTAAATATTTATCTTTGTCAGCACACAGTATGAGGCATGCAAAAACCAAACTTCCAAGCTAAAGTACTTAAGGAACATCATATGTTGGCGTTGCCACAAAGAGGTTGAAACTCTTGCGCGTGTTCTGTGGTCCTGTCCGCAACCATGGAACAAAATACTCGAGCTATTAGATGATTGAAAAATATTTATGATTACAGCTAGAATACGTTAAACCCCGCGTATGCTATTTTTGTTTTAAGAATAAGCGATTTTGTCATTTTCGACATGGAAAGGGGCCCGCTATTTTATTTGGTAACTAAAGAAATCAAACAGTTAGCTGTTAGCCTATTTGGACACAGTTAATATTGCATATTATTTGCAATTCAAAATTTATACACTCCGATCGTGATTTTATTTCGATTTCATGAATGAGTTAATTATTACATATTATTATTTTAATACACTTTATTAGTGGCCAATGTAATAGTAACTATTTGTCATTACCCACAGGCATTTAATCATAGTTTCATGGGTCAAATTTTGGGGTCCAAGACACCGAAAATAATACACAATTCAACCAGAATCTTACTCCGATATTAAAGCTATTAAAATAGACTTTTAACACTGGAAGTTTTGCAGTACTCGGTGAAAATGGATAGCGTTCTCCTCTCCTACGGTATTGGTCAAATCGTTATGCTGAAAAAATGAAGAAGTTGATGGAAAGTCAGACTGGATATCCAAAACCCCGAAAAGATTAGGATTTTCTAGAAACGATTACAACACATCTCACAACTTATTCGTATATCTTAGTACGTATATCCAGGGAGCAAGTATATTGTATTCAAGTAGAAGTAACCAGTTTAAAAGCAAAATAATATTATACGAATATTTCAGGAAAAAATCAATCTGTTTCCTGAGCAACGTCATAATTTTTATGAAAACCATAGTAACAAAATTGAAAATACGTCAAACGTAGATTTTTACAAAGTAAGAAATTTTAATTAAATATATAAAAATATGAACTAATATAATAATAAATATTATCAATAACACCTCCTGAATGTCATATATTTCGCATTGCTCAAGAGTATCTATGTTCCTCTTCTAAAAGTTAATGGTTTAGATGACTCATGGCCTTATACCGAAGAGTATGGAGTCGTGATCTTTCTGCAATGAACTATTCAGATAGCGGACAGGTTCTATAGATTGTGTTTATTAATGTTGCAGCTTGCGCTGACTTCTTCATCGCCAGTACCGAAACAGCGTCCCGGCGAAGGCCATGGGCCCTGAAGATTTATGGAGGGGGTCCATGGCGAGAAAGGTCATGGGCCCCGAAGAATTGCGGAGATGGGTCCATGGCGGGGAAGTCAAAGCGACGCTGCAGTAGGGAAGCGCCGTATAACTTCAGTACTGGTGAGTTGCATGACTCTGGTGTGTTTGTGTTCTTCTTTTATACCTGAATAGTTCATATTATGAGCAGGGCCGTGGAGAGAAAGCAAGGGCCCCAGGACAAATTTTCCCGGGCCTCCATCAAATATTAAATTCACCGCTCAAACCCTACTTCGTCCTTTATTATGTATGCAACAAAAGATTATGTAAATATATTACATAATTATTATATGCATTTTATTTTATACCACGATCTAGCGAATTCTTATGTCCTCATATTACGCAGAAACTCGTGATTGGACGTTGGTAGTGTGACGTCATACCGATAAACAAAAGTTGACAGGCTTACTAACCCCTGGAAGATATAATATGCCACATTTTCGAAACCTACAAACAGTGTATCGTACATTATTCGTAAAAGCAAGGGCGCTTCGCTTCGGCTGCCGCCTCCGCTCGCGCACTTAACTATGTGGATAGTGTTATGCATTATTTAGACTATATGCAGAGGTGATTGTGGTCTGATCGGGAGTGCCGAGTGAGCTAGCGGGTTGTCATTTTGGTGCAAGGGTTGGTAGCTGGTATTTGGTACGATCGGAAGTTTGCAGAGAAGGAACGGTCAGGAGTGACGAGATAACAAGCGTGTGGTCGCCATAGCAACGCATTGTTCGGAGCATAAGGGACGACTTCCTCTTATCTTTCGCCAAGACAAATATTTTTGTTAGTAATTAAAAAATAAAACCGTATAAGTTTAAAAGCTTTTCAGGTGTGCTTATAAGAGGCAATAATATGTGTTTTGGCAAATGCTACCAATAACCATAAAAACTAATCACTGTACAACTTGTGTCTTTGACTTTTCAACTAAAAATAAAAACACTTAAATTATAGATGCAACTATGTAAAAACTGCAAAACAAAAGGAATCCCGGGGTTAAATTTGCAGAGGTAGGCCTATGTACTAATTTTATTTTATCTTTATGTACCAATTTAATGTGTATGTTCCAGTTTAATCTGTATGTACCAAAATTAAACTTTCGAAATTATTATATTAAATGCCGAACGTTAGTGAGTCCTACTGTTCAGTCCAAAAGGATTTCTCCTTCTACTTCTCAAAAATAGCTATTTTTCTTCAAGAATAATCCATTTCAGATTACCTAATTACATCCATATCATCGTTATACGACAGGACAATGCACATAACTTGATCTGTTTATTGACTTATAATTTATTTTATGCTAGAGTAAATTTATGCCCGGTTTCTACAAACTTGTGAATTACCTATGGGTAAATTACCCATGGATAAATTAGTTCCATTTAACCTACAATGGTATAATGAGCAAGGCCTTGTGGAGTTGTACAGATAATTTAATTCAGAAGGCTTTGATTCTCATTGTTATTGATCCTATGAAAGGTTAAATTTTATCCAGCCATCCATGAAAGGACAAATTAACCCAAAGATTTACCCTTGGACAGATCTAGCCCGAGTTTGTAGGAACATTTTTTCTGTCATTTTCATATTTACCTAGAGGACATTTATCTAGAAACTCGCCACAAGTGTAAGTGATTGCTATCTTTAAATTATTTGTGTTTGTGTGGTGTTATTCTTGTGTAAATTCTGTAAATTCTGTGCATTAGATAATTTACCCATAGGTAATTCGCGAGTTTATAGAAACCGGCCATTAGAAGGTCAAAGATAAAACCTTATCGACCGGGCCGGGGCCCCTTCGAGGTCCGGGCCCCGGGGCTGCAGACCCGTTTCCCCCTCCCCGTCTCTTCGGGCCAGATTATGAGAGATTCATGGTCTCATGCTGAAGAGTACGGTGTTGTGATCTTTCTCCACCGAACTATTTTGATTTTGAACAGGTTTTAATTTAATTTTTCTTATAATATGTTGCAGATCATGGGCCAAGACACTTCTTCACAATCAGTACCGAACCGGCGTCTCGATGAAGGTCATGGGCCCTGAAGATATATGGAGGGGGTCCATGGCTAGAAAGGTCATGGGCCCTGAAGATTTATGGAGGGGGTCCATGGCGAGAAAGTCAAAGCGACGCTGTAGTAGGGATGCAGCTTACAACTTCTATGCTGGTGAGTTGCATGACTCTGGTGTCTTTGTGTTCCTTTTTTATATCTGAATAGTTCGGATAGAGATCCATTGTCTCATGCTGAAGAGTATGGTGTTATGATCTTTCTCCATTGAACTATTCAGATTTTGAACTGGTTTTAATTCAATTCTTCCTATATTATGTTTCAGACCGCTGGCAAATGTACTTCTTCACAATCAGTACCGAAACGGCGTCCCGGCGAAGGTCATGGGCCCTGAGGATTTTTGGAGGGGGTCCATGGCGAGAAAGGTCATGGGCCCCGAATGTTTATGGAGGGGGGGTCCATGGCAAGAAAATCAAAGCGACGCTGGAGTAGGGAAGCCCTGTTTAACTTCAATAGTGGTGAGTTGCATCTCTCTGGAGTTTTTTCTTCCTCTTTTATAACTGAATAGTTCAGATGAGAGATTCATGGCATTATGCTGTAGAGTATGGTGTCGTGACATCTTCAGTGAACTATTCAGATTGTAAACTGGTTCTTATTTCATTTTTATATACGTTGCAGTTGCCGGCAGAAGAGATGAGGACTTCTTCAAGGCCTGTACCGAACCAGCGTCCCGGCGTAGGACAACAACATTAAGAACGAAACAAGATACCAAGCATCATCGGCGAACTACCCGACCGAAGACGCAGAGTTCATCGATGTCAGTACCAAAACAGCGTCCCGACGGAGGTCATGGGCCCTGATGTTTTTATGGAGAGGGTCCATGGCGAGAAAGGTCATGGGCCCTGAAGATTTATGGAGGGGGTCCGTGGCGAGAAGGACACGGGCCCCGAAGATTTATGGAGGGGGGTCCATGGCGAGAAAGGCAAAGCGACGCTGGAGTAGGGAAGCCCTGTGTAATATCTATACTGGTGAGTTGCATCGCTCTGGAGTCTTTTGTTCCTCTTTTATAACTGAATAGTTCAGGTGAAGGTTTCATGGCCTTGTGCTGAAGAGCATGGTGTCGTGGTTTTTGCCCTGTGAACTATTCAGGTTGTGAACTGGGTTTATTTAATTTATATGTATGTTGCAGTTGCCGGCCGAAGAGATGAGGACTTCTTCAAGGCCTGTACTGAACCAGCGTCCCGGCGAAGGACTGGTTTTGTCAACATTAAGAAGGAAACAAGCTACCAAGCAGCATCGGCCAACTACCCGACCGAAGACGCAGAGTTCATCGATGTCAGTACCGAAACGGCGTCTCAGCGAAGGTCATGGGCCCCGAAGATTTATGGAGGGGGTCCATGGCGAGAAAGGTCATGGGCCCCGAAGATTTATGGAGGGGGTCCATGACGAGCAACTCAAAGCGACGCTGCAGTAGGGAAGCCCTGCATAACTTCAATAATGGTTAGTTGCATCGCTCTAGAGTATTTGTGTTAGTCTTTTATATCTATATAAAATACACACTCAGGGAGATATTGCACATAAGACCTATCCGCACTTAGGTCTATCCTGCGCCAAAGTACAAAGACACAAGTACTCAGCCCAAACACGTCATACCATCAACATCCCCTACGGATGTACATAAGGGCACAATAGGTATACACACATCACATATGGTTACCAAAATTTGGTCTGACCGGAGGTTTAGGCTTAATTGCTTGGCACTCCGGGGGTAAGGGTGGGCACACAAAAAAAAGTCTTTTATATCTATGCCAGACTGGCTAATAATCCCCTGACAAAGATACACGCACTGTTACATACATTAGAAAACATCTCTACACTCTACTAAACAAACACAACTAATATCAAGCAATCGACTTCATGGCAAGAAAGTCACACCCTCGCTAATACACAACGACTCAAGTACACAGCCCAAACTTGTTAATTTCACCACACATTCCATCAGGCTGTACATAAGGGCACTATGAGGTAAACACATCAAACAATTTTTTATCAAAATTTGGTTTGACCGGAGGTGATAAGCTTCATTGCTTGGCACTCCGGGGGTAAGGGAGGGTACCAAAAAAATATTTTATATCTGAATAGTTCATGTGAGATATTCGTGGTCTTATGCTGAGGAGTATGGTGTCGTGATCTTTCTCCACTGAACTATTCAGATTTTCAACTGGTTTTAATTTAATTTTTCTTATATCTTTCAGACCGCTGGCAAATGTACTTCTTCACAATCAGTACCGAAACGGCGTCCCGGCGAAGGTCATGGGCCCTGAAGATATATGGAGGGGGTCCATGGCGAGAAAGGTCGTGGGCCCTGAAGATTTATGGAGGGGGTCCATGGCGAGAAAGTCAAAGCGACGCTGGAGTAGGGAAGCCCTGCAGAACTTCAATAATGGTTAGTTACATCGCTCTAGAGTATTTGTGTTAGTATTTTATATCTATGCCGGACTGGCTAATAATCCCCTCACGAAGATACAGGCACTGCTACATACATTAGAAAACATCTGTACACTCTACTAAACATACACAACTAACGT